>CANSNZ010000232.1:2852500-3547510 GCA_947646795.1 Beta lomatogona
GTACTGAATTGGATGGACCTGAACTAAAGTGAATTAAATTGAATTGAATTTGGACAAAACTAAACTTAACGGAGCTAAACTTAACACAATAGAGTAGAACTGAAGTGAAGTAATGTGAACTGAATTAAGTTCAAAAAAACATGGCTTAAGTATTTGTTCAGTTTGCCTTTGTATATTCAATGACATAAGAAGTTATAATTTTTATTTTCTTGGTACGTATCTGTTAATTGTCCTTCGAAAACTCAATGCTCATATAACGACAATGTCAAGTGAGGAGATCAAATAATTACTAAACAAAGCTTTAGTTGTAAAATATTTCATATAGCCTAAATGTTGTGGGATCAAATCCCATTAATAACATTTTAGGGTAGGGATTCTCCCTATGATCCTATCCTTCTACTCTCAAAAGGTCCTTTCCCATGTAGTTGGACCGAGTTGACCCGTGTAGAATTATAATTTAGTAGGCCACTTCAACTAAAAATAGTTGAAATAATACTACAACTACCTTTAACGACTTTCATCTATCACATTCTAGCATGCTAATTAAAGATAACTTAGTGGTAAACCTTAGAAAAGTGACACCAACATTTAAAAAACCGACATAAGACCTTCAAAAGTTAACATCAAACACCAAATCCTTTTTATTCACTGTTCTTAGAAATCATATTAGAATATTATATAATTGAAAGAAATAACTCTTTTGTTAGTACAATATTAAGTTGGTTTAATTAGAATGGAAAACCATATTTTTTACAAAACTTTTACTTAATGTAATCACTAGCAAAGGTGAAAAATTCCATAAACGAAATTTTAAGTAAGAGTGTTTAGGATAAAAATCGTCTTACCATTTTAAAGTGTCTTCCCGTTTAAATACTAGATCAAGAAACCGCGATTAGCAAAACTTCTTTCCACTCTAGGGTACAAATGGGGGCAATGTCCCAATTACAAATTTTACAATAGAGTTCCATGACCATCTATTACCTTTCCTCCTAGGCAAGTCACTTCCTCAGTTTTCTTATTATATTCTCTCTCCTCTTTCTCAAACAAACAAGAAAAAAGGAAGGAAAAAAAATGGCGACAGCTCTCACCGAAAGAAGTACTCCTGCAACAATGGGAGGAAGCACCACTCATGGCGATGGTTTAAGGCAATATTATCTCAAAAGAATCAACGGACTTGAACATCTTCATCGTCAAAAAACTCTTGATCTTAGTCGTCTTGAAGCTCATCGTAATGAACTCAATTCTCAAGGTAAACCCTAACCCTAACCCTAATTTTAACATGCTTTTCGATTCTTTCTTTTTTGTTTTGTTTTTCCCGATTAATTTTGATTTCGGTTGATCTATTTGATTTAATTGCATTGTGGTTTTCTGGTGATTGAATTTGTCTTTGATCTCACTTTGGCATTGTTTGGTTCGATCTCTTTTGAGTTGTATCTGATTTTGTTATTAATAATTCAAGATTATTTCTTTCTCAATTTTTGTTTAAAGTTGCTGGAAAGTAATTAATACTTATGTGTTATATGGTTAGTTCAATTCTTTCTATCATGAGGTATGACATTCTTACAGTAATTAGCTTAGTTTCTCTAGGTTTTGGATTTCCTTGCTGTAACTTTAATGGGGGAATTATAATAGTACTGTTTACTGGTTTACTAATTGATCCCCTTTCAAATTTGCTCTTGGTGACTGCTTTGGTGACTGGTTGTAATGTTCTTACTTGATTATTAGTGGGCTCTCGTATCGAATTGCTCTACGTTGCTGCAAAATGTATTGGTCTTTTGTGGTAAATCTATGATTTGTTTTAGTAGAAAGATCTTTGTATGATTATGAGGCAAAAAACCCTTTTTTTTTTTTTCAAATCTTAGTTTAAGAAATGGGAAATTTTTGCGATTGATACTTGGATTAGCGGAGGCATATTTTTAATAATGGAACAATGAGCGAATATGAATAATGAGCAGGCCCACCATTGATGTGGATGATAGTAATATTTTTCGAACATATTATTGATGAGTTCACTTTTTTCTTAAAACCGAATAATCTTAGGATTTCTTTGAGAATTTAGAACGGATGGTGGTGTCGAATTGGTCAACATTTTATCTATTATCTGGGCATAATGTATTATTGTATGTTTTAGATTTCAGTTGGAGGTTTTGTAGCCCTTTTTTAATGGGCCACTTTATTGGTAGTTTAGAGTAGTTGAGTTTCTGAAATTTCAATGTGTGCATGACATTTTAATGAATGAGTACATCATACATGGTTCATGGAAGTGTTGTTTTCGTTTTCTTATCATGCTGTTCATTGGAAATTGTATTGTTAATTTGTGCCACATATTATTTCCTGCGCTTTCTGTATTAACTTACAGAGTTGCTCGTGTGTGATTAGTAGTTTATGAGATATGGAATATGCTTTGCTCTGTTATTGCTGAATCAATTTCAAATTTTACTTAACTATGATGTTTAAGTGCAAGCATGCTAGATAAGCTCCACCATTTTCCAGCATTGAGTATAGTTGGACTCATACTTGTGTTGGCCATGCTCAGTGAGGATGCTCAAAGAGGAATTAATGCTGCTTCAAGAGCCTGGATCATATGTTGGTGAAGTTGTCAAAGTCATGGGGAAGTCTAAGGTCTTGGTCAAGGTATGTTTATGTTCATTTGATAATGAGTCGTTGTCCTTTTATGCATCAATATCAATTAATAACTATTACTCTGTCTGACCGTTTATTACTGTATCATGCTGCAATTTCTTTGTTATTGATTCATAGTAGTTTTCATATGATGGGGAGAAGACTCTGATGGTTTCCATCCTTTAACAGGTCCATCCGGAAGGGAAATATGTAGTTGACGTTGATAAGAGCATTGACATAACAAAACTCACACCTTCCACCAGAGTCGCTCTTCGAAATGACAGTTATGTCCTCCATCTGGTCTTACCTAGTAAAGTTGATCCTTTGGTTAACCTTATGAAAGTTGAGAAAGTTCCTGACTCTACTTATGATATGATTGGAGGCTTGGACCAACAAATCAAAGAGATAAAGGAGGTTAGCTAAAATTATGTTTTTCTTCACCCACTCAACAACAGTTAAATGAGTGCATTGCTTATGATAACAAAAAGAACAGTCTAATTCGTGTGATGAATATTTCAGGTTATTGAGCTTCCAATCAAGCACCCTGAATTGTTTGAGAGTCTTGGTATTGCTCAACCAAAGGTGAAATGACTGCACTGTTATTGGATTTACCAGTATTATTTCTTTGTTTATGATAAAAGATATCTCCCTGTTTTTTTGGCTCTTGTGACATGCACTTGCTACTATTAAGTCCTCTTCCCTCTTCATTTTTATGGGCTTGTCAAATTCAATGACTATAATGTGTTTTCTAGTGCCTTTTCAGCCATTACCAGTTTTGTTAATTAATTATAACGTCAGTCATTGTTTTTCTACAGGGTGTTTTGTTATATGGTCCACCCGGTACTGGCAAAACGCTGCTTGCTAGGGCAGTGGCACATCACACTGACTGTACATTTATAAGGGTATCTGGGTCGGAGTTAGTACAGAAATATATTGGAGAGGGTTCTCGAATGGTTAGAGAACTTTTCGTCATGGCGAGGTTTGTTAAAAAAAACTCTCATCTTGGCTGCTATATACTGGTCTGATAGCTGAACATTACATCGAATTGTTCATTAACTTACCCGTAACTGTTTGTTGTTGGTGATGTGCAGAGAACACGCTCCATCTATTATTTTTATGGATGAAATTGACAGTATTGGATCAGCAAGGATGGAATCTGGATCCGGAAATGGTGATAGTGAAGTTCAAAGAACTATGCTGGAGCTTCTCAATCAATTAGATGGATTTGAAGCATCAAAAAAGATCAAAGTACTTATCTTATGAGTTTGTTTTCTGAATTCTTCTTTCCTTATCCTCGAGATTGTACCTTATATATCATTTCATTGTGATTGATGTGGCGTCATTATCTCAGGTTTTGATGGCTACAAATCGTATTGATATTTTGGATCCAGCTCTCCTTAGACCTGGAAGGATCGATAGAAAAATCGAGTTCCCCAATCCCAATGAAGATGTGAGTTTAATTTTTGGCATCATTTTCTCATATATCATCTATGTGGTGCCCTTTATATTTGCACGTGTGCCTTTAAACCTATGTGGCTATGTTAACCAAATGTTTACCTAGTGCTTCCCCCAGCCACATCTGATATGAATTGACTTGGGGAAGATTATCAACTGATGTAACAGTTCAACTCAAATTTTAAGCACATAAACTTCTTCGTACTTTCTTTACGGTGCCAAAGTTAATATGGTTAGAGGGGAGATTTAGGAATGACTTTTTTGATTGTCTGTGGAGGTTGGTGATTAGGCACTTGCAATAAATAGGTGAAATATTCATTGCGGAATATTGGTGGTTAGCTGGCTTACTTAATTTGCTGTACTTGCGCATGTACTTCTGCTCTTTTTATTTACTTTTAAGTATTGGTTTTATTTGCTGGATGGGCGGCCAGGGGTTGCTATGATGTGCTATAGCTTTGGTACACATGATAAACTGAGGGTTAGTAAATGACCTGAATTGGTGGAGTTTATTTACTGTGTACAGAAGAAAAATCACGTGTTTAAAGGATTACAAATAGATTGTAAGAGTGAGACTGATTAGTAGCAGCAGTTGTTCGGCTGTGTGCATATTTCACTCGCATGGGGCATGGACATGTATTGGTTGTTAAAAAAGATTATTGAGGTGCAGATGTGCAGTTGCTGTTTTAGTGATTAAAACAAAGATTTTAGGTTTCTATTTGATCAGGAAGAAGGAAGATTGGGTTTTAAGTTATGCTGGAAGTGTGATACGGAAAAATATTTAGTCTGAAGGGAGCACATGGTGACTCATATCTGTAGCTACTATCTATGTACCAGAATAAGGGGACTCTGTTTTTTCTACGTTTTGAGAAGGCGGTCTTTCCTAGCATTTCTTCGACCATTCTTAGAATTGAAATGTTGAATAAGTAGAATCAGTTAGCAGTTGTCTTGAATGAGCTCTTTCCCATTGAAAATGAAATTAGAAGAATACATATGAAACCGAAACTTATCTTGAAATTTTCTTCAGCATGTTGTAGTGCTTCTACAATATTCTAACGACTAAATTGCATCTTTCCAGTCTCGCTGTGACATCTTGAAGATCCACTCAAGAAAAATGAATTTGATGCGTGGGATTGATTTGAAGAAGATTGCAGAAAAAATGAATGGCGCTTCTGGTGCAGAGCTTAAGGTTTGCAAACTGCTCTTTTTTAAGCATCTGATTGATTTTTGGTGTAAAACGTGTCTTGTTCCCTAAATAATAAAAAAGATTTCAGGGTTGTGATCTCTTTCAACATGAAATCTATAATCCACGATAGGCCACATACTTAACCATATTGTAAATTTGTAACAACCATCTTCATTTATTGAAGCCAAAACCTATCCAAAAATGATGTTTCCCTTGCATGCTGGAAATGCTTATTATTAAGGAAAAATTAACACTTTGGTCCCAACTATGGGCCATTGTCCTTTATAGGTCACAAACCTATTGATTATTCTCTGGAGCACCCAACTATATAGCCTCTTATGACTATAATTGGGCCTAGCAGGTCACCAGCCTGTTGTAGCAGGTTACATGTGACATGACTTCATTGAATCAGCACATGACGTAGAAGATGAACTAACCTTTGCATTAAACCATCCCCTTTAATTCTCCTCTCTCTGCGATTTTCTCACCTCTCTCCTCTTCGATTTTCTCTCCTCTCCTGTAACAAAATAAAGCAATACTGGGCCATCTTTAGTCATCTTAATCCCCCAGAATGTTTGTGAATTCTCGTATAATATTCAATTAGCTTCCCCAGAATTTCTTCTCACTTCCAAACCCTAAGTCGCGTCAGCCTCAACTTTGCCATTTTGGTAGCGTTGTTTGTTGCGTCTTTTTCTATGTTAAACTCAATCAAATTTAATCTTCTGTCCTTCTGATTTCAGCATCTAAATCATCTTGATTAGCAAAGAGGTATCCTTTGTTTGTTTAAAACTCGATTTCGTAGTAATAGCCGTTGATGAAAAAAGGTAAAAAGAGCACGAGTGGCAACAACAATTATTGCGCACCCAAATTAATCTGGGGTTGTTGCTGCAATGATTAATGTGCCAATATGCTAATCTGATGGCTTCTTATTTTTCGTCGAACTTTTTTTTGGGTCTGTTTTCAGAAAGACTTTGCCAAAGGGGATTTTCTGATGGTTTGCATCTTGGCTCGAGTATCGAACTGGACGAGCTCAATGCTTTATCCATGTTTCCTTTCTCGATTGCTTTTTTTGACTTTGAGCTTTCTCTTCTTTCTCGCACTTCTGAGATTGGCATTGAAGTGATTTTGAGCTACTGCAATAACAAAACAAAAAAAAGGGAAAAAGAATACTTGGGACCCACAACGGGGTTTTTTAACCTTTGCAACCGATCGTCCAGGCCCAATCAAAGTTACAAGTGGTTATAGTTGGGTCCTTTAAAGAATTATTAATAGTTGGGATCTATAAAAGACAATGGCCCATAGTTGGTACCCAGTGTCAATTTTTCCTGTTATTCTGTATGCAAAGATTGTATATCTTGATTTGTTTGTTGGCGTAAACCTTAATGCTTCTAGACCTGAAAAGGCAGGAAAAAGCAAAGAGGAAAAAGATTGGTTTGACAAATCCTGTTTTATAGAAAAGAGGGGAGGGTAGAGGGTAGGTGCCGCAAGGCAAATGAACTTTGGTTATTTGAGTCATATACTCTACTGTACATTTTCTTGCTCTACCCTGCTGATTCGAAGCCTGAAAGGCACTAATGTCTAGGGTTCAGGTATGCATGAGTCTTACAAGGATTTTTTGCTCTCGCAAAAAACCTACTTCATTGGTGAAATGAAAGGACAGTGCTTCAAAGCTGCAACATATATATTCACTTATACAAACATGCATCTTAGCGAACAACACTCACAAATATGGTGGAGTCAATTTGTGAAAACAAAGAACATATTGTTTTTAAGGCGTGAATAACAACTTATTTAGTGGCCAATGGATTTGACATCCACTGATGTGAATGGCTGCATAAGTGCATAAATTCAATCCTCTAAAATGAAACAGTTTGCATATGAACATTTTCTTCCCTATTGTTTATTGGTTAAACAATGAAAACACCAATATCCTGTTTTGTATAAATTTTCTGTCTGTGATTTTGTTCATGTATGTAATTTATAATTGGATTCCTCTATTTTCTTGTGTGTAGGCTGTATGCACTGAAGCAGGCATGTTTGCATTGAGAGAGAGGAGGATTCACGTCACACAGGAAGATTTCGAAATGGCAGTGGCAAAGGTCATGAAGAAGGACACTGAGAAGAATATGTCCTTGAGAAAATTGTGGAAGTAAAAAAATATCATTATGTCATTGTGTATTTTTTCATGAGATAACTGAAAAGAAAAGATCATACGATCTCAATGTTTAGTTCCTAGCTAATTGAATATAGCTAGAAGAGATTCATGTATACCTTGCTATTTTAATATTTTTGGTTTCTTTGGTAGATAGGTTGGATACTTACCTTTTAAAAGTTACATTCGAGCAAGAGGATATTGATGAATTATTTGAATTTGTTGTAGCTCTGCAGTCTGCTGGTACGTTTCTTACAGATAATATTTAATCTCAAGATGGCTGATCATCTATCTCTAGCCGTAAAATAATGTTGCATTTCTCCCAACTTGGTAAATAAGAGCATATCCAAGATAATGGTGAGAATAGTAGCATATATTACATGGGCATTTTGTACAATTTTGGAGAAAACATTAGTATTATGAGGATTTCCCCGAAAAAAGTTCCTTGGGTAGCTTTTCTCTTCTCTCTCGTTGTTTCCCCAACTCATAAAAAAAATTGGCATAGAATAGGTGGATATCTGAACAATATGGGACGACACATAAAAGACAATATAGAATGTAAATTAGGACATCATCTATTTTTGGAAAATATAACAACTAAGAGTTTGTTCTTTTCAATTTAATTTTTTCTCGGATATTTTGCTAATTATTCTAATTTTTTCTAAATTGTTAGAACACTCGACTTAAAAAAAAAAAAAAAAAAACCCTTCACCTTAAAAACATTTCTCTCTTTCCCTCAAAAAAAAAAAAAAAAAAAAACTTCTCCCTAAACCTTTTCTCTCGCCTCTCTCTATTTTTCTTCGCTTAAGGCTTTGCTCCTCTAGGGGAGCTTGTTGTCACGGCACCTCCCAGCCACCGACGAGCTCCCCTCCCGCCTTTTCCACGGTAAGATTTGTCGGTTCTTCTTCCCTGTTGCAGCGGGTTGGCAGTGACGAGTCCGTTTGCTCCAGATCTAAGTGTACCGCCTTAGTTGCTTTGGTTTTCTTTGTTTTTCCACTAGTTTTTTTTGTTGTTTTTCAATAAGTTCCATCTTTGTGATGGATAGTCCCCTGTATGGGGTGTGTTGATACCCCAGTTCCTGGTGGGTTTTGTTGGTTTTAGTTTTGTGTATGTTTGTTGTATCTAGTTCCAGGGATACAAATTTGGAAGTCTCGTCTTAAAGATTTGTGGAACTGGTGGATCGTCGGTCTAAAGGTGTTGATATGGAAAATCAGTCATGTATCACCAACCTAAAGACTATACCAAAATGGATATCTGATGAGGTGGATGTATTAAAGACATCTAATTACAGGATATCGGAGCAGTTATTCAGTGGAGCTAATACGTCTAGGGTTTTTAATACTTGTATTGTTTTCTGAGTCTATGTATAGACACATTCAATGTTTTATGATCAATGATATCATCCCTCCCAAATAAAAACTAAATTTCTCTATTTTATTTGAACTTTTACTTAATTTATGAACTTATCTTAATTTTTTTAGATTTTCCTTAAAATAAGGGAAAATAGTAAGTTGAAGAAAACACATCTTGAAAAGAAAAAACCACAATTACAATTACGTCGACGCGGTTATGATTTCCAAATGTTTTTTTTTTTTTTGACAACAAGAGCATACAAGCAAAAGACAAACTACATACTAATACTATTCTTAGCAAATTTCTGACCAAATCATGACTTACCCGTACCACTTCCCTATCAACCTTCCTAATTTCACAATAACTAAACTTATTACACATATCCATTATATCATGTCCTATAGTACATATTTGAAAAGGAAAATGCTTCTTACCTATCATACATACTAACAACTTAGAATCAGTAAGTATAGAAATTGCCGATACGCCACATGTGAGACCTTCCCGCAATCCTCTTAAGACAGCAATTGCTTCACACTAAAGTGCAGAAGTTGCTTTAATCTGGTCATTCCCTTGAAATTCCCCACCATCTGCCGTCACTCCTCTCCAACCAATACCCGCTGAAGGACAAGCTTTCCTTACATTCTTTTTCCAAGCGCCATCCACTCGTAACATGACATATGCAAGCCACGTTGCCGGCCAAACCGAACCACCATCTCGCTTTGATGACTAGGCATATATCTTTGATTCACCTGCTGATAATTAAACATGTCCTCCTCCTCCTGATAACGTTCTTCCGCTAGATGCAGAATATCTAATGGATTTGGTTTACGATTACGGAAAACTACGTAATTGCGATGTTTCCATATAGCCCAGAGATGTGCACAAAAACTCCTAATTCTATTACTCTGAAGGCCATCTTCTTTCCAAATTTTGTGCATAAAATTGGTAATCCAATAATTAATGGAGACATGATTTGTACGTTGTCCCTGTATACCCAACCACGATCCCCACCAGATTCTGGCAGTGATTGGACAATCTCGAAACAAATGGTTTCATCTTCTATCGCTTGCTTACAAACATAGCAATGTTCGGCTACGTTGATCTTTCGTTTCCTAAGATTCTTGTTTAAAGCCAATGCTTTTATCAATATTCGCCAAACAAAAACTTTCCACTTCGGCCTCGATTTGTTGCCCACGATTTGCTTCCCCGAACCGACTATCAACATTCCGGGCCGTGTTGTATATCTGGTGACGACTGCAACAAAGCATATGTATCTTTGACCGTGAGAACGCCATTGTTCGTTCTATTCCAAACATACGAATCTCTAACATCCGCTTCTGGAAGGTGAATTGATAGAATACGATGTGCAACTTCTTTAGGGAATATCCTCCATACTAAAGCCGTATTCCATCTTTTCGATTCGGGAAAGATTAAATCTTTGACTTTACGAATGCCCAATTATTTTAAATCATATCCCCTTTTTAAAACTATAGGCTTTCCTTCAACCCAATGATCCCTTAAAATATGAGTCTCCTCGCCATTTCCAATTATTTTACTAAATGCCTTTCGACATTTATTAACGACCAAACACATACCTTTAAAGCCCTATGATCTTTGGTCCCATATCTTCTTGTTTTTAAACCAATTGAAACCGGTGAGCCTTTATATTTAGCTTGATATATGCGAGAGACCAGCAAATCATCCCTGATGTGTAGCCTCAATGCCTGTTTAGCCAAGAGGGTAGTATTAAACGCTCGAACATTTCGAATTCCAAGCCCGCTCATTCCTTTAGGCATTTCTATCTTTTCCTTGCGTACCCAATGGATTGCCTTTGATCAGTTTGTCGAATTTTTCCACAAAAATCTAGAAAACAGGGCATTAATACCATCTGAAATTCTTTTAGGTAGCAGAAACACCGATAGGACATGATGGCATAATGAGGCCAGAACTGCATTGATAAGAAGAATTCTTCTTGCATGTGAGAGGGCAAGATGTTTCCAACTACCCACCTTCTTCTGGATTTTTCCAAGTATTGGTAAAAATTTACTGGAGCAATGACCGTCCAGTTCGATGTTATTCCCCAAATAACGGCCTAATTCCTCCGATACTGGAGTTCCAATAATACTTCGCATATGAATTTTTGAACTCTGTGGAGTATGATATCTAATATATTAGGCTTGTATAATATAGATGTAGTTGATGCTAATGGGAGTGCGGGGGGTTTAGCTCTTATGTGGAATGCTAATGTAACTCTTAGTGTATGTAAGAAATCGCAGAACTTTTTTGTATGTAGGATAGGGGATGTACTTAAAGATGTTAAGTATGAATGGAATGTAGTTTTTGTGTATGGGTCGCCGTATCAACAATCTAGAACTGTTGTATGGGATGAGTTAAAGTCGTGCATTGAAAATGAATCAAAGAGGTTTCTAATTTGTGGGGATTTTAATCAATTGGAGAGAAGTGATCAAAAATTGGGGGGTACCTCAAGTATCAGTGGAAGGGAAGTTTTTTTAAACTGGAAAATGGATTTGGGATTATCAGAAATTCCGTCAACTGGGTCGTCGTTTACTTGGTGTAATAATAGAGAAGAGGATAGCAGAATATATGAATGTTTAGATAGAGCTTATGGATCAGAAGAATGGCTTCAAACTTTTTCGGATGCTAGGCTTATAACCCTTCCTATTATGGTATCGGATCATAGCCCCATAGTTCTTTCTACAACCCCCCTGCTGAAGTGGAAAAAGAATCATATTAAACTGGAATCCTGGTGCTTGGATTATGCGGAAGTAAAGAATCTCATTATGGAAAAATGGAATCAACGTGTTAAGGGTTCACCAATGTTCAAAATTTCAAAACAAGTGGCTCTGGTCAGATTTCATGTTTTTAAATGGTGTCGAGACTATAAGGAAAAGATGGCTATTGATTGGGAAAAATGGTCTCAGGATTGTCAGGAGGCACAATTATTAGTTAATGATAGTATTACTAGGTATCAGGAAGCACAAGTCAGAAAGCAAGCATTAATGAGGATTCAGATTCAATTAAATTCTTTGGAAGCGTAGAGCGGGGGAAAGTGGATAGCGCTTGAAGATATGAATTGTAAATGGTTTTTCCGCAAAGCAAAATCGAGAAAAATGAGAAATGAGATTTTGATGCTTAAGGATGATATGGGTGCATGGAAGACTGATATAAATGATATCAAAGATATTATTTCAAAATTTTATATGGATCTTTTCAAATCAAGTTGTCAGGATTGGCATGATGATGTGTTGCCCATGATGAGGGATATTGCTGATCTAGTTCCAACAGTGTCGGAATTGCAGCAACAGCATTTGAATAATCATGTTTCTGATCAGGAGATTTCTGATGCAATTTTTCAACTGGGAGGCTTAAAAGCGCCCGGTCGGATGGCATGCAAGCAATTTTCTATCACAAGAACTGGGAGGTTGTTGGTAAGGACGTTATTGAGGCTGTATCTTACTTTTTTAATACTGGCTGTCTCTTACAGGAATGGAATCATACACTTATCTGCCTTATTCCAAAAGTTCAACACCCTGAGGTAGCCGGACAATTTCGTCCTATCAGCCTCTGTAATGTTATGTATAAAATCATTTCTAAAGTCCTGGTTAATAGATTAAAACCAATTTTGCAATCGCTGGTATCTCCTTTTCAAAATGCTTTTATCCCGGGGAGACTGATGTCTGATAATTGCTTGCTAGCGTATGAAATTGTCACATGCTTAAAAAGGAGAAAGCGGGGTAAGGAGCATCTAGCAGCATTAAAGATTGATATGTTTAAAGCATATGATAAGGTGAATTGGGATTTTTTGAAATGGCTCCTGCAAAAGATGCAATTTCCTCAGAAAGTCCAACAGTGGATCATGCAATGTGATTTCCAAATGTTAGTACTTCTAATATTAACTTATATTAGCTTAAATGTTACTTAAGTCCCTTAAAAATTTTCAGCATCTTTTCATTTAAGATACCTGAAGTACTTCGCCACACGTAACCAAATTGGATACAAATTCTCCCGCAAATCCTTTTCTCTCCCCCAACAAAAAACAAAAAAAAAGCCATAAGAAGTACTTGTCCTATCTTGCTGGGCCAGATGATTGTCTATCATTCACTTATCTGATATGGTGATATTCCAAAGAGCTGAAATTTAATTTAGATTCCTCTTTTTTTATTATGCTCTTATTCTTATACCTGAATATCATAATTCATACCCACCCAAAAATCTCCCAAATCTTTTTATCAAAACCCAATTGTTGAAGCATCGAATCTCCAAAAATCCCACTTAATAATTTCGATCTGAAAATCAAATCTGTGATCTGGGTTTTTATTATTTCAACTCAAAACTAATTTAAAGCCATGAACTTTAGGAGCTTAGATGATTTCTGGGCGTTTTACATGAGTCAACACTCTAAACCATCAACAAGGCGTTTGCATTTTGCAGGTACAATTAGTGGAATTATCATCTTTATATACTCTTTGTTGTTCAACTGGAAATTCTTGCTTTTAGCACCATTAATTGGGTATGGATTTGCTTGGTATAGTCATTTCTTTGTTGAAAGAAATGTTCCTGCAACATTTGGGCATCCGATTTGGTCATTTTTATGTGATTTTAAGATGTTTGGGTTGATGATTACTGGTGGAATGGATAAAGAGATCAAACGACTTGGTAAAAGACCTGTTCTTCAACCTTTCTGATTCTACTTTGTGGCTTATTTTTTATTATTTATAAAAAGTATTGTGAGATATTTCATGTTAATTCTTGTATATACTTTGTATTCTTGTAATTTCTGTTCTTCACAATCAGTTATTGTCATACTCTTGTAAACTGGTTTAGAGATTATTATAAGGAGTATTACATTTACTTGGAAAATTCTTTGTTCATATGGTGGAAAAGAAAATTGGGAAAATGTACCTTTATATAGTTTAAGACACTTCATCTGGTCCAAATAGTTTCAAATACGAACGTTGCTATGATATCAGACTCTTGTGTTTATGTTAGACACGGGTTAGTTTCCAAGTGTCCGACTTGGTTATTATATGTAAATTTTCCTACTTTTTGGTCCATATCGAAGTTTTGAGTGTCTCCATACCCATGTGAGAGTGTCAAGGTTTCAACAATGGTGATTGAGGCTAAATGAAATTCTGAGTAACATAGCTTAATGAATACAAAGTTTACCATTTAAATTGTAGATGAGGAGGTAGACCTCTCTTTTTTCTCCATAGGCATCGCCAATTGTGCTCTGTAGTTTAGGTTCCTTTAGATTGAAAGACAGGGAGAAGAAGACTTTTAGGCGAAGATAAAATTAGCTATGCTACCTATTTCATCATCATTCCTACTTTTCCCTACTTTTGCCAGCCTGCTCGGCATTTTCACTCAACTTCTTGAGAGCGACTGCCTCGATAAGTATTTTCTGGTCTGACCTTAAGCCTAGGCATTCTGCAATGTTTGCCAGCCTCTGCTATTCATGGATGCTTTCTTGTTCATCATACTAGCTTCTGAGATGTATGCAAACTCAGATTCACATCCCTGTTCTTGCCTTTTCTGGTGCAATGCTCTCAAAGAGAGGTATAGCATAAACCTTGGTGTAGGCACTTAAAGATGATTGCCACAGAAGAACTAGTCACTCCTACTGCATCAAAAGATTAGCTGTAATAATTAAATTGGAATTTTTGATATTTTGATATTGTGGAGCCATCACTTACATTGAATAGATGTAGTTATTAGTGTTTGTTTGATCATCAGACACCGAAAACAATTCAGTACCATGAGGTATTTTGTGCTCAACATTGCTGAAAAAAGACACTCTTTTAGGAAAATCTCAGTGATACTAAAGATTTGAGTGTGACAGCGATGGAGTGGTAATATAAATTTATGAAGAAAAACAAGTTTTTGCCTATTCGGGGTTGAACTTCCTTGGGATTTTCTACGCAGAATTATGTATAATTTGAAAAATCGTTCTAGTAATCCAACCTTTGGCTGGTTCGCTTAATTTAATCCCACCTATTGATTATTTTTTAATAATCCAAACTTTTGGGGTAGCTTGTCAAAATAATCTGGACTTCTATTTTCTTGCCATCACCAATCCGTTTTTGATCTACTGTATGCAAGAAAAAAAAACAAGAGTTTGGATTATTTTGAAAAGTTATCCTCCAGAGTTGGGATTATTCTAAAATAATCAAATGTTGGGATTTAAATTCAGCGAATCGGCTAAAGGTTGGACTATTAGAATCAATTTTTCCTAAATTTGAAAACTATTAGCACCATCCATTACTGACTATCAAATGGGCCATTAGTCCTCTTGAGTTTTTTAAAGTAAAACTTCCCTTTCTGAGGTTATCCAATCTTTGTGATTCTCTTCCCTTGGCCTGTGTTCAGTTATAAAATTTGGAGTGTGTAATCCTCCTTCAACTTTATAGAAGCCACTGCTTCAATAAGCTTAGGCATCCTGCAATTTCTGCCAGCCTCTAGAATCCATGGAAGCTTTCACATTCCAGTGTAGCTTCTGAAATGTATGTAAATGTAGATACACACCCCTTAGGTATAGCATGAGTCTTGATGTAGGCACACTCAAGATGATCGCTACAGAAGAACTAGCCATAGCATGTACATCCGAGCATTAGCTACAATAAGTAATAATGACATTTGAATTTTGGATATTTGATATTATGGAGCCATCACCTGATTTAGACAGAGGTAGGTTTAGCATTTGTTGGACTACCATTGTCAGAAACCAAAAACATTGTAGTACCTTAAGGCATTTTGGGCTCAAGCCACTCAACATTGCAGAAGAAAGATATCTTCTGATGTCTACCTGTTCAAAAATTCTCCTACACTGATAAAAGATCCAAATACTAGTTTCTCTGCAGCTGTTAATGCTCACCTTCCTGACATAGTTACTCTCTTCCTTTTAATTCTTTGTTAGACTTCCTATTAATTCTAATACTCCACCAGAAATAAACTTGGTCAGTCATGGATTGAAGGAAGATAGATTACTGTTATATATAGGTGAGATTATGCAGGAGCATGTTGCCTCAAAAGCTAAGATCGAGTTACTATGCACCTGGGAAGCATGCTTCAGCACAACCACCAGAAAGGCACATGGTTAGCCTGTGAGCCTGGCACAGCCCACTTTTCTGACTATGCACCCCACTGCATGATTGTAACGAGCCTAGATATTAGTTCAGGCGGCAATCCGTTTCACTACGCCTGCTATTTCTCTTCGACTCCTTTTGTACCTAGAGGAATGCTATGAATTAACATAGCTTGGACACCATTAATAGTAGAAAATAGGGAAGAAGATGGTATTTGATTGATAAACTGAAATTACAGAAAAAGTAAATGATATTCAAGTTTTTGAGAGGCTTGATTCTCTCCCAAATGAACTCTTAAAAGCTCACCAATATTCTCAACAATTTTCAACATCCCCCCCACTTTCTCTAATCATTCCTATATATAGTGTAATTTCCTTTGTACAACTACCTATCTTATTCCCCAAGCTAACTAATAAAGAGACTCTCTAAAATACCCTTACCCCCTAAATCGATTCATAGCAAGGAAAAAGGGGCTTGCGACACCGGAATATCTCAAGAGGTACTTGGATTATGCAAGCTCCTTGGGATGTTTGGGAGAGGGGAGGGGGGAGGGTAAGGGAAATCCACTCCCCCAAAGTGCCTCTAGTGAGGTTGGATCCCACAAATTTAAGGTTGTGAAATTCAAACGTTTCCGTTAGACCAAGCAATGCTTGGCTATGTAGTAGACTTTTATATCATGTAGTTGTGCTTGGTTGAAAAGTCAACCCTTATCCACACCGTATAAAGAACATTTACGTCTCATTTGGTAGGCTGTAATCAAAAATACAATTGAGAATGAAATTATAGACAATTATGGTATAATTTAAACCCTTTTTTCACAACTTGCAGATCCGGCTAATTAAAGCAACTGCTAATTAGAAGAGATCAGAACCAAGTTATGAGCAACTTGGACATCGTTTCGAGGCTAGTAGACATGAAAACCAAGAGAAAGAGGATAGTCAACTTCTGGAATAGACTTCACTCATCTTGGCTAAGTGGAAAATTCCAACTATGAATACTTTGATGATTTTTATAGTAGCTCTAGAGCCCGTGACTGCATAATCTCACCTGCTGCTAGCATGGTGCTGAGTAAGTAGTACAAGCAAAATTAGATAAGTAATTAGGTACCCATCACAACATGAAAACCCAAGCCAAAAAAAAATGGAAAAAGTTGGTATGTTTTCAAGTGGTTAAGAACAATTGCTGCTTTATGGGCCCCTAAATTGTCTTCCGTACGTGAATGGCCACTTAGAGAGTGTTTGATTGAGAGAAAATTATTTTTTCCAAAGAACATTTTCTACTATAGAAATAGGAATTCCGCGTTTAACAACATGTTTGATAGGGAGTACATGTTCATTAATTATTTAGCTACCACCAATCTCTCACTTGTCCCAGGGAGGTCGGGACATATTTTCCATGGACCAATGAAAACGCTATTTAATGGCTACAAGCCTACAACACTGTCACTACAATCCTGCAATACTATGATCTACATTTACTATAGCTATGCGATACTCATAGGGTCGTGAAATATGAAAGTCAAAATTTCTAATTGTTATAACTTATAACATACTAAATCACTCTTCTGTCCAAAAAAAAGAAGTAAATTACTTTATATCTCTTACACTCTTCTTAAAATTCCCAATTTTCCCCTAAGTTTATTCCCAAAGTCCTTTGTTATAAATTAGGAATACACTACTCCTTGTCATGAAATAGCTTGCCTCTTTTACCCTCCAAGTGGGGTGGTGTTATTAAGATGAGGGGATATGAGGAAAAATTGTATTATTAAACTGGATGTGAAAGAATTACACTGGTTGAAGCATGTGATTCTTCCTTTCGATCAATGGTTGAAGAATCTAATAAGAAGTGGAATCTATCCAATTCAGGCATCGTTGACACCTTTTTCACTTTATAGTTTTGAAAGAAATTGTCGAATAATGTGAGAAGTTATACAGTAGTCTCAAGTGTAGAATTTGTAGATATCACATCGCTAAGTCTTTCAGAAAGCTTGAGCAATAGGTGAATAAGTAGTAGTCTAGTGGTGTTGGCATTACCTCCAATCCTAGAGATCCTGGGATCGAATCTCGCCCCTTGCAAAAAGGGATCCCAAATTTCCCCCCTCTTTGCAAGGGATTTCATCTTACCTTAAAAAAAAAAGTCTTTCAGAAAGCTAAGCCTTTTTTTTCTAAATAAAAAAAGCCAAGCCTTTTGAAGTATATAATAAAAAAAGGGAGTTATTTGTCAGAAACAACCTTTTAATAGTGTCATTTTGTGAGAAACAACTTTATAATTTTTTTTTGTGGAGAAACAACCTTTAAACTCCATTTTCTTGTCAGATTAGACCCCTCAACTATTTTCCAGCATTGATTTTTTTTTACCCCCTTCCCTCTCTTTTTCCCTCCAATTTCTTATTTCAAACCATTCTCTCTCCTCTCTTTCATTCCTTCCTAGCATGACCCCTCATTCTTTCACGCAACATCTCTATCTCGCCTTCTCCTTCGCACAAGAAGCCACCGCATCAGCACCTAGCCGGAAGCCGAGGGAAGAGCCATCCTTGCCGCCGCCTTTCCTAGCCTTACTCCTCATTCTCTCACACAATATCTCTCTCCCTCTCTCCTCCCCACCCCACCCCACCCCAACCTCCAACCTCCAACCTCCAGCCTCACCCCTCATTCTCTCTCCTCCACCTTCGCTGAACGCTGTCACTGAACACTGCCACTGCTGCTCATCCTCTTTCCTTCTCTCCCAAATCTGTCGCCTCTGTTTTCTGTCTCCATTCTTAGTATTAATGGCAACAAGCTGGGGGGGAAGTTTTCTTGGGTTAACAACATTGGAGGGCCATGGTTTCTTCTTGGTTAATGGCAACAAGCTGAATTTTTTGTGCAACCATGGTGAGATGAGAGAAAGGAGACGAAATGGCAAGTTCACGGGGATTCAAATGGGGGCTGACATTTGAAAGAGAGGAGAGAGAGAATGGTTTCTTTAGGTTTGAAATAGGGGTCTCTGCCCTAGGCTTCTGGCCAGGCGCTGATGCGGTGGCTTCTTGTGTGAAGGAGAAGGCGAGAGGGTGAGGGTGGAGGATGGAGAATGGGGGGTGAGGCTGGAGGTTGGGGTGGGGTTGGGAGGAAGAAATTGGAGGGAAAAAGAGAGGGAAGGGGGGTAAAAAAAAAGTCTTCGTCGGAAAAATCAAGTCAATGCCAGAAAATGGTCGAAGGGTCTGATCTGACAAGAAATGGAGTTTAAATGTTGTTTCTGACAAAAAAAAAAATTATAAGGTTGTTTATCACAAAATGACACTTTTAAAAGGTTGTTTTTGACAAAAAACTCTAAAAATAGGTATTAGCTTGTAGGAATTATGCATGTTCATAGGATTGATAATCAAGCACCCATTCTCCTATCTAGACCGCTAAAACTAAATTAAAAAAAAAAAGTTTCAAAAAATCTTTTAGTTTGTTCATACATGCAATTTTGATCGTTGATATAAATAATGAACCATCTGTTTCTTCTATCCTGTCTAGTTCACTGTCGTTTGCATTTCACTAGAATTGAAGTGGATATGTCCGAAGTGGCGAAATGTTTTCCTTTATTCTTTTTTGGTTGGGTGCAAAGGATAGAAATCAAGTGTAGTAATATCTTGTCTAGCTCATTGTCTTCTGCGTACACTTCACTAGAATTTAAGTGTACATAGAGTATGGTATTCTCACCTTTTTTGCATGATGTGTTGAGCTCGTGAATGGAGTTTGTGAAACGGTATAACTTATAACTTTACCCCCATATTTGAGGTGCAAAGTGTACCCTAGACCCTAGTTCATTATTGATGTAATAGTTTCATACTGTATTATTTGTTTTAAATAAAGTCCAAGTTTTACTCTATAAAAACAAAAACAAAAAACACAAAAACAAAGAGGAGCTAGCTATATTAATTTTAAACCTGCCACAGATACATACTTACTGTTGCAAACTTGCAATGCCTTGAATCTATGTAGTCTGGCGTCTCGAACAACCCAGCACATTGGGTCTATTCCGGGCCTATAATATATGGGGTGTGCTTTCCGTTTTCCAGTTTTGGGCCTTTTTTTGTTTAGGTTAATTAGAAGGTACTATATAAAACTTCTAATTAACTTTTGCCCCTATTGTTTAGTAAATTGTGCTCTCTCTTCTCAAAGATGATAAAAAAGGTTTCTCCTTTTTATGTGGACGTAGCTAACATATTGTTATTGAACCACATTAAATTCGTTTGTCAATTGCTCTTTAATTGTTCGTTGTGTTGTTGCTCTCATTATAACATTTACTTTAATTTATCAGATACAGAAAAGATTTAGTTAAATAAGAACGTTCTTAAACAAAAGAACATGGATTGTATATGGATGCACTATACTACACTCTACATTGTACATTGCTTTTAGACCTTCCCGTCGATTGTCTTTCTTTCTTTTCTTTTTAAATGTGAATGTCCATTGATCTCCATATCATCATGATACTCTGCAAAACAGAAACCGCATACATTCCTTAACAATTAAACCCAAATAAGCTCCCAAAACAAATCATACTTCACATGCACAGATGGATAATATTTTGAAACATATAGACAAATTAAAAAAAAAAAAACGGCAGAATAAACTTCAATTTCAGTTGGTCTTGTAAGAGACCGCCTACTTTTAACTTAAAATTAGGCACGACTCAAGCCCAATATTAAGAAGAGAACATACCACTTTTTTTTAATATTGTGACTAGTTTAATCTATTTAGGGACCAGTTTAATTTATTTCGTGACCAGTTTAATCTATTCAATAATGATAATCTTTAACTCATTCAATGACTAGTTTAATCCATTTAGTGACTAATTTAATCCGTTCCGTAAGACTAACGAGTTATTTTTTAAATTGTCTGTTGTAGTTCGAGAATCAAGAAAACAAAGGAAGGAGAAGATAAGGGATTACTAGAATAGTGTTGGGTTAGAGTAAAATGGAATGGGTTTGTTACAAAAATTCAGTATTGGATTCGTCTAATTTTATATTAAAATTAGACCGTCTATTCTAATAATTTGTGCTTCAATTTTTGGTGCTTAGTTTAGATAGCACCATGTCACGTAGAGACGGGTCCCTTCATCGCTAAACGCCGCTCACAAGTGTCACTCTTCCGTCGAACAACTTATCAGGGCAGCCGAGAATCGAGATGCTGACTAGGCTATATATATATATATATATATATATATATATATATATATATATATATATATATATATAAGGCTACTAAAATGGCTAAGGCTATGTTCAGTTCACTTTTTTTTTTTACTTATTTCAGATGAGATTAGACCAGATCAGATCAGATGAGATCTACAAAAATAAGTTCAGATCAGATCATATTTGTAAAAATAAGGTGAATTAAACATAGCCTAAGTGTGAGAAATAAGGCACAACTAGCTCACTAGAACGGAGAACCTCCTATGTTTTAATAGGATGTTTTGGAAAGAATACTTTGTATTGCTAGTAAGAGAAGAATACAAGTGAACTCTGTGGGATGGATGTACAAAAGAGTGGGAGATCCCTAATAATAAGGCTCCTTCGTCCTCCTAGCCTCTATACAAAGCTAAGCTACAAGGCCTCTCTAAAATGCTCTATACAAATTTGTACAAGGATGAAATAAGCTAGAAGCTTCTAGAATAATGTACAAGAGTCATCCAAAAGCCTCTAGAGTACAAAAGGCACCGACTCTAGTGCCATGCATGATCTGATACTTTTGGACGTTGCTTCGTCAAACCGTTTCTAACATTATCATTGTTGGCTCAAAATATGGCTGACTCCAAAGTTTTGTTGCAACCGAAACCCATTTAGTGCCTAAGATGATCCATTATTGCAATTAGGGATGTCAACGGGCAGGATTTGGACTGGATCTTCTAGGATCCGGATCCGGATCCGTTTTTCGTACATGGATTCAAATCCGACCTGGATTATTTGGGTAATAAAATTGAGGATCGAGATCTAGATCCAATGGATCCTACGGATCCGGGTCCCAAACGGATCCCAAACAGATCCTAACCTATTTTCTTCAAACTACTCTAATTATCACAATAATTAAAGATTTTAAAGAACAAAACAACGCCACTTAGCATCTTTATTTGTCGATCTTGAAGTAAACAAGCAATAAACCTTAATATAACCAATCCGAGCATAAATAACAATAAGAGTTTAACATTATTTTTTACCCTTTTAATTATATATTTTAAAATCACTTTCAAAAAGGGAAATGGATCTGGATCTGGGTAATAATTTAGGACCCGATCCAGATTCGTTTTAAAAGCTAGGATCCATACCCTACCCAAATTCGTAGGGTCCAAAATTTGAGGATCCATATCTGCTAAAAATATATCTGAATCCACAGATCCGAGTAGGGTTCATTACCCACTGACATCCCTAATTACAATACTACAAAGTAAGTGTTCACTGGTAATTCAAGACTTCTCAATAATAATACTATAATAGAGTAGTGTTGGCGTAGTAGCACATGCCCCCCATTAGTAACGATGATGCCTCGGTGCCCAGTTACACTTGGGGGGTAGCGATTAGTAGTGACAACCAGGTAGAACATTTTGAAGGAATATGCCCTTAGACATTTGATAAGGCTTTATTTTATACATGATTTCTGCCTGTTATATTACTTTTTAGTATAAGTTTTGAGACTTATAATATGTTTTTTTCTCATATTTTAATGTTATAATAGTTGAGTTACTTAAGTTACAAAGCTGATTTAAAATATGAAAAATGCGCTCAAGAAATTACTTGCTTGATTTTAATACTACTTATACATGTTAATTTGGTTTATCTAATATTTATAATAGTAGTATGTGTTTATTATGCAAATAATCTATTTTGGAGCCTAAGTATTTATTACTTTATTAAATTATTTGTAGGTAAATTAGAAGAAGAAAAAGAGAAACAAAACAAAGAAAGAATAAAGAGAAAACTAAACCATGGGCCAAAAAACCTACAACAAGTATAGGGTAATAATAGAAACAAGGGAGTTGACATTATGAGAGGAGAAAAAGGACGGTAGCATACAAAAGGAAAATTGGGTTTTTAGACCCAAAATCTCTAAATGCAGCCACGGAGGATACAAAAAGCGGGGTATAAAACCCTTCAGCACGAGATGTACAGGGGACGAAGAACAGAGCCGCATGAGGAGACGAGAAGACAGATCAAAGACGAGATCGGACGCGAGACGCCGCCGCAGGGAGCAAGGGCGTTTTATATCGATTCTTCATCCGAACTGGAGTTTCTTTCTCTCTTCTCTTAGTTTATGTTATTAAATTTCGTCAGTTACTATGTTTAATTTCAGATTTTTATTTTCAATTAGTTGGGTTATTTTAGTTTCAATGTCTAGCTAAATTTCCATGTTTTAGGACTAGATGTAGCATTTTATTTTCTGTCAATGATTTGAACTAAGTTGTTTGGATTGATTTATTTTTATTGCAATTTGATAATCTTGGTTTGTTTTCATATAATTGATTTGGCCAGTTGATTATATGTTTAAGATATTGGATTATTAGCGGAAGTGAAATTTCAATATTAGTTTGCGTGGTTATTAAACGTCAAGTAGTATAATTTTAGAAATAGTTATACACTTGGGGTGGTCTTTTATTTGAATTTCTTGTTCGTAATGGGTTTATATTAATTGTTATGACCACAGAAGTAGGCGTAAGATTATTATAAATACACATTTTCTACCTTGGAAGAGGAGATAATATATTATAGGAAATTCGATCATTGCAATATAATAGCTTTTAATCCGACAACTAGTTTAATTTCATTATAGAAGGTAATTGACGAAATCCAAGTCCTAGAACTATTTCTCATATTTGATTTATACTTATTGTTTGACGTTTTTAGAGTTAGAATTAGTATAGTTCGTATTTTAGTAGTTTATTTTATCACCACCATTCACTATATCCGGATCATCTAAATAATATTAATGTCTCTTAATTTGGTAGTTAATTATACCTTCTTGTGGGAAACGATATCTTGCTTACCTTATATTTACTTTAATTGACCCGTACACTTGCGGTATTTTAAGGTACTTTTAGGACCGACCAACATTCCGGCAATTACTAAATATAAATAGGAATAATATTATGAAGATAATAAAGTTAATTATTTTAGTAATCTTATTTTCTTGCTAGAGAATAAATATGATTAACAAGACAATATTGATAGGGCCTATAACTAAAATATATTAATCCTATGAGGTCACACATTGTAGCACAAGTTGGACAAATCAATCCAAATCTATTTAGGATTAGGGTTGGGCTGGTCCAAAGGGGAATAGGAGGAGAATCAGTACTCCTAACTAGCCTATGACTCTTCTATTATATATAGGATATAATATTAGGGTTTAGGGGATCAACTCATTAATCAGTTTCTTTTCACAAGAGAGAAGTGAAACCCAAATATATTCCCTCTAACCGGCACCTATACCATCAAAAGCAAGAGATTTTCTTCTCTTCCGTTCTAGCAAAAGTTGGTGTTCAACTGGTGCTCGTGGACTGATTAGAGGAGCAACACTTGGGGCTCTCGGATCTTCAAAGCTTGCATACAACAGGGAAATCACGCTACAAAGGTTTGATATTTAATCCCTATTGAATGATTCATGTGTTTGATTATGTTTGCGATCCTATGATAGATGTTAGGAAATTGTTTCCTGAAATTCTGCTATTTGCATCTATATATTCCTACAGTGGTATCAGTTTTGCCTAATCCATAATATTCATATGATCATGTAATTGTATGCAAAGTTATTATTTTTATTCAATTAAGGGAGGATTTATTTATGGCTTGAATTTGCATAATTGATATTAATTGATTGGAAATTGTAAATATTTGATTTATTAGTGATTTATGCTCAAATAATTTTATAAAGGTCCGAATTTTTTATATTATGGACAAAATAAATTTTTTAATTCACTTCAAAATTTTCGGAATTTTATACATATATTTGTTAGATTTAAAATTGTTTAAAGTTTAATTTGATTAATCATTGAAATAATTTGTTAACAATTAAAAGATTTGATTTTTTACTTGTTAAATAAATCTAATATTCATCACCAACATAGGTCTTGAATAATATGATGGCTGAAAATAATTTGATTATTTTTCCCACTAATTTTCGGATTTTTATCATATTATTTGTGAATTTTGGTTAAATTTTATGTTTAATTTGATTATTCATAAATTTAAGGATAACAATTAAAATATCTGATTTTATTTGTTGTGATAATTCAGTAGATCACCCTAAAAATTATTTTCGATTTTTTCAGAATTTAATTGTTGATTTTCTGAATTTTTTGGATAATATTTGATTTCTTGCCCTAAATTTGAATTCTTGTTGGATTTAATGTTAATAAAGATTATACATTGAAATCTAATCTCAATAAACTAAAAATTTGTTTAAGATTTGTTGATTGATTCAAAGATTTTGCCATAATTTTTGGATTATTAATACCTAATTAAATCCTTAATCTTTAAATAAAATGTTAATTAAAGATCGATTAATTGAAATTTTGTAAATGGTTGCAAAAATTCAAGAAGGGATTTCCCACCATGGCTGGGTGGCCCAACCTGCGGCGGTGGAGCCACGGTGGAGGGCGTTTTGGGTCGGCGGCAAAGGGGCATCTCGGGCGGCGCGGGTGGTGGAGACCGCAACCAGCAGCGCACGTTTGACGTGCGTGGCTAGCTGCTGGTGCGCGCTGGCGGCGCTTCTATCGGTGTGTGCTGGCGTGTCTTGCCCTGGCTGGCGGCTTCTGGCGTGTCTGTCGGAGTCGTTCGGTGCAGTATGTGTAGCGCCGACGTGTGCTGGTCGTGTGCGGTGATGTGCGTGTGATGGCTGGGTAACCCAGCGTGGGTGAGGCTGCTGGTCAAACCTCCAATTAATATTAAAAAAAATGTTTTTAGGAAAATCTGATTTTCCAATCTTGAGCATAAATCCAAAAGTTTCCTATTTTGCAAATGTGTGAATAATAATGATTATTGCCATATTTAAATAAGTAATTGAATGAAATAAATAAAGTTTCCTAAATAATTTCTAGCTTAAATTTGTTAAGTTTAATAATTATTATGGAAAAGTTGATTTTCTTATTAATTGTTAATAAGTAAATAGTTTGTGTTTATTTTATTTGATATTATAAATATGTGGATGTTTAATGTAATATGTATGATATTATATTTTGCATGATATGACTAGTATCGCCCAAATTAGGATAGTAAATACGATCTGCGAATCGTTAAATTTGAATGTAAAATTAAATACGATATCGTTTGTATTTTTGTAACTTTAAATTTTCGTAATTTATTTAATTCAAATTATGCAATCAAGCATGAGGATCCAAGGAGTTTCAAGGATGGTGATCCATGGAGATTCAAGGGAGGATTCATGAAGATTAGTTATTTTCCTAAGTATAGGGGCCATACTAGATCATTTAATTATTGCTTTTATAATTCTCTTGCATTTATTTTGTTTAAATGCTTGCTTCTAAGTTTGTTTGTGGCTAATTGATTCATGTGTTCACTATTAATTGATCATATTAGTAAACTTAGGTCCCCAAAAGTAATATTGAGTTCAATTGCTTTTCCAAACAACACCTATAAAGCCTTAGATCATGAGTAATAGGTTCTGCCAAAGCAGGGTGTTGCTCATAGTCTCGGGGATAGTAGGGTAGGTTTTTGAAACTTACATGTTAGGGCCTGTTCGTTATCGTTTTTTGTTTTCAGTTTTCAGTTTTTTTGAAAACTGAAAACGAAAAACAGGTAACCATAAAAAGTAATTTTCACTTATTAGTTGTCAGTTTTCAAAATCATCATGTTTTTAATAAGTTTGACTAATTTTTTTTCCATTATAGGACATATATCATATGACTTTTAAATACAAAAAACCAAAAACCGAAAACCACAAGTGATACCGAACGAGCCCTTAATGTTTGGTTTAACTCAACAAAATCATCAAAAGACAAAGTTTTGGGTTTTGAAGCTAAGAGATAGGAGTAAACAAGGAGTTGTTAACCTGTCTACCAAGAATTAATTAGTCATTATTAGTAAAGTTTTTACTTACCTCAACTACTATTAATTGAAGGCAGGGCCAAAGTCCGTTTGATTGTAGTGGGAGGTGATCTTGGTTATTTCTTTATTCAATGGGGACTATCATTTTAAATAAAGGGTAGTAATTAATTAAAATTTGTTTAATTGTTGCTTTCTTGATAAACATCGATTGAATCTTGCTTTATTATTTGTTGTAGTAATTATGTCCAGTAACAACATTAACACCAACAATTCTACTTGTAATTTGCGTTCCGTCCTTTCAAAGGACAAATTGAATGTTGAACGTTTCATTGCAAGTGAAAAGGAAATGATAATCATTCTCAGAACTGATAAGTTCAACGACTTTCACATGCAAGGAGAGGAAGCAACGATGCAAGAGATGCATGAAAGGCTAACTCGGACTGAGCGAAACATCCCTAACCAGCCAAGAAAAGAATATGAGGATGTTCTTATGGTTAGTAAAGGGCAACCGCTCGATTATATTGGGATTGCTATTAAGAAGGACGAAAAGCAAACAAGTTGCCAAGTCTGAAACTTCTGACAAGCAAAAGACTACACCAAAACCAAAAGTTGCTGATGAGCACTATTATTACACCTGTAACAAGGTTGGTTATTGGAAAAGTAGTTGCCCCAAGTATTTGAAGGATCAAAAGAAAGGAGTTTCTAGTTCAGATATGTATGTTATAGAAGTTAACTTAGCAACTTCTGCTTCTTGGGTATTTGATACCGCTTGTGGTTCGCACATAATCTCTATTATATAAGCCAAGGGGGGAGCTGTGGTGTCCCCCCATGAAAAGACTTTTTAACCCCTAATAAAATAAAAAATTATTACCTATTAAGAATTTCCTCAATCATAACCCTTCCTAATATAAAATATGCATATCAAAGGAATTTCAAAGTTGCTATAATAAACTACCATAAAAATATGTGTAGTGAAAGGAAAAGTTTATGATTGAAGAATAAATTAATATAAATAAAGCAATTTTCAAATCAATTACAAAATCAAAGACATAAAATTTTAATTCTACGTAAACTTTTAAATGCAACAACAATACAAAAATCCATTAACAAGTCATAAAAATACCGAGAAAACAAAGAGGATAATCTTATCTTTTTACTTTTCAGGGTCAATAATTGTCGTGTGCGTCAGTTAGTATAATTTATCGTTTTACTTTTTTGAGAATCGTAGTTCACATTTGTGTTAATTAAGATAATCTTATCATTTTATTTTTTAGGAGAAATATGTAATACTCCAGTATCATGACCTCCCTATATATTCAACACTAATAAATGACAAGGTCAATTATGTCAATTCAATGCCATTGCATCCTATCATGCGTAATTTTTTTAATCCATCGCATATTCATATGCAATCAAAACAGAGGTTATGGAAAATTTCTCACAAATTAAGCAATGACAAAACAACTTGATATAAAAACCTTCAAAGAAATTTTGACATAAAGAACAAAATAATCAATCAAACAAAAGAAAAATCTTTCACAATTTTGATTTGACAATAGAACTTTTCATCTAAATCCGCAACAGAATTTCTTAACACTAAATACAATTTTCTTTCTTTGCTTTCCTATTGAAACAACTTCCTCATAAAGTAATTTTATATTTTGTATTTATACAACATGATAATTTATTAATGAGTACTAATGATGATTGTAATTACATCCTTCAAAATTACATTTAGATGAAATTTAAGAAATATCGCCAAAATAATTCACGCACGCATCGCGTGCATAGAAGACTAATTTGTACTATGCAAGGCCTCAAAAGAAGTAGAACATTAGGAAAGGGAGAAGTAGATCTTTGCGTTGGCAATGGAGCACTAGTTGCTACATTGCCAGTGGGAGTATATAGTCTACTTTTACCTTCAGGATTAGTTTTAGAACTTAATAATTGTTATTATGTTCCTGCTATAACAAAGAACATTATTTCGATTCCTGTTTTGGATTCCGAAGGTTATTCATTTACAATAAAGAACAATTGTTGTTCTGCGTATTTGAATGATATGTTCTATGTCTCCGCTAAGTTATCAAATGGTTTATATGTGCTAGACTTAGAATCCCACATCTATAACATAGATAGCAAGAAACATAAAGCAAATGATTCAAACCCTACATACCTATGGCATTGCCGATTAGGCCACATAAGCTCAAGGCGCAATGAGAAACTTCATAACGATGGAATTCTCAAATCATTTGATTTCGAATCAGTTGATACTTGTGAGTTTTGCTTGATGGGGAAAATGACAAAGTCTCCTTTCACAGGTTCAAGTGAAAGGGCCGGTGACCTTTTAGCCCTCATACATACGGATGTGTGTGGACCTATGAGTACGTTGGCTAGGGGAGGGTACAATTACTTCATTACTTTTACCGATGATGTGAGCAGATTTGGATATGTTTACCTCATGCTGCATAAGTCGGAATTCTTTGAAAAATTTAAGGAATTCTAGAATGAAGTACAAAACCAACTTGGGAAGAAAATTAAGGCATTACGATCCGATCGTGGTGGTGAATATTTATCTCAAGAATTTGGTGATCATTTGAAGGATTGTGGAATAATTTCACAATGGACTCCACCAGGAACACCACAGTTAAATAACGTTTCTGAAAGAAGGAATCGAACTCTACTTGATATGGTTCGATCCATGATGAGTCTTGCTGATCTTCCTATTACATTATGGGGATTTGCGCTTGAAACAGCAGCATTCACACTTAACAGAGCACCATCCATAGTAGTGGAAAAGACACCATATGAAATGTGGACTAGAAACGTTCCAAAATTGTATTTTCTAAGGATATGGGGTTGTGAAGCTTATGTAAAACGTTTACTTTCTGATAAGCTTTCACCAAAATCTGATAAATGTTTTTTTGTGGGTTACCCAAAAGAGACTAAGGGATACTACTTCTACAACCGAAGCGAAAACAAAGTGTTTGTTGCTCGTAATGGTATCTTTCTGGAAAAGGAGTTTATTTCCAGAAAAACAAGTTGGAGAAATGTATATCTCGAAGAAGATCGAGATGAGCAACAAATGGATGAGGTTAACACCTCATCAGAGGCGGCCCGGCATGAAAATGCTCAGGAGGTGGTGCATTCAATTCACGTATCTCCTACCGTCCCACTTGGAGATACTCCATGCGAAGTCACTCAACCTAGTGAGGTAGAAACTTCTTCTGTTGTTCCCCAACGTAGGTCTAGTAGGACCATCATTCCATCAAAGAGATATATTGACTTCCTTTTGACTGAAAATTTTGAAATAATGATTTTAGAATCAGAAGAGCCTACTAGCTACAAAGATGCTTTGGATAGTCAAGACTCCGAAAAATGGCTTGAGGCCATGAAATCTGAAATGGATTCCATGTCTGAAAATCAAGTATGTGACTTGGTTGATTTGCCTGATGGGGTAAAACCCATTGGATGCAAATGGATTTTCAAGTTGAAAACAGACAAGGATGGAAACGTTAGTGTTTTCAAAGCAAGGTTGGTGGCGAAAGGTTTCAAACAAATTCATGGTATTGACTATGATGAAACCTTCTCACCAGTAGCCATGCTGAAGTCCATTAGGATAATCCTTGCTATTGCTGCCTTTCATGACTATGAAATATGGCAGATGGATGTCAAAACCGCTTTCTTGAATGGGTTCTTGAAAGAGGATGTGTACACGACACAACCTCAAGGTTTTGAAGATCTAGAAAATCCAGGGAGGGTATGCAAGCTTAAGAAGTCCATTTATGGACTAAAGCAAGCATCAAGGAGTTGGAACCTCAAATTTGATGAGGCAGTCAAGAAATTTGGCTTTCTCAGAAATGAAGAGGAATCTTGTGTATACAAGAAGTTAAGTGGGAGTAGTATTACTTTTCCGGTCTTGTATGTGGATGACATACTTCTCATAGGAAATGATAAGACCATGCTTGAGTCAGTCAAGGTATGGCTTAAAAATTGTTTCTCTATGAAAGACCTATGAGAGGCTGAGTACATATTGGGAATAAAGATTTATAGAGATAGGTCGAAAAGGCTGATTGGACTTAGTCAAGAGACTTATATTGATAAGTGTCTTGCAAGGTTCAAGCTGGGAAACTCCAAAAGAGCTTTCATTCCCATGCAACATGGCATTACACTTGGCAAGACTCAAGCGTATGAGTAATGTTCCTTATGCTTCCGCAGTAGGATCCATTATGTATGTCATGATATGCACTCGACCGGAGGTTGCATATGCTTTGAGTATATGCAGCAGATACCAGTCAAATCCAGGAGATGCGCACTGGATTGCAGCGAAAAACATCCTTAAGTACTTGCGAAGGACTAAGGATAATTTTTTGGTTTATGGTGGAGATGGTGAGTTGGTTGTTATTGGATACACCGATGCAAGCTTCCAGAGTGACAAAGATGATTTTCGATCTCAATCTGGTTTCATATTTTGTCTAAATGGAGGAGCTATGAGCTGGAAGAGCTCTAAGCAGAGTTCCATCGCGGATTCTACAACAGAGGCTGAGTATATATTGCAGCAGCAGATGCAGCAAATGAAGCTGTTTGGATCAAAAAGTTCATTAGTGAGCTTGGTGTAGTTCCCAACATTGAGAATGGCATTGAGTTGTACTGTGACAATAATGGTGCCATTGCTCAGTCAAAGGAACCTAGATCGCATCAAAGGTCTAAACATGTGCTCAGGAAATTCCATCTCATTCGAGAAATCGTTGATAGAGAGGATGTGAAAGTAAGCGAGGTTCATACTGAGGATAATGTAGCAGATCCTCTGACTAAACCGCTTGCTCAACCTAAGCATGAGTGTCATACTAGGTCTATGGGGATTAAGCATATGGGAGAATGACTTTAGGTTGTTTACTTCATGTTTACAATTGTAAAGACATTTATTATGCTTTGAAATGTTTATCAATAAAAAACCGTTCTTGTTTAATTGTTTGGTTTAGTATTAAATAAAATGTCCAAATAATTTGTGTTTTCAAATAGGATTATCGAAAACGTTTTGATAATGGAACCCTATAAAGTGAACTGCAGTCACAATTTATTTAAAGTCCCTAGTCTAAATCACTAATTGGACATAAGTGATTTATTTAAAAGACTAGTATATAATTAATTGATCGCAGTTCCATGGGCTATGGGGACATAGAGATGTCTAATTGATTATATGGATGTATAGTTGATACATTCAGACTTGACCTAATTAGATTCTAAAAGTAGAATCAAACTACTATATTTAGTGGATTCCTTAGACATGAGTATGTCTTAATAACCACAATATAATTAGTTTAACTTTAACACTGTTAAATGCCGTGCCGTAAAAGGAGGTTATAAAGGCAGTGATCAGGTGGGCTAAGAATTGAGTGGGAGTTATGGTCATACAAGAGTGGATAAGTCCTCCTATTAAATAGGAATGGTGTTTGGGCCTCTTGATGAGCGAGAACTGGAAAATTGCATGGCCATACAGAATAGGATTAAAGAGTTAATCCTTATTTGAGCAGTTCGAACTCGCGCGATCAAGGAACATAAATTTGAGAATAACGTGGTGTTATCAAATTTGGCATTAAGTGACTTAAGGAATATAACATTGCACTCTTGTCTTCGGACAAGTGGGAGATTGAAGGAATATGTCCTTAGGCATCCCGACAATTACTAAATATAAATAGGAATAATTTTATGAAGATAATAAAGTTAATTATTTTAGTAATCTTATTTTCTTGCTAGAGAATAAATATGATTAATAGGACAATATTGATTGGGCCTATAACTAAAATATATTAATCCTATGAGATCACACATTGTAGCACAAGTTGGACAAAGCAATCCAAATCCATTCAGGATTAGGGTTGGGCCGGTCCAAAGGGGAATAGGAGGAGAATTAGTTCTCCTAACTAGCCTATGACTCTTCTATTATATATAGGATATAATATTAGGGTTTAGGGGATCAACTTATTAATCAGTTTCTTTTCACAAGAGAGAGAAGTGAAACCCAAATTTATTCCCTCTAACCGGCACCTATACCATCAAAAGTAAGAGATTTTCTTCTCTTCCGTTCTAGCAAACGTTGGTGTTCAATTGGTGCTCGTGGACTGAGGAGCAACACTTGAGGCTCTCGGATCTTCAAAGCTTGCATACAACAGAGAAATCACGCTACAAAGGTTTGATATTTAATCCCTATTAAATGATTCATGTGTTTGATTATGTTTGTGATCCTATGATAGATGTTAAGAAATTGTTTCCTGAAATTCTGCTATTTGCATCTATATATTCCTACACATTTTACGCAAAGAATAATAATTATTACTAGGTTTTGTTATTATGCCTTTTACTATATATCTAACACTTAATATGGCTTGTTTAGTAAGTGTAATTGGCAGAGGTCTTTCTACGTAAAACTATACATGAATTCATTAGACTCATAACTACTACAGCTATTTATTATAATGTACCATATAAGTTTTTAAGAGTATCAAACTTTTAAATTTTTCACAAAATAAATGTGCAGCAGTGAACAAGATATAATTACTCTCTACCTTCCTAATTAAACTTCAGTCCTCAATTTTTACGATTTTCAAGATCAACCCTTCATATTCGTTTCTTTTTTAAGAATTACTGGAATCTTTATGTAAAGTCAATTAATAATTTGAAATGTCCACTAGAATAAATCCACCAAGACTTTTGTTAAGAATGTGTAAGAATATTGTTCAAGAACTTTATAAGGCCAAACTTTGACTTGGAAAAATGAAGAGTGAGGTTAAGGAGTCTATGGGTCGTTTGGTTCAACATATGAAATGGAAAGGGAATATGGAAACAAATAAAGGAGTGGAATGGTAACAAAAATGTCTATTTTTATTGAATGTTTGGTTTAAGCCAAGGAATGAAAATGAATGGTAAAAGATACCACCAAGTAATGAACTTTATTACTTGAGGGGAAGGGGAAGTAACAAGTTGGGGGACTCCATTACCATCAGGTAATAGTAATGGATTGATGAGGGATTAAACCAAATAAGAAGAAAGAAAATCGATTATTGATTCCGTTTCTTAGAGCCTAAAATTAGTGAACCAAATAGGCTCTAATTTAGTTAGGAACAAGGGGGGAATAAATACAAAAGATAGATGCAAAATAATACTTACTGTCGGAACATAATGTTGATGGACGTGGCAGAAGGGGGCCTAACAAGCTGATCAAAGGCAGTAGTAGAGAGGACAAGGGCAGCCCCACTACTTGAGGCTTGGGACACAGCGGTGGCTGCACGGTCAACAATCTTGACTTGGATGGTGCTGCCTGGAACACAACTATTAGGGGCATGTGCACTTATGCAACTCACCATGTATTGCCTCCCACAGGCTGCCCCATTGTCCCATATCCCTTCTCCAGCCGCCGCGAAAAGGCTGTTTGCTGGAAAAACCGTCGCATCGTGGCCGTAACACGCGGTTGCTGCGCAGCCATACAATCATTTTCATGCGTGTATTATAATTAATTAACAATAGATTAACTTGTACTACATGACATTGATAATTAAATTTAATTATTGACTATAGGCTATAGCACACTTGAGTTAATACATATAATTATATATATGCATGTCATCATCACGTAGAAAATTTCAAACTATCTTATCTAATTAGTTGTACAAGTTTCGAACTAATCCAAGCTAAGTTGTACATTGTAGATAGGAACTACGTTGAACTGTTGAAGCCTTAGCCTAGAGTTGATATTATTGAAATTAGTTAGCTTGACAAAGTTTGGTCAGGATTCTAGTTGAGCGTCTTGAAAAATATTTTTTAATAACACAAGTTGCTCATAACTAGTCATAATATTCTAGAATCGTAGCAATCTAGCATTAGGTATTACCTTCACTTCAAAAAAAAAAAAAAAAAAATACTTCTACCAAACATAAAATATTAGTTTCTCCATATTTTAAGTACTTGGATCATATGGGTTGGACATACATTTAGAAAATATTATTAGAGAAGGTAAACCAATAAATAGTTTTACATAACTTAAAAATCGGTACAGGAAAAGCCCTAGATTATTCAGTTTTAATATATTTAAATAATGTATCGGTTCACCGTTTACCTTCTTTAAACTACGGCCCTGTTTGGCAATTAGCGGATAACTGTTAGCTGTTAGCTGATTCTATTAGTTGATAGTTGATAGCTGATAGCTGATTGTATTAACTGATTTGACTAACTGATTGTATTAGCTGTTTGTATAAATGTGTTTGGTAAGTAGCTGATAGTTGATTACTACATAATTGTGTAAAATGACTAATAAAGACATGTGCATAATCTATTGTTGTACCTTTTATTATTTACTAATGTAATTTTCAACAACTTTAAGACATAAATGTAATTGATCCACCCATTTCCAAGCCTCTAATGTCAAAAAGCTCATCCTCCCAACTTTTTCAAAAAGAGCTTTTTGGGCTCAATAAACTAATTGATACATCTCTTTATACCAAACACTCATATTAGAGGATTACCAAACCTCTAATGTCAGAAAGTTCATGCTCCCAACTTTTTCAAAAAGAGCTTTTTGGGCTCAATAAACTAATTGATACCTCTCTTTACCAAACACTCGAATTCAAATTTCTAATACTCCCCGTCCCAAAATATTGTTTCTTTTCCGAGGTAATTACCTTTAATATCTTTTCGTATTAATAAAAATATATAAAAGTTTGTTTAACATTGAGCACAAGTCTGATATGTTTTTTATATACAAATGAGAATATTCGTTCAAAGATTTTAAAAGTTTCCAAATAGACTATATTATGGGAGAGAGTCAAACCTCTAATTTTACACCAAAGCTCTCTTTACCAAACAAGGCCTACGTGTCTAGTTTCAGTTATGCATATATATATATATATCGGAAAAACGGAGGAAATATAAAACATGTATCGGCCAAATAATACTTACGAAGATACGGTGTATTATAACGGGCAGCAGTGCCAAGGTCAGCGAAGGAGAGGGGAAGGTAGACAGAGAGGAGACTCAGAGATAATAACAACGACAGCCATTTCTGCAGCTTTGATTCTGAAACTTGATGTATTCTACTTATTTTCATATTCCCTTCTTCAACGGAAAATTGAGTCACAAACTTCCAATTTCTTTGTTTGTTTGTAACCACTAACTACCGGAAGATTATCGATTTTATGTATGATTTTGGGGTCGGCCTAGTTACTCCTTTTATATGCAATTATGCATCATGCATGTGATGTGGTTCTGCTGTGTATGTATTAAGTATTAACGTTATAATTATATATTGTGTGCGGATTTGAGTTCACATGAAATTTTCAAAAGTTTTATTCAAAATTCAAAAGTCGACTTTGCTTACAAGTTATTAATTAGCTAGGTTTGCATGTTCGAGAAGGCACGCCATGATTTCATGCATTTTCTCCGATGTTTAATATGTATACATTAAACCAACTGCTCGATGTTGAGACCTGAGGGCCGCTTTTAAGTTTTAGGTCACTCACTCTCCGTTTGTTTTGGAGGAAAATTATTTCCCTATTATTTATTGTTTAGTTGGATAAGAGATTTGTAAAGGAAAATTAAGGTGAAAAAGAGTTTCCCATTCCTTTGCAAACATTTTCTTCCAAAATTTGAAGGAAACCCATCTTCCTCCATTCTAGATCTCATTCCCAACATCTCTATTTCACCATTCTTAGCTTAATAATTTTCCATCAAACCAAACAATGAAAAACTAATATTCATTTGCATTTTCCACCGGAAAATATTTTCAATGAAAATTAAAACTTATCTTCTATGAAAATTAGTAATGTCCATGCAAAAATATTTTCTATCAAACCAAACAACCCCTTAATTATTATAAGCTCCATGGGTGGGGCCTGCAGCTCAAAGGATTAAAGCACATGTTACGAACCATGGTGTCGGGGGTATGAATCCCTCCTCGCCCACAACCGACCCCAAAGGGAAGATCCTTCCCCCTTTAAGAGTAGGAAAATCAAGATAGGGAAAGAGGCCAAGGGTGGCCTTTCGGCCTCCCCCTGTTTTTTTAAGGTTTGATATATACTTTTACTATTTTTGAATGGGTGTATGGAAATTATCAATTACCCTCTCTATGAAAATTGTCTAGCTTCGCCTCTGTTTGTAATCCCGCATGGGAAGAAGCCAACTCAAGTTCGAGTGTTCGATACATACACAGAAGACACTCATGTGCCAACTCAAGTTCGAGTGTTCGGTACATACACAGAAAACACTCATGGATAAAACCTACCTTAGGTTGTTATATCTTTTAAAACACATATCATACTCAACTTTTTTTTTCGTTTTCTTCAATTCTTTAAGACGCAATCATTTCTATAAGCAAGTCTTCTATGCGGCTGACTGCATGGTTAATGATCATATGGCTGCAACCTGCGCTTAGTAAAGTCAAACTAACTATACTTAAACATAAGTAACTTATAATAATGGTAAATACTAACCCAAAAAAGTACAAGTAACCCTAAAAAATTGTAAGTAACCCTAGTTATATTGATTAGTAACCCCTACAACAAATAACCCCAACAGAGGACATAAGTAACCCCAACAATTATAAAAAACCTCTACTATAGTAATAGGTAATTCCAACAAATATAATAACCCTTGATATATTAATTAGTAACCTCAAAATACAATAATTAACCTTATATGTGTACTGGTCAGACCGTTAACAGTAGGTGTGACCTTCCCCACACATATAAGACTTTGTGCTAATTCATATCTAGCTATATCCAACTCTAACAATATATTTTTATTCTTAAAATAAATTCCTAATGATTATTAATTATAATATGTGATGTTGTGATTAACATACATGATAAAAAGAATCTAAGTACATACACTTTCTCCATCTTTTATTGTTTTCCCCATTAGAAAAGGTATACACTCATTAGTTCCTTGTTGTTTGCCCTATTTGCTTTTCAGATTCGTCATTGTTAAAATTTGTTTTCTCACAATGAAATTTTTATAAGCATAATGAATTTATTGGCCTGTTTTGCTCTTGATCACCTTAATTTTTTTTGTGAACTTCTTTGAATTTTTTACTTTTCTTAACTCTCTTTAATTTTTTTTATTTATACTAAACTTTTTCTGAACTTTTTTTTTCCAAACTCTTTAGAATTTTTTATTATGAAAATATGCAAAAATAAGTTAAAGAGAACACAATTGGGAGGATTCGACATTCTTGGTAAAGAACATGCGTACATGTGTTGAAGTGACTGACAATTTCTATATTAAGTTCATTGTATATATATAGATATACTCCCTCAGTTTCCTTAAGATCCTCCAACTTTGACCATCGTTTATGATATACTGCTTCTTCGCGGCGTGCGTGGATTTTTTGCTTATTCTTAATTTCTCTAATGTATTTTGATGATGTATTTAATCATCATTGTTCTAATTAAATACCATATGGTGTAATACAATATAAAATTACTTGGTGGAGTTGTTTTTTGGTATTTTTTGACTTGTTAATGGATGTTGGTTTGTTTTGATTTCAAGTTTAGGTGAATTGAAAATTTTGTCTTTGGTTTTGTAATTGATTTGAAACTGCTTTAGTTTATATTTATTCTTCATCATAAATTTTTTCTTACTTACATATTTTTATAACACTTTTTTTAGCTACTTTGACTCCTTTGATATCTATTTTATATTAGGAGGGCTTGTTGGAAAATCTAAATCTTATGGTAATAATTTTTATTGAATTAGGTTAAGTTTTTCAAAGGGCCTATCCTCTTATAATAGAGATATGTAAAAAAAAAAAATTAAATTAATAGTCATGTGAGATCTTCTTAGTTTCATCTTAATATGTATTTTATAAATATGTATTTTTTATAATTTTTATAAATACATAAATAGAGATAATAGTGCTTAAAGTTTTCCATTGACACATACGTGAAAAGTGAAAGTGGAAAGATCTTTAAAAAACGAAGGGAGTACTTACTAGTGTCGATGCCCCTAAGTTAAAATTTTGAATTCGCCTGTACTCTTGGTTCGCTGATTTTGGTACCCACCAAATTTAAAGTTCTAAATCCGCTACTGATTATTGAGGTCAAGTAAAAGATTTGGAGCTATATTAGAATTACTTTGACTAAGTAAAATCCTTTATTATAAATGTTTTGTAGTACATAGAGGTTTGGAAGACAATAATTCATGCCAGACAGGCAGACAGCAAACCTCAAAAAGCTTTCGCACTCCTATTTTTCAAGATAGAGAATTGCAAAGTGAAAAGTACATTGACAATCCTAAAATTGCCCAAATTTGTTTTACACTTTTTAAAGTTCGTAATTTCATTTTCCTCAAACATTTCGTAAAATAACTTGTTTCTTTTATCAATGTTTAAGCATTTTATTTTGTCATAACTTCATACCAAACGAAATACTTGCGGTAATGGATCATTTTGCCCTCCAAAATCCAAGAACTAATGACATACTTTTGCTTTTAATTTAATAATATCTTAATTTTATATAGAAATTAGTTATTGGGCCGACGATATCCCAAAGTATTTAATAAGACAAACGGATATATTGTTTGGGGCTGATAAATAAATGACATTTTAATGTTTGTCAATTAAGGTAAAATGGGTTAAATAGGACTTAATTAGGATTTAATAACAAAATTAGGGTTCAATGACTAAAAAAACAAATGATTATTAGTCATTAAGGCATATGGTGGATTTAAAGAAATTAAGTGAATGAGGGGTATATGATGAACTTTGAAAGGTTGGAGGGTATTTGGTGAAAAATCCATAAAAAAATTATAAAAGGTTAATAAATTACTACCTAGAACGAATCTAATAATATCTCACAACGTTTAGTGTTATATACTAGTGCTAAAGTACGATAAAAGTTAATGAACTTTGACATTGAAAAAGTAAAGAAGTATCTTTATTATACTTCCTGCGTTTCTTTTTAAGTGGAACATAGAGAAGTGGCTAGGAATGCTTGGCCGTTATGCATATCACCTACAAAGTCGTTTTAATGACATCCGACTCCTAACCGAATGACGACTTTAAAAGAAAGTTAGGGACCACATCCCTTTTTTATTGTAAAAAATTTTAAATCAAAAAAAAAAGTTTGTATGCTTTGTAAATTAATTTAATCATCTAGCCTTTGGTTAAAAGTTGGATTATTAAAAAAAAATTTAATAACAAATTGAGCATATATAGATTAGATCTTTTAATAAAAAAAAAAAATTTTTTTTTAAATTATATTTATTTTATACTAGATTCATCCACTCACTAGGTCATAGTCCATACACCATTAGGGTTATAGGGTATTACTCTTAGACTATTAGGATGGCCCTCATCGAATTGAGTTATATAGGTTAGATCTTGTATTCTTGTCTAATAAAAGTATACAATATTTTTAAATGATATCATAATTCATAAGCATATTTTATAAGTTTGTAGGTCCCACCACCACCATCTTGCCATCTAGAACGTCTTTGAATATAAACTAAGACCAATTGCTTTGAAAGTTAAAACTCACCACCACATACCGACTATAATAATACATAAAATAAAAAAAGTAATAAGAGGTTTTTTACTCCCCTTTTTTTTTTTTAAAAAAACCGACTATAAATTCGGTGGCAAAACAACCAAATCTCACGAAACTTCTATCATCGGCGGTGGTTTTGCTAGCCCCTTTTCTGCCAACCCCTCCACTCCTCCGGCGTCCTTTTTTCTTCTTCGAACTTCCGATGGCCTTGGTGGGTTGAGGAGAGTGAAGAGATGGTTGGAGGACCATCCAAGTAAACCACCACCATCTACTCAACCCACCTCCCTCTCTCTCCTCAATCCTCCCCACCACCACCCCCATCTCTCCTCGACTCACCTCCAACCATCTCTTCTCTTTCCTCAACCCACCACCCCCATCTCTCCTCAACCCCCTTCCTGCCATGGACCACCGATGCCACCATTATCGGCCGTACAGTCGCTGCGATTTAGGGGAGAGAAATAAGAGATTGGGCAATTAGGAAGAAGAAGGGTGGAACAAAGGTGGGTTATGGGGAGGGGGAAGGGTGTTTACGAGGTACAGAGGAGAGAGAGAGAGAGAGAGAGAGACAGGGGGCTGTTGGGATTTGGGTGGGGGAAGAGTTGAGGAGAGAGAGGGGGTGAATTAATTAAATCAAGGTTAAAGTGTTAGGTGAGTGATTAATTAGGTTGGTAAATAAAATTAGTAATGGCAATTTTGTAATTACAAAGATTTTTTTTGCCATTTTAAGTAGTGTGTCACTTATTGTGACATTTCCTTAAAAGGAAAGTGACTCACTTAAAAAGAAACGGAGGAAGTATAAGTGAAGGGGGAGGAAGATGGTGTCCTCTTACAATAAGTCTAATATACCCTTAATAAACTTAAATTGCCATATATATTAAATAATCTTTTCTTCTTCCTACTTGTCATATATATTGAATAAGTTAACAATGGAATTGAATTTGAAATTTCAATTAAATATTAAATTAAGGAGAATGATTTCCTCATCTTACATATGTGTGAAAAACTCTGATTAAAAATTAAATCTACAATATACCTTGACTGACACAATTAGAAGAAAAAATAAAAGCTTAAATTTCGATCATATTAATATTTATACTGATATATTTTATAACCTAAATGTTGATTATTATTCGATAATCTCTACTCCAATTTAAAAAAAAAAAAAAAAAAAAAAACCCCCCCCCCCCCCCCCCCCCCCCCCCCCCCCCCCCCCCCCCCCCCCCCCCCCCCCCCCCCCCCCCCCCCCCCCCCCCCCCCCCCCCCCCCCTATATATAAATCAAACTCTTCCACTTAATTAAATTCAACCAAACATTGATTTAAGAAAAATATATTAAAAAAATTATAAATAACTATACATGTATGTTCTAATCAATTTTTTGTAACACCGATGAATAACTAATTGAGAAAAAAAATTAATATGACACGCACGCATGGCGTGCAAAAAATGCTAGTACTAGTAAAAAAAGGAGGGAGTATATATTATTGAATGAGAGAAAAAGTGGAGCATTTTTCATTAAAAAAAGAGTGTAGTGGTCTAGTGGACCAAAAAGGGTATGAGAGAAATATTACTAAAATAGAATTTTTAAATTATTGTGGGACAAATAATAGGGCGGTTATAAAATAAGATAAAAAGTTATAATAAGCAAAACCTTTGGATATTAGTAAGACCGGTTGAGTGATTTCGAAGCACTAGCAGGCTAGCAGTCAATCTAGAACCTGAATTAACAAGAGGAATGTGAGGCATAATATGTAGCTGCACTAGGGAATAAAATTGTCAACACATCTCTCTCTCTAGAGATCCATGGATCTCTAGAGAGAGAGCTATGCCTAAGTGAGCAACCCGACGGTGCGTTACATGTGCTCTACAAGCCACTGTAGGATTATAGGAAGTAGAAGCGGAATTTCATGAATCTAATTCATAAGCACCTAAAAGAGGATCTCATGCATATACAATTAAGGATTACATAATAATTTAAAAATAACCTTTGATGCGTGAGGTCCACATAGAATCGCCTAGAATTTGGAGAAAGAACCTCAGATGTGATCTACTTGGTCCATCAATCTAGATCAACACTCCACCAGTGCTAGTTAGAAGGAAGAAAACGTTCTTATTTTCTTGGAGTAAATAACGTGACTTTTGAGAGAGAAAGAGGAGAGAGAAAATATTGTGAGATACTGTATCTTTTCTTTTGTGATTACCTAACTAAATATAAGAATAATTAGGTTAGGCAACCCCTCCTTTTCCTCTCTCTTGGCCGGCCATCCTAGAGCCCATTATGGGCATTATGTTTTCTTTTGTTGATCCAAATATAATGTGTGACCTTGTAAGATCCATTTAAGTAGGCTTTGAGTTTATTATTTACTAACCCAAAGGTCAATAGCATAATCTAGCAAGACGTAAAGACGACCCAATTTAAACGAATTATTATCTCCATAATATGATCCATATTATATTTAATAATTGCAATAGAGTCGAGGACATAATTCATTCACGCACTCCATCTTTCTTCCCAATGAGTCCATTTGGGCTATGATCGAACCTGATAACCCGAAGTTATCGAGACAAATTTGAACATATTCTGAATCAAATAACTTGAACTCCATCCGAAGCCAAACTCGAACTCGAACTCGAACTCGAACTCGCTTCTCTAGCTCTGTGGGGGTTGGTTATGGTATCAGCTTCTATGCAATTTATTTTGATTTAAAATTGTCTTAAGCTCAAAGCCTCAAACACATTTAGAGCATGAGCAATGGGGTTGGTTGGTTTGGAATTGAAAACTAGGCTTGGATGGCGTGATGATGTTTTGTGTTTTTTTTTTTTTTTGTTTTAAGTAAAAATTAAAATCATTTAAATATAAAAAATTTTTATAAATTGAGCCCAAATTTGATATATTTTACATTTTTTCCCAACCTATTTTTTTTTTTAATTTTTTTTTCCTCCAAATTATTAAAATGTATATAAAATGATTAATATATCACTAATTAAAACATGATTACAAATTATCTACTTATATAAGAATAAAAATATTTTGAATAGAAAGGGTATATGATGGGGAATAAAAAGGAGAAAAAAAAAAAAAAAAAAAAGAAAAAAAAAAAAAAAAAAAAAGAGGGAAGGAAAAGGGAAGGGGAGGGAAGAAAAAAGAGGGAGAAAAGGAAAAAAAAAAAAAAAAAAAAAAAAACTATCTAGTTTTCTGAAAACCTCATCACCAGGCCCAGACCCAAAAAAGGGTAAAACAGTTCTCAACTACGTGTTCAGTTGCTATCCTTCCATCTCCATGTAATAGACACAACCAATAGCATCTCAACACTCAAATATTGTGCTGCATTTGTCTCCAATCAAATCAATTTGGCCAAATTACTCTTTCATTATCACAATATTGCGACACTGAAATTTCTAGAATTTTAGAGTTCTTGTCACTCTCTTAAACGTGCAAAACTTTCTACTATCAAGTTGGGAATTTTTCATGACAAATTTGGTATTTTGCAGGTTCATATATTGTGGGTTGGGATCAAAGTTTTGATATTTGATGGAAAATGAGTGATTTTTCTCATTTTGAAGAACTGGGTTTTTTGTTATAAAATAAGTATGGCTTATCTTGAATGCCCATTTGGAATTTCTGTTCAATCTCATGGAAATTGTAGAGAATTTCCCCATAAATTGGATGTCAGAGCCTTCAGTTATCAATTTAATAATGAGTTGCAGAGAATGAATGCCTATTCATCTGTGATTTCCAGCCTTTCATACAAGGTATCACCATTTGAGAATCCACTTCTGGTTTTTTTTTTTTTTTGTAATTATGATTGTATTTGTAAAGTTGTAAAAAGTTTGTGAAGTTTCATAATATTTCATGATCTTTTGGCATGATTTTATCATTATCAGAAGACATTCATGAATGTTGTTGCAGTCCTTTTAGAATTATATGCTCTGGTGTTTTCTTTGGGATTTGATTAGTTGTTTTCTAGTTATTATTCGTCTTGTTGTTTTATGGGAAAAAAAACATTGCCAAATTCCGTTTTTGATGCATGCTATATTTATTTAGTGTACATTGTAGATAGTTAGGTAAAAGAAACCATTTTAGCCGTTTGTGACTTCAAGTATGTGGTGCAAATAGTTTGGACTCTTTTGACATTGTTTTGTTGGACATCGGGCAGGATTAATGGTTCTTTGAATGAATACTCTTTAGTCTAGAAAAGTTTGTAATATGTAGTTAGCATTTATGCACCTAAGTAAAGGTTGGAACTTGGAAGAGCTACTCAGGAAACAATTTTTAGGAGGGGTTAGATCATAGATGAGCTGATTCGATCTATTTTTCTTAGGTGGAGGAGACTTTAGTGGTCGTGTAGGGTCGAGTGTTTAATGCTATAAGAAAATAGTACATCAACTTGTAGACATATCTTATTGAGTAGTTATGAGGCCAACTATAAACCCGTATTTAGAGCTAACGTGTTAATAGTAATTGTGCCCTAATGGCTTTAAGGTGAGAGAAGTTTCCGGAACACGACATGTAAACTTTGCGGGTTTGAATCTCCACCCTTATGTTGGAAATTTTCCATGTTCGTGAAGAAGCATTATTTCACATTAGAAGCTTTGTAGGATGCTAACTAGTACTTCCTCCGTTCCATAATAAGTGAAACATAGGAATTGGACACAAGATTTAATAAACACCACTTTTAAAAGCCAAAAAGTCATAAATACCCTTTACATTATCAAAAGGAGGAGAGAGAAAAACAAACCACACAAGTTTGTGATGGGTACTTCTGTCATTTTGTCACTTTTTTTTTCTATTTAAGGTATGTTTCACTTATTTTGAAACGTTCTAAAATAGTAAGTGTTTCACTTATTGTGGAACGGAGGAAGTATATGTTTAGCGAAATCTCCCATGTGTGTGAGGAGAAGGTTTATCTCACAAGTCACACCATAAGATTTGTATAAAAGTAACTAGTGTATAATATTAGTAGCGAAATGATTTTAGGATAAAACATCGGTGGACTTGTGTGGTTATTACCTATCTTGTTGATGTGGGCCTCGTAAAGGTTCAACATATTCTTCGCTTTAACAAAATCCTATCCAAACGGAGCTCATGGTGATGAATATGGGGGTGCTTTGTCGGATGGGTAACCATACTAGATGTGATAAAAAAGAAATAATAACTAATAAGATATGTGATGAGGCAACTTATATCAATGGGTGATGGGAGAAATAAGACTTAGATGATTTGACACTTTAGGATAAGCCTTTGAAGGTGTCCTACTAAGGAGATGCAATGTGTTAAGAAGATTAGGGGTAGGGGTGAGGCTATAAAGTACTAGTTCAGGTCGATTTAGAGTTTATTGGCATGCTAAGATTATGCAGCTCACTGCTGTGATCTTTTGTTATCCTCTTATTAGGACAGCTATACAGATGTTGTGTTTTTTCAGTTTCCTCCATCCTCTTTTAGTTTTTTCCATGCTTCTTTTATCCTGTATGCGTTTCCTAGTAGGATAACATGAAATTCCAAGCCTCTTGTACTGTATTCAATTATTCATATCTCCTATTTTGTAGTTTATCCATCTGTTCACTTTACTGTCCTTTTTCCTCGTTACTTATTGTCGTAGTCTTTTGTGGTGTTCAGCTATCATCATTTTTTGCTAGTATTAAAGATTATAACAACTTAAATTATACTTTCCTATAGATACTGTTTTAGGAAAAGCTTTGTCATACCTTTATAAGATACGCTTTCCTTTTTTTTTTTTTACCCCGAACATGAAAATGTGGGACTTTTTTACAAGCCTGTCTTATCTGTTTTGACTAGTTAGTGCGAGAATTTGGAGCTCCATAGATCCTGCCTATTGTTGCCGTTGTTTCTTGCAAGATAGAGTTGCCTCGCCATTGACTCCTAGTATTTAGTTACTTTTGAAAGATAAATGAAGAAGTAGTTTTTGACGGAATAAATCTGAGAAGTTAATTGATGTATATTATGTGGAAATCCTCCATCGTCTTATTGATTGTGAGCTCTTTGGTGAGTTGCGGGTGCATTTAACCTTTTTTGACTCTTGGCAGAACTTGTTTGAATGATACGTATCTATCTTGTCAGATTTCACATCCTTATTGATAGTATCTTTCTTAAGGGTATTAGAGAATGATCAAACTTGTCTTAATGTGCAAAGTAACCCCATTTCTGATGTGAAAATTTGCTAGAGGCCCTGAAGAATGCATAGGTAGAATTAAAATGCTACAGATGTAAGCCTTTGGTCATGATGTTTTTACCTTTATCTGTTGAGCTTTTAGTTTACTAACAAACTTTGGCCTTTTTTGTTATTATTTTAGGAGACTTGGGTACTTCTCTGATGTGCGAGACTGCTAGTTCTTATGTACTAACCAAACCCCTTTGGTATTTAGGAACTGTACATGATTTTTTCTGTCTTCTTGAATTCAGGGACGTGTAGGAAGAATTCAAGCTCTCACCAATAACAGTGACTTTTTCTGGGAAGAAATGCCTACACCTATACTGGATATGGTTGAGAATCCCATTAACATGAAAAATTTGTCACCTAAGGTTGAAAAGTCATGGTACCTTTTTCTTTTCTATCCTTGTAGTGTTCTTTTAAAATATAATTTGAAAAACTAAGTGTCAAATATAGAATAAAGAAGAAAAAAATCTGGAGTTATGTCAACTAACTGAGTTCTGATGCACCAGGAGCTGAAACAATTATCTGATGAAATTCGTGGAGAACTCTCTCTTCTGGTGTCAAAAGGACAAAAAAGTTTACAAGCTAGTCTATCCGTGGTGGAGCTAACTGTTGCAATTCATTATGTTTTTCATGCGCCAATGGACAAGATATTGTGGGATAAAGGGGACCAAGTGAGATACAAACCTTTATAATCTCTGCTCTTCTGTTTTCTCCCTTTTCTCTAAATAGTCTGTTTTGAGGTATTAGAGATGTACTCCTTTTAGTAAGATTAATGCTTTTTGACTTTGAGCAGACGTATGCACATAAGTTACTCACAGGAAGGAGATCTCTGATAAGTACTCTTGGACAAAAGAATGGACTTTCTGGTTATACATGTCGCTTTGAGAGTGAATATGATTCCTTTGGAGCTGCTCATGGTTGCAACAGTATCTCTGCTGGGCTTGGTATATTTCAATTTTCTGCCCTAGTATTGCTGCTATTTCTTTTTTTGGGAAAGTGAAAAATTTATGTATAATGAATACAAGCACGAGGCGACATAAAATTCGATTTCAGGTTTGGCAGTTGCAAGAGACATTAAAGGAAAACGTGAGCGTGTAGTTTCTGTGATTAGCAATGAAACAACTACTGCTGGTCAGGTCTACGAAGCAATGAGTAATGCTGGTTACTTGGATTCGAACTTGGTGGTGATCTTAAATGATAGTCGTCACTCTTTGCATCCTAAGCCTGATGAGAATTCCAGAACACCAATTACTGCACTTTCTAGTTCTTGGAGCAAGCTGCAATCCAGTAAAACATTTCGAAAATTTAGAGAAGGTGCTAAGGTACGCATTTCTTGGTGCTCCTTTTTGATGTTACATCAACAAATCTTTGACAAAACTAAGTAGACATCTTTGTTTGTTCCCTTTGAAAGTCAAGTTCATTTTTCTACCAAAACATTAGTATTTTGTGATGATTTTCTCTTCAGGGTCTTACTAAGAGAATCGGTAAAGGTTTATATGAATGGGCTGCCAAAGTTGATGAGTATGCACGTGGTATGCTGGGTCCTACAGGATCAACTCTTTTCGAAGAGTTAGGACTCTATTATATTGGTCCAGTGGATGGGAACAAAATTGAAGATCTAATCTGTGTTTTGCAAGAAGTAGCTTCCTTGGATTCTATGGGCCCCGTATTGATTCATGTCATGACAGATGAAAAGATTGGACTAGCCAAGCAAATGAGTGAAACAGTGGGAAACGCTGATGGAGGTACTTTGTTCAGTAATTACCTTTAACATTCCTATTACCTGTTCTGTACATTATGGTTGGACTTCAGAAATGTGCATGTGTATTAAGATGACAGTGTGATACTGCCTGGTGCAATTCTTAATCAGTGTTATTAGTTCATCACTGAAACCATACAAAAATGCTGTTTTGAGCTTGAGATTTGTTTGTTTCCACGAGTTGAGATACTTACTGGCGTTGTCGTGCTAGTATGGCGGAACTGCTAGTTAGGTGGAAACTACAAAATATTTGAACTTTTTCTAGTCATCAGTTTGTCACTTGTCAGTTAACACTGTGCTAGAAACTTAGATTTCACACACAATCGAGAATAAATGCAATCAACTACTCGATTGATCAGACAAAGGAAGAGAGATTTGATTGATTTTTGCCAATAGAAGAAATACTTCCTCCGTTCCATTTTAAATGAAACGTAGGGCCTTGGCACGGGGATTTAGAATAGGAGAGAGATAGAGAGAAAAAAAATAAGGGACCCATGTGATGAGGAGAGAGATAGAGAGAAGTGAATACCAAATAAGGTAACGTTTCACTTATTTTGAAAGGCCTAAAATAGTAAGTGTTTCATTTAAAATGGAACGGAGGAAGTATAAGAATTACAAAGATCCTTGCTCTTAAGAGGCAAGTTCTGTCCAAAATTAATAGGGATTTTGATGAGAATTTCATGGATGCCTTCCCTCCCTCCTCAATTGCTAATTAACTGCATTCTCCACTTCCTAGCACACCGCTCGAGGTTGACAATCTCCCGGCTCAGTCTTTTGTTGTAACTGATTTTCAAGTAGCTTGCTCAGTATTCCTCGCCTTGCATAAATCAACAAAACAAGGGGTCTGGATCTGGGCGGATTCGTGGCACTTTGTTGCTCACTTGTTTCGGGACAAAAAATATGATGGACAATAATAGTATCTACTTTCATGTTTGGTGCTTTGTGCTACCTTCTCCATGCTTGCTGAGTTTCAAACTTTCAATGTGATGAAGATAAGCAGCCTGTGTTGTAACTTGAGGAAGACATGAATCTTGGCTACATTTGCAGACTGATATTTTGTTTGTAACCTTGGTTCCTTTTCTCCACTCAAGTTATCCAACAAGTCTCGGATAATTAATTATAATGTACTTTTAGCGGCTCATTTCACATCTATATGCATTAGGTGCTCACACTTTTTATGTACTTCAAAATAGTGGATGCTAATCTTTAATTCGAAGTCAACCTGTAATGTTTCATGATGATAACATCTGTCGTCTTATTTGTTGCCGATATAGTAAATTGATGTTATATCAAATGTTGTTTAAGTTGCCATACAGCTGACAGTTTGTCGATGCTTCCGTGTTGTGTTCTGTACACTCCAGGCTCGAGTGATATTGATTCGTTGATAGCTAGAATTGGTCCTCAAACATACAGCCATTACTTTGTAGAAGCTTTATCAATAGAGGCAGAGAATGACAAGGATATAGTGGCAGTTCATGCAGCTATGAGAATGGAGCCATCAATTCAGTTGTTCCAAGAGAATTTTCCAGACAGGTTTTTTGATGTTGGAATGGCCGAGCAACATGCAGTTACATTTTCCGCTGGTTTAGCATGTGGAGGTCTGAAACCATTTTGTATCATTCCTTCTGCCTTCCTACAGCGAGCTTATGACCAGGTTCTCCCCCCCCTTTCCTCTGTCTGTCTGTGTGTCTGTCTGTATGTCTTATTTTCTCTCCCTTAAGGCCTCATTTTCCAGCCTCCCGATTCTACTCTCAGATTATGGAACATTAGAGTTGAGATAATACACGCTAACAAAATGAGAACTAGTTTTGTTTGAAATAGGAATCAGTATTGCTAGAAACATACCTATTAGGGTACTTATGTTCTGGTTTAGAAAATCTTGTGATAATTTGAATTTACCATCATGAGTCATGACAGCTTATCACCTTAAAAGAAAAAACCACGCTTTGGGATATTATGATGTAAAACAAGGCCAGAACACTGTTATACATCCTTGCTGGAAAACTGAATAAGGGCCTGGATAGTATTAAGTTTTACCACTTTCACCAGATCTTTCAATTTCTAGGTAGATATGTTTGACCTCTTCGAAGCTTGTTATTAATGTGATATTGTAAGAAGCTTTATTTGGAAGTTAAATTACTCAATATATTTCACTTTTACGACCAACTACATTTTAAGTTTTGGTTTCTAATTTATTATTTTATTCACACAATTACTTTATAAGACATTTTGTTTAGATTATTACTATTTTTAAACTATATAATTTTATCCTCAAAATTCGTGACCAATTTGTCAATTAAGGATGAAATGGTGATAGACTGACAGACTGACAGACATAATTCGCTTCAATCATCAATTTTAATGTTTATGGTAATCATCTGAACGTTAAATTTCAAATCACACCATCTTTTAGCTTAGAGGTTATTACTATAACTAAAATCTCTTTAAAAGTAGTTTAGAAGTTAGAACTCTATAAGGTTCTGAAATAATACATAATATACATACTTCTCCATATATATACATATATACACATACATATACATATATATATGGATATGTATGTGTATATATGTATATGTATGTGTATATATGTATATGTATATATATGGTAGTTATTGAAAATTTTCCAAATTAGTACATCTTAACATACCTTTGCTAATGCTTGCTTTTACATTCATAATTGTTTCTTAAAAGTATGGTTGGATATTAAGTTAGCTGTATAGTTTGATATCATGCATATTTTAGTGCTCTGTGAACTCGGGGACCAAGTCCAGTTTTACCTGTACGCTACCCCTTTTCTCAGACTTATACATATGTGTACATGTATCTATGTTAGGCTGATCTCTCCACTATTTTTCATCTAGCTGTATGCATGCTCTATCTCTAGTATACTTGGAAGTAGTAGTTGCTTGTCCCTTGGGAAGAAGCCTCATGATGATCTTAACTACCCCTACTGGAATAGTTATCTAATGCATAGCTTTCTCGTTAGCTGTTTAAAATGTGTTGGATATTTTTGCAGATCAATTCAACAACTCATTTGTGTCCTCTGATCACAGATTGTTCATGATGTTGACAGACAGAAAATTCCAGTTCGTTTCGCAATTACAAATGCAGGGCTAGTAGGTTCCAGTGGACCAGTGTGCTCTGGCTCGTTTGATGTTACTTTCATGTCATGCTTGCCAAACATGATTGTCATGGCACCCTCTGATGAGTTTGAACTGGCTCGTATGATAGCCACTGCAGCACAAATTGATGATCAACCAGTGTGCTTTCGATATCCTAGTGGTGCCATTGTTGGCATAGATACCCCCTTGAGTACAACACCCATTGAGGTAATAGTTTTCTCTAAAATATTTTGTTTATTCATTAAAGTCCAATAAGCAGAATATCTATATTATATGCTTGATACTTGAAAGTTGAAAGTGTCATGAACCTTTGATTTAGTTGCAAAATGGTTTTTGTAGAACAGATTGGCAAGGGAAAGGTCCTCATTGAAGGTAAAGATGTTGCTTTATTAGGATACGGAGCCATGGTTCAGAACTGCCTTTTGGCCCGGTCTCTCCTCTCAAAGCTTGGAGTAGAAGTAACTGTTGCCGATGCAAGGTTCTGCAAGCCTCTTGACATTGAGCTTGTGAGAGATCTTTGTCAAAATCATGCTTTTCTGATTACTGTGGAGGAAGGATCTGTTGGAGGATTTGGATCCCATGTTGCCCAATTCATTGCACTTGATGGGAAGCTCGATGGAAGAGTTAAGGTAATTTTTTTAAATGCTTTGCCTTTAGTGTTGAATTGTTGATAAATTCTGAGCTTAGAATGCAGACCTTAATGACAATTTTTTTCTGTTTGGTAAATTGCTTTGACGTGGTTGAGATAAATCCTTCAACCCAATTAGCTTTCATGCATCTTGAATGTAAGATATCTGCGGAACTGGTCAGTATGTGATCCATCTATGTTTGTGGAACTCCTTTTGATAAAGTTAGCTGCTTAATTTAGGTGCTTGACCATAGTCTGATGTTCGTCGGGTACGGTCAGATGAAAGCATAAGGCCATTTCTGCATCTAGATTCTAGACAGCTACTTCCTAGCCTTTGAATGATGAAGCAAAAGGCCATAAGACCCATACCTTACTGTACCTATTGGGGTGCATAATGGTTGAGGACCTTGTACTTCCTTCGTTTGCTAATAAGTGCAATACTTTTTTTTTTACGTCTCCAACGCATACATTGATCATAATTATTATCAATCACGTAATAACAAAAATTATGAAAAATTGATATTTTGGGAACGCATATTAAAACAAATCTTACAACACCACACCTGGTAATTTTTTTTATGTTATATACTCCCTCCGGTCTTTATTAGTTTACCCGTTTCTTTTGCACAAAGTTTTAGGAGAAATAATGTTGTGGGACATAGAAAGAAAGAGAAACTATTATTTTATATTAAAGTTGAATGTATGTGTAATGGAAAGTTAGTGGTCCCATTTCAAAAATAGAAACAAAAGAAATGGGTAAACTAATAAGGGACATCCCAAAAAGGAATACGGGTAAACTAATAAAGACTGGAGGGAGTATTTAGTGAATAAAATTGGTCAAAACTTGTGACATTTGACCACCAAAAAGCAAGTGTTGCACTTATTAGCAAACAGAGTACATGTATGCCATGGGATGCAGCAAGCTAGGTCTCTCCCTAGAGCACTTTTCTCACCCCTCCCCTTTGGATTGTGTCATGCTTTGATTATATGAACTTATTGTTTTAATTTATTTTTTTTCGTAATTACCGAGATTGCAATTCCTACTTCCATTGGTTGGTCTAAAGATATCTAAGATTTTTATGTTAAATCTTAAGATGTTGCAGCGTGTCCTCTTATTTTGATGATCTTTGTTATTCCAGTGGAGACCAATGGTATTGCCAGACACGTACATAGAACACGCGTCTCCAAACGAACAGCTAAATCATGCAGGGCTTAGTGGTCATCATATTGCAGCAACTGTATTATCTTTACTTGGTCGAACCCGAGAAGCCCTTCTTTTGATGTGCTAGAAGTTTTTTTTGATTCTTAAGAGTGCTCAAGTTTACTTTTTGGATGCAACAAGGAACAAAGAAAGAATTTGATGTAAGTTTTGAGCTTTATGAGCCATCGAATCATGACCTTATATTCTGTTCAATCTGTTTATCCGAGTTTGACTATCCAGAAAAGTTCCTGGTTATGTGAGAAGGGTCAGATGAGAGAAATGAAAAAAGCTCAAACTCATTTTGGCCACTATGTTGTACTTCAAGCTGAGTTTCGCCTAATGGAAAGGAGACCACCTTCCAACTTTTAATCCTTGCTCAATCCCCACCAGGGGCACGGTGGAGGAAGGGATCCCTTACCATCCTTGTCCATTCCAAAAGTGTCTAGCCTGCTAATCGAGATTGGTTAACGCGCAGGAGATTTGATAGGGACCCTTTATCTTACCTATCTCCAAAAAAATTTAGCCACTTGGTTGGTTTCTTCTTGGCTAAAGTGAGCATCTTGTACATCATTTTTTTTTTTTCATCTTGTACATCATTTTTTTCCCCTTTGCTATGTTGTGGAGTAATTTGTAGCATTTTAAATGGTGAAATGTAACCATATTAGGCAGCAAATAAGGTTTTGTTGAGCCTTGTAACTGTCTATCAATTCGAATTGTTGCTTGAAGTATTTCATTGTTAGTTTCAGGGACAAATGCACATCCTCCTTATGATTTCTAATATGAGAAAAATTGTAAAAAGAAGTTTGTAAGAGTACATACCAAATAGAAGTATTTGGATTGATCGATTTTTAGTTTTACATTTTACATTTTCTTATTGTTGTTATATCAGAAATAAACATTATAAGATTGGAGGAAATGTTTGGATAATTTGACAAAATAGACCTATTATATATATTTTTTTTGCGAGAAACAACCTTTTATAAATTTTGTATGGCAATTTAAGACCATAAAATTTGAAATAAAACCTCATTCTATGTTCATGTGTGTTGACTGTTTTTAATTATTTAGCTATCTTTTCTCTAAGATTATCTATGTTGAGTGCATGAAAAAAATGCACATGAAGCTCACAAACATTCGCAAATATAACCATTGATCCTTCTTATTTTTTATTTTTTTTTTTTTTTAAAAAAAAGAACTTTTCATTAGATATGTTTTCAGGTATGAGAATCTAAAAGTTGGATATTGCCTAATACAATATGAATACCCAAATAAAATGAATAATTAGAAATTGATGATAAAACCCTTTTTTTTTTTTGGGCTCGCACGTTAATCCGACCCGGGTTTGCGGGCAGACATTTTGAGAGTGGGGGATGGTAATTGATTAGGGATAAAACCTATTTACCCAAAAAGATGGAGTACTATTCTATTGAAAAAAAGGTCCAAATTGATGAAATAGGTAATGGAAACTATAAAGCATCAAGAGTTGCTAATACAATGGAATAGCTGTGAAAAATTAGAGTAAGGTAATGAAAGATTGAACCACCATATAAAGTGGGAAAACATCTCTGATGGGCAGCACCATCCCACGTGTCACAATCCCACAAGCTCTCTCCTTTACAGAGGTTCTGTGCAACGTTGTGACAATGGAAACAGAAATTTTTTAAAAAAAAAAAAATCAAAAAAAGAAAAGAAAAAGGGAGAGAGAAGAAGAATTCTATATCAAATTTTCGGTTAAAATTTATTAGATACTTTTCCTGAGAATTTAAAATCTATGGTAAGTTTATGTTCAATATTAAACATTATGTGCATTTTTTATCGTATTAACAGTAATGTTTATCTTTTATTCAGATAATTTATGCAAAGTTTGATTCTTTAAATTGTTAATGTATTATGATAATATTGAGCAAAATATGGTAACCCAAATGGTTAATTTCTTTCATGCGCTTAAGATTTTAGAATGTAGTTGTAGATTGCATGCATGTTTTATAATGTTCTGTATGATATGCATTAATTAGCTGAGCAATTTTTTTTTGAAAGCAATGCATGTCATGAAATTTAATTTTTTGCTTATATCTCTAGGATTTCGGTGGAAAATGTTTATTTGTGTCTCATAAATAATCGTGTTTGAGGATTATACATTGCTTAATTAACCTTTGGATCAATTTTTTAGTGCTCAATTACATGAAAAATAGTCTCGCTGAATCATTCTTAAATGTTCATCCTGTTGAACTAAGATAAGTAGACAAATAATCATGGTTCTTCTATATGATGCTTTCTTATGGGTGTATAAAGAGCTTCGTCAACGCTTTGATAATAATGATGTAGATAGGATTCGGTCCTAGGTTTTGGGTATTATTCCCGAGAAATTTGCCAACTAAGCTAGTTGCCATCCACCGACCACCGTGTATGATATTTGTTCTTGTAAGAAAGAATCACAATTATTTTGAGTTGGTTTTAGAAATGCTCTTTTTACTTGTTTCCATTGATACTAATTTCATCCCCTTCTGCTCATGCTCTAACTAATGATCTCAAAATAGTGTTCATGCTTATGCAGTCCCTGATATATCGTCATTCTTAGTTTGCATCCTCTATGAATTTGTAATGGACAAACCAGCCATCCCCTTTGAAGGTGTAGTCAAAGATATAAAGGGAAGATTAAGATTCTATAAACATGATTGGCTTGGAGAATTTAGTGTAAAGTAAAGTTTCTAACTCTCTATCTTGGAATGGAATCCTCTTCGGTTAATGGAGGGTCCAATCACGAAGGAATGAGTAGTGGGTTTCGAAGAAACAACCATTCTCACTCTCATTCTAGTAATTGGTTGGATGGTCTAGTAACTGGTAGAGATTTCCACCCCTTTATCCTACCTCCCTTGGACAGAGGCTTCAAAGATTTTTATCTCTACTCTACAAATGCAGGTTATTGGCTCCAACAACGTGTATATTTTTTGCCTCTGCTCTTCCTGTAATTGCATTTGGAGAGCAATTAAGTAGGGACACAGGTATATTTCTAAGTATTTCTAAGTAATGGCAATCTCGAATTGTAATAAAGAAGTTGACGATATTTTTTTTCCTCTGGGTTATGTGATTGATACAATTTTCATTTGGGGTTAGATGGAAGTTTGAGCACAGTCGAGACACTTGTTTCTACAGCAATATGTGGAATCATTCACTCTTTATTCGGAGGGCAGCCGCTGCTGATTTTAGGTGTAGCGGAACCTACAATAATCATGTACACTTACATGTACAACATATCTAAAAAAAATGACAAAGTGGGGAAGGAGCTCTTCTTAGCTTGGGCAGCATGGTTAGATTGGAACTTCTCACAACTGTAATATTGAGGCTCAAGTTAATATCATTCTTGACTAAATGCTCTTTCTATAAAATTCTTCTCATGTTTCTTTCAGGGTGTGCCTTTGGACAGCGCTTTTCTTGTTCATTCTTGCAATATTCAATGCTTGCAATCTTATAAGTAGATTCACAAGGTTAGCTGGGGAGCTCTTTGGCATGTTGATTTCTGTTCTTTTCATGCAGGAAGCTATTAAGGTTTGCATTTTGTATATGGAAGGAATGACTATTACATAGTGAATTATAGATTTAATTGATTACTTAGCTTGTTGTTGCGGCTAATGAACAGGGTGTGTTTGATGAATTTCATCCTCCGCATGGAAAACATGATCAGCAGGGTGATGATTTCCAAATAATTTACATGAATGGTTTGCTTGGCCTTCTATTTTCCTTTGGGGTACTCTTCACTTCTTTGAAAACCATAACGGCAAGATCATGGCTCTATGGCACAGGTATTCTAAACTGCCTTGCCCTTGAAGGAATTTTGTTTACTTCATGTATGGAATGTCACACTCACAGTAACAGTTGGTTATTTTTGTTATATGAAACTTCAGGCTGGTTTCGGAGCTTTATAGCAGATTATGGGGTTCCCTTGACGATTGTGTTTTGGACAGCATTGTCTTATGCCATCCCTAGCAGGCTATCTTCAGAGATACCCCGACGCCTTGATGTTCCATCCCCTTGGGACTCTGGCTCACAATCTCATTGGACAGTATTCAAGGCCAGTATATACTTTTTTAGCCCTTGCATTTAACCTAGTTGATTGAAGAACTTTTAAGTTTATTTTTTCCCCCTTTTCGTGAAGGGATAATATGGTACAGATTTTACAATAATTACATGTGAAAACTACACCATCAGAAAAAATTTGGTACCCTTGTACTAATGATATTGACTGGGCTCACAAAAGTGACAGTCTGAGAGATGAGATAATTCCAAAAGAATACATTTCATACCAAATTTCTCAAGTAAAAGGTTTAAGGAACACTAAGCAAACCTTATGATCTGGGTGAGAAAAATAAATGCTATTACTTTTGTTTTCACCTGTTTGGACTATTAAGATTATTCGAGACTCTCAAACTTGAGGATCCTATGCTGTGGATAACTTTGAACACCCTTATTAGATGGTCATACAATCCTGACTTTTAAAAGTTATGCTTTAAATACAGGATATGTCAAAGGTTCCAGTTCTGTACATCCTAGCAGCTTCTATACCTGCAGTGATGATTGCAGGACTTTATTTCTTTGATCACAGTGTCGCATCTCAAATGGCTCAGCAGGAGGAGTTTAACCTTAAGAAACCTTCTTCTTTTCACTATGATCTCTTCTTACTTGGATTCATGGTAAATATATTTCCAAATGCTCGCTCCATTTCTGAAAGACCAGAATGAATCTAGCTTGAACAATTGCATTTATGTTACATTGTCTTTTTCAGACTTTGATCTGTGGGTTGCTTGGACTCCCTCCATGCAATGGAGTTTTACCCCAAGCTCCTATGCACACCAAGAGCCTTGCTGTTCTGAGGAGGCAGGTTAGTGAGCATTTTGAGAGGGGTATGAAAGGTGGAAAAAAAAAAAAGAAACTGTTTCCAGTATTTATTTATTTAAGTTCTTACACATTCGTTTTATGGACCACAGTTGATCCGAAAGAAGATGATAGCCAAAGCTAAAGAATGCATAGAACAAGATGCTAGCAACATGGAAATGTATCAGAAATTACAAGATACCTTTTTGGAGATGGAACCTGCTCCGGATGTAGGTGTTCTCATGTATATATATGAGCTTGTTTGATTAGAATGTGATTTAAGAAGAATCTCAGCATGATTACAAACCGTCCTTTTTATCTACATGCCATAAAACTTTCTATTGGGTGTTTGGTTAGACTAAAAACATTTTCAGTGGAAAATTCGGAAGGAAAAGGCAGTTGTAAATTAGTTTTCTTTGTTTAATTCCCTACAAGAGAAGTTAGAGAAGAAGGGGAAAATGAAAATAAATGGGAGGGGATGGATAAGAGAAGAGAAAGAGCAAAGGTGAGGAACACGAAGGCAAAATGTGGCATTATTGTTCCATCCTTGGGAGAAACTACTTTTTCCCTTTACATATTAAACAAAGATTATGAGAAACTCGTCTTTCCGGAAATATGTTTTCCTTTTAACCAAACACTTTCTCAAGTACACTTTCTCTTCCCCCTTCTATTCCAAAATAAAGGGGAAAAACATATGACTCCCTACATAAATCTAACCTTTAATACATTATGATTTTTCTTTGATTAGACATGGGATTTACTTGCAGGAGGCTGCTGTTACAAGAGAACTTAGAGGACTAAAGGAGGCTGTGATGAGTCACAGTGGATATGTAAAGAAATTTGATCCAGCTAAGCACATTGATGCTCACTTACCCATCAGGGTTTGTGAACAGAGATGGAGCAACCTGATGCAATCCCTACTTGTTGGCCTCGCGGCTGGAGCCATTCCCATAATCAAACAAATACCCACCTCAGTACTATGGGGTTACTTTGCTTTCATGTCTCTTGACAGCCTTCCTGGAAATCAGTTTTGGGAAAGGTTGCCACTGCTATTTGTCACTCCATATCGTAGATACAAGTAAGTCATCCTTGTCTTTAAGAGATTGATGTGTGACTCATTTCCCGAGTTGGACTCATGATTCTAGTTACTCGAATGTCTAAGTGAAAAAATCCTTATAGTCTAATTGATATATTTTTCTTGTGCTTATATGTTAAATGATGTTTGACAGAGTCTTTGAAGGCAACCATGCTTCATTTGTGGAGTCAGTGCCATTCAAGTATATCATGACATTTACACTGTTCCAATTAATATATTTCCTATTTTGCTTTGGAGTAACATGGATACCCATAGTAGGGATTTTGTTCCCATTGCCATTCATCTTCCTAATTCCTATCAGAGAATACTTGCTTCCCAAGCTGTTTCCATTAGAGTACCTTCAAGAACTGGATGCTGCCGAGTACGAAGAAGTCATTGGTGCACCTCGCATCCCCATGAACTCTGGAGATAAACGATCCGTATCCATAACTGTATGCTCTTCATCTTCTGTTGTGATCTGAAAATAACACTTTTTCTGATATTTAGGATAATAGATCATGGTGAAACAGGTTCTTTCTGCATCATGATGAGGACTTGATTGGCATAGATTTCTGCCGATCTTGTTTTTGTCCCACATTATGGATGTTAAGTCTAATAATTTACCATCTGTTTTGTGCAGGATTGTTTAGCTGAATACCAGGAAATCGTTTCTCCAAAGCCAGACATGCTAGCAAGGGTTTGTTGCTTTGTTCATTCTCTTTTTAGTGATTATATTGACTTTTATTGAACTAAGGTTGTGCTCTCTTCACCTAAACTTCAGCTATGTAAACTTATTGGAACTTATATAAACTCATTTAAACATATTCAAGTATATATCAAACTATCATATGTTATCAGAATTTATTGGAACTTTTTAGCCCATATTGGCCATCGTATGAACTTATAAGCTGTTATTAATCCTTATGTGATCTTAATTCCCTTATCTATCCCGTATCTAGAACGTATTTTTTCTGAAGTGAAAATATAGTGAGGTGAACAATGCCTAATTTTGATGATACTTGCCCTTTTAGTTTTCCTGAGTATATTTATCATGAAGTAGTTGCACAGTAAGATTGTGCAACCAACCAACCAATGTAGGTCGGCTACATGAATTATTGATTAAGATATAGTGTCTTATTATAAGTACCAATAACGCTTGGTTAGACCGTCTGTTAGGAAACCAGATGAATAATTTCCATTTTTAGTTCGATTCACATTGTAAAACCTGTGATAGTGAACAATACTATGTCCATAACAGGATCCAGAGCCTAGTGATATAAACGACGATGGTGACAGAGTCATGTTTGATGGAGAGGTATTTGATGCGATGACAACTCGTAGAGGTGAGCTAAAGCATAGAAGTATGAGCTCTCGTAGATACTTTCAGGTAAAATCTGTTACTTCGAAAGAACAATGTACAGTATATCTTCGTTCAATTTAGTTTGGTCTCAATGTTTATACATTCATTCTTACGCCATCTCTTCATGTTTTGTGATGTTGTTGAATTACAGGCCTAACCAGAAGATTCATTATTATGATATGATTTAAGGAGGATGTTCATTTTCTGAAAGTTGCAGATGGTATATAGAAGATGCCTGGAAGATAGATTAGATAGTCAACCTCAATTTTTTGAATTTCTTTTTCCAAGTGATGTCTAGGGATTAGAATTCAGTTAATGTAGTTTATGAACAGATAATGCAAATACCTTTGAATGGCACAATACTCTCTATCAGAATGAATCATTTGGCGAGGCGGTCTGTGGCTCGCCTTGACAGGGGTTGAAGATATAAAGGGCTTTTCTCGTTTGTCCAGTAAAGTTTTATGTACTACAATGGTTACTCCCTGTTACTAGTTCGCAGCATTCCCAGAACATTTTCAGGCTTGAAATGCAAATTCTGTCACGAGTGTGGAATCAAAATAGTAGCAGTGCAATAACAGATAAATAGAGATGAGATCACATGCAATCTCCAGAGAAGTAAAAATCATTTGACATTTAACTTTGTAGTTTACATTTCCAAAAGTATGAGTGATACAATTATACAACTATGGAGAGAATGGAACGATTCGGAATCATTTATCGTTGAGGTTCGTTGAGAGACGACTCAAGGATCCATTCGAGTTTCTTTCATTGTTGAGAGGACACTCAAGGATCCACTCGAGTTTCTTTCTCTTTCGATACACCCCTATTTTAGCTAGGTCATTCTGAATATGCCCATACATACATACATCCCAAACCATCTAAAGAGTGGACTAGTAATCCACGTATTGTCGACAAGAATGAAATTACAATTGCATTAATGCTTCTATGTTTCTCGCTTACGACGATGGTCCAAAACTACCAAGTCATCCAAGGTAAATGACCAGTTAGATTACGAGGTTTAGTATAGAATTCTTCCCAAATTAGGCTAAAGTTTTAGAGGGTCTTTTGTTTTGTGCTGGCTTTGCCCACAGAGTATCCACAAGGATGATATGATGGTCTTGGTTTCCAGAGAAAAGAAACATTGTGAGCTTACCATTTACCAGCTTTCAGTAATTTGTTTGTCTGTACAGATAAGAGAAAGTTGATCGCCATCTCTGATAAGATCAATCTCATCAATTTCAGCTCCTTCTGCAGTGACTACTTTAGAACAATGGCATCCAAATTTTTTGCCACCAATTTCAAGCAGTTCTTGCATGGTCTTAGGCAACATGACAAGCTTTGTAACCTCGCTCTTTTCCGGGCACCTAAGCGTTACTCTTGTTGCTTGGTTTCCCAACGTATTGGACAAATTGTTTAGATCAACAGATTCACCTGCAAAATGTTTGAATATTGTGATTGGCAAGTCAGACAACAAACAATCAGTTAAGTTGTGATGTCTAGGACTCATTTGGTATCAGTATTAGTTGCGAGTTTTTGTTTTTGATATAATTAGAAGTAATATGATATAAGTTGTACAATGAACTTAAAACTAATCATATCAAACTAGCTATGTTCATTTTGAAGACTAAGAACATAAAATGTATACTGCATATTCTGGTCTTCTGATTTTAGTTTCCAAGAACTAAAAACACAAAACGATAGCACACGTGACCAGTTATACGAGATTCAGAAGGAATCGACTAAATCAAAATGAAACAAGGATGTTCAACTTAAACCAGGCTCACCTCTAGTTGCAGCTGAGACGAACCCGAACAAAGAATTCTGGAATGTGTCAACCTGGCGCCTGGGATTCTTTTCAACTTGAGTCATCTGAACAGTATTCGGAGGAACATTTATCGTACCGGTACTTGGATACTTCATGATCCGTGAAGCAGGACCAATTGCAGTACTAGAAAATGTAACAGCTGGATCCAGGCCAGCCTTTTTCTTAGAATCAAATAATGCCTTTATTTCTTCATTCCCTTGAAAATCAGCTAAACTTCTTGGTGTCCATTTATCCACATCAGGTTTGTCAATGTCTCCCCCTTGTTCCAAAATAAATTGGATAATTTTCATGTTTCCACTTGAAACTGCAAAGTGAAGTGGCGTAGATCCATCACTGTTGGACGTTGTCAAATCTCCACCATAATGAACAATATCTTTTAGCAGCTGCAAATCATCTTGTTCAATCGCATGCCAAGCATATCGAGGCACATCACCTAAGGCTAGATCAGCACCACGGTCTCTGAGTAGCTTGATCAAGGAATCATGCTTCCCTAATAATGCATCCCAAAGAGGAATGTTGCCTTCTGAGTCTGTATGAAGAAGAAAAAGACATGTTACAACCCGAGTTTGTAAGCATAGTAGTAGCAGTTAGCTACGTTCTACACAGCGGCTTTTCAAATCACTACAAGTCTTTCTATCATCTTTAGTTATCACTCGCCTATTAAGTCCCTGTTTTGTTTACCTCACCTGATTCAAATTGAGCTGAAATAGATTTTTACTTATTTCACTAATAAGAACTGATTTTTACTGGTGTAAAATGAATTTTACTGACTAAAACTAAATAGTACTAATTTAAACTGTCTTTATGTGATTAAAACTGATTCCCTGTGGGTTTTTTTATACATAGACTGATTAAATCTGGTTTTTACGAATTTAAACATATTTGAATTTACTGATTACAGCCAATTTTGCTCATCAAAAGTTCAAAATAGACTAAAACTAGTTATGCTTGATATTATTTTATTTCGGAGGATGAAAAGGACGGGGCCTAAATAGAATGCCCTTTATTCATATAGGTACTAGCACCGTACCAACTATTTTTTTCTCGCCTATGTTAAGTGTGTCTATACGTTATAGTGCTAATATGCTGTTAATGAGGTATTAATAGTTTGAAGATCATTTATGTATCTAGCCCAAAGAAGAAGTATACAAATTTAGAAGAGCGGCTATTCCAATTCAAATCTCACTGGGTCACAGTTCAAAACAAAAGGAACATGATCAAATCTGCCTGAATAGAATTGCCAATCTTTAAGCTAAAAGCACAGTAGGTAAGAAAAGAAAAGGAAATGCACCATAAAAGAAACAAGACTGCCAAAACTTGTTGCAAATATACCTTTGACGTTTGGCTCTGCACCATGTGCGAGAAGGATAGAAGCTATACTTTCATTTCCATTTGCAGCTGCAATGTGCTGGTGCATAAATTACCAGGAGAAGGTGAGTAAAAGAAAAATAGGGTCTGATAAAGGAATTGGATGTTTTTCCAAACTTACAACTGGTTTCTGCCAGACCGTCTAATTTAGGCACACTACTATTTATTTTTCTTATATTTTACTTAGTTTTTAAGTACTTTTGTATTACTTTTTAACTTTTAAGGTTTTTTTTTGTATAAAATTTTCCCTAGAATTGTTACAATTTTTTTTTTTGGTGTAACTTCTGCTGTGTTTTGTTTAGCTAATGATGGTCTAACTGGGTCCGACAGTGTGTCAAATGCTGGGAGTAAATTATAGTGTACAATTGTAATATTTTCAACACTATTATTAAGGATGAAATTTTCAAAAAAAAAATAGTGTACAACATACCAGAGCAGTGCGGCCATTCATGTCTCTCTCATCTGGATGACAACCTCGTCGCAGCAAGTGTTGCAACAATGGTTCATCTTCTCTTGCAGCAGCAAAACATAAATTAAGAGGCAAATCCATTTGTCCTTGAGCAAGCATTTTTTCGACATCGATGAGAACAGATTGCATCAATGGATCCTCCTGAACTTTTAGATGCTGTAGGAACCACACAATTAATGTTAATACGACTAATCTTTCTAATGTAGATTAAAATTGCTATTATTTGGACATAAATCCTGGAAATACAAACCTCTAGAAGGTTATTCATGATGATAGCTCCATCTCCAACATTTGCCTGAACCAGATTTAGAAGGGCAGTACGATTCAGACGCAAAAGTTGACACAATCTCTTGGTTCGGACAGTAAAGAGCTGTGGTCTGTAACAAAGAACACCGATCTCCCCACAGACATCTCCAGCTTTAACCTCCTTAACAACCTGTTAATAAGAGTCTTCAATTAGAAACAGTATGCCAGCATTGTGAAAAATATAGGTGCAAATATTCAAAGACTTGCCTGTTCATTTCCAAGTTTCTGCACAATAAATTCCTGCAAGAAATGGCTCAATCAGATGCAAGAAAGACTGACGTTTTTCTTCAGGTCAAAATAGAAACTAAATTAGAAGACAATAATCATTTTGACTCATACAGCAATTCCTTGGGGAAACATATCGTGTTCAAATATAGTGACAGGAATTTTTGGAAATCCACGTCCCTTTCTCATGCTCAAAATCCGAATAAACACTACTTGAGGGTATGTGAACACATACATGCACTACATAGCCCTAGTTTTACCTAGTTTAGAGGCATAAAGGCCAATTTCTGCAAGTAGATGGGTTTAGAATCCAAGTCTTTGCGACCCTTAGTGTTTGATAGGCGGTGATAAATTGACGTAATGGTAATTGATTTTAGTGTACTTCCACAAGTAAAAACTCATGTCATTGTTCATAGTAATGAAAATCCGTCCCCAAAGATGTACTTTTCTTCATAAATCACATGTTTGGGGATGTTTGGGGATGATATTCCATTATCATGGTAATAAGCAGGGGATAGACCTTGCAAACTACATATAATTTCATTGTCATTATCACCAATTAATACCAACCTGCGAAATGGGTTGTTAAGACACTATACGAGCTAACCAGTTGATCTGCTAAGGCCCAAGTGTAACCACTTTTCTGCATAATATAAAAAGAGATTAAGAGTTCATTCTCACCATGGCGCCATGGACTAGCACATAGAGATCCGTTGGGGCTTCATTTTGTAAAATCACATCTTCTTTTGGAGGGAAGTACTCAGCTTTCATTTCCGAAACCTTAGTCAGATGACAAAAATTATACACTCAGCATATGATTTTCAGGCCTTTAAAAAGCTTCAGACTGCAATCAGCAACAAGAAGGGATTTTGAGGAAACGGAAACACACCAGTTGAAAAAGCAGGTCGTTTGATACTCCACGAAATAGATACACCTTATCAAGCAGAGAATAGAAGAGAAAATGTGAAATACTTGATTTAATTGCCTTAGGAAGAGATTCCAGAATCTCCTGTTGCTGCAACCCTTCTGAATCAGCTCTGTATTTCAAACACAAGTGAGAAAGCATTTGATCTTGGAGCCGAACAGGAAGACGATTCCTTAGAGAAAAATTTGAAGCAGCTTGTATTCTGTCCCTCTATGATTAATCCCACAAAATTTTTAAAAAATAAAATAGACAAGTCAGCAGCGCAATTTACTATCAGCGCAATGAGAATCTGAATACATCATTTTAACCAAAATCATTATGTAAGTGCTTGATCTAAGTTTATAAAAGCAGTTTTCATTATTAATTGATTGATTCAAATGAAACAGCACAACTAACTTAAGCAAGAACACAGAGCAAAAGCGGTAGGAAAGTGCGTACTTACAAAGTTTCTAGTTTTGCTAGTCCCGTGAACCACCAAGTTTGTCATATTTCCTATCAAATATGCAGTCAATCCAAGATTGAAGAGCATAAAGAAGATGTCAAAGACCATCTCCCTTATATTAACAGGGTGCAAATCACCATAACCAACAGTTGTGAGAGTGGTTATTGACCAGTAAATTGATGTCACATACAGAAGCCACAGATTTGCAGTCCCAAAGTTGGGAAATGATAGACCAATCCAAGTCTTTTTCGGGTCAGGATAATGAGCTGCGAGGAAAAAATAAAAGCAAGCAGCACAATGAACCGAAAATAGGGTGACCTGCAAATGAGCAAGTATTATGCACAATCAGCCAGGATAAGCAAATGAATCTACCTTCACCAAAGCTGTTTAAATTCAAAATTATACTCACACAAATTAGCTTACAGCATCGGATCCAAAAGTAGTTGATATTACGATCTTTCTCCAATCTGCAAATGAATGCAACTTGCATAAGTGAGTGTAGAGGTGTGGTAATGAGGTTTCCATACTCATTACAACAGGAATGTCTTATGTATACCATGTGTACTGTATACAACAGGGTTCCTCAGACTAACTCACATACTCTTCTTGTGAATTTTGGTAAACTGGGGTGAGTGAACCCTTGTAGTATACAGTACAACCACTTCATTCAAATTTTTGTGATACAATGTCCATTTACCTGGAGAACATCTTGCTAACTCTACGTAGACGCCAAAGACGTAACATATTGAAGAGGCCATAGGCATGGATACTATCAGGGATAATTTTTGTGGCAAGTTCAGAAGGGATTGTAGATATGATATCGAAAAAAAACCAGGTTCTAATGTACTTCCAAGCAATCAACCTTCGATCATCAACTAGAAGAAAAGTTTGTGGATCAAGATACGCAACAAAGAAGGTCAAAATGATATCAATAGCAAAAAATCCGTTAACAATATTATCTGTTATAGCTAGGCCTTTGATAGGGGATTTAAGGAACCCAAATTCGAATGGAGACACCCATGCTGTATAAAACACCAAAAGAACCAGATACATCTCCCATGATCTGCAGACATAAAATCATTTTCAGGATATATCAAGAAAGACTTCATGCCATCTTTACATAATTATAGAAGTTCAATAAAAGGCAACGAGACGAGTTGAACTCAACCTGACTTGACTTGTTATTTACGCTCAACTTAAGTCTCCAGCAAGATTAAACCAAATAAACCTCTTAAGTAGCTAAAGTAATGGAGTAGTATTTCAATTTTCAGTTTATCTTGAGAGAAATTACCAAATAAATTATAATTCATAATGATCTCATCAAGTATATTTCAAATTTTTCAGTTTTGCCTACAGTATGGCCCTATTCTTTTAACTTGCTTATTATTCTAATTAAAATTTCAACAATCATCATTTACTGAAGTTTATATTACTTTAGACTAAACTGAACTTTTTCTGAATTAAACATTTTTGAACTAAGAACACATAAAGGTAAAGAGAACAAATTCTTCAACAACTACTGTTTCATCAAAAAATAATAAAAAAGGAAGAGAAAAGTCATCTAAGAATCCATCAGAGCAATAAATTATGATCCAAGTAGCATACTAATAAAGTCTCTACAACTACCAAAGAAATTCATTGTCCAAGCAAACAAATAGAGACAGGCATTGAAAACATATCTTGGTACACCGCATCTATAGACTACTGTATAGATTTTGACCAGAACAAAGCCTGAAAATAGATAACTTATTTCTAACACAAACATGAAAATGACTCTAATGACATTTTAATAAAAACTAACAATGTCATGAATGATGACAGAATTTATTCTATCTTTAATCGAACAAAATGACTCATCTCTCGAATATGACACTGTTCCGATTGACTCAAACTGAATTCAATCCGAACAATAATACTCTCAAGTTGACAACCAACAAATTGATATGTTAGCTAGTTTAGTTAAAAACAGTTTCTTGACTATTGGACCTGGAATGGAAACCAATTTGACCAACTCTAGTATAGATCATCATTAAGAAGCATCAAAATAACTCCAAATACTTAGTTTTGACCTCCATTGAACAAAAAGCTCTACTATATAAACCTCACAGAAAATCATGAGATCCAAGGAAAATTAATGAGAACCCCAAATACCCAATGACCAAGATGAAAGACCCTAATCATCTCCAAAAAATAAAAACAAAAACAAAACTATCTTCAATAACCCATAACTACTTTGGTAAATTGCTTGCCATAGAAATTAAATTTACTAGAATGTAACATGGTTTTTTACGTTATCCTAAGGGCTGCATATATCGTTTTCCTATTTATATTTATAAGAATTCGATATGTTGATGGCAGACAAATGAAATATGATGCCACCTAATAAAATTTGGGGTTACTAATACTTTTTACCTCTAATTTTTATTTGTGATGATCTACATTGTACCATCACCTTTTTCAAAATACCCTCATGGAATTAAAATTGTTCACCTTTTTTCCCTACATTCTATTAGAGTGATGTTTTATGCCTTATGATCGCAATTTGCAGCTTCCTATTCAATTAGCTCAAACTTCTTGTTACAAAGTGGAAATAAAAAAAAAAAAAATGAACATAACTAAAAATTGCTCCACTTTAATAAGAATGTTAGCTAATTAAATCAACACGATAGTTTGATCACCCTAACACTTAAGTACAATTTAAAGTCTTAATTTTACTTAAAAAGTCAAATGTTACATCTTATTTTCAAAAAAACGTTAAAAAGAACATTTTGGAGTCGGCTAACATGAATCGTCATAAGAAATCATTTCGACGACAAAAATAAATTACCTATAACGGGGACCAAAAGGGGAGACAGTAGAACGATGAAGGATAACACCACGATTACTTCGAGCACCAAGAGAAGGTAGCACACCATTAGAGAGACTATAGTGGCTTGATTCATCTATTGAAGTGGGGTCCACTTCAATTCCCTTCAGATTTTTCTCCCCACAAACTAAATAACTCTTTAACTCAAATTTCATCTCTCTAAACAACAAAAAACACCTTCTTTTTTTCTTGTTTATTTTCCTCTGTTTCTAATTTTTCTCTCCCCTGTTTTTAACTTCCCCTGTTTTTCCACCTACTCTCTTTTTTCTGTTCTTGGCATCATTTTTGACCGTCCTTTTTATATGATGCTACCCAATAAAAAATAATAGTATTATTTCTTTGTTTTATTCATGGTGCAAAATTAAAAAGGACTAATTTTTAATTCAAAAGAAATAAACAGAATTTAATTTGGGTTGACTAGAAGATTATGATTATAGGGTTGTTGTTGTTGTCTGCTAGTTGGCTTTCTTTTATAGGGTAAATTTATGAGATTCATGAAATTATTGGGTTCTTCAATTGTATACTTTTAAATCAATGAAAAGTAGTAAGGCAAGTTCTCTTTGGTTTCCTACCTTTCTCCCAATTTAAGAACAAAGTTATTATTGTATCTCAATATCTTAATATAGTATATAAAGAAATAAAAATAATGATGAGATGAAACTAGAGTAGAAAACAAGTAGAGCTATTAAATGCAAGCTGGATTTGAAACTTGATCCTAATTTTTAGGTTTTAAATGTTCTTATCCAATTCGAAATAAGTGTTTCTTGAATTTTTTTGGACAAAATTTACAAGTGTTGAAGATTTGATGAATTCTTCTTTGTTTTAATTATTGGGACCATGGGTATTTAAGTAAGGATTTTGATGTATGTAGTACTTAAAATTTTGATATATAAAGCCCTTAGAGTGGCAAAAAAAACTTTAAATTGGATAAAGCAGTTTTGATCCGAATTTCAAAGTGAAAATGATACAAAATTAACCGGAAATCATATATAATCCAAATTCGACCTGAATCAGCTAGACTTATAACATACTTGATTGTAATAGATCCAACTTGAAGGTATATTTGTTCAAGTCTCCTCTCCACTTGGTTTGAAAGTATATTTGTTAGTTACTATTATACCAAGGACTATTGGGTCCAATGGTATGGCTTCTTATCTCCCACATGTCAATCTTGGTGGATGTATAATTTCAATGTTGTGACGGGGAGGGTTGGGGCTTGTTGGGCCTCTGGATGAGTGACATTGTGCGAGAACAGCTCATAAGAATTTCTTCTTACTAAGGGGTTTCCAAACAGGGGGCCAAAAAATAAACCAGTTAAGTAATTATAAGGACCCAAACTATGCTAAATTTTAAGGTTAAGGACTTTAACTTTATTTATTTAGGGTTAAGGACCTAAAATCTACCCCAAAAAAAAAGGACCTAAAATCTAAACCTTAACATTCAAACGAGTTTCGATAATAATGACGACTTGAACTTTGCAAAATTTTAGGGGTAAGGACTTTAACTTTATTTACTTAGGATTAAGGACTAATCTAAACCTTAACTTTCATTTGTCAAGAAATATATATCAATCATAGATTAATGATGATTCCAAGTTGACGTATAACAAGTAGCAAAGGGGATAAATGACTAAGATAAACTAATGTTTCATTTATCATATAAAATAAAATCTTATGTGTAATTGTTACACCATGTAACAACTCAAAAGCACTTCTTTTGTAAAAAAAACACTTCAATGATATGAAATAAATGACAAAATGATATAAGGTTCATGTCATTATATTTGTATAGTCATGTTATTTTTGTTGGATACTATGTTATTATGTACATGTTAGGTTTTATTACACAATAAGTTATAGTGTAACATGTTACACCCAAGACACACTCATCGTATAAAAACTCAAAATTCCGAGTACTCTATCATGATATATCATTTGAAAGTCTTCAATTAATCCAATATTTTATGGGTAATGTTATATGTAGCCTTTAGGGCTATGTATAAGTATTTAATATATTTATATTAAAGGAAACAATTTGGGAAAATAAGACAAAATTACATAGTAATCTAAGTAATAAATGCTTGACTTGATTATTTTTTCTTTCCCTTCTAAACACCTTATACATAGCCCTAAAGCCTAAGGACTATGAATATCATTTTCCATCTTTTATATATCTTTTTCTTTCAGCTATTTTATTATACAGAATTCTTCTTTCAACTCGGCATAGACTAGCATCATGTGAATGAGATGGGGCCAAAAAGTAGTTAAGCGGAATTAAATCCAAGTTTTGTCCGGTCAACAATGCAATGCAGCCTATACTTTTGTCTAGCCAAAAATAAAAGGGAAAAGCTCTATGTTTAGAGCTGCATATAAAAAGCTAAAAATGAAAAAAATATATATATTAATTGATTATTTATTGTATCGGTTGATGCATAATTTTTCTATAAATTCACAACTTATTTTCATTTAAGGTAGTGTATTTATGTCTTATATGCAACCCTTAGGACTGCATATAGCATAACCCTAAAATGGTGCAATTAAAAAAAAACGAAGTAGGCTATCGCCCATTTATTCGTGTTTGTTTTTACTCCCTCGATCTATATTTTACTTGCTACATTTTTCATAAATGAATCTAACTTTTTACTTGTTATATTTCTTTATTAGATAATTTTGACCCACCAAAAAGTATCAATATTCCTCTTTATTTTTGTCATTTTCCTACTTGTAACTCCCAAATACTTATCACTTTCCTATAAAATTATGGTCTCAACCACAACTTTTCACCTTTCACAAGTACTTGTGCCTACAAAAATGTACCAAGTAAATATAGTCTGAGGGGATAGGTTAGATCCTTCGCTAGCAAGTGAAAAGAATAAGTTCGGAGTACTTTGGACTTAGACCAAATACAGTCCAATCCGAACAAAGTTTGGATTTCAATTTTCTAATCCAAATCCAAACCAATCAGAGTTTGAGTCCAAACTAATACAATCCGAATTTCCAAACTCTATACATGATCCAATCGGAAATATCCAAAATTTAAACTCTTCTTTTGATGAAATAATTTAGGCGTGAGCATCAAAATAAGGTGTTCGATAATAGAAGTAATTTATACAATCCCATAAAAATTTAGTTTTAGCAACTAATATTTTATACAAATTCATAACTTTTATCAAAATCACTTAAACCCAATCCCAAGCATACAATACATGGCTTATTTATCATTCGATTATTTTGAATTTATGGATCCAATCACCCTCTATCCAAACCAATTTAAAATTCCGAATTTTCAGAAAAACTCAATCCAAATCTAATTTGAACATAGTTCGAGTCCAGTCCGAATTACTAATTAATTCGGATTGGATTGGATTTCGTTTTTATCCAAAAACTTTCACCCCTACCCATGGTAACGAGTGTGTAATTTAGAATGTTAAAAAAGTTAAACAAGTAATTTTGAGAGATTTACAACAATAATAATGTGATTTTTCTGTCTTCTTATCTCACTCGAAAATTGGATGCAACTCTAATGTTATAGGTGCCTTGCTGAGGAGCATGTAGCGTAAAATCAAATATTGATCTTGTAAGTGCTACTTAAATCCTCCTAATAGTAAATATTCCTAATTATGAATATAATATGTGGAATTGCATATCATGTAAAACAACTTTTATACATGGTGTAATCTTATATAATATGTGGCACATGTGGGAGTTTAAATAAAGAAAGAGAAAGAGGAAAGGAGGGAATAGAGAAATACACCCCATGTATTTTTGTACAAAAATACAGGGTGTTACTAGGAAATATAATGCCGTCCTGAAATTTCCTGATAACACCCTGTATTTTTGTACAAAAATACATGGGGTGTATTTCCCTATTCCCTCCTTTCCTCTTTCTCTTCCTTTATTTAAACTCCCACATGTGCCACATGTTTTCCACACAAACCCCACCACACTTTCTTATTCACTTTTATTCTCTCAAGATTTTCGATATTGACCAAGGTGTTTACCGGTGTTGACCAACATTGACCGGTGTTGACCACACAAACGCTTTCGAATAAAACTAATAGAATGTCTTGAACTTGACGCTTCGAAAAACTTAGCACGGGGGTCTCGCTTATTTAGCTTTATTAGGACATCTCATAATAGTGTAAAATTTACCAGAAATTGACTTGAAAATGCCGAAAAATTGCCCAGGCGCCTATTTTAGGCTCCCGAACATGTGGTCAGACGCTTAAAATAGGCGCCCAACCACAGGTTCGGGCGCCTAAATTAGGCGCCTGGGCATTTTTTCGGCATTTTTAAGTTATTATAGTCCATTTTTTTTATTAAATGAATTATAAATTTCATTAATATTAATAATGCAATAATGTGGCCGGGAAAAAGTTGTCGGAGTTTTTGTCGCCGGAGTTATTGTCGCAAATGAGTTATTGTCGCCGGAAAAGTTGTCGGAGTTCTTGATGGGAGATCCTTGTTGATGAGAGAGATGTAGTGAGAGAGTGAGGGAGAGTGAAGAGAGTGAGGGAGAGTGAAAGAGAGTGGGAGAGTAAGTGTTAGAGTATAAATAGTTAAATACATGTATATGTATTTATACAAGGCGTTAGTAGGATATTTTAGGGCGGCATTTAGCAAATGAGTTCTTTTATGACAAAAGTTGTAGCTGAATACCTTTGCTGGTTATATTGGTCACTTAGGCTCTGTTCTTTTGGACTGAATTAATGAAAATTTAGTTCAGATAAATTCAATTAAGTTCAGTTCAATTCAGGTTTATTCAGTTCAGGTTCATCCAGTTCAGTTCATTTCAGTTCAGGTTTATTCAGTTCAGTTCAGACAAATTCAGTCCAAAAGAACAGAATTCACCTCATTATTGAAAGATTTCCCCCTATTTCCATCCAATTCTGCCTATCAATATCTTTCTGCGTAATATGGGAGCCCAATGGTTGGAGCTCCCACCTCTCAACCTCATGGTCGGGAGTTCGACTCTCATCAACCTCATGTTTAGGGTGTTTGTGTGGATATTTGCTTCTGAGTATAAATCCCCAATTTTCAGTCTCTGGAAGTTTCCTTAAGGGTTGGGATCCCCTTCTTAACCCCTAGCTCATGAGGGTTGAGCCTGCTTGGGCCAGTAAATTACCGAATAAAAACAAAAAAATCTTGCCGCGTAATATGACCATCACAAAAAATAAAATCCCGAACACATCTCACTTATGATTTATTTATTACTACCTCCGGTCTTTGTTAGTTTACCCGTATTCCTTTTTGGGATGTCCCTTATTAGTTTACCCATTTTTTTTGTTTCTATTTTTGAAATGGGGCCACTAACTTTCCATCACACATACATTCAACTTTAACATAAAATAATAGTTTATCTTTCTTTCTATGTCCCACAACATTGTTTCTCCTAAAACTTTGTGTAAAAGAAACGGGTAAACTAATAAAGACCATAGGGAGTATAATATTATACTAGTCCAATGAGATATATCATTCTAAATATTTTATTAATTTTAAATTGTGTGATTCAAAAGTATAAAATTTAAATCTCTTCTAAGTACACAAAAAATGTGAGGGAAATGTGGTAGCTTAGTGAAGTACCACCCCAAATTACAGGGCATTGCCCAGGGTTCGAATCCTCATCCCAACAATATGTTGGAGGCATACCCATCCTCTAAACTGGCCTGCCCTGCAGGCTAGTAGCCTAACAGGTGTTTTACGCGTTACCATATGTCAAGTGTATTCTGTTATGATTTGTGAGAAGACAAATACTAGTATACTACACTATATGTATCAAAATGCTTTGCACAATTACTTATCTAAGTTGAGAAGAAAATAAATGATGTTATATAATTTTTTTTTGCCATCTACTTTCACTTTATTTTCTTAGAAAATATCCTCTTTAACAAATCTTTTTTTTTCTTGACATCATTTTTTTTCTTCTAAACATCATATATTCATTTCTTATTATTACATGATTGAAATAGAAAAAATTGATATGTTATGAAGTGTTAGCATTGAATTAAGTATTATAGCCGACAGCTACTATTGTGACAGTCATATTCTAACAGCTGATATCTGATGACAGTTAGCAGCTACTACTACAACACACAACTACCACAACAGCAACTTTTGCCGAACATACCCTTAGGCGATGTTCTTCTAAGCTGATAGGCTAAACTGAATTGAAAAACTAAAAAAACATTTATTTATTGTGATGATTATAATAAAATTGAAAAATATGAAAAATGATACTTTTTTTAGAGACAGTAATAATACTATAACAAAATACTTATAATAAAAATTATGATAATAATAATATTAATTAGAGAATAATGATAATAATAATTAATATCATAATACTATTATGAAAAAAATTACAACATTAATAATAACATAAAATTTAGTAAGAATAATAAATATAATAATAATTTAATATTAATAACAATGATTATGATATAATATTAATAATAAAGATAATAATAATATTAATTTGAAGAACTAAAAATTGCTGAAATTAATTTGCTAAATTGAATTAATTTTGTTGGACTGAACTGAAGCTATATTTGATGAATTGAACTGAATCGCTGAAATTAAGCTTAAAAGAACAAGGTTTTACTATATTCAATGTAGGGATAGTAAGCATCGACAATAGTTGTGTATTAGTATTTGGAAAAATAGTGTTTTGAAGTAGACTTTTAAAAGTATTTGAAGTAGTATTATTAAAGTAGGTCTATAAAGTAAACGACTCGTATGTCATCTCCAATTTCAACAAGAATTCAAATTGTTAAAAAACGAACTAATTTCTTTTGACTTTCTTTTTGAACCAAAGATAAAAACAATGGCGTCCCCTATTTTGTGCTTACTTAGTTCTGTAGTCACATGATCCATTGACTAGACTAAATTCTACTTAAAAACTTAAAAGAGACCTAATTTTTGCAAAACATCTTTTACTTTCAGAGGAATGTAATGAAATGGTTTCAATTATAATCATCAAGAAGATCAAGATTTAAGAAGTAAACCAAAATGTGCTCTAATATTCTAAAATCAACTAGAATGACTCATTACCCAAATATGTCTGAAGTCAAGCTAAACACTCAGGTTGTTAAAGAGCAAATTCATTTCCTTTGACTTCCAATTCAAACAAAAAATCACATCTTACTCTCCACATAAGAACAATACAAGATTTAAAACCATGATATAAACACACAAACAACAATTCCAGCAAAATTCATGCATGAACGTAATACACCCACGAGCTAAAAAGAGATAAGAAAACAAAAAAATGAAATATCTTAAACAACGTGATTAAGCACAATGATAGTAAGTAATAAGTAAGCACTAATAACACCTATCAAGGCATATTTTATCCTAAATTCGTAAAACAATGGTACCATTTTAAAAAATGTATTCAATGCTTATACGAAGTGAAGACTCAGAAAAAGTACCTATAACGAGGATCAAACGGCGAGACGGTAAAACGGCGAAGAATAACGCCACGAGTGCTACGAGCACCAAGTGAAGGAAGTATGTTATTAGAAAGACTGTAATTGCTTGTGCTAGCTATAGAATTTGGATCAACATCGCTAAGTTTATCAGCACAAACTGAATTCTTTAACCAATTACTCATCTCTCAAACTCTGTTTTATTTCTTTCTTTTGTGTTATCTATGTTCTTTCTGACTTTCTCCCTTGTTTTTCCCCTGCTTATTCTATAGCATGTTTCTGCTACAATGCTGCTTTTTTATCCTACAATTTTATCATTATTATACAATTTTTGTAGATATATATTAGGTGGAAGATAGAGGGCTATTTTAGGCTTAAAGAATGACAATAATTGAGTTGACTTTAGGACAGCTATCCTAACTCTACGTGCGAGCTAATAGTACAAGTTTTAAAAATGGCAAAATCTATCCAATATCCAATTTTTAAGGCTTCTCCAACAAATGTACACTTCCAAATAAGGGAAATTGGTTTTTTTTTGTTGGAATGTGATGTTTAGTTGGTTAAACTCATGTGCTTGCTAATTAGTAATTGTTGTCTTTCCATGTCCCAAGTTTGAATCTCATCTCAAGTGAACTTCTATTTTAGTTTGCTAATCAGCTCATCAGGAATGTTGACGTGTGCTTAATCTGTTTTTCTTCTCTATATATGCGCACTATTATTCCTTTTCCCCCTTTTGGGTAAGGTTTTAGTGTGTTTTCTCCCCCTATTGTTACATTATAAAATATGAAGATTCTAGTCATCAATATTTAATCTAAGTTAATAATACCAAAGCAGAAGTAAAAACCGGAGGGTGCGTATTTAGTTTGTTGATACATATAAGTACGCAAGGTAGATAATTCCACTAGAAATGGGCTAAAAATAATTCAATTATTGAGTTGTTCCTTATAGAGTGTGTAAAGCGACCAACAATACAGGGCCCTGCTTTTTATAGAGCCAAAAAGTCTTAATCAAATTAAATATTTGTTTTAGTCATATTATTCAAACTCGAGATTTATTTTGTCAAAAATATTTTAACAATGATTTTTAATGGATTACATTATTTATAATTTTACAATATATGTACTATATTTTTGTATTTAGGGTCCAACTTTATAATTAGCACAGGGGCCTCAAAATTTTTCAGTCAACATTGGAGTTGTACTCCACTATGTATTAGTATTAATATATATTTTTAGTGAGTTATTTACTCAATGGATAGATTTTTTTTTTATCTTGTAGTAATAACCAAATAAATTAGGGCAATATGTCATACTAGCCATAGATATGATTATATGAACACTAGCAAGTACTGGTGATACCTTTACTGGGATAGAGTTTTATGAATTTTGATTTCATAATATCAAATTGCTTCAATAAATCAATGATTGAGATGAATAAATAAACCTAGAATCATGAATGATTAGCTCCTATAATAATTAACAACTTTTTGAGCACAATTCACCATGTTCATAACACCAAAGCTTCAACTTGTAAGAATTGTCTTGATATCAAGAGGTGTAATTCTGAAAAATTTCTCATAGAACCGTTACACCATGTGGCAATATATATAATTTTATCACAACCTAGAAAAATAGGAAGATATTTGGGGATTTGTAAAAGTAACTTTTACATGATTTTAATTCCTTGAGGATGATTTAGTTGTACTAGGTAGAATTTAGTTTTTTTTAGGTATAATTCATACCAGCTACACGAAAATACGAAATACTATTTGATATACACATTACAGCCATGTGTCGGTGTAGAAATTATAGCAAATTCTATTATTTCAGTTGACTAGGCGATTAATTAGAAACTGTCCACACTGGTGATGACAATTAATGGGGGGGGCGGCAACTATTAAAATAGCAACATTCCGATAAACTGGAGTCATATTTTTGGCATGTGAGTGGCCTTCCATATCCAGAAAGATCAAAACCTTTGCCGTTGACTTTTCTTTGCACGTAAAGCCATTCTCTTGATGATTTCCGCACAGTAATTACGCTCACTTCGACAGCCGATGATACGAAAATTCTTGCCATCTACTGCTAGTATATTAAAAGGCGTTCAGGCGTTCCTAATTGAATTGTATAAAATTTGATTCCATTACTTCAAACTTATATACTGAAGTCTTAGGTATTAAACCATGTGACATACTGACATTTGATATTATATTCTATTTTAAAATAAAATATTAATAAATACATTTTTTTCCTTACTTGGAGCATAGGCCGGGCCTAAAAATTAGTTTTTATACCAAAGTTGTTCTAGAGAGTATATCAGTACATTGCATAGAAGAGGATTTGGCCAACCTATATTATCTATATACAATTAATAACACTAAGCATTGATCAAGTTATTTAGATTATATCTTACAATCAGGGTTTGGCGGGTGATATGAAATCTTGCTAGGTGGGTTGACTCATCAAGATTCAAGGCTTAGTTCATCAAATGGTGTTAAGAAGAGAATAGATTTAGGAGTAAACGGCTCAAAGCTTTTCATTAATCACACAAGAATATATATACAACCTAAAACTCCTTTCCTAAACACAATAGGAAACTATAAAGATATACTTTGCCTAATATACAAGAGGCCTAAATAGGAAAGACTCCTAATACTCCCCCTCAAGTTGGAGCATGTAAGTCACGGATGCCCAACTTGCGCAGTAAAAAACCAAATTGTTGTCTACCAAGAGCTTTAGTAAGAATGTCAGCTAACTGATGACCAGAGGGAACATAAGCAGTAGAAAGGTTGCCTGCAAGCAACTCATCTCGAACAAAATGACAATTTGTTTCGATATGCTTAGTACGATCATGAAAAACAGGGTTCTTAGCAATATGAAGAGCAGATTGACTGTCACAAAATAATCACATAGGCCGAGGATGCAAGACACCTAGCGAAAGCAGCAAAGACTTCAACCATTTCAACTCACAGGTAGTAACAACCATAGAACGATACTCAGCTTCAGTTGGTTGCTTTTTGGTCTTCCAAGAAACAAGAGAGCATCCAAGAAAGACCAAATATCCAGATAAAGAACGACGCGTGGTAGGAACAAGCAGCCCAACCACTATCACAAAAAGCCGTTAAGCGCAAATCATTCTTGGAACGCAACAAAACACCTTGACCAGGACTACCTTTAATATAACGTAAGACACGGAGTGCGGCATCCCAGTGAGGAAGTTGCGGATCACTTAGAAACCGAGCCAAAGTATGCATGGCATAGCTAAGCTCGGGCAGTGTGACAGACAAGTACACAAGGCGACCAACAAGCCGACGATAGCTATCCGGGTCAGCCATAGGAGCACCGACAACTAGAGCAAGCCGATGGTTAGTGTGTCAATGGGCTTACAACCCAACATTTCGGCTTCATTCAAAACATCAAGAGCATATTTTCATTGAGAGAGAAAAATACCGTCTGGACTCCGAGCAACCTCAATACCCAAGAAATACTTCAAAACACCCAAATCTTTCATATGGAAACAGGAATGCAGATAGCTCTTAAAACGAGATATAACATCAGAAGAAGAGCTAGCAATAATCAAATCATTAACATAAACCAACACGTGAAGAGAAACATTTCCCTGGATGTAGCTGAACAAAGTATAATCAGCATAAGAATGAGCAAAACCATAAGCTTTCAAAGCAGCAGATAACTTGGCAAACCATTGGCGGGGAGCCTGTTTTAAGCCATATAAAGATTTGTGAAGCCTGCACACCTTCCCGGGAGCAGAACAAGAATAACCAGGAGAAAGTTTCATATAAACTTCTTCATCTAAATCACCATGCAGGAAGGCATTATGAACATCCATCTGATGGAGTTCCCAATTACGTGCAGCGGAAATAGCAAGCAAAACACGAACAATGCCCATCTTAGCCACATGAGCAAAAGTCTCATTATAATCAATACCTGCTACTTGGCGATTGCCATGAACAACAAGGCGGCCCTTAAGACGTTCAATCTCACCAGTAGATGTATACTTAATCTTATACACCCAACCGCTACTAAAAGTGCGCTTACCAGGAGGTAAATTTTCCAAAGTCCACGTACCATTACATTCCAAAGCATCAATTTCATCCTTCATAGCTTTACGCCATCCAGGATGCAAAATCGCTTCCCGGAAAGACTGTGGCTCCTTCCCTTTAGTAACAGCTGTCAAAAAACTCCGATGTTTGACAGAAAAATTATTATAATCAACATAACAAGCTATATCAAAAGGTTTACCTGAAGAACGAGAAGGAGACGCAAGAGCAGCAGAAGAAGCAGGGATCTATGTTTTGAAGAATAAGAGTATTAGTGACATAATCCCGTAACTTGACAGAAGGAACCTTGGCACGTTTACCACGACCCAAATCACTCGAATTAGAAAAACCATTAGTCATAGAGGAATCACCAACCTCCAAAGAACCAGATGAACTCCCCCTTAAACGAAGGGGAGTCGAAGTGTCACACATTATATCTCCCACACGAACCGAAGTTGGGGAAGGAGGCACCGCAACAACATCACCATGACCACGCTGCCCAGCAGCCGTGCCACGCACAGGGGAAGCATGCTGCTAACCACACCATTAGTATGTGACCCAGGCACGGGCTCACAAGCACCACCAACACGCTGCCCAGCAGCCACTTCATGAGCACCACCCCTTAAATCATCATCTACTCCATACAAATCATCATCCCAAACAGATGGTTGAGACAAGTAGGCATCCCATTGCATACGATCGGAAGCAGAAAGAGAGTCAAAGTAAGGAAAAGAATCCTCCACAAAATGTACATCCCGACTCACAAAGAACTCACAAGTATCCAAATCAAAAAGACGCCAACCTTTTTTTCCAAAAGGGTATCCAACAAAAATACATCTCCGAGACCTAGAATCAAACTTATCCTTAATGCGAGGTCTATTAGTAGCATAACACAAACACCCAAGCACACGAATACTATCATAAGAGGGAGATACACCATAAAGACACTCATAGGGGGTTTTGTTATGTAACACAAATGTAGGAGTGAGATTAATTAGATGAGCAGCAACCATTACACACTCCCCCCAAAACAACTTAGGCAAACGAGCTTGAAAGCGTAAAGCACGTGCCACATTAAGCAAGTGACGATGTTTTCGTTCTACACGCCCGTTCTGTTGAGCGGTGTCCACACAAGTAGTTTGATGTAGCATGCCTTTGGCAGCAAAAAACTTCCTCAAGCTCAAAAACTCTTGACCATTGTCACTACGCAATACTTTAATTTTCAAATTAAACTGTGTTGTAACCATATTATAAAAATTTTGAATAAGTTGAGGAACTTCAGACTTATGAGTCATTAAATAAATCCAAGTAGCTCGGGAATGATCATCAACTATCGTGAGAAAATGACGAGCACCACAATGTGCTACAACTTTATTGAGACCCCAAATATCACAATGAATCAAATCAAAAATACCAGCAGCAGCTTTATTATTACTTAAGGGAAAAGTATTACGGGGTTGTTTACCCATAAAACAAATATGACAATCCAAATCACACTTATGACTAGAAACACCGGCTACTCCAAGTAAAAAAGAAAGAACTTTAAGAGATGGGTGACCTAAACGAAGATGCCACAGCAAGCTCACATCATCAACCTTGGTCACTTTATTTGCGTGTTGGAAGCTACCACGAATAGGCTTGAAAACATAGACCCCGTTAGACTGCACTCTTGCTCCAATCAGGTTCTTCAAAGTGAAGTCCTGTATAGTACATAGCTTATTAGTGAAGAAAATAATAAACTTTTGTTGAGCCAACAATTGAGATACAGATAATAAGCTGCAAGTAAGAGCGGGAACATAAAGCACATGATCCAAAACTAAACCATCACATAAAGTAATGGAACCCTCCTTGGTAGCAATCGTACTTTTACCATTAGGCAAACCAACTTCCGATGAAATAGTACGAAGATTAGTGAACAAATGAAGATTACCAGACATATGATTAGAAGCACCAGAATTAATGAGCCAGTCATCGGGACCATACATACCAGCAAGTTTTTTAGTGGAGGAGGAGGAAGAAGCAGGCGCCACTTTGAGAGCATACATCAATTGTTGCCATTGGGCATCAGTAAGAGTAGGAGTACTACGACGATCACTATCAGAAATCTCAGACGAAGTTGAACCACGACCCCCACTAGCATTACCTGCAAATGCTGAACCGCCACGAGAATTACGACCTCCACGCGAGCCTCGACCACGACCACCCCCACGAGCAAGGTAACCGTGCAACTGAAAACACCTATCCTTGACATGACCCGTGCGCCCACAATGACTACACAAGCGAGTATCTTCCCAAGCAGCAGGGGAAAGACAAGCAGCAGGGACCCCAACCGCAAACCCCACGGCATCAGGACGAGGGGTGTCGTCGTGGGTCTCAAAAACAAGTTGTTTACGCTCATCAGAAATTATTTTAGCGTAAGCAACATTAAGTGAAGGCAAGGGATCCTGCATCAAAAGGCCCGAAACAAGAGTACCAAATTTTTTTGGTTCCAAGCCCAAACAAAATTGATGAAGATGTTCAACTTCTTGAAGACGTTGGTACTCAGAAGCAGCCGAACAAGTACAGACAGGCAACTTACAATAACTCATTAATTCATCCTGTAATTAGCGCAACTCACCAAAAAACGCAGCAACAGAACGACCTTGTTGACGACAATCACGAATTTTATTTTTTAATTCAAGAATTCTAGGACCGTTACCAAGAGAATAACGATCACGCAAATCATCCCATAAAGATTTCACATCATCAGGAAAACGCATAGTAGAACGAACAGAAACATCAAGAGTATTAAAAATCCAGGCAATTAGCATAGAATTAACAATACCCCATTGAGAGAAATCGGGAGATTTTGAATCAGGGACCTTTATTGTGCCATCGATGAAACCAAGTTTATTTTTAGCCCGGAAAAAAAAAAAAAAGAAAAAAAAAAAAAAAAAAAAAAAAAAAAAAAAAAAAAAAAAAAAAACACTTATCAAAAATAACCTAAGGTCCACTAACAAGTAGTCGGGAAGTCGGGATCGAATCCACGGGGAGAAAGTTATACTATTGTATCGAATTCTAATATTATACTAACTAAGTCGATGAAAATGCTGTAGTTTCACCAACCAAAAAAAAAAACGAAAAAAAAAGAAGATAAGAATCAATTAATAAAGAACTAGGATATGGAAAATTCGGAAAGTGGGGACAAATAATAACCACCTAATAAATCAATTTATCTAGGGCACATGTAATTTCTCTCGAACATTACCTCCCTCATAGATCACCTAGCCGCTCTCGCATGGTCAAGGATCACTCTGCCTAATGATTGAAAGCATATATGAAATCTCTCATCTCGAGCAGATTAAATATTGCGATAGTAGAAATACAAATCGGGCCTAATTCATAAATCTAGCATGAATGATTCGATCACGGGAAACAATTGAAATAAAAGGTAATTATACTAATCTATCAATCCCTCATTGCATACATAGGTCCCCACAATCCTAGAAATAAAACTACTCACTCATGCTTGCGAAAACAATAACAAAATCAATGTAAAAATTCATACTTTGAATAATCATTGCAAATAACTAAGAAAACAATCCAAGCAATAATAGAGAAAGCAATCAATAATGGAGAAAGCAATCAATAATGGAGAAAGCAATGAAGAATATTACCAAATTAAAGAACTATATTGAACTTGCTAGTAATCCAAATGTTTGATCTTGAATCCAAAGCGAAAAGTAGTAAACTAGGGTTCTTGAGAGAAAACTATGAAAAATAATGACTAAAAACAAGATGAATAAAAGATGTCTTAGTAATGTTCTAATTTTCGTATTTATACTAAACCTAAAACCTAAAGGAAAAGTTCCTCTCAAAAAAAAAAAAAAACCTAAAGGAAAAGTAATACGAAAATAGCCCAAAAATCATTAAAATACGCGTGCCGGGGCAACCCCCCCCCCCCCCCCGGCCCCCCCCCCCCCACGTCATAGGGCGAAAAGCTCTTTGTGTCGGAAATATGACGGACTACCCCCCTATCGGGCAATCTGCCCGATCCCATCGGCGGATTCTTTTCCTCTTGTTTTCAACTCTAGAACGGAAGAATAAGAAAATCTTGGGCGGAAAACCGCCGATTTTTGCATCAACTTGCGAAGGTTTTAAACCAGAAGTCCATTTGGGGTGTGTGACCTATCATTGGAAAGCCCTTAAAGTTTAGTTTCCAACTCAACTAGAATTTCTTGATTATCAATTTTGTATCAAAAGTTATGATCAAAATGGTCAACAAGTGTTAGTTTTGGCACTTCTTTCACTAACTCTTTGCTTCATTCGAACTCGAAATTGTCCCAAACGGATGCATTGTGATCCTTGTGCAAGCTATCTCCCTCCTCAATGATTAAAAGGCTTGATCTTAGATAATCATAATCAATTTGCATCAAAATAACCTGAAAATCATCGAAACACGCAAACGGGGAGTAGTAGAGCAAAACTTGAGTAAATCATGCAATTATGCACCTAAATGCTCTAATATGAACTAGAAATGCAACCTAAATGCACCTAAAACTCTATATAAAACCATATCATCAATGCTCGCTGATCTAAAGCAGAAGAAAGACAAAGAGAAACGTCAAGAAAGGCGCCCAGCAAGATCGAAAAAAAAAATTAATTTTGAGAAGGCTGTGATACCATGTTAAGAAGAGAATAGATTTAGGAGTAAACGGCTCAAAGCTTTTCATTAATCACACAAGAATATATATAAAACCTAAAACTCCTTTCCTAAACACAATAGGAAACTATAAAGATTAAAGATATACTTTGCCTAATATATAAGAGGCCTAAATAGGAAAGACTCCTAATAAGTGGGCTTGGATTTGCACTGTCCCATGTCATTGTTGAGACTTTGACGTCCCGTTTGGTTAGTGGTTGTAAATAGTGGTAATGGTAATGAAATTTAGTGTAAATTTGTAAAGAAGTTCTCATGTCAATGACCATAGGAATGAAAGTTTATCACAAAACATGGGTTTCCCTTTATAAATTTTCATTACCATCCAATACCACCCCTCAAAAAAAGTGGTAATGGATGGTAATGAGATTTTAGGAAGAAAATGGATATCTTGGGATGAAGTAGCATTAGGTAATGACATTGGATTTCTAGTACAAATTTACACTATAATACATTATCATTCCCACCATTTATAGCCTCTTACTAAACGGGCCGTAAAGTTTTATTGTAGTTATAGTCTTTTGGTTATCCAAGGTCTAAAAGGGAATTTAGGGGTACTCTTAGTGATTTTCATTCAGTAGTTCATGACATATTAGCTCTTGTTTTTCGTTTTAAGAGTATTCACTAGTATAGAATTGACGATTTGCGTCGGATGCGAGGCGGCCATTTGCCTCGGACATGGGTCCGACGGCACAGCTCTTCGACGCAAATCAGGATACATGATCTGCGTCGGACAAATGTTTGAAAAACAAAGTTGTCTATGAGTTAGCCCATTCTAATATTGGAAAATTTGTCAACGATGTTGGTTGGATGACATTCGGGACGACGTTGTTTTGTTTTACTCGGAAGATGTAATAAATCTTTGCTTGATTTATTCTGAAAAAAAAAACTTACAATATCAAGAAATGAAAGGCTACAAGTCCTTTCACCTCTATGTAATGAGTTTTATTGTTATTATTGGTCTACTAGATGGTGGAATTGTATCTTTTCAATAGTGTCTGTATAAATTACAAAGTTATTATAAGTTGTGACTTGTCTCGTAAAATTAATTTCATTTACCATTTTTTCAAAAAATTAATATGGTATATACAAATAAAACAATTATCCAATCTCAAGATATATTATAGTATGCTCAAGTAGGTAAAACATAAGATCTAGACACATCTCCCAACATGTATCTAGTCTTAGCCACAAAAATTTTTCCTAACCACTAAGAAGCTTACTTATTTTACAAGTTTTGGTGATGTCAATATATTGACAAAGTTATCTGTATTGGATGAAGGTATGCAAATCTGTTATACTTTTATGCCGAATGCCATTATTAGGATTAACTAACGAAGATGGCGTTAGAATGACTAAAACTATAAAGGTTGTTTTTTTCTAGTAAACATATGAGTTATGACATATCCTCAAGTATGGGCCGTCCAATTACTTCTAGATTGAGGGAATGTTTAAGAAAAAGGAAGCAACACTAGTTTAAGAGGAGTTAGTATTAACTAATAAGTTACTAACTACTTTGAGAAGAATATGAAAATCGTTTGCTCATAGCATACTCTCTTTTTCCCTAGTTAGCGTAAGAATATGAAATTACCATTTCTTATAACAAAGGTCTCACCTCCAAATTTCTCTCTGCTTTATGGTTTCTTCCTCATCATGACCAATCAAATTGATGGATTGTAAAAGATGATTTAAGAAAATCGGGCTTCATCAATGACAAAAACGAATATTGAAGTTTCAAAGATCATCAACTGCGGACTTAGTTTCACATTTGAAATCAATATTAAAGTTTCGAAATGAGCAAACAATTATGCGCACTTGAGAAATTAAATGAGCGAAGTAAAAAGTTTTGCTCATTTGAGCAAAAATGTTTGCTCATTTGATAAAGTTTGCTCATTTAGGCGAATAAGTAGAAGTGATTAGAAATGAGTTGAATTGTGCTCATTTTGAAAATTTCAAATGAGCAATGAGCAAAAAATAGTCTTGAATATACAATGATTATGATACACTCAGGTGTATGATAAAAGTTGTCAACCTTTCATGAAAGAGATGTCAAAAGTAATTTTTTTTTCCTTTTTGCCGAGTGTGTGATGAACTGTTAGAATATGACTATTTAGTTTATAAGCGTTATTCTAAGATGAACCACGACCCAACTGCAAATTAGTAAAAAGTTAGGCTCTTTGACAAATTGGAACATGAAAAAACAGCTCTCTCCTTTCATTCAAATAACAAAAATACCTTTAAAATGTTGCTAAAAGGGGGCAAAAAAGGGTTTGGGAGTGTATGATTGTAGTGGGCCTCTGGATAGGCTCCCTGTGCGATGGCAGCAGCAAAGAGGATTTCTTCTTACCTATTAAAAAAATTGGTAGTTCAGCCCATGAACCACACCAGACCAAGACTGAGCACAGTAACATATGCCATCTTTGCATAATTTTTATACAAGCATACAGTGATACAACTCCAAATTCCTGGAGGTTCATCAGTCATCACACCGCACAAAAAAAGTGTGAAATCATTATGAGAAATACAAGGCTGCAGCTAGGAGAAATTCTGGGTATGTACACAAGTAGTTTCTCCGCCAAAAAAAGTATATATTCGTACATCATATGAACAGTTTATTGCTCACAAAACTCGTTCAGCAACTGGTGTACATGTTTGGATCACTCAAAGATGAGAAACAAACTTAACTTCTAGCTTTGGAAGACGTTGTTCTTGCCATCGCATACGAGAGAAAGTTGATCACCGTCTCTTATTGGCTCTATCTCATCAATTTCAGCTCCTTGCGCAGATACTATTTTCGTGCAGTAGCATCCGAATTTCATGCTACCGATGTCAAGCAATTCTTGCATAGTTTCGGGTAATCTGACAAGTTTCGGATCCTCACTCGTTCCTTGACATCTGAGTATAACTCTGGCTGGCTGGTTTACCATCATCTTGGAGGTTGTATAACTATTAACACCAGCAGATGTTTCACCTACAGAATAAAAAGTTTGTGATTGCAACTTACTGAAGACTGTCAATGCCTTTTTCTCTTCATAAAGTTCCACTACCATCTATAACTCTACTTTAGGGATGTAATTGAGTGGTAACAGAAATTAGGAAAGAAAACACATGTTTAAGGATAAAGTTCCATTACTATGGGCATGGCATATTGGCATGGGACTTTCTTTACAAAAATACATACTAATACAAGTTCATTACTTATTACCGACTACCAAACATGCCATCAAAGTCATGGACTCGTACTCACCTCTAGTAGCAGCTGACATAACTCCAAATAGCGAGTTTTCATATACATTAGCCCTGCCTCTAGGGGGTTTATGATCGTGAGAGATCTCATGTGGACTTGGAACCAGAGTAACATCAATAGTACCAGTACTCGAGTACTTCTTCAGAAAATTAGAACCATCTTTCTTATCAGGGAGCACTTCATCGGATTGGAGGCTAGCCGGTTTTGTAGAGTCAAATAATACTTTGATCTCTTCATTCCCATGAGAATCCGCCAAACTCCTTGGTGACAGTCCATTTGCATCATACTTGTCAACCTCTGCCCCTTGCTCTAAGAGGAACTTAACAATGCTTGTCTTTCCCCTAGTAACTGCAGCATGAAGTGGTGTAGTTCCGTTGCTGTTGGGCAACGTCACATCTCCTCCATACCGCACAATCTCTTGTAGCAGCTTTAGGTCATCTTGTTCCACAGCATGACAAGCATATTGAGGCACATCATCAGAAGCTAGAGTAGCACCATGGTCTACCAGTAACTTGATCAAGGACTCAGAATGCTTCCCCATTATTAAATCCCATAATGGAACATGCCCTTCTGAATCTGTATGAGAAAAACAAGTTCAGTTCTATAGAATTTAAATCGAAAGTAAGCCTCAGAATGTTTGGACTGAAAACAAATTCAATGGAAATGAAAAAGGTAAGGAATATCGACAAAAATGTCGCATTCCTTCCTTGAAGATCAACGAAAATCTTTTTCACCCCGGGAGAAATATCTTCCACTGTTTACAAACCAAACAAAGGAAAACATGAAAAACACTTTTCCGGAAAAATGTTTTTCGATCAACCAACTTCTCTAAAACTATTCTCCAAAAGGAACAAAACATGAAGGAACATTATAGTTTAAAGTATATTCTAAAAGTAATAAGCACGCTATTCTCAAATTACCTTTGATGTTTGGATCTGCCCCATTTGCCAGCAGGATGGCAACACAATTTTCATATCCATTGGCAGCTGCAATATGCTGGGGAAAGAATCACCAAAACACAACAAATTAATATTTGACGTACTATATAACATCAGAAACTTATGACCAATTTCAAGAACTGTATCATAGATTTGTATGTCTTCAAATATATAAAGTTATTCTCAACAATTATTTTCGACGTACCAGAGCAGTGCGGTCTTTGATGCCTCTCTCATTTGGTTTAGAGCCTCGACTTAGCCAGAGTTTCAACAATGATTCATCTCCTCTTGCAGCTGCAAAACATAAACCGAGAGGCAAATCTGTTTGACCTTGAGCTATCATTTTCTCGATGTCAGCAACAACAGATTGCGTCAGTGGATCATCCTGCGGTTTCAAATGCTGCACTACCAAGAGAAACAATGTTAGCTGCAGTTGTTAGCACGCACACATCATGCAAAATGATCACCAATATTATTTGAACATCTATGTTTGTGAGTCATGATAGCCTAATATCAAAAACTAAAAGCAAAGGTCTTCCTTTAAACAAAACACAAAACTAAAGGCAAAGATCACTAGGATTAAAAGCAGCACTAGAAAAACTTCAGCATAATACTTATTATCCTAAACAAGATATATGCTATTAGTCTATTTCTTCACGACGTGTTTTGTAGACAATGATAAATGGTGGTATGATGATGCATTCATTGGCAAACATGTCAGAGAAGTTTCATGCTGATGTCTATGATAGTATTAGTCCATCCACCTTTAATTTAACTCTTTTTCTTCATAAATTTTCATTATCATTAGTTACCAATTTGGAGGTAGTATTCAGTTGTAACGGAATTTTCTGAAGAAAAATATAATTTTGGGGAATGAAGTTCCATTATCATTGGCATTGACATGAGGTTTCTTCACAAATTACATCCATGTATTAATAGTTGGTAACAAACAGGTCATCAGTACTCCACACACACCTCTAGGAGATTACTCATGATAATTGCTCCATCTCCAACATTTGCTTGGACAAGACTCAAAAGGGCGGTACGATTCAGACGCAGCAGTTGACACAGTTTCTTGGTGCGGACCGTAAAAGGCTGAGGTCTGTAGCAAAGAACACCTATCTCACCACAGATATCTCCAACTTTGACCTCTTTAATGACCTGTGAATAAGATCTTCAACTTAGAAAACAGACAGCATATAATTTGATAAATGAATTGAATTTATATTTCCCTAAAACAATTTACCTCTGGAACCCCATTTTTGGTGACGATCAACTCCTGCAGAGAGAACTTAAATCAGATGCCAAAGGGCAAAAGCACATTGGTTTTATGAGTGAGATGGTATTACACAAACTTATATTGAGACGTAAAAAATTCTTCATAGGTGAAGAATCATTCAAAAGTCACTATGAGTTATTGTGACACTGTCTCATATAATATTTGACCTGCGCTAATTTACATCAAAAACAGAGAATATAAGTTACCATTGCACCATGGACTAACACATATAGATCTGTGGGTGCTTCATTCTGCAAAATCACATCTTCCTTGGGAGGGTAGTACTCAGCTTTCATCTCTGAAACCTTATGAAATAGAAATGAAAGTCATAACTTAGATAATGGATATTTTTGGGAAATGAGGTATTATTAGAAAAACAACAACAATATAAAATTACAAAATGAATGACATATTTCCTGGAAACTACTTTTGCAAATATAATTTGTGATTCAGTTAACTTACCAGCTGGAAAAGCAAGTCGTTTGACACTTCTCGAAATAGATATACCTTGTCAAGCAGTGAGTAGAAGAGATAATGTGAAATACTTGATTTGATTGCCTTAGGAAGGGATTCAAGAACTTCTTGTTGCTGTAAACCTTCTGAATCAGCTCTGTACTTCAAACACAAGTGACCAACCATTTGATCTTGGAGCCTAGCAGGAAGCTTATTTCTTTGTGCGAAACTCGAAGCAGCTTGAAGTTTGTCCCTCTGTAATTGCAAAAAGAACATCAAACATGCAAGTTATTATTTTAGCCATGTTTGTTTGGACTTTGGAGATGGGAATTTATTTATGTAGGAAATTTTGTGATTTACTGCCTTATCCATAGTTCACTTTATAACTTAAAGCCTTTTCAGAAGAAAAAATGTTGTAAATTACTACCTCTTCAAACAGTTGAGTTCATTACTATTGCTACTACTTACCGGTTTCCAATGAATTCTTTTCAGAGACAAAACCACAAATCAAGGCCAATATCACCACAATATCTTCACAAATTAAATGTTTACTCTAGGACATCTTTGTGTGCATAACAAAAGATCTGGCAAGATGTAGCAATAAGAAATTACACTATTTGAAACAGTAGTACTACTTTAAAACTTTTTCGAAAGGCTTGAAGTTATAGCATGACATATCAAAAATTTAGTAATATTTACATATTTTGCTCTATGATACTCAGTTGCTTCAGTTCATCTTAAGCACCCATGTCAGTTTCTTGGCAGTCTAACATAGAGATTTTCACTGGACACATCAGTTTGAACCAACTAAATAGGAACTTGATCAAAAAACAAAAGTGGTGTCCAACACTTGAGCACGTATCTATGTCTAACATAAAAGAGAGATAGCATACTTACAAAGTCTCTGGTTCGACTAGTCCGATGAACCACTAAGTTTGTCATATTTCCTATCAAATATGCTGTCAATCCAAGATTGAAGAGCATGTAGAATATGTCATAGATCATCTCCCTTGTATTCACAGGGTGTAAGTCACCATAGCCAACTGTGGTGAGGGTGGTAATAGACCAGTAAATTGATACCACATACCGGAGCCACAGATCTTCGCTCTCGAAGTCTGTCATTGAAAGAGCAATCCAAGTCCTTTTCGGGTCAGGGTAATTGGCAGCAAGGAGATAATAGAAGCACGCAGAACTGTGCACCGCAAAAAGAGTCACCTACAAATGAGCAACCATCACGCACATTTAGCTCCCAACTTAAATCTTAGGAAAATTTGTTAGAAACAACCTTTTAAATACAAATTTTTGCGAAAAACAACCTTTTGAAAAAAATGAGGCAAAATAAGAACTTAAATTTTTTTTTTTTTTTTGCGAGGAACAACCCTGACCCATAACCAAGTATTTTGCGGCTTTGATTCACTAAAACCAAACATGGCAAAGGCATGTAATCCACATTTCTTATGTTTCAACCCCATTTCCCTTCATATACTGATGAATTCAACGTCGGAAAATATTTGGTCAAATTTGAAAAATGGAGAAAAACTTTGAAACATAAGAGATGCAGTTCACTCGCCCTCCACATGTTTGGTTTTAACGAGTCAACGTTGAAAAATGTTTGGTCAATGCCGAAAAATGGGTCGAGGTTATTTCTCGCAAAATATTTTCTTCTTAAGGTCTTATTTTGCCAGATTTTTTTTAAAAGGTTGTTTCTCGCAAAAACTTGTATTTTAAAGGTTGTTTCTCACAAATTTTCCTAAATCTTATCGTAGTAGAAAGATCAGAATGCATGCAGCTTCCAATACTCACACAAACTAGCTTGCAGCATCGTATGAAAAAATAATTGACATTTCGATCTTTCTCCAATCTGTGAGTGAAAAAGAAGAGTAAAATTGTTACAGTGCATATATTTTCCATACTTCTAGCTCTAACATATTGTTTAGTAGGCGGTAAAACGGATGGTAATGGTACTCAATTTTAGAATAATTTCGTAAGGTTAGTTCCATATAGATATTCACCTTAAACAATTTTTTTTTCTGATTCGATAAAATTTGATCGTCCATTACCACTTCAGAATATGGCTAGTATTGTATGATAATGAAAATTTATGGAATAACAAAACGTGTCCCACAATTAATGAATTTGGAATTGAGGGGAGTGTTGGAATATCTATCCCACATTGAAGAAATATATGAGTTGGGTTCACTTATCGCGCCTACAAAACAGGCTGTATAGAACGCCAAAAAGTTTACCTGGAAAACATTTTACCAGCTCTACGGAGACGCCAAAGACGTAGCATACTGAACAGTCCATAAGCTTGGACGTTGTCAGGGATAACTTTTAGCACAAGTTCGGAAGGAATTGTTGACACCGTATCAAAAACAAACCAGGTTCTTAAGTACCTCCAAGAGATGTCCTTTGGGTTATCCACAGGAAGGTAAGTTTTTGGATCAAGATACGCGACGAAGAAGGTCAGAATAATATCAATGGCGAAAAATCCATTAACGATATTATCGGCGATAGCAAGGCCTTTAAGCGATGGTTTTTTAAGGAAACCAAATTCGAATGGAGATGCCCATGCTGTGTAGAAAACTAGTAATACCAGGAACATCTCCCATAGTCTGCATTCATCAAATCATTGTTGAATTAAAATAGATTGGATGTACAAGTTTTGCAATAATATATATGGTTAATTAACAGGATTACTACACTACTATTACAGCAAATGCAAGCAAATCTAGTAAAATGTACTACTATAGTAGGTACATTAAAGCTACAACTGCCCTAGTCTAAAGCATACTTCCTCCATTTTTTTTACATACAATGTTTTGACTTTTGCACTATTTATGCACTTACTTTAACCAGAAATTTGTTAATACTCCATCCGTCCCATAATATAGTGCCTACTTCATTTTTGGTGGGTCAAACTTTAAAATCTTTGACCGAATATTCTCATTTGTATATATAAAAAACATAATCATGGAATCTTGTTAAATTCGCCTAATATGTAGTTTTAATATCAACTTTTTATATTTTTTGTTAATACGGAATTGAAGATATTAAAGGTCAAAATTATGTGAGATAATATACAATACAAATGTTAGCATGTAATGTAAGGTGGTGTTGGATTTCGCTCAATATATATTATAAGATTTCAATTTTTTATAACTTTCACATATAATCCCTAGCTATGTTGCACAAAGATCTTCCTATTTCCACTTTTCACATTTGCCATTGCACATTTTGTATGATGAAAATCTTTAATTGCATATTAGTATAAATTATAAAAATTTGACATTCTTAATGTACTTATTTAGACGATTCAAGTAAGACTCCACGTACATGACTATTTTTTATTACTCTCCTCTATAGCTAGATACTTTACCTACTCTTTTATTTTTGCGCGTTTACCAATGAACTTTTGGGACCTTAAATACTCCCTCTGTCCCAGAAAGATCTTAACACTTGTTGGGACACGTAGTTTAAGGTGATAAGTTGTAGTGTAGTTATCAAATGTTATTTTATTTAAAAAGTAGATGTGATAGGAGTTGGTAGGGTATTTTTTATTAGAGGAGAGAGAAAGTTAGGTAATTTTTTATTGATAAAAGGTAGAGTGTGGGCCAAGGATATGTAATAGAAATAATATATTAATAGTGGGACAATGCCAAAAATGAAAGTGTTCAAACTAATTTGGGACAAACATAAAAGGAAAGTGTTCTGACTATTCTGTGGGAGTATCTTTTATTGCATATTACTAAAAATTATCACGATTGAATATTAATAAACTACTCATTGAGACTAATCAAACAAGACCCCACATGATTATACTTTTTCATATATATTGAGAAATTGAGAAAATTTAGAAAATTCTATCTAATTGTGAATAGTGTATGTCAAGATTCCAAGTGGGTAAAATAAAAAAATACAGAGGAAGTATATATTCGAAAGAATTAGAAAATTCTCTTTACTTATAAATAGTGTCAAATTTGCAAATGGGAAGATCTTAGGAAAAATATAATGAAGTACACATGGTCGTTCCTGACATTTTATAGGCCCCGAGGCGAAACAAAAGCTTAGGGCCTCTTGTTTATAGTGGCGGATCGAGCTAGAATTTTGCCACTAAGTAGTACTAACTTTCTCTATTTTTTTAGTTGACCCATTTATTTAGGTATAGTTCCCGATTCAATACTTATTAACATCTCTAATCATCAATAAGCAAAAATTACATAAAGTTTATATTTTGAAAATAACATTGTGACGAAGCTAAATGTAAAAGGTATAAATAATATCATATACGAGGTAGCAAAGTGGTTATTTTATTTGAAGGAGAGAGAGTGGTGGGTCATGTTTGAAATACAGAAAAATTAAAATAACAATAGGGTGTATCCAAAAATAAAAGTGTAATTAAGGAATAATTTAGGACAATCAAAATAGGAAGTATAAACACTTAAAAGTATTGTGGGACAAAGGGAATAGAAAAGAAAAATGTCAATAGAAAAAATGTAAAATAAAGGTTTAGTACAAAAAAGCAAACTTTTATACCTTATGGGTTTTGAATCTTGTCTTCTACACTATCACATATAAAGCAAACCAACAAGCCAAAGTTAATCTTATTGAATATGGTTACTGTTGCTTTCTTTTATTTAGGTTTTTCCGAAACTGGGTCCTTATGTTAATGGGTCGTGGGCGGTTGCCCCTCAAAACAACCCCAGGGTCGAGCCTGGAAGTAAAAAAACAAAGACCTCCCTATTTCCCTTTTTTAAGTAGGTGCATGAACCGCAAATTAGATACTGTGAAAAAAAATGTTAAACTTGAAAACGGATAGTATAATTACAATCATATTCCCACATTCTTAAAGTGGTTGATTGAAAGGTTGAGTCGGGACTTGGGATTCTCTTCATTTCCTAAAAGATATGGATGGTTCATTTCCTCAATTTGGTTGGAAATGCGTGAAGGAAAAAATATATAGGTGTCACGATCTTAAGAGAGAAGACAGAAAAATAAATAGAGGAGACTAGTACTAAAACAATGCCCCACATCCTACAATCTGATCTCCTACAAATTTTTCTCCACCCCTACACAAGAAAAGAAAAAACTTATCTAACTACTCAAAATGACTCTTAATAAAGAAACAAAATGGAAACACAAACTTTTATATGAGGCTGGCCACACTTTGAACAAATGGTGTGGCCATCAAATAAAAAGGCCCAAGCTACGCTATAACAAAGCCCAAGCTGAATAAAAAGGCTAAGCGAAATTACGGGGTTACTTTATGTAACAAAGGTTACTTTTATTGAATCTAGGGTTCTTTTTTTTCTTCTAATGCTAAGGTGTTACTTTTAGTGAAACTAGGGGTCACTTTTTCGAATGCTAAGGGGTTACTTTACATAAACTAGAGATTACTTTTTGTAATGCTTTTAAGGGATTACTTTTACGGAAAGTAGGGGTTACTTTTTGTAATTATAAGGGTTTACTTTTATTGAAACTAGGGGTTATTCACTAGTGGAGAAAAACGTTGATTTGCATCTCCGAATTGCGTCGCACAACAGGTTAATCAACGCAGAAGTGGAGGAGCGCATCATTTGTATCGGACATTCACGGCATCCGACGCAAATCATGCTTTATATGCGTCGGATGTATCACACATTCGATGCAAAAAATTTTATAGCAAATGGGTGCGAGATTCATGTGCGTCGGACCCCAGTCAATGTTTGACGCAAATTATGAAAGCCAATTTTGCGTCGAAGGTAAGTTAAATGCAATGCAAATAGCTGTATCCAACGATATGACGCAAATGGGTTTCAGGGCCTTGTCCATGCGTGTCACGAATTATTGCATTAGGGCCTTATTTTGGATCTGATTTGCGTCGGACCTTTTTGTCCATGCGACATAGGCCATGAGGCCCGCTTCCCCATTTTATTTTCCAACCCAACAATTAGGTTTTGTCTCACTCTTTCACTTGTTCTCTGCCGCCGTTCTCTCTCTCTCTCTCTCTCTCTTCCTCTCCGATTGCTTCAATAGTATCTCTTCAATCCCTTGGTTCAACATTATGTTTCCACACAAGAACTGGAGTTTTGCACCCTCCTATCAGGTTTACTCTCTTTCTCTCTCTCATTTTCCTACAATAATTCCAATACTTTTAGATTTTTTTGATTGATTTATTGAACTCCGTTTTTACGCAATTTGCGCAACCAAAGTTTTTGTTGGATTAAATCCCCGGCGACAACAAAACCAGCGTTGTTTCTCAAATTTGGGTTCCTCAATTCAAAGCCCAATTGAAAAAAATCCAATCAGGGTTTCTCAAACCCTCGTCGTTTTGTCTCGTGGTCTTCACCATCTGCATCTTTCTTGCGGCGGTGTTTTTCACGTCTCGCCGGTTTCTCGACAAGATTTGATGGAGATTTGAGAGCGGCGACAAGAATGGAGATTTAGATTAGGGTTTGATTCTTAACACATCACTTCAGATTTGAGGTTATGTTTTTCCCCCAAATTTGTATTGTTAATTGCTCTACATTTTAGTGTTATTTTTGGATCACATGTATTTCAAGTTGTAAATTTGTAATTATAATTTTTTTTTCTCATAATTTAGTGTAAAGTGGTTCCTTTAATAGTTGGAGATGAAATTTTAGGTTTTTATTTGTGTTAGATTTGATTTTTATGGGTTTCAATTTTTTAGTTTTGTTTTTTGTTTTAGATTTGATTTGTTGTTTACATAATTCAAAGCATGTCATGATAATGAACACAAATAGAAGGAAGTTAAGCAAATCATGAACTGCTTAACTACAAATTTTTAATTTTGTATTATTAATGCCATTTGCGTCGCATATAGCCCCGGATGCGATGCAAATGTCTCCTGCTACGCTTCCTGCTTATGACCCTGTATGCTGGGTTGTCGTTGTCATGTGCGTCGGACGTTCCCCATGCTCCGACGCAAATGGTTCAAGAATTACGTCGTCTCCTCGTCCGACGCAGATCTTGTAAAGGCCATTTGACTTGAGACATGTGGCGTCGGACCAATATGCGACGCAAATGGTGGTCCTAGGTCCGACGCAAATCAATGATTCCGTAGTAGTGATCTTTGTCATTATAAGGGGTTACTTTTATAGAAATTGGGGGTTGCTTTTTCTAAAATTAGGAGTTACTTTTCTGAAACTAGGGTTACTTTTACTGAAACACCACCTCCAATTCAACCCTATTTTCTCTCTCCTCTCTCCAATGGAGGTCTCGCTCTCATCAACAATAGCGGATCCACACACTCTCTCTCTCACCTCCTCACCACCCCGACTCTATTCATAGCTTCTCCGTCATCTTTCCCATCGATGTCGTCGCACATGATCCTCTCGTCAGATCTCGCTCTTCTTCTCGAACCACCGCACGCCGTACTCTCCTCTAACGACGTCGTCTCACTCGCCGTCGATCTCTCCATCTGACGGCTATGGCGATGCCGGATTCTTCAAGGTGGCCTGTGTATGCTTATTTAACGCGCGGCTCCGTTTGTTTGGTAGTGACGCTAGCGACCGCACTCGTTTTGTGTGGCCTATGTTACTAAAAAGGGACTAAAAAGAAGAATGTTTATTATGCACCTAAGTGTAACAGATATTGTGTTCTTTAAAGTGGATCAAAGAACTCTATAGTCGAAAAGGCACACACGAGACATCTATTAGTAATTTAAAGAATGCTTACAGTGTACCTTATTCTAATTCAATCTAGATATGTAGATCATATATATCAAAATCAGAAGAATGATAGTATGAGACTCACAGAAAAAAACTAAATTACAAAATACCTTTAAAACTCATGTTTCTAGCCTTTAAAAATCCAATTTATTCACTCGCTTGGATAAAAAAAATTCAACACGTAACTCAAGTTCCGAACCACCTAGCTGTCCAATTAGGCAATTACTCTACTCAGACAATATCACACCAGCAGAGCGGAAAAATATGAATCATAAATTCATAACCGTGAATAGAGTTTTTTACGGGTATATACCAGGGTAATAGGGCATTTTGCGGAGATATACCTTACTAAATTTTTTTGTGAGAATATACCAACCTAAATGTAAGTTTTGTTAAAAGGTACCAAAAACACTATTTCCGGCGAGAAAGTCAAATTTCCAGCCTTTGACTTGGTAGGAACTCGCGAGTGAACCACAAATGTTGTGTTTTACCCTCTCAACCATGTGCATTATATTAAAATGTTTTTTTTAACAATTTTTTTAAGAATTCCCTCCCTTAAAAACAACCCCCTCCCTTAACATTTCCCTCTCCTTAAACCTTGAAAAAGAATGCTCTTCAATTCAGCAAGAAAGGGAAGCCCAAAATCATCATGTGTTCTTCAATTGTACTATGTGGTTTGAATTTGTGCTATAGGGTAAGAATTAGGGTTAAGTTACCAAGTCAAAGGCCGGAAATTTGACTTTTTCGCCGGAAATAGTATTTTTGATACCTTGTAACAAAACTTAAACTGAAGTTGGTATATCCCCACAAAAAAAATTTAGTGAGGTATATCCCCACAAAATGCCCTATTACCCTGGTATATCCCCGCAAACTCTCCCATGGATATTCCAACATATTACCTCTGTTTCTTTTTTATATACACAATTTGATTTTCATGATTGCTAATGCAGAGCTTGAATCATTATATTTTTAATTACGAACAACTAAAAATTATAAAAAGTTAATATTTGGAAACTTAATATTCATATATTTTCCATTAGGTTTAAATCACATACTTCCTCCGTTCCATTTTAAATGAAACGTAGGGCCTTGGCACGGGGATTTAGAATATGAGAGAGATAGAGAGAAAAAAAAGAAGGGACCCATGTGATGAGGAGAGAGATAGAGAGAAGTGAATACCAAATAAGGTAACGTTTCACTTATTTTGAAAGGCCTAAAATAGTAAGTGTTTCATTTAAAATGGAACGGAGGAAGTATAATAATCAAAGTGAAGTATGTAAATAATGTCAGACTCGACGAGTAGATTAATAAGAAAGGTATTGCTTCTTTGCATGCTATAGATTCAATTCATTCAACCCTTAATTCTCCCAAACTCCCACCCAACAATTCTATAACAAAGAACACAAATTTGATTAAATCACCAAAAAAAAATTACAAGATTAAAAAAAATTTAACCTGTAACGAGGATCAAACGGGGAGATAATGAATGGACGAAGGGCGATACCGCGGTTGCTACGAGCACCCAAAGAAGGCAGAACGCCATTGCTGAAACTAAATTGTGTGGTTGTACCATCAACAGAAGTTGCTATGTCTACATCGTTCAATTTTTCCCCACATACTGAACTAACACAGTTATTCATCTCAAAAAGTCAAACACTGACTTTTTCCCTCTCTTTTTTTCTGCCTCAAAATTATGTTACTCATCTCAATCTTTATCATATGCATTTCCATTGTTTTTTAATCTATCTTGAAAGCAAGTTTAGTAGTAAATTAAGGAAGTTTTTTGGAGATGATTATTTGATTCCTAGCAGTGGATTTTCTATGCGACGACTTTTTTTTATTTTGTTTAATATTTTGTACAATTTTTGTTTGTGGCCGGCATATATCGCGTCCTATACGTGTGTGTAACTTTAAAAAAATAATTATAAAAAAAATACTTTAGAAAAATAATCAAACAAGATAAATTAAATGATTATTCTTAAAATTATGATAATGTAAATATAATAGAAAGAACCTAGTACAAATGATGATCTAAGTATAACGTAAACGTAGGAGTTAAGGGATGGTTTGTTTAATATCTCTGTATTGGCGTTGAATTATGTGATTAGTGTTAGTTTTATAATTGTTTACACTTATGATTAGTGTTAGTTTTATAATTGTTTACACTTATGGGTTTTTTAGTCTCAATTATTGGCGTTGAATTGTCTGATTAATGTTAATTTCAACTCTTGTAAGTTGTAATACTAGGCCCTAGAATCGGGTGAAGGTCACGTGAAAAGATAAGGGTCATATGAAGGAATACAAGAGACTAGAGTATCAAAGGCAGGATAAAAGCATACTTTCTCTGTTCCTAATTAATTGTCCCTTCGTCCTAATTAATGTAAATTTTTAACTCTTGTGATTATGTTAAGAACAATCCAATCCTCACGCCAAAATTGTTTCAAAAAACTCAAATAAAGAGAAAGATACACCTCAATTTATTTCAAAAATTGTCACCGATCATCAGAATAAACTCAAATTGAGAGAAGCAAACCATTTCACTCAAATGTTGTTAGGGAAGTGATACAAGGAATAGTGAAACAACCACTAAAAATTTCAGTCATTATGTTCTTTTATTCATATGTGAGAAGAGTATAAAAAAGGCTCAATAAAAAAAAATTATTTCAATTTCAGTAAATAGTACTCACATTTTAATTGTTTCCACTATTAAATAACTAAACAATCTTATAAACACATAAAATTTCTTATCAATGATAATCAAATTTGGGTTCCCAAACATTATTATAGGGTATATAAGAAATATAAAATATTACACTACCTCTAATATACTCTTCTAAAACCACAAACTTAAAACACTACTTTAATGAAACTACTTTTCAAATTCAACAAAAATTTGACTGACCAAAATGCTATAAATTACATGAAAATCTCTTCCCAAACATGCCTTTAAAGGCTTTTACACCTGCTACAACTTATGTATTGTGATATGTGAACACTCACAAATAGCTGCGATCAATCCAATCTAATCCCTCGGTGGGACTAAAAATCCCTTTCCTCTCTCCTACGTCTTCTCTCCCCCAAACCCTAAAAACAAATCCCCATCCGCCTCCCCCGGGCTCGTCGTCTGCTGTTACTTCAACCTAGTCGCCGGCGAGCCCCCGTCGTCGATTAGGTGTAGTGTAGTTTTAGGGTCTTTGAGTCCCCCCCTCCCCCTGTTCGTCAGTTCGTCGCTGCGTCATTCCACGCGGTTTTCCCCCACCTGCTCTCGTCGCCCCTCTACCTTCTCCCCTGCCCCGGTTCGGTGGTTCGTGAGTCAATCCCCCACCCCTGTGCGTCTACTCTCCACCCCTCCCCCTCCTCTGTTCGTCGAGTTTCCCCTTTTCCACTCCCCTGTACGTTAGTTTTGCGTTGGTCAGTTTTCGCGTTTGCGTTGGTCAGTCTTTCCCCCTCCCGTCGTTGTCTCTGAGTGTTGTCGTTCATGGTTCCCATCCCCATCCCCGTCCCTGTCCCCGTCCTCGCGTCTAGTCGGCACAATCCCATGGTTAGTGTAGTGGTTTTTTTGGGCTTCCCCTCCCCTGTAGTTGTTTCGGGCTCCCCTTTCCCCTTCCCCCGTGTTAGTGTCGGGCTCCCTTTCCCTTTCCCTTCCCCTTGTTAGTGTCGGGCTCCCCTTTCCCCTTGTTAGTGTCAGGCTCCCCTTTCCCCTTCCCCTAGGTTGTTGGGTTCTCCAATTAGTTCTGTTGGATGTCAGTGTGTCCAGTTTTTTAGTAAAATGCGCGTTTAATCTCCAAATAATAGGAGTGCGTAGTTTTCGAGTTGCTAAAGTTGTTATCAGTGGTTGGTTGTGGCCATCGAAAAGTATTAGTCAGTTGGGTCAAGATTGATGGTTCAAAGTAGTAACAGTTGAGTATGTCGGTTTTTTGGAATATGTGCTGAGGGACAAGGTGACTCACGATGATCGTGAGCAAGGACGAGGTGATGATAGGCTTTCATGGTTGGGACGTATATTTACCGGTTTTGAAAACTAGAGGTGTGTTCGAGGGCTCAACTTGTTTGGCTCTCCTTTTAGTTTGGCATTGATCTTAATGGTCTTTGCCTTGAAAACTTCAAATCTGCAGCCGGCACCCCATTTGCATCTGGGGGTTTACAACACACCCACTCATCAGCGTTTCTCCTTCATAATGGAGAAACTTGAAATACTCTCGATCGAGAGTAGTGAGTCACAATGGAACGTGGCTCCTCACATGGTCATGAGCTCAGAATCCCAAGTGATGACAGATCGTTGGGATTGCTCATACGGCGAGACGCGACGCTTGCCGTTGGTTGTTCGTTGTCCGAGTCGTGATCGCCAACCGCTTCTTCTACCACTTCCATCAGCCATCCGAGGATTGCATCCACCATCATCGGCACTGACCAGCGATGCGCCCCTTTATACGTGCCTTTGTATCGTTTTTATTTATTTTTGTATTAGGTGGAATGTACGAGCTCTTAAGGCTCCTTTAGGTTTATTTGTTTGTTTTAGTTTGGGTTGTATTAGCATTAGGCTGTACTTCCTCTTTTAATTAATATACGATTTCTCGATGTCAAAAAAAACACCAACAGCTGCGATCATAGGCTCAAGGTTAATCTTACATTCCCTGTGATTTATGTCACTATACAAGAGCTATAGATGAATACAATTTTCAGAGGATCATAAGAATGAGACAGGAATAAACAATAAAACTGGACCACCATCCCCTCTGTTAATGTACATGAACCAATGCCAATAAAATCTATGTCAAATCTTGCATTGAAATGATATACGCCTCCCAACTCCAGCAGGCGCTGCGCATTTTTTTGTTAATGAACCAAATGTAGGTAAGGCAGAGATGAGATTACCAACTACTAGCTGTCAGGCGTATTGCTTTCTTCACATACGAGACAGAGTTGATCACCATCTCTAACTAACTCTATCTCATCAATTTCAGCTCCATCTGAAGTGACTACTTTAGTGCAACGCCGCCCAAATTTTTTGGTGCCGATTTCGAGTAGTTCTGGAATGGTCTCAGGCAATATAACGAGTTTTGTAGTGTCACCCTTTCCTGGGCATCTGAGTATCACTCTAGCAGGTTGGACCCCGGAGAATGGGGAGTTTGAGAAACTACCCCGTTCAGTTTGTAACTCAACTGAAAATTGGAAGATTTCCGTAAGAAATAAAACAATCACGAACACTGCTTATATAGATTTTTTTTTTTTTTTGACAGGCTTATGTAGATTTAGATGTTAATCATTATAGCATATTTTCTGAAAGATCAATTTTGTGACTTACATTAATGTTTAATTAGAGATATTGATGGTAAACCATGAAGAAGCAAACATTGCAAGTAAAAAAAAAAAAAGGGGGTTGTATTAGACTAAGCCATCAGCAATGTTTGAGGTTCATATTCTCACCTCTAGTGGCTGCAGACATGAAACCAAATAGTGAATTTCGAAATGAGTTCACCCGACGACGAGGCTGCTTGTCAGCCCAAGTCACTTCACGTGTACGTGGAGTAACATCCATTGAATCAACCTTAAGCTTCTTGAGAAAAGTGGGGCCTGATTCTTTACCAAGAACCATAATAACTGATTGTGCGCTATCCTCTTCTTTAGAACGAAATAATGCCTTTATCTCTTCATGCCCATGAAGATCAGCCAGACCCCTTGGCGTCCATCCGTTCAAATCAGACTTGTCGATGTCCGCCCCTTGGTTCAAGAGGAACTTAACTATTGTAGGATTTCCATGGGACGCTGCAGCATGAAGTGCTGTAGATCCATTGCTCTTGGGAGCAGTTATGTCTCCACCATACCGAACAACATCCTTTAGCAGCTCAAAATTATCTTCCTCTACTGCATAGCATGCATATTGAGGCACATCCCCAGAGGCTAGAGTAGCACCCTGGTCTACTAAAAGCTTGATCAAGGCCTCGTGCCTTCCCATTATTGCATCCCAAAGTGGAACATTCCCTTCCGAGTCTGCATAATAGAACAAATAGATGTAACTTATGGCTTTTATTATTAAACATGATTTACACAGTCCAGCCAAACAAATGTACCAATAAAAAATTATAGCAAGTAAATAAAAGAGTAGACAAATGCATTGTTTGACATTTATTCCTCTGTACAATGAAAGAGCTTAGCTAGTAGCATAAGTGAACTTTGCCGATTCTCACTGAGGGAAGCAAAAATCTTATTCATGTACTTATGTACACATGCACGTACCCACACCTGTGATACTTCGAGTCGGATACATATTTTAGCCTTGGGTATGGGCTCAAAAAAAAGGACCAACATGAAGGATTCTAAATTTGAAGATAGTGGGAACTGGGAACAGGATTACAAGTGTCCAAAGGTTTGATCAAGACACCTGTATAAACATACTTTGTTATACTCAAACATGAATTAAGAGAAATATAAATTTTACCTTTCTGTCCAAATTGAAGTGTCAAGGAGCCACACCCACTTCAAATGTATACTTGAGCAAAAGTAAAGAGTACAGGCATCATAAACCCAAACACAAATGTCAACAGTGAAGGACAAGCGCATGCCCTCAAATATGACATCATCGTCAAATTTTAAGCTAAAAGGCAAATTAAGAGAGACTAAAATGTGCTTATAAAAACATCATTAGAGTACATGCAAGTATATGCTAGAAGGTGACAAATACTACAAATCTACCAGGCTATCGACATACCTTTAATGTTGGGATCTGCTCCATATGCAAGAAGAACAACCGCACAATTTTCACTTCCATTAGCAGCTGCAATGTGCTGGTGCACACATCAACAGAAAAAAGGACAAGTTAAAAACCAAAATCAGGAATAAATTGTCCCAAATAAGGAAAATCAAGAGATACGTAACTAGGTGACATGTTCTTGAAATGTAGACAGGAAGGTGATTAAACTGCATACCAAAGCAGTGCGCCCATTCATATCCGCCTCATTTGGTTCAGAACCTCGTCTCAGCAAATGTTGCAACAATGGTTCATCTCCTCTTGCGGCTGCAAAACATAAACTGAGAGGCAAATCCATTCGACCATGAGCTAGCATGTTCTCTATGTCTCTGAGAACAGATTGCATCAGTGGGTCGTGCTGCTCTTTCAAATGCTGTGACACCCACAGATATAATGATGTTAGTAAACAGTAGTAGTTCTACTCTTGACAAGTCTGAGGAAGGTCAACAAGAATAGAAGAGCATGACAGCAAGTCCAGTTACCCACAATATCTTCACTACAGTTGCATGATATTCTCTTAATCCTTGGCACCTTTTAGTTTCTTTATTCAACTAGTGTGGAAAAGGATTGATTTTTCAATGCTTATGATTGAAAAAATTAGTAATCACTTTAGAATAATATTCTGAGATAATTAAGCAATTAATTGAGACTTTAACAGAACACTGATAATACTGGAAGAATATAATTCTACAATTAGTAATGTCTTACTTTCCATAATTTTTTAAATTGCTATATGATACTACTGACTTATACTTACCTATATGTAGTTTCATTGAACAAAAGAGGGACACTTGGCATTCGGAACTTAAAAGAGATGCCAGGAATCAATTTCTAGGTAAAGCTAATCGGCCATAATTATATCAGCACCTACAGTTAAATTTCACAGTAATAGGTTTAAATCCACAACCCCTAATCTGGGAGTCATAACAAAGATAAACAGGAAACATGATTTCAGTATAAATAATTCCATATACTTAGGAGTCGTTTGGTTCAACATATGGAATGGAAAGGGAATGGATACACATTGAGGAGGGGAATGGTAACAAAAATGGTTACTTTTATTGAGTGTTTGGTTCAAGCCAAGGAATGAAAATGAATGGTAACCATTACCTTGAAGTAATGGATTTTGTTACTTGAGGGGGAGGGGAAGGTAACAAATTTGGGGAATCCATTACCATCAAGTAATGGTATTGGATTGATGAGGGGTTGAACCAAACAAGAAGAGAGAGAATTGGTAATTGATTCCGTTTCTTGAAGCCCAAAAATAGTGAACCAAACGACCCCTTAGTCAGTACTGATGTACTTGAGCCCTCTCCCTCACTAAAAGGAAGATTGGAGATCTTATCTTGAAGAACAGAACAATAAAATCCAACATTTACAGTTTTACACCAAATTGAACTACAGCACGAGCATATGGAAATTAAAATGGAATGATTTTTCGACAACCAGCAGCTTCATTGTATCTTTATTGTACTTTGTGCAATCGACATTTGAAACTAAAGCAAAAGGTGTGGACATACAAACCTCTAGAAGATTGTTCATGATAATTGCTCCATCCCCAACATTCGCCTGGACAAGATTCAGAAGGGCAGTACGATTGAGACGCAGCAGCTGACATAATCTCTTGGTACGAACAGTGAAAAGCTGCGGTCTGTAACAAAGAACGCCTATCTCCCCACAGACACCCCCTGAAAAAACCTCATCAACAATCTGCATATACATCTTCAATTAGTGACAGCTTAACAGAATAATTGCAAATGACAATAGTCTAAGACTTGCCTGTTCACCTCCATTTCTATTAATGATAAATTCCTGCAAGGAAGCCATAGATCAGAGACCACACTAATTTTACAAAAAAATAATAAAAACAGGATTCTTAATAGAAGCTCTTGTAAGAAAGCGAGAGGAAATTTATGTCATGTTTCTAGAGAGCCAATTATTGTACAATAATGCCTCAGGAGAAGGCAACAGTAATTACGGCAACCATAACATATAAGAATGCATGTTCCCTGTTGTTTTCAAACGTATTATACGCAAAACATGCCCATGTATGATGCATGTGTGTGTATCCAATTCTATGCATAGTGGAGGAGAGAGAGAGTTCTCACCATGGCACCGGAAACTAGTACATATAGATCAGTAGGTGCCTCATTCTGCAGAATCACATCTTCTTTTGGAGGGAAGTACTCAGCTTTCGTCTCTGAAACCTTAATTAGATTCGATAAGATAAAATCATTACTCAAACCACTGTAACATAAAAAGAAGCCAAATTGCTTGCAAGTAAATCTCAATGCTTTGTAAAAGACAAAGGATGCGATTCTAAGAATTGTTAAGTATACAAAAGAAGATTCAATAAGATAGCTGTCAGAAAAGACAAAGTGAAGCATGCAGAAATGGATCACATAGCTGATTATATTAAGATCAAGTCAGCAAAACAATTCAATCTAGAAAAAACAGTAATGGGAACTATATACTATTTAATGATTGACAGGCACTGAGATTTTCCATGCAAAAGCCGATTAAGGCAACTGGTGATTGCTGACTATCGGTATGCACTTCATAAGTTTCCACTTTGTTAATGAGAGATAAAAGAAGTGAAAAAAGAGAATTTTCTTTCTTTTTTATGGTATTTGACTATACAGATATATTTAGGACCTCAATCTTCAATTTCCCAAATGCTCCAAAACAATATGGAAAAAGATGGACATGTTTCACACAGATACAGAGGACAAAACCTTCCAGTCAATCTTCAAAAAAAGTGTATAAATCTTATAAATAGTGTTCAAGCAACTAAAACGATGTTTGGGAATTGTAGACATACCAGTTGGAAAAGCAAGTCATTTGATACTCCACGGAATAGATACACATTATCAAGCAGCGAATAGAAGAGAAAATGTGAAATACTTGATTTGATTGCCTTGGGAAGGGATTCAAGAATCTCTTGCTGTTGTAAACCTTCTGAATCAGTTCTGTACTTCAAGCACAAGTGAGCAACCATTTGGTCTTGTAAGCGTACAGGAAGCCTGTTCCTCAGCGCAAAACTGGAAGCAGCTTGAATTGTGTCCCTCTATGATTTCACAAAACCCCAAACAGATCACAAGTTCGCATCAAAACTAACAACTAGTAAACATTGGTAACCTTTAGATGTTCTGCTTCTGAACTCAAATCAATGTTTCACAAACCAAGTATGTGAGTGAGTCATTTCTCACCATTTTGGTTAAAGGTAAGGAGTTCACATCTATTTGTAAGAGTTTGGTGAGTTAAGATATTGCATTCAGCTTAGCTAGCAACAATTTGTCCTTCCGTTTCAAATTCAAACTAAACAACAAAAGTAACAAAAGTAACAAAAACCAGAAGAAATGCAACGAAGAGCAATGTGCATACTCACAAATTTTCTAGTTCGGCTAGTCCCATGAACCACTAAGTTAGTCATATTTCCAATCAAGTATGCAGTCAATCCAAGATTGAAGAGCATATAGAATATATCAAAGACCATCTCCCTCATATTCACAGGGTGCAGATCACCATAACCAGTTGTTGAGAGCGTGGTGATTGCCCAGTAGACTGACATCACATAACGCAACGACAGATCTTCGTTGTGGAAGTTCTCCATTTCAAGACCGATCCAGGTTTTCTTGGGGTCAGGATAATGATCAGCAATATAATAATAAAAGCAGGAAGCACAATGAAGAGCGAATAGAGTCACCTACAAGGACATAGTAAACAAAGTGAGAATATTTCTTGTATGGGCTCATGAGAGCATCCACCTATTGAGCAGTAACAAGCAAATTTACTCACAAAAACTAGCTTCAAGCATCGAATCCAAAAGTAGCTGATATTTCGATCTTTCTCCAATCTGTCCATGAATAATGACAAGAGTATTCAAAATTTCTAACACACAACACGTCTTCATATTGTATAAACATCAATTCCTAACGTGTTGAGATCTCATGTCCCATTATATGTCCCATCTTGGGTCGCAACTCCTTTTCTTTCTGACACATAAGCAAAAGTGGGTGATGTGTCAAAAGGATAAGGGGTTGGGACACAAGATGAGACACAAAATGAGTTAATGGATCCTAACTCGATTCTACCTTACTAAGGCCAAGAATGTACCTAGAGAACATCTTGCTGACTCTACGTACACGCCAGAGACGTAGCATATTGAATAGTCCATAGGCCTGCATAGCGTCAGGGAGAATCTTCTCCACAGCTTCAGAAGGTATTGTTGATACAATATCAAAAATAAACCAGGTACTCACATACTTCCAAGCAATCTTCTTATGATCATCAACAAGAAGATAAGTTTGCGGATCAAGATACGCAACAAAGAAGGTCAAAAAAATATCAATAGCGAAAAACCCATTTACAATATTATCAGCAATAGCAAGGCCTCTGATCGGGGTCTGAAGGAATCCAAATTCGTAAGGTGACACCCATGCTGTATACAAGACCAAAATGACCAGGAATCCCTCCCATATCCTGCAAATATACCATTGTTCCCGACATAAGGAAGGGTGCAATATGCAAGTTTGAACAAAATATAATTGAAGCTCACTAGACTAATGAGATAACATCGGACCCTAGTGCAACAAAAATCCAATCACATATGAGAACATTAGTGGAAGAAATCAAACTTACACTACGATAAATTCTGAATGCACAATTAGAATTTCTGATTATAAAATTGAAAACCCAATGATTTATTCTCCTCTGTTTTGTTTTGTGGGACCCTCGTTTGGTTGATTATACACTCAGAAGAGTATAATATGCATGCAAATTAAGGATCATGGAGATGAAATTGGACAACCCTCTGCAATATCACAACTAAGAACTGAAAATGATCAAGGCAAAGCAAACAACATATCCTTGACAAAGAAAATAAACTTATAAAACTAAAACAAAAAATACCCATTAGCATACCCAATTAACCAACCAAAAACTAGCAAAATCAAAATTCATAACCATTCTAGAAATGCAAAACCCAAATCTCTTATAAACAAACACCCACAAAAGCTCGAGTAATGATACATCTACCCACTCGGCAGATAACCCACTAGAAACATTTCATTAAAAAATGACTCAAATTGATGATTAGGAGCATTCCATTATTTATTAATGTCTATCTCTAATAGGTTATCATTTTTTTACCCTATATGGTAGATTAAGTTTGTCCCCACAAAAATTCTCCTCAAAACAAATCATGGGTTAATCATCTACAACCTTTTTATTCCCATACAACACAAAACAATTATATAACAACAAAAACCATCATAAACATTACCCAACCCAAACCAAATCAAAACAAAATCTCTAAAAATTTCCAACAAAATGAAGAACATCATAATGTATATAATACATTGATGATACCTATATTGTGAACGAAAAGGTGAAATAATGTAGGGACGAAGTGCAATACGACGGTTGCTACGAGAACCAAGAGAAGGAAGAAGGCCATTAGAAAGACTATAAGTGCTTGTTCCATCAATGGAAGCTGGTTCTACACTTTCATCAATGGCGTCTTTCACATTTCTTCCTACACCACCACCACCACCACAATTTGATGCGTTTAACAAACTTTTCATTTTTTTATTTTTTATTTTTTTATGTTTTTTTGGGTTTCTCAATTTTGCCTGATTTTCTCTCTCTATTTTTTCTTCCTATTTTCCTTCCCCCTAAATTCTTGTTTTTTTTCTCCTTCTTCCTCTGTTTTTGTTTCTTCACCATCTCTTCTTGTTACACGATTCATCGCTTTTTTAGAGAAATTTTGTTTGTTTATTTATTTCAATATTATTCGTGTTTTACACAACAATGAGAATTTTTATGTGTACTATGATTCCTCCTCTTTTAAAAGGGTGGACGATGATTTCCGTGACTGTTTTTCTTATTTGTGTAATGATTCTGATTTTTTTGATTTTGATGGTTATGGTGGTATTTGCCATGTATTGTTATTCATCAATGTTCCCACCTGATGGTCGTGAATTTTCTTTCTTTCTTTATTTGGTTTAGGAGATTATTTGTTGGCGAATACGTATATTTCGTAGAGGACTAGGAGTATGATTTTGGCAAAAGTTAGGGGACACAGGTAATCACTAGGAGACATCAGTCATCAACTAGGAATTGGGGTTGGTTGAAGTGGTGAGTTGTCCCATCTTTCTTATTCAAGTTTAGGGTTCAATTCATACCCCCAAGTATTTGCTTGGGATTTAAGAGGGGAGGGGGGTTGGGGGTGTATGGCTTGTAATAGGTCTCTGGTTGGGGACCTGTGCGAGAGCAGTCCAGAGGACTTCTTCTTACCTCAAAAAACACTAAGAGTCATCAACCTTGGCTTGGCTTATTTGATGGGACTTGGATGATAATTTCCTTTACCATTCCCCCTCTCTTCCAAGTGCTTGGGCATCTCGGATGGGCTCTGCGCGAGTACTGTCAAGAGGTTATTTATTTACCAATCTATATAGGTAATCACTAGTATTTTAGGAGAAAGCAAGGCTTGTCAATTGTCTCACATTAGTGATAGCAATTGGGGCTAGGAGAGTCAGGCTACGACGTTGTGACAAAGTATAGGATCGCGTGTGATGTAGTTGAGCTCGGCTAGTAGGCTAGACCGAGATGGGTGGTACATGCAGTATTGTTATCAGATTTGACCAATTGTGGGCCAGATATGGAGTTGATAGTTCAAGCATTTTTTTAACCTTTTTTGTAATGCATAAAAATAAATATAGTCATTAACCATTAAATTATGCGGTTGGATTGGGCATACCACTTTTTAGACGAGCTAGCCGTCTTTTGTTACGGGGCTTATGTGGATTGGGGTACTTTTCTTTTGGAATTGCAACGCATGTGCCTTGATTATGGATTGTGCAGATTTTTTAGTGGGTTCGGTCTTGTGGCATTGGCTGACCTAACCCAATAGCCAAATCTAGCTCACTTGGTAAAAGTCTTCACTCTAATACTATATAGCTGTTTGGGGTTCTTATGAGTAATTGTGCTTGGGTAGGAATCCTCTTATCCTCACATTTTCCTTATGCCCAAGTGTCTAATATACAAATTCTAGACCAAGAAACTATGAGGATTGAGGTATGGCCAAGATCCTTCTTCTTAAAATAAAAAAAATGGTTATCACTAGTAGAAAGATTAAGTTTCTATGCACTCGAGGGAAAGTTTAGTGAAGACCTAAATTTACTGAAAAGGGAGGGTCAGTCGATTCATTTTTTATTGTATGCTTAGGCCCTATTCTTTTGGACTGAACTGAACTGCACTAAAACTGTGAGAGGAATCTGTCTGAATTGAACTAACTTGAATCTTCATTAATTTAGTCCAAAAGAACAGGGTCTTAACAACTACGAATTAATATTGTAAAAACTTATCATGTTTACCTTAATTATGGATCATTCGCTTTTCAGAATCCCTAATATAAATTATTTCAAAATTACTTCGAATTATGTTGAAAATCTTCCAAAATTCATTTAGTGACCTGATGAAATAAGTCAAACAAGTACAATAACTCAAAGCGTAAGGTCAAATGAGAAAGTTAGTGTAAACCTTAATCTCGTCTAATTAGCTACTAATTATGTTTATTAATGTAACTACGCCCTAAATTTTTCTGAAATAATTATGGTTAAGTTATTTTCTAAAACAAACATATTTACTTTAATTATTTCAAAAGTGATATTTATTGTAAAAGTTTAACTATAGTGTAGTTTAATGTCTTTATAAGCAAAGCATATATATATTTTCATATATGACTTTTGGGTCAATGATACTAGCTAAGGTCCAAAATCTAAATTTCAAACCCAAACTTAATGCAAACCAAAATCTGATTTTCCAACCAAAAAGAAAAAGGGAAAAGAAAAGAAACCCATCCTTTCTCTTCCTTCCTTTCCCACGTACTACTTACCATGGTTTTCTTCCAAAAACTACCAACTCTATTTCCACTGATTTCTACACCCACCAAAATCCCCCATGGTTTTTTCATTAAACCATTAGCAAAGCTCATGGTATTACCTCTATTGATGGCCTATAAATAACCATGAATGCTCACCCAAAGCTCAAGCCAAATCCCAAGTTCAATACCCATTTTCTCTCTCTCTCTCTCTCTCTCCTATCCCGTAATGTATATGTCTAAAATTCTATTCTTACCGTCGAAATTTGCTCATAATTCCTTCATGAAAGTTGTAGGTCTCGAAAAGTTAATAAATTTACACCCAAAAATCACTCAATTCGGAGTTCGGAGCAAGGAGTTATGCACTCCTGAAGTTTCTGTTAATGCTGTCTTGTTCCACCCGCACCGCCTCTAGTGCCGCCCTGTCTGCCGCCATTGTCTTTGCTTTGCTGCTGCCATTTATTGTTGCTATTGCTATGCTTTGTTCCTCTTCCCTATTTTATGAAGGTAATATTCTAGCCCATTCTAAAGTTTGATTCTTCAAACTCATGATTTCTCACGTAAAGAAAAAGTCATTGGTATAAATGGAGCTTATAATTTCATAAGATGTTCTTATAAATGATGTTTTTAATCAAGTCACTATTTCAAATTTAACTAATTTCTTTAAGTAAAAGACTTTTGATTGAATTCCTAAAGTCTATAAGAATTAGGGTGATTAAGTAAGACTTATTTGTTGGTTTAAGGATTTTATATTTTGGAGCTATGATTTTATGGACGTTATGTATGATGACTCTTGGAGGAATTAAATTATGAGGATACATAAGGAGTAAAGGAAATGAACAAGCGTTTGAGGTAACCTTTTATGTCAAGCAAATATGTGATTGCCCGTACGTGTTATATGTATAACTTTTATATGTGCTCAAATATGTGAATATAGCTATGATGCTAAGTATATGTCATGAATATATGACTTGATGAATACTCATGTATGTTATGAAATGGTCATGATTTTGTTAATGACTTATGAATTATGAAGATATGATGTCTTATAAGTTATGTTGTAATATAAAGTGGATGGTTTTGCTGGCTTGGAATTATGAACTTAACTGGTAAATGGGCAAGTTACAGGTGGAGGAATTATGTATACGTTATATGAATGAACACGGACCAAAGTGGTCAAATGTTATGTTTATGAATCGCGAAAGTTACGCTCTGTCCAAAACCTGTACTTGTCAATCAACTAAGGGCACGTAAATAGTCCTTGCGAGCAGTCTATTCAATGCTAATGATAATGTTCTCTGATTAATAATCACTAAAGTGTTACAATATATGCTTACTAGCCTTTTGTGCACGCGATGCGTGCGATGATATTTTTAGGCCTAGTACTAAATAGTAAACAAACTGAAAATGCAAGTTAGTATTTAAGTTCACCTCCGTTTTGTGAATAAGATTCTTCCATGTTCTTTTTATGTTGTTATTCATTTTTGTGATTTTGAATAGTTTTTTGTTTCTCAAATCTTATATGCACATATTCTTTTATAATCAGTATGATGTTCTTTACTAAACATCGTCATGTTCTTTTTTTTTGGTTTTATTCATTTTTGTAATTTATAATAGTTTTTGATTTCTCGCAGAAAAATACAAAATGTTGTAAAGTCTTAAGTTGTGAGAAAAATTATAAAAGATTGTTTCCCACAAAAAAAAATAGTACATAAAAATTTTGTTTTCACATATTATCCTTTTTCTTAAGGGAGTAATATGTTCCTTTACTAATTAATTATGTAGTGTTCTTTTCATATAAATATTATATTATAATTTAACTTGCAATATACTTTTTTTACATAGTTGGTGAAAAGTGGTTTGTTAGTGGTCCATATACTTATTTGCCACTTAAATCGGTGAAGAGTGAAGACCCATCAGACCAACAAAAAGACATTTCTCCAACTATTCATTCTCTCTCTCCTCTCAGTGTATAATTTCAGTATTTTTCTAACTATTCATTCTCTCTCTCCTCTCACTACAAATCTACAACCTATATTTTGAAGGAACCTAATTCATATTTGAAGGTACCCAGTTCATCCAAGTATGCAATATACAATAGCAAATCAGAGGTTTCAAGTCTTAAGCAGTAAATCTAATTTGCGAACAACATCAAAGAAATACATGCAACAGTAGATTTTCAAGTCAACGTCAAAGAACAACATCAAAAAATCAAGCATTTCAATTCAAGTCTTAAGCAACAATAGATCTAATTGGGTCGATTTTGTAACAAAGAAAGGTAATTTCTTAAATCATGGATTTCAGTAATTTCTCTATGATCCCAAAATTGTAACCGAAAAGTATAATACAATTTCATTTCTTTTTCCTTGTCTAACTTCTAAATTCTGATTTCACAAATTGATATTTAAAAAATTTCATCATTTTAATTTTTCTCCTTTTCTAAATGTTCACACTTTGAGTTTCAATTATATTTGAAATGAAATTTTAAATTTTTCATACACAATCTGATTTTGCATGAAATGGTCATTTTAATTTTTCTCATTTTCTAAATTTTAACACTTTGAGTTTCAATTATATTTGAAATGGAATTTTAAGTTTTTCATACACAATCTGATTTCGCATGAAATGGTCATTTTTAATTTTTCTCCTTTTCTAAATTTTAACACTTTGAGTTTCAATTATATTTGAAATGAAATTTTAAATTTTTCATACACAATCTGATTTCACATTAAATGGTTTTCGCAAATTAATATAAATTTTTTTTTTCTGAAAATGGATTTTTGCAAAAGTTGTTCGCAAAAAGGTTTGATATTGTTTTGTTTTTCAAAATTTATTTATGAACATGGATATTTTGCAAAAGTTTTGGCAAAAATTTTATATTGGAATTTTTTTAAAAAAGAACTAAATTTGCAACTTTTTCATCAGTGTCATAAATGAATCAAATTTCATACACATCTTGTTTTGTGATTTTATATGAAAATGAATCAAATTTAAGTCTAATTATATAAAAGCCCTTTTCAACTAATTGCTATTATCTCCATTTTTTCAACTACATAACAATCGACTAATGTGAAATAACTTTAAAGATTAAAAGAATTATGTACCTATTTGAAAGTTCACAAATCGCCAATCGACGAATGTGTGATATCACTATCAAAATCTTATGTTTTTCTCAGATTTGTGTTTATAGGTAATTTTTGTGAGTCTGTAATTGTGAATGGTTATTGAGAACAATGATTTATAAGTGAATTTTGTGAATGTTTTTGTATGTATTGGCGTCCTTGTATATTAGTTTTAGTTTGTAAGTTAATTTTTAGTTTTTGTAAAGTTTCCTGATCATTTGAGTGATTTGCGTGATTTTTACACAGGATTTTCTCAATTCTATGAGTGATTTGTAAAGTTTCCTCATATAAGTGATTTATGAGTGATTGTTGAAAATTAATTTCCGGTGGCTTTGTTTGACCCCCATTTTGGTATTGAGATTCCTTTTGTAATTTAGAAAGGGAAGGGGGGCAAAATAGTCAGTTCAAAAGAGGACACCGTTGCTCTCCCCTTCCCTTATGTAATAGAGATCTGTGAAAATGTTTACGAACTAAAACCGTTTTTACGTGCTGGAGTAAAGTGAGTTTTACACTCATTTTAGGTCACTTTTATGTGTTTTCCTTTTCTTTATTTTTCTGCAATTATTCAGGTATTATGAAGATAGCTCAAGTTCAGTTATGACAAGGATGATCCGGGAATATTATGTTGAAGTGACTCTGCAATAATTTGGGGTATTTAGGATATTCTGTATTATGGGTAAACATTATTATTTTTAGACGAGCATTTGTGATTTTAAAAGACCATTTTAGGCTATTATACTATTTGTGGGTCATAACCCACAGGCTTAAGCTATGATTCCGCTGCCGATTAAGGTTATGTATTTTCGAGGCGTTACAGTTAGTTATATAGGTTTTATGTGCATATTTTTATTTATTAATTGAACGTGTATTCCTACGTGACTATGCAACTTTTTCAAGCTATAATATTGTTGTGACGGATGCAATAAACGAAGCAGAAAATAATGACCAATTGACACACAGAATTAATGTGGTTCACTAACAATGTGTTAGCTACATCCACAGGTAGAGGACAAACTGATTTTATTAGGTTTAGGAGAGAGTACACATTACAGAATACTTGAGTGCTTGATTGCTTGAGGATACAATAACCACAACTAGTATTTATATGCCAGGGTTATTTAGTTAGATATCCTCACTAAACTAGGAAACCAAAACATAAGTAACACGCGAAGCCTCGAACGACCAAGGTGCAGCGCCACATCCCGTATGTGCGACCTCTCGAGCAAACCTGCGGGCAGGGGTTGAACCCCGCGGGCTGGAAGACGATCTACTCCTGTTGGGCATCGATCCTGCGGGCGCGAGAGTGAGAAGCTTCCACAACTTGCGGGCTGTTGTGAGCATTAAGCTTCGAGTCTCCAACACACATACACATGACCCCACCATAATATTCAAGGCATAGTTCAACAAATATTATGTACATCACTAATAGAATGTTCATTTTATTTTCATCATATTTTTAATTCGAAATTCATTCGGGTCGAAAAAAAACATGCTATTTCAATTTTTAAAATTGACATCAAGTTTAAAAGGACTAAACATTGCTCTTCTTAGCCTTTTATTTCAGTGAAATCTTATATTAGTCGCATTGAAAATAAGATGGGTGAGAAAGATATATGAGCATGTTTTGAAACGAAACGTGCATCTTTTTTTGTAGAGTTGATCTTTAAAAAGTCAAACTTCCAGTTCCCAAAATAAAGATTCATATTCACTTCACAAAATATGTTTATGGTGTAATTTCGATTCTCTGGCAAATATAGCCTTATCATGCAGATATTGTCAACATGAGTTAAGATCGAACTTTCCACGAGATCCATCTTGTATAGTCTTACACAAGTATCATCGTGTGTGCAATATATTCATATATATATAAGTTGTTGTACATACATGACAAAAAAATATAACAATAACCAAGCAATATAATTTGTTACACTTGCCTTTCCAAATAAAACAAAACATTTTCACACTGATTCGTATACATGTAGTTAAGTTTTCATTCAATCCAGCACCCCAAACATCATGATTAGAAGAACTTGTTACGCTTTCAAAGTTCACATATCTAGAGCTCATATGTCATCCCAATTTTGATTAATCTCTTACGAGGAATGTCAAACATCTTATCACTAGCTCTCAAATTCCTCTTCAAGATATTAAACACCGTATTAATGATAATCTTTTTTCCAACACCAGCTCCTTTATTAGCCATTACTTCGCTTTCACCCATCATATGTACAACTCCAGCTTTCAAAGCTTTATCAATCACCTCAATTTCTCTTTCTAATGCTCCATTATTATGATCAACATTATTATGATCAACATTATTATGAATTATACCACTTTGATCATCCTCGATTCCATGCTCTACGCTTGGAGGAGAATGTTCCGTTTGTGCTTGAAATCTAAAATCATCCCTCATAAATTCCTTTAGTTGCTCGATTAGCATCCTCTCGAAAGGTTCCTCCTCGTTTCGAGAATCTGTATATCCATATCTAACTACACACCGGAACACGTACAACTCCTTAGGATAGACCCTACGGAAGAGAAATCGTTCCTCGGGTGGCACGGTACTTACGGGCAACGATTTAAGGGATGCAAAGACGAGCACGGAGTGCAAGGCAGGGATGTTGTCGACATAATGGCCAAAGATAGGAGGAATTCCATCCACAAGCTTTGAGTAGAAGATTGCTAACCCTGGGATACGACTACAATTGCGTTGATTAGCAACATCTTTTAGAGTATTGGGTGACACTTTATTTTCCATCTCGTAGTAATACTTCTTACGATAAACATAGTTCCATACCACCATTACGGCAAGAAATACGCTAGCGAATGCTATTGGAAAATATCCACCATGAGGAAACTTGTAGAGCACTGAACTCAAGTAAAATAACTCCACTGATAAAATGCAAACCACGTATATGATGACTAGTATTACGTGCTTCTTCCAAATTATAAGCATAACAAGAATCATGAAAAATGATGTGATCGACTCAGCTAACGCCACAGCAATACCTGACGTAAAAGGACTATGTTAGTTTCACCAAAATTTATAATTGTTATTGAACATTGAATATTTAGCATTTCAGAATTAAATTAAGTAATAGGGGTCAGTTTGATATCGTTGCTAGTCTTCAGTTTTTGATTTATTAGTGATTCGTAAAACTCATATTGGATAAGTTTGTATAATAAACATTAATCATATTTAAACTAATCATTTTTTTTGTAAAACGGGCAACACAAGAATATTTGAAAACTATTTTTTTCCCTATATTCGTACTTTTAAATCTCTAGAAATTAATAATAAAACAATAACAAACATGCAAGTAGTATATAATTAAGCTACAATTTTGGGTAACTTACCATAGGCATGACCGATATTTTCAGTTGTTCTAAAACCAACTGTGACCGCAACACAAGACAGCATAAGGATGTAATTAAGCTCTGGAATATAAACTTGGCCTTCATATTTGGCAGATGTGTGAACAATTTTGACACGAGGGAAACATCCTAAAGCAAGGGATTGTTGAATGATAGAGAAAGTCCCTGAGATCATTGCTTGGCTTGCTACAATCGTTGCAAGAATAGCTACAACAAACATTGGCCAATATAATGGGCCTAAAAAGAACATACCAAAACCCAATGTAAGATTTTGATGGAATAAGATAATAACATATTTAATTAAGAACAAAATAGGGTTAACAACTAATTAAATTAGTATATACAAGTATTCACCTGGTATGGACTCATAAAAGGTATTGCTAACAAGATTTTGATTCATGCGAAGGAATGAAGCTTGGCCGGTGTATGTTAACATAAGAGCGGGATATGTAACAAAAGACATGCTTATTTGGATTGATTTAACAGAAAAATGTCCAACATCAGCAAATAATGCTTCCGTCCCTGCAAAAACATACATACATCAATACATGTGAATTAGTTCCAACTTCCAACATACACACATACATCAATATTCCAATTAATATAACACAAATTATTAGAATAGACGGTCTAATATTAACATAAAATTAGACGGATCCAATACTGAATTTTTCTAACAAGCCCATTTCATTTCACTTTAACCCAACACTATCCTAGTTATCCATTCTCTTCTCCTTCCTTTGTTTTCTTGATTCTCGAACTACAACAGACAATTTCAAAAAATAACTCAGTAGTCTTACCGAACAGATTAAACTAGTCACTAAATGGATTAAACTAGTTACTAAATGGGTTAGAGAATGTCATTACTGAATAGATTAAACTGGTTACGAAATAGATTAAACTGGTCCCTCAATGGATTAAACTAGTCACTATATTTAAAAAGGTGGCATGTTCTCTTCTTTATATTGGGCTTAGGCCGTGCCTAATTTTAAACTAAAAGTAGACGGTCTCTTACAAGACCAACTGTTAATATAATGATTGCCAGTGGGGCCAAGCCGACCCAGGCCCACCATTACCTGAGCCACTCGTGCTAGGCCTGCAACATGCCCGTTTCAGCCCAACCCAGCCCGGTTTGAAGGTGAATTAACCGGGCAAAAGATCTTGTTTGGGCCCACAAAACCCGCTCAACAAAACCATGACCCGGCCTGCTTGGCTCGCCCGATCGACCCCTTCCTACAACCATTTGGAAAGGCTAACCATGGCTCCCCCCGCCTAGGCGCCTAGTCCGTGAACCGGTTCTACCCATTGAAAACTCATACTGGATCAACTTGCCCAACCCCGCTTGCAAAGAGTCGACCATTTTGGGCCTAGCCCACTTCCCAAAACACTAATTAGCCTTCACTAATTCCAACGACAACAATCAATTAAGTTCTTAATACAAGTCTACAATACTTCATCTCTCCTCAAATAAATGAGTGTCAAGTGTATTAGAATTATTGTTTTGGTCAATGCATAAATATTTTTTATGTCCTCTAAACTTTTACCCAGTTTTTCACAGTTTCCGAGGCACTATTGTAATTTGTAACTGGTATTATTTCAAAATTTAATATTAATAAAATATTTATACAAGGTTGATATTTTTAGAGTATATGTTAAAATCTCGCCTGATAATACATGATAATAATTTATATCTTATATACTCCCTTTGAATCAATATATGCACCCTTGCAATTTCCCGTAATTTCACCAATATATATATAGAAAAGATATAGTCATGTAAAAATATGGTTAGGATCCTCTCAATGCGTATATTATTAAAAAAAACATGTATTTTTCAAAAAGTTTACTAAAGCATAATTAAAGATATTGTTGCTTTCATATGTGTCGATCTTGAAAAGTCCAATAAAGTTTATAGGGGGAGTCAAGTAAAAAAAAATATAGTAAAAGGTGATGATCTGAACTTTATTAGGAAAAGCAAAAAGGTGAAGAATTTGGGGACTAAGGGAATAATTATCATTTACCTTCGGTGAAAATCTTACTCTACGTACCCAATTATATCCTATAGTAGTCCCCTTGGCCTTGGATCACTACCTTTCTCTCTTAGCTTTCTCTCAACTCTATCTTTGGTCAACTTTTTACTTGCTTTCACACTTCACACTATTTTAAGAAAATAGAAAAAGAAAAAGAAAAAAGTACACTCCTCTACTTATTGTTAATATGTGTGCTCAATAACAAGATTTTTGAATACAATGGCTAATCTATTATGCACCCGCCACCCGGAGTAATTATGCATGGTATTTCTAAAACTGATTTATTGCACGTTAAGAGGGTTGGGACTTGGAAGTGTTTCAAATAATCAAATGAGTAGAAATTAAACCTAAATATATTATGTGCGAGATACACTCGAATTTACAGTGAAGGCTTTAAATTAATTGAGGATAGGTGGATTTTTATTTTGTTTCTTTACAAGATTGTATTTTAGGTACTAGAGAGTGACATGACGAACCTGTGACGCAGAGAAACACACCACCAAGGGAAATCCAAGCATCTCTTCCGTTTCTTTGAAAATATTGAACGATGTACCATGGATTTAGCGCTTTTATAACTGTAGGATCATATTTGATGAAATTGTAGATACCGATTCCACCATTAAATAAAAACCAAACGCTGACTATTGGAGCAAAACTATATCCTACTTTGTCCGTCCCAAATCTTTGAGCTGAGAATAGTAGAATCAAAATTCCAACTGATATCCAAACAATCCTCCCTACAAAAACAAATAAAATAATACAAAATACATTTAATCACAAAAAAATGTCAATCACAAAAATTAAAGAGAATTTTTAAAACCTAATAAGGGGTCGTTTGGTTCACTATTGTTGGACACTAAGAAATAGAATCAATTACATATTTCCTTTCTTCTTGTTTGGTTCAACCCCTCATCCATTACCATTACTTGATGGTAATAGATTCCATCAATTTGTTACATTCCCCGTCCCCTTCCCTTCTAGTAACAAAATTCATTACTTGGTAGTAATGGTTACCTTTCATTTTCATTCCTTGGATTTAACCAAACACACAATAAAGATAATCCTTTTTGTTACCATTCGCTTTGCATTGCATATTTTGAACCAAACGACCTCTAAAAGGCGAGAATAGAAATGTACCTTCAGTAAAAACAGGTGAAGCGGCTTTTAGCCCACTAATAGCCGACAAAACTGGAGATGAAAATAGAGAAACTACATTAGTACAATTTAAACCAATTCAATATCAGTTCGACATTGCTAGTATTATACTCTTTGTGTCAACTTTTATTTATTAAGGGCATGTTCTCCCCAGCTTATTTTCAGTTCAGTTCAATTCAGTTCAGTTCAGTTTAATTCAGTTCAGTTCAATTCAGTTCCTAAATGATAATCATTACTATTAATTAGTTATAATTTAATTCAGTTCAGTTCTGTTCAATTCAGTTGTTTTATGCCGAAAAGAACAGGCCCTAACTACTCCCTCCGTTTCATTTTAATTTACTCACTTCACTTTGGGGGAGAACCAAGGAGAAAGTGCAAAAGTATGAGAGAAAAACTGAAAAGCGGAGAGAGAAATTGAAAAGTGAGAGAAAGAAATTAAAAAGTGGGTTAAAAAATTAAAAAGTGGACGACATGGGTGGAAAAAGAGGATAAAGTAGATGTGACATGTTACCAAAAATAGAAAAAGTAACAGTGTGTAGATTAAAAAGAAACGGACCAAAAAGGAAAGTGTGTAGATTAAAAAGAAACAGAGGGAGTAGTATTTTGTCCCGGGCGATGACCCAGATCAGTACTATTATCAAATATATTATTCATAAATTTCATAATTGGTTTTATTAGCTTTTCGTAATTTTCTATCTAGTGCGAAGAATAAAAAATGGACCATGATAAGTTATTTTAATAAAAAAAAAAAATTTCTAAGAAATTTGGGATAAAAATAACAATTTCAATGGAATTAGGGTAAGAGAATGTTATTACCTTAATAAAAGTGTTAGATATCAAAAAGCTTGTATATGTCTTTATAGTTACATATAATTATAAGACTTTATTATGTTTTACTTTGAAACATTAAACATTGAAATTGTAGTGAATTAGTGGTTAAACTCTGATCACATTTTATTTCAAAGGTTATGGGTCCGATTCCTAGTAGCTAACACATTGTTAATATTTTTAATGAGATCATAAACATGTGAAAAATACGTTTGAGAGTGCCATGTGGCACCATTCCTTTGATAGGAATACTAAGTAGCTTTTGGCAAGCTCGGATTATTGGATAAGCAACTATTAATCCCTTACTAATAAAGTGGGAAACAAATTTTTTCTGAAAATTGATGATTCAAATCTTTATATTGAGATGGAAACTTAGGATTAGTGTTAAGTAATAGAAATGTCCATTCTTTAAAATTACAGGTTCGAGTCTTGTATCGATAAGGTTTATTTCAATACTTACATAACCCTTTTTCAAAGAGTTATACTTCCTCTGTTTCTTTTTACTCCCTATACTTTGACTTTCACGCTTTCCAGTGCACTACTTTGACAACTAATACTTTTAATTGTGTATTAGTGTAAAGTATAAAAATTTGATTTTATGAAAATATACAGCGAGACGAATCCAACAACATATTAAATTATAACATTCAATTTTAACTAATAGTAAATAATACATGGTCAAACCTCATAAATGAATAGTGGAATTTTCAAAGTGTAGCGAATAATTCGAAACGGAGGAAGTATATACGGTCTAAATTAAGCTACATATCTCATATAAAGGCTCGGCCTAGTTGGCTACAATCCTCCAAAGAAGAAAAAAAAACTTGTTATTTTCAAGTTAAAACCCTAGGTGTCCCATTTTTTAGAATATGAAAGTGAAAACCACAAGAACAACTCTTAGTTACCTTTAAGGTAAAATAATGTCACATTCAAAGGTCACAAAGACAACTAATTAAGAGTTTGTAAAAGATCAGATGTAAAAACCTGAGATAGATGGAGTAAGGACACCATCTCCTATCACCAAAGAAGTTGCAATCATTGTGACAACTAATAGAATATACTTGGAAATTTTACTGCTCTCCAGGAAGGATTTAAACTTCAATGACAAGGTAGCTGACTTGTTGCTTGGCAACTCAAGTTGGTAGTTGGACAGTTCTTGGTCTTCAGCTTGTTGACTAGGGAGTAAACCAACCTTTGTGTTTCGACAAAGAAGAGAATACAAGGCAAATGTTCCACCTGTAGACAATAACAATTAATTAAAATGGATGATCATCTCATATTTCTATTTTCAGAAGAAAAAAAAAGTCATCTCATATTTTTACTCATGACTGATAGAGTTATGAGAAGAGAGTGAGAGAAAGCTTGAGTTTGTATATTAATCATGCTGTGTATTTATACAACTTAGGAAGCTAATGAGATAAAGCTACGTACACTATAATAGCAAATAGTTACAAGTGATAATCACAGAGAGAATAAAGGAGGAGAATTACAGAGAGAAGAAAAGATAAAACTTTGACTAACAAACTCATCTAAGATAATAGTAAGTGCCTAACATATAACTTAGGTACAGCTCCTACGAGATAATGTTAGACTTGGTCTAATTCTTATCTCTAATATTCCCCGCAAGACGGACGACCGGGACGAGAGACAAGTCTTGGACAAAAGTAGAGGAAGTGGCAAACACCATAGATGAAGTGGTTTGTGATATACGAGAAGTTGTTGCATTGGAGTCCCAAGTCCCAACACGAGGTGGAGTGACGACGAGTAACGACGAGTACAATAAGTAGAGTGTGCTTGGTGCCATTGATAGTGGAAGACAGGAGGGGTCTTCTGTTTGTTTGTTCTTCTTTTAAAAGTGTTTAGGTTAATGGAACTAAAAGGGTGTGACAAAGAGGGGTTGCAAAGTGCAATAGCAAGGAAACGAGTTTTGTTGTGTAAATAGTAAGCAGATGTGGAGGAGAATATGAGAGGTTTATAATAGAGATGAGTGGTATCTATTGGGAGAAAAAAAATTTGGGCTTTGGCTTTTTGGGTGAGAAAGCCACCAAAATTTTGGTACGTGAGAGAAGAGGGATAGAAAATAAAAAATGCTGAATTGTTCATGGAATTTCAGGGAGGGGGAATGAGGATAAGGAGGAGAGTGTTTGCATGGTCGCATGGTGGCATCCATTGCTAACTTTGCAATAGGAGGGTTCAATATTGTCAGTTATCACCATTGAAGGATAAGAGGATATCCATGATAGAATGGTGATAATTGCTGAGATTGTTAATGTTTCTCCATAGAAGTTTGGAGAAAGGAGTTTTATTTTCAGCAACGCTCTTGGTATTCAAACTATGAGGGTGTCGAAGGAGTTAAGTCGGATTTTAGTTGGAGTTGAAGCATTCCTGGTTTTAGAGGAGGGAGGTGTAGTATAGGTGTTGCATTCCATGGCCGAAGTGTGCCAGAGGATTGGAGAGGAATTTTTTTTTTTTTTATGTGGCAATACGTGGTAGTCGAACTACGGGGTGCCAAAAGATTTGAAGGAAAGGTGTAGGGGTGAAGCTTTCTTGGTTGAAGAGGGGGGAGGTAGAGCATAGAGGGTTTCCATTGTTACTATTGAATGAGAGATAAGAAGAGGCATGAAGAGGAAAGGGGATCAATATCACCATCATTTGCCGGCGTCGGCAAAGGATTTTGATGGTGAAGTCATGGAAGGAGTAGTGTATGTACGTGGAAAGAAAGGAAGGATATGATAGCGGAAGCGGAAAAAAAATGGATCTATAGCTCATGGTACCATGATAGAGTTATGAGAAGAGAGTGAGAGAAAGCTTGAGTTTGTATATTAATCATGCTGTGTATTTATACAACTTAGGAAGCTAATGAGATAAAGCTACGTACACTATAATAGCAAATAGTTACAAGTGATAATCACAGAGAGAATAAAGGAGGAGAATTACAGAGAGAAGAAAAGATAAAACTTTGACTAACAAACTCATCTAAGATAATAGTAAGTGCCTAACATATAACTTAGGTACAGCTCCTACGAGATAATGTTAGACTTGGTCTAATTCTTATCTCTAATAATGACAACTACAAATTAAATTAAATATGATAAAATTTTCAGGACTCCTCTAATTTAGAGAATATTTATAGTACACCTGGGTGTACCATGCTCATGGTACACCCAAGACTATTTTCTCCAAATGAGCAAAATGGGCAAATGACCAAACATTTCTACTCATTTAAGAAAATGAGCAAACACTTTTATTACAAAATGAGCATAATGAGCAAATGACAAAATGAGCAAAATGAGCAAAATGTCCAAATGAGCAAACTTGGTGTCAAATGAGAACCTAAAGTTCTAATTTATTACAAAAATACCCTTGGACTCTCTAATTTAAAGAGTTCATAAGGCAGATACATTACTTTTTTTTTTTGCAATATTGTAATATTATTTTATATTTACTTTCCTCATATTTTTAATATTACCTTAAATAAATAAGAAGAATGGACCAGATATTGACAAGTGTTTCAAGGGCTTGGTGCCCATGTTTCCTCGATGCAAGGAGTCAAGTAGAAATTGTTTCAGTATGTGAGACTGTAAAAGTCCGTAATCATAGTATTACATTGATAAATATTTTCAGGTGACAAAGAATATGGCAGTTCTACTATATTAGGAAACCTGCTTATATATGTAATATCTATATAAAAATATATTCTAACCCTATGAGGAGAATATGAGAGTTATATTCTCTATCACATTCCAACTGTCGAAGTAAAGTAATATACAATGTTTGTTTATATCTATTTGTTGATTTATGTCTTCTACAACTTTTTTTTATGTTAGTTAATTGCTTTTACAAAAAAAATTATAATTGTGTCGTTAATCCGACTCTTATTCTAAATGGACTAATTGACACCAATGCTATATGTATGTAGTATCACAATTATAGAGTTGTTGATTTGCTTCGCAATTAGGAAGATGCACCAAAGAGCACGTAGCTAGCTCTTTGTGCACCTGGTACCAAACGATGGTTTCCAGATAGTAAAACATGAACTTTTGATTTTTTTTCCTTTAAAAAAAATGAAAATCATTAAAAAATAGGTAAGCTTCCCAAAAAAATACTCCAGCCCTAGTCGGTTTCTCTCTCTTCTCTCTTTATTCCCTCTAAAAACTCTAGTCCTCTCTTTTGAACTAAGGGCTATCACTATCCTTTTGGGAGGTGTTAAGCTCCGTGTGTTCTCTTTATTGTTAGTTTTTAAGTTTTTGTTTATAATAAACCATCAATCTTTTTGTAATGGAGAGTTGTTCTACAAATATATTGGGTTATATCTACCTACATGTTGGGTTTTATCTTTCTCCTTGTGAGAGTTTGGGGACTTTGCTTTTGGTATTTTGTTTTATCTTACATATTGATTTGTTGATGAGAATTTGTGCGGCTTCAAAGGAGATGTCAATTCTTCGTCTACAATCAGTTGAATTAATCAATTTCTATGTCAAAATTATAACAGATTAATAGACCCCTTCGTAGAAGGTTGTGGTCCTGTTTGGCACTAGCGTTTTAGGTAGCGGGTAGAGGTTGGACAAGGTCAAAACGCTACTTAGGGAAAATAAGAGTGTTTGGCAAGGTAGCGGTTGTAGTAGCGGGTAGAGATTATGGTAGCTTTTGAGTAGCTTTTGTAAAACGTTAGAATAGGTAACGTTTGAAAGAGATAAACTAGCGGTTGCTGGCAGCATGCATTGCATTATGCTTTTTATTATCTTTTTTTTTTTCCTATAATAAAGTATTGTGTAAATTGCTTATTAGTTGGACTACTTGGGAATTTTTTGTTATTTTTTTTTTCTTTTAGAAAAGGGCTAGCTAAAGTTTTATAATATTATATGACCCAGGTTTCACAAGTGTCTAAGTTAAACTAGCTATTAAAAACAAGATATATGCCCTATTTCTATGATTATTAGTATTATTAAGACGTTGGTTTACATATATATTTCAAAAGAAAATGGAGGAAGTATGTTCTATAAATGCTGACTATTTAACAAGGGTTGAAGGACTATCCTAAACTTATATGTTTATTTGAGTAGTAAAAGTTGTATAATCCTTCTTATATGTAAGTTTCATTGAAAAATAATCATTGAGTTAAATTAATAAATTACTTCTTTATCAAATTGTTATAACTAATTCCATAATATATATCCTTTTTGTTTTTTGCAAATATGCCAGCTACTTTTGCCAAACACTTATATCCTAAATAACTATTTCGAACGCTAATCGCTAACAGCTACTAGTTGACAGCTAATAGCTACCTCAACAGCTACCAGCTACTACCACCGCTAACAGCTACTGCAACCGCTAGTTTTGCCAAACAGGGCCTGTATCAAACAGCGATGTGGAAGAGGGTTTGCAGAATGTTTAGATTTTATCAACGATCGTGATTTTGGCATAATAAAATTTTGTTTGATCCAATTTGATATGTATTTATTGATTTTGAATTATTTTGTAGATATCGTATGACTTCAAGCAATGAATTAATTATTATTTAAAAAAATATAGGTAAGCTTCCAAAAAAGATAAACAAACTTCCTTGACACACGCACGAATCAGTGGAACACTTAAAAAATGCCCTTCATCTGCAAATTGAGTGATGTACATCACTATTAATTAGCAAATGACTTTTTGAATCAAAAAAAAAAAATTAGCAAATGACTTTCCTAATTTTTACTTCCCATATCCTCGCCCAAAATTAATTGATTTATGAACTTCAAAATCAATCTGATTTGGTTATTGTTTATTCAATGGGATAATTAATTTTTTTTGTAGATATATTATTTACATCAAATTGGATTATGTCAGATTGTCAGAAGTGTTCACTGCTTATAGATCTGGCCGTATTATTAAATGAGTTAGTCATTGGTGAATAGTACAACGTTGGTTAACGACAAACGGACGCAGTTTAGTACGCAAAACTATAATATAATAACATCTAATAATGCTAAGTATTATATTCCATAAGAGTATTATTCAAGTATTGCTTTTGGAATATTCTTCAACGAAGTGCATGCACCAAGCCGCAAACTATGATTGATCGGTTAGGCGAAGCTTTTTAGCCAACCCAAGCTAACGCCAGGCTATTTTTTTTATTTTAAAAGATAATTGGTTCAAAGACCAATCTCTGTTAGGCTATTAGGCTATTAGCCTATCGGACACACCAGCTCGGAGGACAGAGGTTGGGTACAAAGCTAACCAGTCTTGAAGACAACAGGCCTAAAGACTCATTGTCACCACAAGTGAATGCCCAACATATTCGCTAATAACATGAAGAAACTTTTGTCGAAATCGAATTAAACTACTAAGTTTTTATAATAACAAGAAAATTAGTGATGCCATATATATTCGAAAAGTAGAGGAAAATAATGCACATCATTTGTAATCTATTTTTTCCAAGCATATATAGAATGAAGTTGGCTGCACTTTCTCACCCGTCAAACTCACAACATGACTCCTAGATAATAATACTTCCTCTGTTCTGCTTTAAATAAAATATTGGGTGAAATGACACTATTTATTGATCAATTTTGACTCCAATTCATCACCATTATATAAAGAAAAAATAGTCAAGTGGGATCTTGTTAGATTCGTCTCGATTCATACTATCAAATTATAACTTTTTTATATTTTTTACATGTGCACAACTAAAAATATTAATGATTAAAGAAGCGTGTTGGGTTGCGTGAAAAAGCAAAGGTTTCATTTAAAACAGAACGGGTGAAATAATAATAATGGTAATAATGGTAATAATGATAATAATAATAATAAATTTCATAAAAGAAGACTAGAATATAGTGCTATATATTTGCATATTATAATATATATACCTTTCCCATTGTCATTGGCCCTTAAAACAATGAAGACATATTTGATGACGGGTAATAAAGTTACTGTGTAAATGATGAGGGAAAGAACTCCCAAAATATCATCTCGATCTTGAATTTCATTAGTGAAGGTGCTTGCATACACATAAAGTGGTGAAGTACCGATATCTCCATATATCACACCAAGACTTTGGAAAGCTAGACTTAGTACTGCTGCCCAACTTGCATCCTGTTGATTCAAAACAAAATTCCATGAAATAGAGCTGATTAGACCAATCAGTTTAAGGACAATTAATTCAAGAAGCATCAACATGAAATTGCATTGAACTTTTGGATCGAACTCGATCCAACTCAAAGATCATTAGGTGAATTATGAGAACCTTATTGGAAAAAACATCTTTGGCTTTAATATTGTGAGATTTGGAATGGTTTTTGTTTAATTCAAACATCATTTGAATTTGATCGTTTCTTTTTAGAGATCTGTTGAATGGATTTTGCTATGAATGATTATATTAATTCATTATGACTTGTAATATTGAGATATTATGTTTTTATCCATTTTAGATAAGAATCTATATAATGCATGTAAATTTCAATACAAAAACTATAAGGTATATCATAACGCCTTTAAACTGTTGTGTCAAACCCTAAAAGTTATGAGTCTTTGTGTTTTGTTTGATCTGACCTAGATATATATACCAAGCTCGAAACTATCTAACAAGATTAGACTTGATCAAGCCGTTTAACAAGTGTGATATTAAGCAAAATTTACTTTATGATTATTATTATTATTATTATTATACAGTATTATTTTGTTCAAGAACTAATTATAAATTACTATTATTCTTTTTTGGGAAGAACTATATATTTTCAAATAATAAGAAAGCCATCAAAAAATAAAATTCTCCAAATTTACTTATAAAACAGCCAAAAGATAATGACAGTGTATCAAAAGATTTTGTGCTTCGTCAATAAACTGCTTGCCTTCATCAAATTCAGAAAAACGTATGTCAAAAGATAGGAGTATTTATTTAAGTTTTTTATTTGAAAGAAGAAATCAAAGATGTATGATAAGTGATAACTCAGCTACTTGAACAAGATCTTGATCTACGGCAGGTTGGACGGCATCGTACTAATTGTATTGTACGAACTTTGTGTTATTTTATGATATTGTCGCCGGACAACAAATAATTTACTTATAATTGCCGGCACATAAAAAAATGATTTTAGCAATTTGTTAAAAAAAATTGAGTTCCTCCTAGCAATCACATACGAAAATTACTAATCTCTTATAAAACTGTCTTAAAATAGTTTATGGTAAGTGGAGGTAACTTTTTAGTCTAAAGAGTCACTAATAACATAAGGATGACTCTAAGGTAACATATTATTCATTATATGAAACAATCCCTTTAGCTTAAAAAGTAATGTTTTGGATCAAAAGTCAATTTTTCATTATTTATTATTTTATTAAGAAGATCTAGGCTATTAGTAGCCTATTACATCACTCAAATTTGTTAAGGTTGTTATTTAAGGATACCAAAAGAACCCTAGTTTGAAAAAGATCCTCCAGAAGTATTTAAATCCTATCATCATTGAATACATGAGCCAAAGTCCAAAATATACCCAAAACCTGAAGGGAAAAACTAAAAAAAAAAAAATAGAGTATAAACGGAAAGATGATCAAAGGAAAAGCTTTAATCAGATGGGTCAGGGATGTGAAGTTTATATTCGTGAATCTTGAACACAACCACCTTGCGGATGCTTTGGTGACGGAAAGTCAACGGAATCAGTTGCAAGTTAATGTTTTTGGGACTTACCCCTCCCCTTATACTTTGTAATCACATAATTATCTCGAATTGTAGTGGGTTCTTCAAACCCTAAACTTGAAGTTCTATATATCTAATATGCCTTATTTACCAAAAAAAAAAAAAAGTTGCTTTTTTTTTCGTATTTTGACTTTATTGAAGGCACCAGTTTTTTTTTTTTTTTTTTGAGTGAGGTACCAAAAAAAAAAAATTCGGTGAGGTACCGACAGCTTAAATTTGGAGTTTGTTCTTTGGACTATCACTTCCTAAAACGCATGAACGACTCAAAAAATAGATTTATGGCATGTTTGGATCGATTAATACATTGAAGGGTAATAGGATACAAAATGAAAATAGTACTTCTATATGTAAATGGAGATGGTAGAGGTGTGGTTTTGAAGGAATAGCAGAATATTACCCGGTTATGAAAGTATGAGCAACTAGTCAACTACTAAGAGGTAGGATGGTGGGAAAACCATTATACCTAAAATTTCTCGTATCTCTACCTCGTGTTCATAGACTTCATGCCACTAATATTAGACAATTTGACCATCACCTTATTTCTTCTTCCACCACTTTCACCCATCTTAATTTTATATCTTGTCTCCTGATAACCTTTTTATGCATTTAATATGCCCAAAAGATGAAAACAACTCGCTAGTTTCTCTTTTTTCTTTCCTCGAAAACATTAATATGAGTTACTAAGACATAATTTTTAGGGTTGAGTAGACTTCCATGAGAAAATCGTAGGTAATTGTTGTACATTTATTGTAGTACTTTTTTTTTATTTAATTAGTTCCCAATAATTTCTCTATACTATTATGAGAGGGTTGCATTGCCATGTGGGGTTCCTGATGGTGGTTTGCTATAATACAAATATTTCAAATAAAATGGTTGGCGGAAAAAGTGAGTGCGTAGTATCGAAGTAAGTTTTATGAAAGTGGTAAACTTTTGAGGAATTCATTGCTTATCTTCTCATTAATTAACAAGGTTAAGAACTTATATCATACTGAAAAAGTACATCATTACATTTTTTTAAAAAATATTTACGCAAGTTCAATAATTTATTAATCGACTTTGGGTATCTATACAAGCATAAGATAAGTTTTAAAAAATCAACTAACATAATAATAATAATAAAAATAATAATAATTATATAGAAAAATATATTTTCTTTTAAAAAGAAATGAGAGAGATTTATACCTTGGCGGAATGACCACCACCTACATGGTGGTGGCCTTTAACATTCGAGGATTCTAGGTCAAGGGAATCATGACGACGTAGTTTTGGCCTCCCTTGATTTTCAAAATTAGCTGAATCTTGCTCGTTGTTACTGCTTGCCTGACTTTTAGGCATTTTCTAGGCAAAGACTCGAGAGAGAAAGCAATGAGAATTACTCGTTCTTCTACTAGCTAGTAGGTTAAAAGGTTTTGTTTTGGTAGGTTGAAATAAGCGAGAAGCTTGGGGTTTTTAAAGAGAGCAAATCAATTTGAGGTGGGGCCTACAATAATGAGATTATTTTAATGACTATATAAAGATGCGGGGACTTTTGGGCTTTTGGCAGCTTATAGGAGGCGTACAAATTTCCCATTATTGAGTTTGGAAGTCAACATGATTTTTTTTTTTTTTATACAAATATTAAAAAAATCTCACTCCTAGGTTGAACTCGTGCTAGGAATTTAGGATGGGTAACTATAGTAGCAAGACGTGGGGATTTAATCATAGGTTGGGACTTGGGACACTATAAAGACAAACTCACCCCTAGTTTGCTTGTCATTTAATGGTTCTACAAAGTAATTGAATATGAAATGGAAGAATAATTTTGGGTTTACGACAAACAAGAAAAAGCGTACCAAATACCAATTGGAATAGTGCCAATGTGGGATCTTTCCGAAGCCGGTTGTCAAGGCAGCCAAGATTTAGCAGTCACTAGTGTGCAGGTTCACCTTCTGTGTATTGTATTCGCCGCAGTGCGCAAAGTCGAGAGTTCCATCCTCATGATGTATTCCCTCCCCCCTTTAAGAAATTTGGTACTACTGTGGTGTTTAATAAAGTTTGTAATAGGTTTAGTGTGTCGACCCATGCTATGGTGAGTCATCACTCGTCTGTAATCATGGGTTAACTTGGTTTGTTTGTACTGTTTACTTGTTGTCAAAAAAAAAAAAATACCAATTGGAATACTAAACTATTAAGAAATCTGCAATAAGGTTGGCCATATGGAAATATAATACCTTGGAAGAAAAATCCTCTACTGCCATTGGTTTGTGTCAAGATGTGTATTCCATTCGTTTCAATTTAGTTTACTCAATTCACTTCAGGGGAGAATTAAGTAGAAAATCCAAAAATATGAGAAACAAATTAAAAAGGTGGATAGAAAAACTGAAAATCGAGAGAAAGAAACTAAAAAGTGTGTTAAATTATTAAAAAAGAGATGACATTTGTGGAAAAAGAAGAGAAAGTAGATGAGACATTTTTTTTTTGGTAATAGATGAGACATGTTACCAATAATAGAAAAAGCAACAGTGTGTAGATTAAAAAGAACGGACCAAAAGAAAAAGTTTGTAGATTAAAAAGAAAATATTATTTTTTTTATTGGTCCATTTCACCTATTTTTAAGCTTGAGGTTGAGAATGGTCGTTAAAGATGGAAATAAAGCTTTTATGAAGGAAAAAAATCAAATTCTCATTGTACTCTTTTTTTTGTTATGGCTATTAAAGTATGACATGTGAGGAGTTGATATTGGCATATATCTAATAAAAATATTGAAACCAATATTTCTTACAATTGTTACCATAAAAACTATAGAATTGTACTACAATCTAATTTTTTTTTTGATACTATTCATAAAGAGTTTAAATATTAATCGACTTTTTTGGTACTAATAGAAAGGGTTTTTAGATAAGATCAGACGTGGGCATTTATGCTCCAATTTGTTGAACTTATTTTAACTTATTAAAAAAAAGTTCAGATGAAATAAGATCAGATTAGATAAGATAAGATCAGATCATATAAGATAAGATAAAATAAGTTGAATCAAACAGAGCCTAGATTTCCTCCTACCTTTTGCATATATTTTACTTTATTCTCTTTATTTATTTGACATTGCAACTCTTCGCTTAACCAAAAATATCATCAATTATGTATTTTATTGAAATTATAAAAAGTTGCAAATACTCATGACATGTCTAACAAAATTTCATATAACTACGTGTTTTCTTATCTTGGTGTCAAATTATGTTGAACTTTTTACAAAAAAAATCCCATTAGTGAAATTATCTAAAGGAAGAAAGTAAGTACGGTTTGGGAAATCATAATTTCATGTCTTCTCCGTTCATCTTCCTGAACAAACCTTTGACTTATCATCCATCACCGACGACCTAGCTCCATTGTCCAACCCTACTCCATCAGTAGAAAGATGTAGTCAACAAGTATAAAACAGCGTACCTTTTCCATTTTTATTTGATATCGTTGATAAAAAGATACAACATTTACTAGATTAGAAACTCCGTGACAAAGCTAATTAATAATTAACATGTATTTCTAAAATGGGAGGGGATGAAAATGCAGAGCGTAATTATGGAAAGAGGAATAAATGCAGCGAGTAATTATGGAAAGAGAAAGTAGGTCTCAATTTTGGGGTTTTTCTAAATACATTGTGTTTTTTCAATTTCTACGCTGTACCTAACTTTTTTTAAATACTATACAGTATTCATAAACTTAAAATTATTTAATGCACAATACCACTATCACTATTTATAAATTATAAGTTGTTAATTTCGTTTATTTTTTTAATTTAGTGGAACTAATTTAATTTATACAGAGTACATAGTTTAACCTTTGGAGGGAATATTTACAAATTAAATTAGTTCCTCTGGATTATAAAAAGTAAACAAAATTAATGACGTATAATTAGTTGTAGGGGTATTGTGCATTAGAAACGGTAAGTTTGGTAGAAACTGAAAAAACACAACAGTATAATGTAGAAAAACTCTTTTTTTTTTTAATTAGCAGGTAGGGTAGGGAGAGGAGATAATTTAAGCAAGGTGAATAGAGCTATATTTGTAAAAAGAATTTATTTGAATTGGCTAAAAGTTTGGCTATACTCTTCTCATTTGTAAGTTAGCCGAGTATGAACTCAATATTATAGTTCGAGTTCAAAATGAGTTGAATTCGAAAATGATTAGACTCTATGATCGTTAATCTAAGAAAATAATAAAATATTTCAAATTTCAATAAAGTTGTTATATATCATTTTTTCAAGGGCAAAACTTAATTTAGTTACAAAGAAGACTTAATTCTTATGACGTTTGGACTAAGTTTAGTAATTTATGATACTAATTGTTTATCTAGTCAAGCCCGAGCTTGGCTTGAACTCGAAAAATTCTTGATATTAAGCAAAAACTCAAATATCGATTCGGACTTGGTAAATCAAATTAAAACAAGTAGGAGGGATGAATTCATTGCTTGGTTATGATTTGTATTGTGTTTGCGGAAGTCTTGGTTCCATGAGGCTTCTACTGTTTCAATGATCTCGATGTAATTGATACCCTCCCTAATCAATAATATCTGCAAACTTATCAAAAAAAAAAATATATATATATATCAAATTGAAACAAGTCTTAAGTTAGAGTTGAGATGACAAAACCCTAGCCGTTTCCTCTCCTCTCTCCCTCTCCAATTCTCTTTCTAGGGTTTTTAATTTTCTTGGCCTCCTTGGCCGAAAATAGTCTAATTTCTTCGGAAATTAGACTATTTCCGACCCTTTTCCTTAAAATTTAGTGTTTTTTTAGTGTTAATCTTCTTTATTGCTTTAATCTGTTAAGTTCTCTCCATCTGTGAGAGTTTTTGTCCCCCTTTTTTGGTGGTTGTTTCTCATCTTTGTATGAGTTTTCTTATTTTCATGGTGTCAATAATTTGGAAGATGGTCTGGATCCATAAGGGTTTAGGTTTTTTCAGCAATTCGTCACTGGGAATAATTATATCACAGAATCAGATTGTGAAAGTCTCTACTTGGAAAGATGCAAAGACATCAAAGTACACTACTCGCGTCAAGCTTGAAGCGGTGGAGTTGGAGCTGTGCTCGAGTATGCTTAAAATTAATTGGTTCCATTGTGAAAATTATTGCCATTTGCTAAATCTGTATTTTTCAGATCTTAATTATCATTATATGTGTCGTTTGGCTTATTATTAATGATATATTTTCTTTCCGTCAAAAAGTCTTAAGTTAGAGTTCGGCTTGGCAGCATGGCTCTTGGTCTTGACTATGAAATACTTTCTTCCTTTTCTAAATTTACCAAACTTGAACTTTTACTTATAAATACTCCCTCTGTAAAATTTTGACCATTGGTATTTTAAAATATTTGAAAGTACTTTTTTTTTTAAAAAAAGTGGTAATTTTAAGATGTGCCTGAGACAAATCTAATGAAATAACATCTTACATAATACTCCCTCCGTCCCATAATAAGCAGTGCTTATATTTCCCCTAAAAGAAAAAAAGTAGTGCTTACATTCCTTTTTGGATGTCCCAATATGTTGTGCCTATTTTATTTTTTAACAATATGTTTGGACTAAATTACTTTCAATTTTTACACAAACCTTCCAAAATACCCCTATTTTTCATTCAAAATGTGTGCCCCTATTTATTAGTACTTTACACCACACTAATGAACATTTATTGCTTTTTTATTATTTTTTGAAGGAAAACTAAGATAAAGAAGTAATTCCAAGACAAAAGTTTCTTAAATATATTTTTTGGAGAGTCCTACTACTCCCTTCATTCTCCTTACTTTCCGTAAAAAAATAAGTTAGCACTGTCAGACGGAGAAAGTAACATTTCTTTGTGAGTAATGCTAAACGCCTAATGCCTAAATCAATGTGTTGCCATTTTAAACAATGAAGGAAGTAAATTAATAATATAAACTAGGATTGTATTGAATCACTTGTAGGAATGTAAACTGGTAACAAAGTAATTAAACTTATTTGACAATCGTGGCGTGAAATAATCACTGCCCTAAAGTTGAATTTGCCCTGCAACAAAACATGGACTCACAGCAATCAACCTCCAGGGTTACACGTCTTCTACCTTTCCGGTGTTGACAGAAAAGCAGATTGAGAACGCTCTTGAATATTGCCCAGAAAAGAGGAGAATAAAATAGAAGAGAAGATGTATTTGTGTGTTTTTCTGTGTCCCCCAAGGAATACCAGAACACTGGTATTTATAGGAAAAAATGGAGAATCAAACAAGATCAGATTAAGGCTAAAAACGTGGAGAAAACGGACCATAAATGAGGAAGTTAATGGCAGCAAATCAGGAGAGAATTTAGGGAAAACGTGTTGGAAGTTCAACAATTACTCTAAAAGAATAACCTCAAAGAGAGGAATGGAAAACAAGTAAAAGGCTCTTGTCCCACATTGGAAAAATAGCTATGCTTCACCTTGTTTATTAATAGGAGTTCCTTAGCACTTCTTGTTTGATAGAGTGCTAGATGGATGGATGCACCACACATGCGCGCGTCGGCCAGGCTCGTGGCGAGCGCGGGTGGGGGCTGTGGTCCATTTGAAATCTCCTTCTTTTATTTTTGTCGGAAAAAAAAAATAAAAAACTCGGATTCTGTAACCGTTGCTAGCAAGATTTCCGGAGCCTAATTGATTTCTCATTCCTTATTTTAAGCCTTCCGTTTTTCTCTTTAAAGCCTATTTAAGGGTTGTTTTCCTCAGTCATCGAAGGCACGCTAATTCTCTCCTCTTCTCATCTCCACAAAAATACTTTCTGGTTTTTGGGCAATATTTTGGTCTCCATCCGAGGCGTGTGAGTGCACACATATCTTGGAGTCGTGCTAATCCTGGAGTACAATCGCTTGATTTCTACTGCACCGGGGTAGCGTGAAATCGTCTTTTAGGACAGTGGTCATCCACGTCACGGCAAACTGATTTTCCGTTCACGCTTCAACAGATAAGTATCATTTTATTGTTTTAATTGCAACAAAACAGTCATTAAATGCTGACAAATAATTGACCCAAAAAAATAGGTAAGTTAAGATTATTCCCCAAGGCCCAAGGCTCGGACCAGGCGGGCTGCGCGCGCATGTGGTAACAACACATCACCACATACCCACTAAAAGCCTCATTGCTACTCAACTCAAAGGGTAGAGGAAGAGTAATGGTTATAAACCTTACTCTTCCCTTCTATTCTTTCAATGTGGGACAAAAGATAAAAAGGACTCTTCATATTCTTTTGAAGCAAACTTAGAGTTTCTTTCTACTATAAACTCCAACATCACTTTCCCAGAAAAAAGGTTAAAAGAGATATGTGGACCAATATGATCAGCTGGCAACTAGTATAATGATATACTCTACTTCTATGGAGTAGAGCTAGATTTGGAAATAGGCCACCAACTCCTAAACTTAGATTAAATGAGTAATTAAGCTCTTACCTTAATTTTAGTTTCACTTCGATCCTCTAATAATGACGTAAAGCTTATTTCACATATAATTTTTTATCCTACATAGTAGATATATACATCTAATAAAACTATAAAAGTATAAAACCGCACTAATGCATAATTTACTTAACAAAGAGTCTAGCCCTAATTGGATACTACTATATGGTTGTTGGTTGGCTAAACTTATTCCAGTATGGATTCTGTGCATCAGTCGTTTTCAAGCTCCTTTATGCCACTTTTTCATGAATTTGTTTGCTAATTCTTGTAGATTATTCGTGGCATCTATATATACTTAGACCATCTTTTGTCACGACTACAATTTTTCCATAGTTAGCTCGGAGATAGAATATTTCATGCCGTTTATTTGTCAATGAATGAATGTAAAAATTGATTGTTTTGGCTGTATATTGATTAGTATGTAACCAGTGGAGGCTCCATATGCTTAGTGGGTTCAGCTGAAACAACCAAAAATAAATCAGGAAAAAATTTATACACACGTTAGATGTTCAAAGCTAGTGTACTGGCTTGATGGCTGTAGAAGGGTGAAAATGACAAAGTCCACATTAAGACTTTAATTAAGAGAGGAATTTACATGCACAGGAATAGGATGGACAATAATGCTGCTCACCAAGACCTATTTCGACTCGTACAAACTATGATTTTTATCTTATTTTTGGAACATTGACCGATAAGGCGATAACATTAAGTATTATAAAGTGTTGGCTAAATTAATAAAGGTTGAGCAAGTCACTCCAATGTTTTTGAAAGTTTAACAGGAAGTAACTTAGTAATAGTATCTAACACAATTTATTTAAGGAAAATTTGCCAAAAAAAACCTTTTACGAATTCATTTTTGCGAAAAAAAACCTTATAAAGCATTTTTTGCGAAAACAAACCAAAATCAAAATTATTTTGGGAAAACAAACCAAAATCAAAATTATTTTTGCAAGATTGAAACCTACCACCACTACCAAAGAACCCCCAACCCTCCCTCCACCCCCTCAGGCAGCAGCCCCACCCCCCTTCGCCCCTACCCCGTCTCCTTTCCATTCTTTCCTCCCTCACCCTTCCCCCATCTCCTCTCCCTTCGTCCATGCCCACCACAACCGCTGCGCCCACCCAGAAACCCCCCTCCCTCCACCCCTTAGGCGGCAGCCCTCCCTCCTCCCCTCTCACTTCATCCATCCCCCATCGTTGCGCCACCCAAAAAACCCCCGCAACCCTCCCCCGCAGCGCCCCCAACCTCATTTTCGTTATCTCATCGCTCTCTCTCTCTCTCTCTCTCTCTCCTATCTTTATGCTTTAGGGCGCTAGGAAAAACCTTAGGTGGGGGGGGGGAGGCTGTGGGGAGGGGGTTGCGAACGCGGGGGGGAATGGACGAAGGGAGAGGAGAGGGGTAAGGGAGGAAGAAGGGAGAGGAGGAGAGGGTGGGGGCGAAGGGGGCGGGGCCGCCGCCCGAGGGGGGGAGGGTGGAGTTGGGGGGTCGGCTGGTGGGGGTGGGATGGGCTGCAGTGTAGCCGATCAACTTCGGCCCGGCCCGGTTTTAGGGCAGGCTTGGGCAGTTTTTTTTGGCCCGCGGGCGGGCCGGGGCGGGCCGAGCCGGGCCCGGTTTTTATTTTTTTTGGGCGGGCTTTGGACAAGCCAAAATAGACATTTTAGTCTAATTTTTTGGTCCGGCCCGTTTTGGCCCGAAAAAGCCCGCTCGGTCCGGGCCGAAATTACGGGCTTTGGGCACAATTTTTTGGCCCGGATTTGAGCCCGGCCCGGCCCGGTTAATGGGATTTTTTGTTTTGCTCGGCCCGGCCCATGATCACCTCTAGCTGCAGGTGGAGGGGGCTGGGGTGGGGGTGAAGTGGGGGCTGCAGGGGTGGGTGGGTGCTAGCGGCAGGTGGTGGTCAACGCCGGAAAATGGTCTTAGGTTTCATTTCGCAAAATAATTTTGATTTTGGTTTGTTTTCGCAAAAAATGCTTTATAAGGTTTTTTTTCGCAAAAATGAACTTGTAAAAGGTTTTTTTGACAAATTTTCCTTTATTTAATTGGTATTTAAAAGTCTTTCAGTTATTCTTTCAAAAAACAAAAGTCTTTCAGTTATGACCAATAAGAAAGTTTTGAAAAGATAATAATTAAGATGTATTACCCACAACTTTTCAATTGTTACCAATAACAAATATAAAAAAAAAAAAAAATTCCCTCTTAGTACAAAAATAAATTCCAATTTTTTACCTATAAAAAGAAACCATTTGGGTAGCCATTAGTATCCAAAACATTTTTGATATCGATACTTATGTAGTACCATTTCGTAGTTTTCCTTATACCAATTAGAAAAGATATGATTACAAGTGTATGTGGATAGATACTAAGTCACCCATTGTTAGATGTCTACAACGACTCCATTATATATATATATATATATATATATATATATATATATATATATATATATATATATATATATATATATATATATATATATATATATGGTCTATTTGATGAATAGAGGATCACTAGTAGAAAAACGACGATTTGCGTCTCCCCAAGTGCGTCGCACAACAGGAAAAACGACGCAGAAGTGAATGGGGACATCATTTGCGTTGCATGCAACTGGGACTCGACGCAAAAGACTCCATATGTGCGTCGGACAGACAAAACATGCGACGCACATTACAAAAGCCAAATCATCAAATCTACAAGCTATGCGCGTCGGATGTATGGTATGTGCGACGCACATAGTTGAACCTTAGCATCTGCGTCGGACCCGGCCTATGTGCGACGCATATGTCTTCTCCCGCAGACACGAGGATCTGCGTCGGGTGTGTGTTATGTGCGACTCCCATTAATGTGCCCAGTCATTCTTGGCTTTTTTCGCCCTAATCATCTGCGTCAGATCCAACCTCCCATCCGACACAGATGTTTCTTAGTTTATGTTTTCTCGGGAATCCCCTGCCTCATCAGTTCTAAAATTAATAAAACTCACTCGAACTTATCTCTCTCATGCGAATTCGTCTGCCCTAGTCCCATCAATTCTAAACATTAAACACTCGTCGTCGACTTCTCCGGCACCTCCTCTCGCCGTCGACTTCGCCGTCATCTCCTCTCGCCGTTTTACCATTACTTTCTCCGCTCCGTTTTCGAATCTTTTCACTCGCTCACTCTTCTCATCTCGCCGGCAAATCTCGTTGCACTCACTCGCTCACTTTTCTCATCTTGCCGGCTGAACTCCCACCGCACTCTTCTCTCCGCTCCATCGTTACCGCACTCTTCTCTCCGCTCTGTCGCTGCCGCAGAACTTCCACTGCACTCTTCTCTCCGCTGTCGCTGCAGCAGAACTCCCGCCGCCACTGCACTTTGTCTTGCCGACACTGCACTCCGTCTCGCCTGCAATGTAAGTCCACAATCTAGAACTAAAACTACTACTACTGACTACATCACACAATTCAGAATAGTTTGATATAGGTGACATTAATTGTAAAATAAAAGGGTGAAAATATTAAAACCTCAACTTAAACCCTATTAAAAATATACTTAAAACTTGATAATTAATAAAGTTACTTTAATCTTATGAGTTATGACTTCTTATCACTATTTAATTTGTGGGTTGGTTAATGCCCTAAGGCAGTTGCCACATTCCATCTTCTACTTGTCGGGTTGTCGGTGCTCCAAGCTCACCTCGTTGTGCTTGTCTTCGCAGCTCCTTGAGAGCAGAGGTATATATTATATCTTTTGCTTTATGTTTATTTGTTCTATTTGTCCCTATAATGTTGAATTATGTGATTGGGAAAGTATATGTGAATTGTTTGGTTATGTGATTGGGAAAGTATATGTTGAATTATGACCAAACCTATATGGACATACCTTTATGCGGTGGGGAGAGAAATCTAAGGAATGGATTGGTATTTGCTGTTTAATTGCAATGTGTACATCATTGGCCAAGATACCCGTTCGAGGCTTACTCATTAGGAGTAAGTCTTGAATAGTCCTCGTTTTGGGATTGTCTTTGAGTTTCTTATCTCACTTAGGATGTGAATGAATGTTTGGTCTTCGATTCTAAGAAAGATCTAGCTCATTTCCCTAAGCGTTCTCTGGGTACATATGTTGATAGTTTATCTACTATCTTCATCGTGTACTTGGAGAACTGTAGGGAAGTGCTGCTGGATTTTTCTTAGAATTGAAAACCAAATGTTCATTCACTAGTGAGATGAGAAACTCAAGGATGGGTTAGGTTGGAGTGATAAGGACCCAAATGTTCATGACTACATTTGATAAGGCACTTTGAATGATGTGATCGATTGTGTTCTTGTTTGGTGTCTCTAGTGTATATATATGGATCGAAACTGGATGTATGGTAATCGGATTTCGGCAACATTTCTACAAGGGGTTGATGAATTTATCAGGGTTGCGTTAGAACATCAATCGCAGAATGGGTCAAAGTTAGTCTTGTGTCCATGTTGTGGTTGCAATAACTCTAGGGGGTATCGTGATGTGGATCAAATTAAAGATCATTTGATTCGTCGTGGGTTTAAGAATAACTATACTAGGTGGACATGGCATGGAGAGTTTTATGATCAGGGTATGAGCTCCACTAGCTTGTGTGATGATTTGCATGTTGATCACATTGATGATGAGGTTGAGGTTGATATCGAAAAAGGAGATGATGATAATGAGAATGATAGGGTAATTGATGAGAATGATAGGATAGATGAGATGTTGCACAATTTGGAGGATGAAGGAACCGATTGTTCGCATATGTATGATAGTATTTTAAGTGCAGCGGACAAACCTATGTATCCGGGGTGTAAGAATTTCACTAAACTTTCTGGCATCCTCACATTGTTCAATATGAAATCGAAGTATAGTTGGACAGATGAAAGTCTCAGTGAGTTGTTCACTTTTTTACAAGAATTGCTACCTGAAGGGAATGAAATTCCCAACTCCACCTATGAGGCAAAGAAAACTGTTGTGTCCATTAGGTATGCAATATGATAAGATACATGCATGTCCAAATGATTGTGTGTTGTATCGAAATGAGTACAAGGATTTGGGTGAGTGTCCAAGGTGTGGAGAATCTCGGTACAAGATAAAAAAGGATGATGAGGGAGTGAGAAAGAAAGAAACTCTGGCGAAGGTTCTTTGGTATCTTCCAATCATTCCGAGATTTAGGCGTTTATTTTCAGACGAAAATAATGCTAAATTATTAAGGTGGCATGCGGACAAGAGGAAGAAAGATGGGATGCTTAGACATCCGGCCGATTCTCCGCAATGGAGAAATATCGACCGAAAGTTCGCAGGTTTTGGCAAAGAACCTCGAAATCTTAGGCTTGGACTTTGTACAGATGGGATGAACCCTTTTGGCACACTAGGTACCCAACATAGCATTTGGCCGGTTCTACTGACCATTTATAATCTGCCCCCTAGTTATGATGAAGCGTAAATTTATTCTGCTATCGCTTCTTATTTCGGGTCTTGAGCAACCCGAAAACGACATATATGTGTATCTTGACCCACTTCTTCAAGATCTGAAATTGTTGTGGGATGAAGGTGTTTCGATGTTCGATGCGTATACGAAACTGACTTCACATTACGTGCCATGATATTTTGCACGATTAATGATTTCCCGGCTTATGAGAATTTGTCAGGGTATATGGTTAAAGGAGCAAAGGCATGCCCTATTTGTGATAAGGATATGATTGATGAGCGGTTACATCATTGTGGGAAGAATGTATACCTGCATTATCGTACATGGCTTCCTTTAGATCATCCATTTCGTAAGAAGAAAAAGTTGTTCAACGGAAAAGTGGAGATGAGAGAAGCCCCTGTACCCTTGCGTGGAAAAGAGGTTTCTAATCGGGTAAAGGAAATTGAAACAGTGTTTGGCAAACCCTATAAAAGTGTCTCAAAGAACTTATACAAGAAAAGATCTAAGTTCTGGGACCTTCCATATTGGGAATGCTTAGAAGTCAGACATTGTCTTGATCTAATGCACATTGAGAAAAATGTTTGTGATGCCATTGTCGGAATATTGTTGAATATGCATGGGAAGACAATGGATGGAGTTAAAGCTAAGAAAGACATGGCTGAAATGGGAATACCAAAACTAGCACCTCAGGAGCGGGGACAATGCTATTATCAGCCACCAGCTTGCTACACTTTGTCTAAGAAGGAGAAAACGAGTTTTTTTGAGTCTCTACATAGGTTAAAGGTCCCTGCTGGATACTCGTCAAATTTTCGAAACCTTGTCTCACTGAAGGACTTGAAACTCGTTGGTTTGAAATCTCATGATTGTCATATATTGATGCAACATTTATTACCTGTTGCAATACGAGGAATTTTGCCTTCCCAAGTGAGATACACGATTACAAAGTTGTGTTTCTTCTTCAGAACTATATCTAGCAAGGTGATTGATCCTAACACTCTAGATAAGTTGCAAGCTGATGTAATAGAGACGATGTGTCGATTTGAAATGTACTTCCCACCATCGTTCTTTCACATCATGCCTCATTTGATAATTCATCTTGTCCGAGAAAAATTAAACTTTGTAGGCCCGTTTGTTTGAGGTATATGTGGGCCTTCGAAAGGCATATGGGTACTCTCAAGGGAAAAGTGATGAAGCACGTGCACAAGCAATTGGATTGTCAAAATCTAGACATAAAGGAAGGCTTGATGGTTGTGGTACCATTGGGAGAAAAAGATTGTGTCTTGATGGAGAGTTGAAAAGAAAAGCAGAATTTTTGGTGTTAGAAAATCTAAAAGAAAAGCAAAGTGTCTATCTTGTATGATAGTTGGGAATTTGGGATGATGTCCCACAAGGCCTAAAAATAGTTTATGGGAAGATGCTAAAGTAAGTAAACCTATGTATTTTTAAAATCCATTCTTTTAATTTAATTTGAATCATGTTTATTATACTAATCGTGTATTATTGGTTAATTTTATCTATTGAAGAAAGAGATTGGAATACAAGAGGATGAGAGGAAGAAACGAGATGTGTTGACTACTTGTGATAAGCGGGGGAGAGATTTCAAGTCAAGATTGGTGAGTCGATGGATCACAAAAACGAGGTAGGGGCCTAACAATGATATGCAACCGTACGTGCTCTATCCTTTCATCACGAAAGATATTTGGGACGAATTTGTGAAAAAGTGTAGCTCTAAGGAGTTTAAGGTATATAATATGTACCTTACAATCACATAATATGTTATAATCAATTTTTTTTGTGAATATTAACTAGTTACTTGTTTTCATATTAGGCTAAAAGTGAAAGAGCAAGAAAGTCTCAGGCTGCCAACATTCATCCTCATTTTTTGGGTCAAAAGTCATATGCGGAGATGATTCCCGTTTGGAAAGACAAAGGGTATATCCCTAAATCCTCAACAGCATCATCTGTTGACTCATCCACATCATCAATTATTTCCTCCTTGTCGGATCGAACTTTGCCATGGCTTCTCGCGAGATTGAAAGAAGATAAGGAAGGAAATCTTTTCTTCCCTAATGAAGAAACACAAAAGATAAAAGAGTCCATAAAGCATTCTTCAAATTTTATGATGTTTTCTTGTCTAATTACTCGTATTCTACTAATCATATGATTTTTTTGAATTTGACGCAGGATGATTGGAAAAGGAAATAAAAGGAAAGAAAAGGAAGGAGAGTTTGTTCCAAGTCGGATGGATGATGCTCTATCACGTGCTCTACAGAGGAAAGGCCGTCCTGGGCGTGTGTTAACAGCTGGGCGTAGCATTGGGATTACATTAGTTTGGGAAGATCCTGATCGGAGTAGTACTGCTCGAAAGGGTAGGGGCATGAATGATGAGGAGATGAAGGAGTTCGAGGCTAGAGTGAGCCAAAGAGTTAGAGAACATACGATGGAAGAGATGAACTCGAAGATAGATGCAATAGTTCAAGAAAAGTTGAAGGCTTTTGCAACGCAATTAGGTCTTCAAGCACCAAATCAAACAAGTCATCACACTCCAGTTGATCCTAGTAGCTGTCACTTGATGAGAGACATTTATGTCACTCATAGGGTAATAATTCGTGCTTAATTAGAGTCGTTTTAGTTTAATTTTCGTAATTATTCTTCTAATTTTATTTCCTTTTTAGTTATTATTGTTTTCTTTATTTATTTTCATTTTATTATTTTATATGTATAGTTTCTCCCCTTTGTGTTTGGTTTTCTATGTAGGTAAGCTTTTTGGAGCTAAAGTTAGAGGGGTGGCTTGATTTAGTGCTATAATATTGAGCTTATCCTACACCACACTTCCCACCTATCCATACCACACACCAAGCATAGAGTGGAGCAATTTTGCCAAAATAAGAGCTTTTGGAAGGATTTGTGCACAAGGGTCATATTAAAATGGTCATAACTTTCACTACAAATAATATTTTTCAGTGATTTAAGTTGGAGATGAAATTTTAGCTCGATAGCTTTCCAACGAGTGGTCACAATCCTGATTCCGATGAAAAATGAAAGAGATATGGCTCTTTGAAATCAGGCGCGTCTGCTGGCCCGCCCGAGCTATGCCCAACCCGCCCGGGCTACTCATCCCGCCCGAGCAAGTGTCCTGCCCGCCCGGGCTGATGAAGAGTGGAGCTTCTGCCTCGACGAAGAAGGATAGCATGTCCCGCCCGGTGGATCAGCATGGGCCCGACCACCCTGCACCGCCCGTGCCTTGACCCAGCCCGCCCGGGGTGCCTTGGTCAGCCCGCCCGGGCTGCTGTTATTCGCACGTTTTTCTTCGGCCCATTTTGTTTACGACGATGTAATTGAGGGAGTATAAATACCCCCCTTAGCCCATTTTGAGGAGCCAAGTTTTATTTTATTCCCTACTTTTAGTTTTAGAATATTTTTAGGGTTTTAGGGAGGATTAGCCTCCATAGCTTAGTTTAGAGAAAAGTGAGAAAACTCAAAGAGAGATTGAAGTTTGGAGATTCAAGGGTGACAACTTGGATTTAAAGATTCAACAATTTATCAATGAGCATTTCTTACTCTCTCTCCTCTTTTATTGCTTTATTTTAATGTTTAATAGTTAATCTAGATTAAAGTTTTCATCTTTGCCTAGTTTCTTCTTGTTTGTTCTTTAGATTTTATTTTGCTTTTACTTTAAAGTATTGATTTTTGGTTTTGCTATTTTTAGATTGGTGATTAAATGCTAGTTTTTCCATGTTTAGGATGTTTGGTAGTATAATGGGTAGTGAGTAGTTCATTAACTAGGATTGGGAGTAGCTCAATCATTGTTTGCATCCTATTTTCATGAGTAGAGTTTATTGGGTTGATTATGCTTGGGATTTGTGCAATTTCAATCTTTAATGTTGATTGGTGACTTAGTTGATGTGAGCTCCATCATCTTTGATCCTTTTGTTGCCCATTTAATGGTTTACTTTTATGTGGTTGACATTCATGATCGATTGATTAGTTGCTACACATCACTTGTTAATTGGTATTAACTTGGGTTTGATTTCAATTCCTAACTTGGCCTAGTTAGGTGATAACACCTCGAAATATAGGTTTTGTTGCCATAATTAGGACTCTAAACTCCCTAACAACGATTTTAGAGGTGTTTAGGTTTGTTTATTTCCCTTTGCATATCCCCAATACATGTCAACCCTCTTACCTCTATTTGGTTGTTGGATGTGAACTATGATTGTGGTGATTCCCCATTCCTAGTGTTTTTCCTAATTTGATTTCAATAGTTTATACCCTTAGTTTAACCAAAACTTGATGATTTCTTCGGCCTAGCTTATTGTTAAATTAACACATTTCGATGTTCCTTAGTCCTTGTGGAAGAATGACCCTTGCTTGCCACTCTACTTAGTTTAGTGGTCTAGTTAGGTTTTGTTTGACTTTAGGAGACTAGTAACGACCTAGTTTTCCCCCTTTGTCATCACTCGGGGGGCAATGATCCATTTGTGAACTTGCAGGTATATAGTTATTTTATATCTTCTACGATTATATGATATTATGTTTCTAAAACACTTAATTAATGACATTGTGTTCTCAATGGATGTTAAGAGTCCGGTTCCATGTCGTTTGGCAATAGCGGATAACTCGGGATCGATCATTGTAGTTGAGGTTTACCGTACATCCACAAACGGAGTCATCATCACATCCTACTGCCGTGAAAGTGAGTGTTGATGATTTTTTTTGGGACTACGCAGAAGCTCTAGTTCCACTTCCTACTCTATACATCGTGAAACTCAGTTAAGCCGAGGGTTCATTCATAGAATGGCCGAAAGAGTTGGTATTTTTAGTCTCGGATAATTAGGTAACTTATGTTTAATATTTTGATTTATATACTAAGAAATGTAAATATATATACTAAGAAATCTTGATTTATATATATACTAAGTAATCTTTATTTTGTATACTAAGTAATCTTGATTTGTATATGAAATAATCTATATACATATATAATATGAATAAAAAAGAAGTCGAATTGAATTAGGAACATATACCTAAAGAAGGTGCGATGAAGAAGAAGAAGAAAAAAAAAATAGTTGGTAGTTATTGTTGCACCGATGAGTCTGCACATAGGCACGTAGATCCTTTCATTGACTTGGCACTGGATGATATGGATGATAATATCAAGGAGATGCACCGAATATTTTGCGACAAACCCTCAGATGAGCCTTTTCATATGCAAGTTCCAAAGGGTACCGTCTTCGGCTTTGATAGAGATCATATGATCATTCTCTCGCGACAAGATGTTTTTCAACTTCTCACGGGAGCATAGATTAATGTATCCATTCTGCAAGTTTTTATGATGTGAGATTTCTCAAATTCTAAACTAATTAACATTGATATTTATTTTTATTGTTTCTCCTAACTATAAGTGTTTGGATACTAGGTACTTGGCAGAGCAGTCTGAGGAGCATGGAGATAATAATATTGGTTTCATGTGTCCAAGTATGATTTCAGCGACCATGATATGCAATCAATTAGATGCCGTGATCAACTACATGGCAAGTTCAATGAAAGCGAATCAATATATGCGTTACATCCTATGTCCGTATATTGAAAAGTATGTTAGTTAAACTAATCTTTACTTTGTTTTATCTTTATGAACTTGTGGTTATATATATAAACATCACATTTTGCGTCATGCCTTAGGAATCATTGGATTCTTATTGTCATTTGTCTATCAAAGAGAACGGTATATATATTTGATTCGATCCAGAGAGATAGATCCTTAACTATCAAGATACCATTCAATACGTAAGTTTATAGTTGTTATACATGTTAATAAGTTTACATGCATTTTATGATATTTTAAATAATTTATAAATGTTTATAGTAATTAATTGTTACAAAATCTCTATACTTAGTGCATATACAATATACACGCGCCTTGAAGGATCCAATGAAGGAACTAAATTGTCTTGGACATATATGCGGGTAAAACTCTTATGGTTTTGTATTTGATACTTTATAATTCTAATTAGGATTTTTTTTCGATTCTAATATATATCTTAAATTTGGTGTAGTGTGCTCAACAATCGGGAGGAGTGGAATGCGGCTATTTCGTGATGAGATACATGTTTCTAATCATTCGCTTCTACTATGATTCAAAGAATTTGTATGAGGTATATGTATGTTGGAAATTCGTTATTTATACCTATAGAATTTTAAAGTATATTAACTAATTTAATATATTTCTAGGCTTTTCCGTCAAGTCTTGAGCCATACTCCATATATGAGATCAACGACCTCAAAGAACTTTTTGCGGAATACTTTGTACGGGTCGTTAACGAAGCAAACTAAGCTTGATGGTTAGTGTATGTATTTGTAGGTTAGAATAATATTTTGTTGCTTGAACCTTGTTGGTTAATTGATTGCAACATTGGTTGCTTCATTGAGATATACTGAAACAGGTTTTGGTTATATATATGCAAAAATTTCCCAACGATTTCTTGGGTTGTCCAAATTACAAAGGAGACTCTGCCGAATTTTCTGCTCATAATTATTAACATAATGTTTGTTTAGTTTTGAAAATTTAAAAAAAAAGCTGAAAAAAACCCAAAAAAACATTTATCTCCGTCGCATGCAATGCTATATGCGACGCAGATGACACGCCATTTGCGCCACATATGGCACTGCATGCGACGCAGATGTAAGTGCGCAGCAGCCCAGCAAAGCACCATCTGCGTCGCATGAAGAGCTATATGCGTCGCAAATGGCGTGTCATCTGCGTCACATATAGCTCCTCATGCGACGCAGATGGTGCTTTGTTGCGCTGCTGTGGGTGCATGGGGGATGAGTCATGTGCATCGCACGTTTAGTGGGTCTGACGCAAATGTCCTGTTAACTGCGTCGTTTCTTATCCGAAGCAGATCCTTTCTTCCCATCTGCGACGAGACCTTGGTCCGACGCAAATGGGGGTCCCAGGTCCGACGCAAATTGTCATTATTGTACTAGTGGATTGTGCATAAAAGTTTTTGACTCATTTTAGAGGATTTTTCAGTATAACCCTCTAATGTTGGTGTCTGGTAAATAAAGGACTGGAAGTGTTGTTTGGACTAGGGGTGATAATGAGCCTGACAGGCTCGCGAGCAGCTCGGGCTCGGCTCGGTCAAAGCTCGGTCAAAGCTCGGCTCGTTGAAGCTTGGCTCGAGCTCGGGCTCGGCTCGAGACTTAAACGAGCCGAGCCGAGCCGAGCTAGGCAAAGCTCGGCTCGTAAAGCTCGTGAACAGCTCGATTATTATTTTATACTAAAAAAATTATTTTATATTAAAAAAATATTTTATATTAAAAAATATTTTATATTAAAAAATTGTTTATATATTAAAAAATTATTTATAGATATTAAAAATTATATTAATTATTTCTTTTAAGATATTAACTAAGCTATATAATAGAAGAAAGATTAAAAGAAAAGGTTAAAACAATTAAAAAGAGAAAGAAAACAAAAAAAAGATAGAGAAGTTATGATTGTATTTTTAGAACTTGACTAATCTTTTTATTTAACTTATGATTGTATGGTGTAATGGAAGTAGCATGGAGCGGGCATTGTAGGCTTTGGAGCATATGGCAACTTACAAGAATGACATTGCCTTGAGAAAAGAATGAACTCTTTATTTTATGTAATATATTGTATATGTGTTGGTTGATATATTATCGTTGTTGAACTTTTGTATTGTTGTAGAACTTTTGTATTGTTTGCAATATGCGAAACTTTTGTATTGTTTTATTGGAATCATCAATGATGATAGAATCATTAAACTCACTTTATACAGATTTTTTGCAAAATAAATTTCCTAAACGCGCTCGAGCCCATAATAGAGAGCCGAGCCTAAACGAGCCCACGAGCCGAGCCTAAACGAGCCCACGAGCCGAGCCTAAACGAGCTCACGAGCCGAGCTCGAGCCGCGAATTCTCATCACGAGCTCGAGCCGAGCTCGGCTCCCCAGGCTCGGCGAGCTCACGAGCCGAGCCGAGCTCTTGAAAACTTAAACGAGCTCGAGCCGAGCCCAGTGCTATTCGGGCTCGGCTCGCTCGTTAAGCACCCCTAGTTTGGACATTGAACCTAAAACTCTAATTTTGGAAAAGTTGGTGGGAGTAACTTTTTGTTAAGAGAGGATTGGGCATATTAAGGTGAAATGTTAATTTTACTAAAAAATTTATACACAACTAATACAACCAGCTAACTTAGTTAGTGAAATCATTATTACAAATTTTACAATTAGTTATCAACTATCAGCTAATTCAATTAGATAACACCATCATCCTATATATCAGCAATAAATAAAATAGTTGAGTTCAGACCGCATCGCCATATTTTCATGGATCTTGATGAATATCTTATTTTTATATTTTTTTGCTTTTTACTATTTTTTTTTTTAAAAAGACTTCAAACCCTCTATATGTCTTTATCCTTTCCCCCTACCTTCTTTTGCTGGTCGTCTTATAATGATTGGGGGGCATGTACTAATCATTGACATTAGCTAGTGAAATTAAAATTGTTACACATAATTAATTAAAATCACCATATAATATTGATTTTACAAAAAAAAGTATATAAAGTATGAGTATATGGATAATATGATTAACTAAAACAAACAATAAATTTAAAAGTTTGGAGCCGTCTTATATGAGGGGCCCTATGTTGTATCTTGTAGATTTCTTTACACCCTCATAAACAGTCCTGCTTCTTTTCAATTTAGGTATCCCACTTCCCCGCTGCTATGTATCGCCTACCTTTAGCCATTCTGCAATAGCGTACAGAATATGATGAGGAGTTGCGCGCATACATCAACCCATACATAAAGGGGTATATGGTTGAGAGAGTTTTGGGATGAGTAGAGAGGTTTGACTACCCAAAACCTCTAATGGAAATATTTGGTTGAGAGAGGATTGAAAGAGAGATTTGAGCCCAAAAAACTAATTTTGAAAAAGCTACTAGTATAAGCTTTTTGAAAGAGAGGTTTGGGAATTTAGTTGTGTAATAACTAATATACACTAGTTGGTCAAATTTATCCTCATTGTTTCTCATTATGACAATATTAATTACAATTGATGAATAGGGAAGAAAATTTATAACTTTACTGTATATCAAGTGTATTATGACCATGGTATACTCATATTCCAATACATATTAGTTATATACTTCACATTCTTTTAGCAATTATTATCGTTCACATAGACTAGACAAAAACAAACGTGCCAACCAAAAAGTCAAAACTAAGATAATGATTAATAATTTTACTCATTAAATCACTCAAGTTAATATGAATTTCACATCCTATCTATGTTTGAAAACGTATTCAATAAATAAATAAATAATTATATTTATTTTGATCATTAATGATGGAGTATGTAATAGTCCCATATCACTACTATGTCCTTGTTTGCCTTTTTTAGCTTTTGGTTATTATTTTAAAAATCTTTATTTTTTAGAAACATTATTATTTTATAAAAAAACTCGTATGAACCCGGTACACACTATTTCGTGTGCACCCAATAGATGTTATGTAGGTTGCAATAATTACAACTTCTATTATTTTGTCTTTCTCTCTCCTCAAATATCTTTGTCTTTTCAGTTTCTCTCTCATAACTGCTTCATTTTTTCTCTCTTCCAGTTTTTACTTTGTTTTTCAGTTTTTGTGATATAGTTGATTGTACAATTGAACCTATTATAGAAGATTATGATTATATTGTCAGTTTCGATATAGTGTGTTTGTGTGTGGTATAGTGTGTTTCTCTGTGCTATAGTATGTTTATTTGTGATAGTGTTTCTTTGTGCTATAGTGTGTTTGTTTGTGATATATTGTATCTGTGTGTATTATAGTAGTTTGCGTCCCGATTCACGTGCGTGAGCCTAGTCCACACTAATTTTACAGTGAACCAGGTCCACACAAGTCGACAATCGACATGATTATTTTATACTATCTCTCACCATAAATACTAACCAAAAAAATAAGAAATGTATATCTAAAGATATCATTTATAAAAAATAAGAAAAGTATATCTAAAGATATCATTTATAATTAAAGGTGAATATTAGATTCCATGATTTATAACCGGACTAAAAAACAGAGACAAGGAGATTTTATGAAAAGATTTAGGAAACATTTTAGTTTCTGCAACCGAATCCAATTGAGACATATGGATTTTTATGAAGTACAAAAGTACTCCATATCTAAGACTACTTCCACTGATGGTGATATACATATGTATTCCACAGGATACAGCCTAAAGGGCTGGCCATGGCCCATGGAACAAAGTACATAGAATTTTCACTTCAGACTCCAGCCATAATCCTTTATTGGCCATGGCAATATCTCATTTTGTAGTTGTTGACCGTTTGTGTAAGATCCTATTTTTCAGATTCCAGTTTATTTGGTAGAAGTAAATTAATTTGGATTGAATTGAATTAAAATAACCTGAATAATAATAATATATAATTATTACTACTACTACTAATGCTGCTGCTGCTACTATTATTATTATTATTATTATTATTATTATTATTATTATTATGGAGCTAAATTTAACTAGATTTGACTGAATTGATTAGAATTGAACTAAACTGGAAAAAAAAACTTAAAAAGAAGTCCAAAGTTAGAGCCTAAACTACTATAAATGTTTTAAATATTTTTCACGTGCAATTCGAACCATTATTGCTATATAATACTCCCTTTGTTTCACCAAAATACTTTAACTGTAAAAATTTACGCTTATCAATGTAAAACTTTGAGTATAGATATCTTGAATTATGTACTTTCAGTCAACATTCTATCTGTCTCCCTAAAAAAAAACCATAGTCCTAATTCTTCATCTAGGAGCTTTCATCCACCATCTTTGGTGATGGTATATATGGACAAATTTCTTATTTATATTTAAGCGTAATATAGATTACCTATTTTTTTTATGATAGTCTTTTGTTCCATCAATTGGTGAGTTTTCTCTTTTCTTGCAAGAGTTTAGAGTCTTAAGATCTTTGATATATATGGGTATTGATGGTTTTTTGATGGTTTGCTATGCGCTTCTAAAATGACTATCAATCATTCTCTTGCAGTATGTTCAGACTATGCAAGAGTATTCTTTTCAATTTTATGATGGGAGCGGCAAAAAAAGCTATGAAATGTGGTATTGAGACGACGATTTAAAAATGTGTCGGATGGTCATATTTTATTTTTTGGATTCATAGCTCTTTCTCATAATTTTTTTTTTCTTAAATTTGGTTTCGCTATTATGAAAATTAATTTTAGATGTTGTATGATTTTGATTAAGAAAACCTTTGGAAATTCCTTCAAAATTTCAAACATATAGGGTCACCATTTCACTAATTTACTGTACTTAAAACAGTGACATGGACGGGGTTAAGAATAAATAAATAATAGCATTTATATCTTTATACTTTCAAATTATGATTTTGATATATAGGTTGATAATAAACTCTAATCATTTTCTAAAATCATACTTTATGACTAACATGCATTGAATGTTATCACTTATCAATGCATTTTTGGTTAATATCTCCACTATTATCCTTGTATATGCTGCCAACACTGCACATATCAGTTTTCTTCATATTAGGTTAGGTTATTATTAGAAAATATTAATATAGTCCAGTTTTTTTAATTATATTGATTTTTATTAATGTTGTTCGGATGTTAAGCTTCATATTTATGTTAGATGTGTAATTAAGATAGTAATTTAGTTTATTATGAAATTAAAAAGATTATCATAGGTGTCGCTTGTCATGCTCGAAAAACTAATACGCCCTTTGTTTCTATCTACAAACTCTATACTTTTGCAATCGTCACATACTTTATCTCATTGGTGATTTATACGTAAGGAAAAATATAGTCATGTGAGATACTATTAGATTTGTCTCAACTTATGGTTTTAAATATCAACTTTTATAATTTTTACTTGTTAATAATAAAACAATATTACTGGTCACATGTTTACATTTACAAGCGTAAAAGTAAAACAATGTAGATTAAAAAGGAAACCGCAAAGCTACTCCCTCTATCTCATATAAATCGATACACTTGGACCACGTGCACTATTCACGTAACCTACTTTGACCATATGTTTACTAGTATTAAAGACAAATGTTAGTATATAAGATGTTGTTGGATTGATCTCAATGTATATTTTAAAACTATCAACCTTTTATAATTTTTGCTAATAAATAATCAAAAGTATTAATGGTCAAACTAGTACATCTATAACTCAAAGCAAAGAATTGTCATGTTGTCACATGTACTCCTCCCTCCCAACAAATGACATAAAGTAACTGTAAAAATGTGTGTGGAAATACTCGAACCCACAACCTCTTAATTAACATACAAAGACACTAACCAACTACTCCCTCCATCCTAGAAAGATCTGAACACTTGTTGGGACACGTAGTTTAAGGTGATAAGTTGTAGTGTGGTTATCAAATGTTACTTTATTTAAAAAGTAGATGTGATAGGAGTTGGTGGGGTATTTTTTATTACAGGAGAGAGAAACTTAGATAGCTTTTTATTGATAAAAGGCAGAGTGTGGGCCAAATATGTGTAGAATAAATAATATATTAATGGTGGGACCATGCCAAAAAAAGAAGTGTTCAAACTAATTTGGGACAAACATAAAAGGAAAGTGTTCAGACTATTCTGGGACGGAGGTAGTAATTTAAAATCTTATATTGGTCTTTCTAGGAAAAAAAAAAGTATTTAAAGACAAGATAACATACACCCCATAATAATTAAATTCAGTATCTGGAAAACAAATACAAAACTCACAATTACATCCTGTTTAGTATGCTTGTCCAACAAGTAAGCTACAGGTTTAGCTTTCTTGTCCCACAAGTAAACTAGTATTCCTTAGATGTTCTTCACTTGGAGACTTGTGCAACAATGTCTGAATCTGCCTGGTCCGAACCCGAGCTTCGTTCTCGAACCTGCAAAAAGGGACCCACCCTGGAGGTTTGGGTGGTGGTTCCCCCTCCGAAGCTTAAGTCAAATATCAGGAGTTGTAAGAGAAAGTAGAGATAGAGAGAGAAAGTGAGAGAGTATTTCTTCAGAGTAAGTTTACACTGTTTGCATTGAATGATCTTTCTCCCGATTTCGGGGGTATTTATAGTGATTGCGGTATAATGCGGCTATCCTTAAAAACTGCCCTAGAATAGTGGCATCTGATTGGCTAAGTAATTAGATCATGACACGTGGCAGGCCATGATTTGTGAGAGTTTATCAACCAATCACTTGCAGCCACCTTCAAGGGGCTGGGCTTTGACTAACTTTTGGCCAGAAAAGTAAGCCTTTCTCCCAACTAAATACAACCCAAGGGTTGAATCCTTTTTATTTATTAGGGGAGGACACGTGTACTACTCTGATGAGCCCAAGTGTCTCTAAAGGAGCCGTAGATTTTTAGGCTACAATATTTGCTCCTAAAAAGGTTTTCACTGTTGGCCTGTCTGACAGTTAATACCCTTTTACCCACGGTAGTTTATTCAAATTCAAAATAGAGGCAATGACGCGCCCTTTTCTGGGTTTTATATATCAGTTTTAATTGGCCGTTTTAAACTTTTTTCGGTTATCCTTAATCGGCTCAACGGGTTTCTTGCCCTCCTAAATATATCCTTGGTATGAATTCATTAAATCATTTCACACCTTGAGAGATTTTTTCTAGAGAGAGAAGCTCTGCAAATTTTTTCTCTAGAGAGAGAGTGATCGTCTATTCTTTGTCTTCTTCACCGAATCGTCCAGGCGTTTCATCTAGTATATTTTCTTTGTTCTTTTTACTTTTCTTTATTCTTTATTTTTTCTTAGAAAATCAATAAAATGAAATCTTCTTCGTCAAATAATCCTAGCCGACCAAGAGCTTGTCTTGACCCTAGAACCGATACTACTTCTTCGGCACATTCTAGAGTTGGGCCTCTTCTGGCCGAGTATATATTTTTTTGTGGTTTTGGCCGAGAAAGTCAGACGAGTCTTTACCTGTGCATGGTAATCAGCGCATCAAGCAAACGGCCTGTCTAAGACGAAAGGTAATACTCCCATCAAATAGTTCAGACATGGAGGAATCTACTGGACGAGTTCTAGATGAGGCGAGGGAGGCCCAAAGTGCTGAGCCTTTGGGCGGGCCCCCTTCCCCTGACCGTAGTTTTGAAGACTCCCAAATAAATCCTGAGGCCAATCCTTCTGGCCGGGACGTCAATATGGAGGAAACCGGCGAGGACAATAACGGCAGTGAATCTGTCGCTGCCGATGAGTCGGATGAAACCTCTACTACCTCGTCTGAGATTAGGAGACGCTTAGGTCCCCTTTCTGACCCCGCATTCATTTTGGCCAATCGTAAATGGTTAGAGAAGATAGGACCTGATCCTAGCTATTTTTCTAATTACATGCCCATGCCGGGCTTCTCTTTCGTCATCCCAAATAAGGAGGCCACCATTTTGAGTGTTCTCAAGCACCACTTCGCCGTTTACAAGCTAGCTTTGGACGCGGGGTTAAGGTTCCCCCTCCACGATTTTATAGAACAAGTGCTTCGGTATTACAACATCGGCCATAACCAGCTGGCTCCTAATGCCTGGCACAACGTTCTGACTTTCATAGCCGTCTGCGAGTTGCGAGGCTTGGCTCTTTTTCTCCAAGCCTTCACCTACATTCATTATGCGGCCAAGGTTCCCGGGGCCGTGGACGGAACGTGGCTCAGTATCTGCAACCGCCCTGGCATTCTAACTGCTTGGGGCAAGCCGTCGAAGATGCATGATTGGAAAGCAGACTTCATCTTCCTACGAGCGGCCAACGACTATGCTACCGAGGGCTACCGTTTTTATAATCAAGCCGTCATGAATACTGGACGAAAGCAGTCCTGGCTGGAGTTGGAGGACCATTATGACGAGGAGGTAGTGGAGTACTTTAGAATAAAGGATTATTCCAAGCCTGGTCAACCGTCTTTTAAAGGTCCGGATAACTGGATACCCTTTAAGGAAATGTTTTATAATGATGACTTCTTGGTTGCCCCCATCTTGGCGTTGATCGAAGATAAAGGTATACATTCACAATCTCCAAGTAAAATGCCTCGTCCATAGCCCATATCGGATTAACCCTTTTCATTTCTTTTTTGCAGATTCGGCCAGAGCACGTCTCAAGCATTCTTGGACGGGAGATATAAGTATGTCGAAGTTTTCTGACAACTTATGGAAGGAGTACGCCAAGAGCAGTGCTGAGAAGAGGGCTGAAACACTGGTAAATACTTTTTTTTTTTGGACGAGAATCACCTAAAAAAGGAAGGCGTCCATGCTTGGACGATCACCTTCTTTGGGCCATTCTCGTCTGAGATACTGAACAGCTTCGGACGAGTACCGTTTGGGTTCGTCCAAGTCGGTTTCCATTCCTTGGACGAGAATCATCCGAAGAAGGAAGACGTCCATGCTTGGACGGCCACCTTCTTTGGGCCCTTCTCGTCTGAGATGCTGATCGGCCTTGGACGAGTATCGTTTGGGTTCGTCCAAGTCGGTTTCCATTCTTTGGAAGAGAACCACCCGAAGAAGGAAGGAGTCCATGCTTGGACGGCCACCTTCTTTGGGCCCTTCTCATCTGAGCGACTTTGAGTTCCAATACTGGACGAAGAGTTGATTTCCAATCCTTAGACGATAATCATTTTAGTCCGTCCACTTTTGGACGGCTTCCTTCTTTGCATCACTTTCGTCTGCGTGTGGAAACTACTTTGGACGAGGTTCCCTTAGGAAAGGGGGTGTCCATTCTAGGACGCCTTCCTTCTTTGGGTGATTCTCGTCTGAAGCCTTATAAATAGTTTGTAGCTTTTGCTCTTTGGACGACCAATATGATGACTTGTTCATTTTTGCAGAAAAATGCCCCTACCAACAAACTTCCGCCTAGGAAGTCATCCTCGTCCAAGAAGAGGCCTACAGCGTCCGCGGACCAGCCTCCAGCAAAAAAGCCTAATGGCTTTACAAGGAAGAAGACGGAGAAGACTACTCCGGCTGGTGGAGGAGTTGGAGAGAAGGCCATGCCTCCCCCGAAGGACAAGGTCCTGAAAGAGGAGCCTTCCGCTGTTGTCCCTGCCGAGGGGGACAGGAGTTCTGACCCTGCTGGTCAGTTGGACGCTTTGCCTGCGGGCTATGCTGAAATCAAACCAGAGTCAGCTTTGGCTTTGCTTATTCCGGAGTCGGAGACGGCTATTGAGAACTACCCGGGCTTCAGCGGCTCGGTAGCGAAGCTGGTTTCGCAGATGCCACTATCCGTTAGGACGACCTCCATCTCGTCTAGTGAGTCGTATTATCCAAATAGAGTTAGGACGGTGCGGGTCGACGGACGGTCCATGAGTCCGTCCAATAGACAAGCCATGAGTCCATATCGTCTTGTCTTCGGACGATCGTCAATATTTCCAAAATGTAGCTAAGTACAAAAAGAGACTCGTCCTGGACATTTGGACGATCTGCAAAATTTAGTTAAAGTCAGTTTGTCATCCTTAATCCTTGTCCTTGGACGATCGTAAATCTTTCCAAAATCTAGCCAAGTACAAAAAGAGACTCGTCCTGGACATTTGGACGGTCTACAAACTCAGACGAGCCTTGCCCCAAGAGAGAAAGCGGCCAATACATTGCTGTTTATGGACGAGCCATGCTTTAGCCGTTTTTCTCGAGTTAGCAACACTCGTCTTGAAGTAGCGGACCATTACAAGGGCATCTATTGCCTAGTTCGTCCTGGTCTTTGGACGACCTTTGACTTCCCTCAATCGAGGCCAAGTGCAACTGTAGCTCGTCCTACAGGCTTGTCTTGTTCCCCCCTTCTTGGGCTTAGCTCATCTGTATCTGATGAACGAGCCATAGTCCAAGAAGGAGAGCGGCCAACATTGGCCAAGCCCGTTGAAATTTCTAAGGACGAGCTTTCGATCTATGGGCAAATCATGTCTTGGCCGGCTTCCTTGAGGGAGCAACACTCGTCATGAAGTAGAGATCCCTTACTAGAGTCTTTACAACTTAGCTGACCGTGTATTCGAAAGTAAGTATCCTTTACTAAGGGCTTATTTCAGGTCAGCTTTCTCTTACAGACTTTAACGTTTCTCTTACTAGAGATTTTTGTCAATTTGTCAACCATTTGTGTTTTAACCTTTAGGTTGTTACACTTTGGCCGGTCTCTTCGAGGGAGTGATGTACGTCTGAGGACAGAGCATTTTTCACATTTTATTTTTCTTTGTAATTTTGTCCAAGTCATAGGCACTTTTAGACTACTAGACTTAACTGATAGAATGCCCCACATTGAAGAACTTGGTAAAAAATAATCAAAGATAAGAAGTAGGAATTGTATTATATGAATTTTTCTTGACTAAGTGCCAAGATATACATGTATACAATTCTTTCTTTTGCTTGTGCCATGGCACTTTGGAGTGGTTACAAACTACTGGCTAGTGTCTTGGCGATTAACTGAGTCAGACGTGGTACTTCTTTAGAGTGTCTGAGTTTCAAGTGCGCTGTATTGGTCGTCCATCCAGATCTTGGACACCTCTTAAACAATCAGATATGGTCCTTCCCAATTTGGTGTAAGTTTCCCAATCTCTTTAGCTCGTCCAACTGCCTCCATTTTCCTTAGAACCAGATCCTCCACCTTGAGTGGTCATCGAGCGACTCTCTTGTTAAAGTCTCGAGCCATTCGCAGCTTGTACAATTGCATTCTTAACAAGGCATTGCCCCTGACGTCTGGTACTTGATCCAAAGCCGTGCGCAATGAGCCCAATTGGCGTCTTCCGCGTACAACATGACTCGTAGGGTGGGTTCTTCAATCTCAATGGGCAAGACGGATTCAGTGCCATAAACCAACATGAAGGGTGTCTCCCCTGTAGAATTTTTGACAGTGGTTCTGATGGACCATAACACCAGCTACAGTTCTTCAACCCATTGTCTCTTAGCATTATCCAACTTCCTTTTGATTCCATTGGATAAAATCTTGTTAAAGGACTCTACTTGCCCATTGGCTTGTGGGTGGGCGACTGCAGCAAAGTGGGCTTTGATTTCCCTTTTTGCCAACCAATCTTTCAGCTTGGGTGTTTCAAATTGTGGGCCATTGTCAAAGACGATGGACTGCGGCATGCCCAAACGAGTTATAATGTTTTTCCAAATAAAGCCTTTGACGTCATTCGTTGTTATACCCCGCATGGCTTCAGCCTCTATCCATTTAGTGAAGTAGTCCACTGCTATGACTACAAACTTCTTTTGCCCAGTGGCCACATGGAAGGGTCCTAGGATATCCATGCCCCATTTGGCAAAAGGCAGAGGGAACAAGATAGGAGTAGGTAGTTGGACGGCTTCTGATGCAGATTTCCATGCTTCTGACAACTGTCGTACTTTTTTGCATAGACGAGAGCATCTTCCTTTAAGGTTGGCCAATAATACCCCGTCCTTAAAGCCTTTTCCCCCCAAAGCTCTTCCCCCAATGTGAGATGCACAAACTCCTTCATGGAGTTCTTTCAGAAACTCTTGACCATCTTCCCTGGTGATGCACTTGAGGAGAGGACTATTGAATGAATTCTTATAAAGTGTCTCATCCCACAATTCAAACCACTTATCTCGAGCCTTCACATACTTGGCCTCTACAGGGTCTGAAGGCAGTCGTCCTGTCTTCTTGTATTCTATTATAGGCTCCATCCAAACCTCCCCTCGGCTAAGAAACATGACTTGTTCTTGGTCAATACTTTTTTTGGGTTTAACATACCAAAACACTGTTCTTGGCACATCACCTTCAGCCGAGCTGGCCAATTTTGAGAGAGCGTCCGCTTGATGATTTTCTGACCTTGGTACTTGGTCGAGAACAAATCGTTTCAAAGGCTCAATCTCATCTTTGATCAGACGCATATATTTGCCCATTGATGCTTCTTTACATTCAAAATCTCCATTAACTTGACTGATGACCAAGAGAGAGTCCGATTTGGCCTCAATTTCCAGAGCTCCTGCCGCTTTACACATTTTGATTCCAGCTAGAAGTGCTTCATATTCAGCTTAGTTATTGGACGCTTGGAATTGGAATCTTAGGGCATATTCAAACTTGTCTCCTTCTGGAGATTGACAAATGATTCCTTCCCCACACCCATTGGCAGTGGACGATCCATCAACCATGAGCGTCCAATGCTTCCTTCCTTCAGCTGGATCAAGTATTGGTTCTATAATTGGCCGAGTAAGCTCAACTATAAAATCTGCCAAGGCTTGCCCCTTAATGGCTTTCCTTGGTTCAAATGATATATCGAACATGTTAAGCTTAACAACCCATTTTAACATCCGTCCGGCGGCTTCCATCTTTTGCAAAACTTGCTTCAAGGGTTGGTCAGTGTAGACGAGTATACTGTGAGCCAAGAAATAGTGCCTTAACTTTCTGCTGGCCATGACAAGGGCAAATCGAAACTTCTCGACTGGTGTGTACCTATTTTCCGCATCCTTAAGCACATGACTCACAAAGTATATTGGAACTTGCACTCTCTCTCTTTCAGCCAGCAGAACTGCACTCACAGCCTGAGTGGACACAACCAAGTATACAAATAGTTTCTCCCCCTTGGCTGGACTGACCAACCTAGGCAACTGACGAAGGTGATCTTTGACTTGCTGAAGCGTTTGCTCAGCTTCTGCTGTCCACTCAAACTTGGCCTTCTTTTTTATAGTAGCGAAAAAGTGATGGCACTTGTCGCCCGACTTAGACATGAATCTTCCAAGGCAGCTAAGCAACCCGTCAGTCGTTGAACTTCCTTTATCTTTGACGGGGATTTCATGACTAGAATAGCTTGGATCTTTTCAGGGTTAGCTTCTATTCCCCTTTGATCTACTAAGAAGCCTAAGAACTTCCCGAACAAGACTCCAAAGATACATTTGATGGGGTTCAATTTTAGCTTGTATTTTCTGAAAGTTTCGAAAGTTTCTCTCAAATCACCAACATGACCTTCCTCTTGCCGGCTCTTGACTATTATATCATCGATATATGCTTCCATGTTTCTTCTCAACTGTGGCTGAAAGACAGTATTGATCAATCTTTGAAAGGTGGCCGGCTCATTACGGAGGCCAAAAGGCATCCTCAGCCAGCCATACAGCCCTTTTTCAGTAATTAAGGATGTTTTGTCCTGATCCTATGACCACATGGGGATTTGATGAAAACCTGAATAGGCGTCCATGAAGCTTAGCAAAGCATGGCCGGTTGTGGAGTCCACTAGACGATCCAACTTAGGCAAAGGGAAACTGTCCTTGGGACAAGCCTTGTTGAGATCAGTGTAGTCCACACACATCCTCCAAGTGTCATTAGGCTTTGGCACCATGACCACATTTGCTATCCATTCTGGATGATAGGTTTCTCTGATGAATTTCGACTCCAACAACTTCTAAACTTCCTGGTCGACCGCCTGATTCTTGGCTGGTCCTAAATGTCTTTTCTTCTGACGAACAAGTTTTAAATTTGGATCAACATTCAGCTGGTGGACGGCTATCTCTGGATCAATTCCAGACATTTCTTCAACACAATAAGCAAACACGTCTTGGAATTCTTTCAGCAAGCTGATTAAAAGACCCCTCAAACCAGGAGAGAGCGAAGAACCAATCTTCAAAGTTCGTTCTGGACGAGCCTCATCCAAACAGACATCTTCTGGGACTTCCACCGACTCTGAACGTTCTATTGCTAGTCCCATGATGGCCATCACTTCTTTAGACGAGGGAGGTTCTTCCTTGACGGGCTCAAACTTTCTTTTCTTGATTGGGAGATGTTCAGACGTTTTCCTTGAGGGAGCAATCGGCGTTTGAGGACTCTAAATTGCCATTCTATGCTCCCTTACATTTTCGGACGCCTTCCTTTCTTCAGCAACCTTCGTCTTATCCCTGGCCATTCTCTGGCCACTTCCAACTTCAGATGGGTTCCTTCCGCCAGCGATCTTCGTCTGAATTTCATTGTCTGCTTTCCAGGATGAAGGCTTTAAAGTAGTTAGGTAGCATTCCCCGGCCGCCTGCTGATCTCCATACAAGGAGTCGATCTGACCTCCATCACATTCAAACTTCATGAGCATCAAGTGAGTTACTATTACTACCTTAACATGATTCAGAGTTGGCTGTCCAAGTATGACATTATAGGCTGTCAATCTCGGACAACCAAGAACTTGACAAACAAAGTTCACGAGGCGTCCTTCTCTCCAACTCGGACGGGCAACGTGACTGCTCCCATAGGATGGATGACTCCTCCCCCCAAACCCTATGATGGGATGGTGGACGGAAACCAAGTTCTTCTCATCAAACTTCAATTTAGACAAGCAATCTGCACTAATGATGTCAGTAGAGCTTTCGGTGTCAATCAGAATTCTTCGTACTCTCAAATTTGCTATCTTCATTTTCACAACCAAAGGGTCATCATGGGGGATTCTCAACTTCCCCCGATCTTGTTCGCTAACCACCACTTTTGGAAAGGGCTCTGCCTTTGTCTGATCAGTCAATAGGACTTGGCCGAGCTCCCTGAGGTAGTTTTTGTGCCCTCTATTGGTTGGTCCTCCGGCAGCAAATCCTCCTGAAATAACGAGGACGACATCCTCGTCCGTGCTTTCACACTCCTTCTTCTTGGGCTGTCGATCCTCCTTCCTCTGAAACTTCCTTCCCCCTTGAGGCAAATAGGAGTTCATCTTTCCTTTTCGAGCTAGATCCTCCAAAGACCTCTTAAGGTGCTTACATTCATTAGTCTCATGACCGCAGTCCTTGTGAAAGTGATAGTATTTACTCTTGTCCTTTATTTCTGTAAGGAGTCTTCATCTCAGCTGGAGCCTTCAACTCATAATGGTCCTTTATCTCCATGAGAATGGAGTATCGGTCCTTGCTGAATTTGATGGGGTTGGATGAAGTAGGCTCAGATTCTTTCCTCTTGCTTCTTCTAGATGAAGTAGTGGTGGAGGTTATGGCCCAAATCTCAGCCTTTTTGGGGTTGCTATTCTTTGGCTGAGCAACCTCTTCAGGCTTCTTGGACTCGGGATGCTTTGCCTTAGCACATACTTCAGTGGCATGTATAAAAGCTTCGGCTTCCTTTAAAGCTTTGGCAAGAGTATTGATTTTCTTCTTCACAAGGTCAAACTTAAAACTTCCTGGCGTCATACCCCTGATGAAGGCGTCAAAGGCCACTCCAGCATTGAGATCTTGAATTTGAAGGGCTTCTAGATTGAATCTCTAGACAAAACTTCTAAGAGCTTCTTTTGGTCCTTGGACGACCTTGCCCAAATGCATGCTTGTCTATTGTTCTTGACGATTAGCAACGAAATGACTAGTAAAGAAGAAACTGAGTTCGGTGAAATTGTTTACTGAATTGGGGGGAAGATTATTGAACCACTTCTGAGCTACACCCTTCAGGGTAGCCGAGAAATTCTTACACCAAGTAGCATCATCTACTCCTTGGACGTACATCTGATGCTTGTAAGCGGACAGGTGATAATCTGGATCGGTTGTTCCATCAAAAGGTTCTATTGTTGGGAGTTTTACCTTTGGGAAGGGGGGCACCTCCATGATCCTGGCCGAGAATGGAGTAGGCCAATTGATCCGGAGGGCTCCCAGCTGTCCCTCAATGGGTATGAACTCCTTCCGATATTCTTTTAATACAGGATTAGATGAAGTGTTTGCTGGTACTGGACGCCTATAGACCATGGGTTGAACCACTGTCTTCTCTTGTCTTGGATGAACAAGCGAGGGACCCAGACTCCTTCCTTTTGTATTGGAAGGTATCCTTAAAGGAGGATCTCTTAAGTATGGGGTAGAGCCAGTGGCCGACTGTTGCAGTGTCGCATCCCTATTTGCCTCTAGGTATTCCCTGGCATCTGTTTCCATTCGGTGTCCATTCGGACGAGCTTGATCTTGGGTCCTTACCACCAGATTTCAGTCCATCTTCCTTCGTTGTTCACTGCCTTCTGGCTGCTTTCCCTTGGCCGTCTTCCTAGAGGGTTCTTGACGAACAAGTCGACTAGGACCCGGACGATTCTCTTGGCAACGTCCCCTAGGAGAGGCTGGATTGTTAGCGGCTGGCTCCGAATTATGATGGAAAAACAGCATGTTGCTCTTAATCTGGTCCTAGACGACTGCTACCATCTTAGTATGAAAGTCATTCAGGACGTTCTCTAGATGGGCAGCAGTCACTGGAAGTTCAAGATTTTCCTGAATGACAGGCTGCTGGGTTGGTCCAGGGACATGGACGATGGACGGAGGTCTATTCCTTCCTCGAGGTGGTCTCTCATGTTCTACTGTGTCTTCGACATTGACCTGAAAACTTCGATTTCTAGCCACATTGGACGATTGACAGTCAGTCATCATTGCGTCTCCCCACAGGCGGCGCCAAATGTTTAGTATGCTTGTCCAACAAGTAAGCTACAGGTTTAGCTTTCTTGTCCCGCAAGTAAACTAGTATTCCTTAGATGTTCTTCACTTGGAGACTTGTGCAACAATGTCTGAATCTACCTGGTCCGAACCCGAGCTTCGTTCCCGAACCTGCAAAAAGGGACCCACCCTGGAGGTTTGGGTGGTGGTTCCCCCTCCGACGCTTAAGTCAGATATCAGGAGTTGTAAGAGAAAGTAGAGATAGAGAGAAAGTATTTCTTCAGAGTAAGTTTACACTGTTTGCATTGAATGATCTTTCTCCTGATTTCAGGGGTATTTATAGTGATTGCAGTATGACAGCTATCCTTAAAAACTGCCCTAGAATAGTGGCATCTGATTGGCTAAGTAATCAGATCATGACACGTGGCAGGCCATAATTTGTGAGAGTTTATCAACCAATCACTTGCAGCCACCTTCAAGGGGTTGGGCTCTTACTAACTTTTGGGCCAGAAAAGTAAGTCTTTTCTCCCAACTGAATACAACCCAAGGGTTGAATCCTTTTTATTTATTAGGGGAGGACACGTGTACGACTCTGATGAGCCCAAGTGTCTCTAAAGGAGCCGTAGATTTTTAGGCTACAACACATCCCATTATCCCAAAATGATAATTTCATATTTGAAAACACAAACCAAATTATTTGAATAAAATAATTTTATTAAATCATTTTTTTGAAGTATGATTACTCTTTTAATCTCTTGCATGACAACTGTTCTTTTTAAATGACCATCAATCATATGTTTAGCTTTCATTATCATGTTTAATAAGAATTTTGACTGTATTTGCTAGATCATTAAAAAAAATGGATACTGTATAAGCTATAGATGCTTTTTAACGACAATTCTACAAGCGTGCACAAATTGACTAAGCTATACATGTATCACATTGACTTATCGTCATTCTTTGCTGTTGAAATGTTTTATTTTGGCTTCAACCAAAAATATAGAAATAAAGGTTTTAGTTTAATGATTGTCCCGTAAAACGAGGATACGATTTCTTAGTACTGGAAGATAGTTGATTGGTTCAAGTTACTATATTACACTACTACAACTATCACAAAATGTGATGTTTCATGATTATATTATAATGGTATAAATCTAATCTTACACATTAGTAAATAAAACTAGTTATTAGGCCCGGGCGATACCTCAGGTTATTAATATTTTCATGTCAAAAAAGAGCATCTAATGTTGCATAGTCTATTGGTTAGAACTTTACTTTAGTAACTTGAGGTCACGTGATCGAATTTTGTACGAAATATGTTTCTATTTTTTTAATGTATGTTGATGACATGGAACGAAACAACTACAGGGAGAGTGCCACGTGGCGTGTATACTTGTTTCAGAACGCCTTTTAATATATTTGTATAGATGATCCAGGCCTCTAAAGCGTTATCCGGGTGAACAACTAGTTAATATATGTGAAAGCCAAACTTTATCAATGAATATGAGACTAGTTTTACACACGGAATGAACACCTCTTCTCATGTAAGAATAAAGTAATAGAAATATTTGCCAGGGATGCCCGGCAATGTATTGGAGAGTTGAATTTTGAGTGATAAAACAACGAAGTCCACGAGAGAGATATTTGCATACACGGAATGGACACTCCTACTGTCCAACACACGGGAAGCCCATTTCCACCAACAAAAAAAAAATTTAATAAATTGGTGTTAGTTTCGTACTTGGGAATTGGGATAATTGTTTAATCAATTATAGCAAAATTAGTACTATTAACCGTTGAGAGACGAAGTTGTGACTTTGTGAGAATGTGATCCCTTGTGCAATTATGTCTCAACATTATGACAATCACGACACAAAATGAATAGGTCCAACCAAAAAGTCAATACTAAGATAATGGTTAAAAATTCCAGGTACGAAAATCACTCAATTTAATATGAATTTCACAACTAATCTACATTAAACAGGAGCATTTTTTATTGATAAAGATACTATATTTTGATCATTATTGATGTCTAATAAAAGCTTCATATGACAGATTCCTAGCTTAGTAGTTTACTTCCATCAAGAATCGATTAAGACAACTTTGAGTACTATGTAATAGACTAACAGTATTATGTATATAGATGAGTAATGTTTTTTTATTAGGAAAGATAATTCGTCCAAAGACCAACTCCTATTAGGCTATTAGCCTGTAGGGTACACCAACTCAGAGGTTGGATATAAGACTAAATAGCGCAGAAGACAACAGACCTAAAGAACCGCTGCTACCACAAGTGAATTCCCAATATATTGTTGGGATAAGGACTAGAACCCTAAGCAATGCCCTAGAATTCGATTTGGTACTCCACTGAACTACCACCTCTCCCTCATATATAAATGAGTATTGTTAACCAAGCCAACTAAGCTTTGCTTAGTAGTGTATTAGGTTGAAGATTCACCTCGGTAGCCATAAGGTTATAATGTTAAATCCTTTTAACTCCAGTAATTGGGATGTATAGATCTTATGTTACTTTTCTCCCTATCGAGAGAGTCGAGGTTTAATAAGATTCTTCTCCAAGAAAAAAAAATGATGAGTAATGATAAAATCATACTTTTTTGGGATGGACAACTTTGGGCAATACTAGAGTAGTATAGTGTATGCGTCATTTCGATGGAAACTAAAAGAGTTTGAAATTGACACGATACAATTAAGTGATTAACCAAGAACCTAATATAATAATTAAGGTGTTGCCAAGATACACTCCCTTTTCTCAAGGGAAAAAAAAGATATACTCCATTGCATTAATAAATTTATTTTTTGGTTTTCCTTTTCAAAGTCAAATCTTGTAAATTTAGACCATAAATAACCATAAATCTCACCAAAATATAATAATAATAAGGAAAATTTCTAATGGTAGGCTCCTATTTTTGAGAATTCTCAATGGTAGATTTAACTTTTTTTATTTCCCATTGCTAGGCCTCAGTTTTTCTAATTTACCCAAATGTAGCATTAATGAGGTTTAAACTTTAATTTCATGTTTATTTCTAATATTTCTGTTAAACTTTAATTTCATGTAAAACTTCCTAAATCCAGTAGCATACCCACTAAAAAAAATGTAGTAGTATACACATGAACAATTGATGAAATGTTTGCCTTGTTACTGCAAAATCAAGCTTTTAATGTTTTGCTAGTTAGTGCCCACTTTTCTCCTCAATTTTTACCACAATAGGAGTAGTACAGTAATTAATTAGGTAGCTAATTTCATTTTTTACGATAAAAAGAAAAGATTTGAGAACATGCCACACCAACGTATATCATCAATACTTAACCCATAGAAAAGTCTCATTTTCCTACATGTGAACAGTCTTCCAAGTTGTTTGAGATGTTTTTTTTTTTGACATCGTGAAAATTTGCATTAATTAAAAAACTGGAGTACAGTCTAATAGATGTTTACTTTTTGAAGATGCATATAAGCATTAGAAAGGCATGTGAACAACATAGGATTAGTTTTAAACAACCCTAATTACTCATCAAAATTAAAAACTTATAGTTGCACATGCTTCAACTATGAATAAAATTCACATGAATCTATGGATTTCCTAAAAAAAACGAAAAGAAAAACCAAATCAAAAAAAGTTGTTTCACATTAAACCAAGAAGTGATTGTTATATACTACTATATGCAGATTTGTGATGGTTGTATAAAGGTCGAAAACATTAATTTACCAATGATATGCATCTTTATAATATAATACTCTATAGTAGCCTATTAGATTGTCAAACTAGTTTACGCAATTTGTAGAAACAAGTAGTGATTAAACTGAGGGGAAAAGTGTAAGCTGGCTTTAAGCTAAAGTAAAGACCAGTTATTTTCATCCAAGAAGTACCACTAAAAATCAAAGGGAGTGAATAGAAGTTTCTGTGAAAATAAAGTCAAAGAATATGAAGTTGAAGAAATGAAAACGACGTATGGACAGATAGAAAAATAGCAGTAAATTGAGGTTTAGAAGTTGCAATTGCAAACTGCAAATATTGAAGTCAATAAATAACCTTGTTGCAATCAAGATGAAGAGTTTTGAAGAGAAGGGTGAATGGAAGTGTGGGCAACAGTAAAAAAAAAGAAAAGAAAAGATAGGCTAATTTAGGTTTAACATAATTAGAGATAAGTTAACAGCCTAATTAATGTTAAACTCTTATTATTAACAGAAAATTATCACTAATGCCACATTTAGCAAATAAACAATAGTTGAGGCCTAGCAATGGGAAATAAAAAAAGTTGAATCTACCATTGAGAATTCTAAAAAATAGGAGCCTACCATTGGGAATTTCCCTAATAATAATATACGTAATCAGGTGAGATTTTTTAGATTCATCTATACGTATACATTCCAAGTATCAATTTTTAATACTTATTTATTAATACATAATACTTGAATATATGAATGATTAAAAATGTGCCTAGGATGCCATACAAAATGCAGATGAAAAGTGTATTAGTTGCCAACAAAATACAATATGTGTAATTACTGTTATCCTCTAAAACTTTCCAAAATTTTAGAAATACAATGCAAGTTACTAATCTTTTTCAAAAAAAAAAAAAAAAAGCTACTAATAGTTTGTTTATACAATTAACCAACAATTTGACACATTAATTAATTAATAACCAAGGATCCTTGGGTTTAATGGTATAGCTTTATATCTCTCACATGGGAGACCAAGGTTCAAATCTTGGTGACAACAAAAATTTCAATATTGTTGGGGGGAAGGGGGGGTTTGGGGATTGTTGGGCCTTTGGGTTTTGGGGGCCCAAAAAAAATTAATTAATACCAAGATACAATGATAATACTCATTTGACACAACACTCTTTTATTACTTTCTAATTAGCTCATACAGTCATACTCCTTCAATTGATACAATAATTTTTTTTTTTTTTTTTGGTAAAAACCCCTTTCGTATTTTGATATTGTTTCAGCAAACACTATATATTACCAACACAAATCCTATATATGGATATATGAACAATATACTTTCTCCGTTCTGAAATAAGTAAAACACTTCTCTTATAAAGCTCTCACATAAAAGAGAGAAGTGTTTCACTTATTTCAGAACGGAGGAAGTATAATGTGTTTGGATAAAAATTTGGCATCCATGATCCAACTGTTAGATAATGCTTATCATTCCTCAATAGTGAGAGCCTAGCTAAAACGGAAGGGTAATCTAGGTTCTTTCATCAAAGTAGGTTATAAATATTAGGATGGTAGATAATACACCTCTGGTTTAGCATATGTAATAAACGTCTACGCGTGATGTTGTTCGGGGTTGGGACCACATCACATTTAACATGTAACCTTATTTTGTATTTAATACTCCTTTTAGGGCAGTGCAAATATCAGGGTTGGACTAGAATTTGGACTGGACCGAAGATTCCGGTTCGGTCCTCGTCTCCTCAATCAACATAAAACCAAGACTCCGGGTTTCTGGACCGGTGGACCGGTATTTCTGTTTATTTTAGTAAAAAGAAAAAAAGTTTAAAAATTCAAAACCTACTATTTATTGCCTTTAATATTATCGTTATTAGAATTATTAAATTTAATGTATCTAATTTATAAATATTTTTAAATCTAAACAAAAATTATTATTTTTAAAAAAAATATAGATTCCGATCCAACATGTCCAAAACTGGACCGGGTTAACCGGTCTTGGACCAGTGTACACCACAAGAGATGATCAACATGGGCCTGGCCAGAGCCGAAAATGGGCGGGTTTTTACGATTTTCTGGCCTGTGGTTCGGGCCCATCCCGGCCAGTCCCGATTTTTGGACAAAAAGGGCAACTTAAATATGGAAAACTTGCTAAATTTTGGTCAGGCCCGAATTAGCAGGTTTTGGCGCTGGAGTTTTAGCCCGAAACGGACCACGTCATAGCCAAAACTGGCCTGACCCATGATCACCTCTAAACACCCTTAACTCCATTCACTTGCAAATAGAAGAGTCATTTTTTATTGGTACACATTTTAAGAGAAAAAATACATCCATGTAACGAGGTAAAAAAGTAAGAGAGATAGATAAACTTAAATGTAGGATTAATTTTCTATGTAAGGTGGAGTCAGATTGTTAAGCATAGGGAAAATGATGGATTTACCTATTTGTGGAAAGTGGAAAATCTTACTAGAAATAACTTAAAGAATTTTGGAACATCTATCTGCAAATGGGTGACTATATATTACGTTCTCTGTTTTTTTTAGTTTTGACTTTTTTAGTTTGACCATTTTGTGTTATTTATATGTAAGGAAAAACAAAATCATGTGAAATTTTGTTGGATTAGTCTCAATATATACTTTTGTAATATCAACATATTCATATCCAATTAAAAATATTGATGCTCAAAATTGTTGATTGGCAAACGTACAGCATATGATAGAACTAAAAAAAATGAAGAAAGTATTACCTATTGTAATACCTCTCATGATTGATTTAAAGGGATTTAGCAGGCTACTCATTCCAACAAGATGCATCTTTCTTTTAGAGAGCTCATCTCCTTAGTTACTCCACAGTTAAGCGTGCTTGGCTGGGAGTAGTCCATGAATGGGTGACCTCCTGGGAAGTTTCTGAGGGTGCGCATGAGTGAGGACAAAATGCGCCGGAAGAACTTGTGTTGGTTATTGAGGACAGTTGCTGGTCCTGGATGCGCATTGGTGACGATATACTCGACTTCGTATGGGTCGGGTGTTACAAATAGTATCAAAGCAACCCTATGACCGCGTTTTGGGGCGACCCTAAGGCCGAATATTAGGAGTCCTCATGCGCCTAGTGGGGGAGGATTCTGGGGCTGCATTGTCATAAGGAGCACCCAGAGGTTGTCATACTGAATATCTGGAGTCTCCGACGATCAGTCTTCAGGCAGGGGCGACCCACAGGTCGTATGCCGAATAAGTGGAGTCCTCATGCGCAACGACGGCGTTGCTGTTCTCAAGTGGGGGTGTATGTAAATTGTAATACCCCTCATGATTGCTTTAAAGGGATTTAGCAGGCTACTCATTCCAACAAGATGCATCTTTCTTTTAAGGAGCTAATTTCCTTAGTTACTCCACAATTAAGCGTGCTTGGCTGGGAGTAGTCTAGGGATGGGTGACCTCCTGTAAAGTTTCTCAGGGTGCGCATGAGTGAGGACAAAATGCGCCGGAAGAACTTGTGTTGGTTATTGAGGACAATTGCTGGTCCTGGATGCACATTGGTGACGATATACTCGACTCCATATGGGTCAGGTGTTACACCTATTGTTTCTAATCACATCAACTTTTCCCATCCCTTCTCAACAAAAGAAAAAAGAGCTCATTATCATTGTTATTAAAATCCCGATTCGGATCTTACGATCCCACGATTTTACAATCCTGAAGGAACTCACGATCTCGATCCTACATAGAATCTTAATTTTGTAGGATCTTTTGATCCTACCAATTACAAAAATTCATATGGTAGGATCGTAGTACGATTCTACGATTCTACGATCCTACGATTCTACGATACGATCCCATCATTAGAAATATATAAACTAATTTCACTTATTATATTTCTCCTATTAGATTTTGGTTGCACGTTACTTTAATCTTATAGCATTAAGCTACTACCACCATTTGTGAATGGAAAAATGTCATTATTAATATGTGAAAATTCTTATTATGAGTTTTGCACCATATTGTAGCATAATTATCACTATTTTACCCAGTTAGTAGGATCTTACGATCCGATCTTGCCGATTCGGTCCTACCAGCCATTGCGATCCAATGTAGGATCCCGATCCTAATAACATTGCTCATTATATTTAATCATATTCTTTTCTTTGTTGGTACAATATTTTACCCCTATCTCCAATTAAGTCCAATTATACATCCTCCTTATTTATGTTACAAAAGAATTAAATTGAAATGACTAATATATTTTGAGATAAAAGAAGTAGTCAATTTACATTTTTGACAAGGAATAACATAATTACCATTGAAAGAATTTGTATAACATCTATCATTAATTAGATAAGCAAAACATTAGATATAAATAATATTAGTATAAATTGCAATTAAAACGAATAAGTAAGATTTAACTTGGGAACAATTTCAAAGCCACAAACATCACCTTTTGCCACGAGTGGTGATGTACAATGATGACTTTGCATCTTTCATCACCTTCTACAATTTGTGTTGTAATCGTTCTGATAAAAATTATTTATGAAATAAATAAAACATTTATAAATCTATACCAGCTTCCAAAATTTTGTGAACCTAGATACATGAGGAAAATAAGTTATGAAAATAGAAGAAATTATCTCGCAAGGAGAGAGAGAAGATTATTGTCAGAATCATTGATTGAAGAAGCTGACTTTTGAAATTTAGGAAATTCTGCATGGTTTCGTATTTCTCTATGTTTGTTAATTCTATCTGGTACCACCTGAATGTTTGGAATTTCACATGTACTCTTAGTAAATGACACTTCTACTTGGTAGTTGGTACTACTTGAAACGGGATTGTTAAATATCGCCCCCAAACTACTAAAAATCGCCCCAACTATTATATGATTATACCATTATACCATTAATTTAATTTTTGGATTTTTACTCCACCTTTTAACTTTTCCCACCTACCATCTTCTCTCTCATCTTCACCATTCTTCATCAGATTCATCACTCTCATCCCTCTCATCCTTCTTCACACAAAAACCACCACCTCCACCACCACCACCACCATCTAAACCCAAAAAAATGTCGGAAAATCCAAGGCCACGGAAGAAGATTGTTCTCAAGCGTCACACGGAGGAGGCAATCTTCAGGGCTACGGAGGCAAGACGCCGGTAAGAAGCTGTAGAGGAGGCGGCGGCAGTAGCGGATATAGTAAGTTTAGAAATATAATTATTATTGTAGGTTGTAGAAAATTAGAAATAGTAAGTTTTGATTATGAATAATTAATATTGTAGGTTGCAGAAAATTATAAATAATATGTTTTGATTATAAATAATTATTATTATAGGTGGTAAAAAATTATAAATAGTATGTTTTGATTATTAATAATTATTGTTGTATGGTTAATATATTGATTTTTTTATTTTTTTTATTTTTACGTATTTGTTGATGAATAGCCATCTAGGTTTCGATAATTTGTCGGAACGACACTTCCCGGGTTTCGCGTGCACAACGAGGATTCAGGTCCGCGACATCCCCACTCACGTGGTGTTTCCGCTTCAGTTAGGAGGGAGCGGATGAAGCCGACTGGTTCACGACGTTAGTTTGAGTTACACGATGAGGGGGTTGGTGAATCGTACGATGCAAGGGAGCATCAGGAAATGGATGAGGGGGAGGAGGATGATCGGGGTACATATGAGGCGGGTTCTGATGTTCTTTATGATGATGATGTTCAGGATGCAATTATGCGGGAATTTGAGAGAGATCCAGAGCCTACAGCCGGTGATCATTGGAATGTCCGTAAGGGTAGGGGTGGGCGGTTTATACGCGGCGATGGGAGTTCATCGACTGTTGAGAGTCGAAAGGGGAAGGGGAAGGATGCCGATGACCTTAGCTGGAAGGTTACATGTCCAGTTGCAGGAGGACCTATTGTTGGGTCTGTTATCCCTAGTTTTGGTGGACATGTAGCTATAGAGATTTGGGAGGGGGGATAGAATTCTCCTGAAGTGTCAGACACGAGAGAGGATTTGTACACGTTTGAGGACGTGGGCTAGGGCGTTGCCTCCATCGATACATGATCGTCTTCGTAGAACGTCCCTGTACCATATCCCCTTTACTATGTTCACGCACATTGATGCGCCCTTGATTTCAGCATTTGTCGAGCGGTGGCAGCCTGATATGAGTTCTTTTCACCTACCGTTTGGGGAGATGACGATCATGATGCATGATGTGTGGCATATATTGCATATTCCAGTTGAGGGGTGCACGGTCAATGACACCACTCCGAGTGGTGCTCTAAGGGGTTTGGTTGCAGACTCGATCGGTAGGACAGTTGCAGAGCTCGGGAGTCCATTTTGGGAAAATGGTGCTATTCTTTGCACAAAGGGTTCTTGATATTCTATCGGATGGGGAGACACCCGCTTCATTAGAAACTTGGTGACATGTATTATATGGTTGATTCTAGGATGCTGTTTGTTCCTAGATAAGAGTGGATCGACGTTGAGACCCTTTGACATTGTTGAGGCCAGGTCTCCAAATGTCGTTCACACGTTCTCCTGAGGGTCGGCTACACTGGCGTACTTGTATCGTCAGTTGGGTGAGGCTAGTCGGACCTCCACAGTCGGGATTAGCGGCTGTTTGACTTTACTCCAGGCATGGATTTATGAGTATTTTCCATGCTTCAAGCCACGCGCACAACATATTATTGGTGGGGAAGCTCCACGAGCGCAGAGTTGGACTACATACCCAGAGCCGAGGTCTCATAACCGTCTTTGTTCTATCAGGAGACAGTTAGACACATTGACAATAGAGGATGTAAGTGACTATTTATGTACTATTATTAAAAGTTTGTATTTTACTTGCATTTCATTAAATAAAATTGCTTTTTTGTAACAATTGCAGGTGGATTGGTTGCCTTATGGTCATCATTTTGATCTGAACACTATTCGGAGAACATTATATAGGGGCACCATTCGTTATCGGGAAGTTATCGAGCCCTATATGCCTGATCGATGTTTGCGACAGTTAGGCCGTATGCATACTGTACCTGTTCCTATTATTGCTCCAGAGTCTGCATCTAGGCCTAGCAAGGGAAAGTATTCTGTGAAATCTTCTGCTGTCCATTGTAAATCGGGCTGGTTCTCATTCTCGACAGGGAAAGATCCAACTTTTGGCCAGAACGTTGAATCCATGGATCCAACGTTTGGCCAAAAGGTTGGACCTTTGGAACCAACGTTTGGCCAGGACGTTGATTCCATGGGTCCAACGTTCTGGCCAAACGTTGGATCCATGGAATCAACGTTCTGGCCAAACGTTGGCGATGTGTATACTATTAACAAATGATTATCTCTTCGTCTGAAGACGACATTCTTGCCGGTGGTGATGGCGTTGGGTGATGATGTTAGGTTGGAGGTTGCGATTGGTGGTTGGTGATTTTAGAGAGAATTGTAAATTGGTAAAATTCAGATTTGAAATGAAGGTAAAATTTCAAATGCTAAATTAATGTAAAATGGTAAAAAGGAGTTAAGGGAATAATGGTATATTCGGAGGGTAGTTGGGGCGATTTTAAGTAGTTTGGGGGCGACGAATAGAAGTTCAGCTTGAAACAATAATATTTCCCCCTGGCACCTAACTACTAGCCAACCACCTTCCATAATCCTATTCCCATTACCGATGTCAATCACAACCATTAGTACTACATAGCTACTATCGTAATGATTGATGGGTGAATTGTGAAGATCGAGTGTCCGGAGTCTAAATGTCTAATTAGTGTCAATTATGATGGTGGGGAATTGCAGATGGGTGGCTGGTGGTGGACTTGTGGAGAGACGCTACACATACACTTGGTGTATGTAGGACATACATACACTTCCAATGGTGTATTCCCACGTCGTTGCTAGCCAAAAAAAGAGAGGGAAAAATGGGGGGGGGGGAATAATTTGGTTGATGGCGCCACAAAGCATGGTGTGGCGGGACAAATTGATGTTGGCGCCCAACATGCATTTAATGCATATTATGCCCACCAACCTGCATTTAATGCATATTACTCCCACCAACCTACAAAATGTAATATAAGTTTTGATTACTAAGTAAATGTGTGTTGTTACTAAAAAAAATTACAAACTTAAAATCGTTTGAACCTTCTTTGTTACTAATGCATATTACTCCCACGAACCCGCAAACTGCAATATAGTTTTTGATTACTAATTAAATATGTTGTTACTAGAAAAATTACAAATTTAAAATCGTCTAAACCTGTTTTGTTGTTAATATAATTGAATATTTTTATTTATATAATATGTTTTACTTTCAATTTTAATTGTCATATAATGGATTCAAATGTTTCCATTGTATTAACAAATTTAATATTTCTTCACGATACAAAAAAAAAAAAACTTTAATGAGGGAAAAAATGTGGCACTAATGGCAAGCATGGGATTCGAACTCGGGATCTACATTGATGCTGTTTTAACCAAGTGGGCGGGATATTCACCATGCTAACAAGTGGATATATTAAATAATTATAGTATGCACAGCTATTCTTTGCAAAATGTAATAAAGGTTATGATTACTAATTAAACGTACGTTGTTACTAGAAAAATTACAAACTTAAAACCGTTTGAACCTGCTTTGCTATTAATATAATTGAATATTTTTTGTTTATATAATCTGTTTCACTTTCAATTTTAATTACTCATATAATGGACTTCAAACAAGGTTATCAGGGTCGCGATCCTATTTTGGATCGGTGAGGGCATATAGGATCGGTTCGTTGGATCGAATCATAGAATCGTATGATCCTACAAAATAACTAAAATTTGATAAAAAAAAATTTCTAAATATGTTCCAAATGATTCATAATTTGAGGAGAATAATCCTAAAGTGCAAATTAGATTGTTAAAGCTAACATAGGGTTGAATTATAAGATAATAATGTGTTTGTACACAGAATTTACCATTCATATAATAATATTTAAAAAAATATTTTTAAATTAATTTTGAAAAAACTGAATAAGTAATAACAAAGTGATGATAGTAAACTTATTTGCTTAGTTTTGCATTTTAGATGCATAATTCATATATTTGGATGACAAAATACAAGTAGAAAAGCAAACAAGAAAGAAAAAGAGCAATAGGTTAGTTGTGTGTAGGATTGGTCAATCCTACTGATTCTATGAAACGATATTACGATTCCTACCGATCATATACCGATTCCAACCAATCCTGAGCGATCCTATGCGAGGCCGATTCTATGAGCGATTCAGATCATTTGGTCATATTAGGATCGTAGGATCGTACAATTCTACTATCTAGATCGTGATTCCAACAACGTTGACTTCAAAGGTTTCCTGGATTGAAAAGCTTGATGTTTTGTTCTAAACTGGAAGCTTAAATTCTTACTATTTTTTTTTTTGCTAAATAAGTAAGTTTTCATTCATTCAAACTACTTCATACAACCAATCCTAACTCAACTCCAAACAAACCAACTAGGGCTATGTTCAGTTCATCTTATTTTTACTTATTTCAGATCAGATCAAATCAAATCAGATAAGATCAGATCATATCAGAAAATATAAGTTCAGATCAGATCAGATCAGATCAGATCAGATCAGATAAGTTCAGATCAAATCAGATAAGTTCAGATTATGCTTATATTTAAAAACTTATAATATTATTATTATTATCATCATGATTATTACGATTATTAGTATTACTAATGCTATTATTATTATTGTTGTTGTTGTTGTTATTATTATTATTATTATTATTATTATTATTATTATTATTATTATTATTATTATTATTACTACTTTATACAATTACTATTATTATTAATATTACTATTTACTAGTACATTTGTTCAAAAAGATTATTATTATTGTCGTTGTTGTACTTATTAATTATTAATATTGGTAATTATTATTATTAATGTCGTTGCTATTATTATAAATGTCATTGATATCACTATTTGAAGCTATTTGTGTTCAAGAAGAAGAATGTTCTTTTGGCATTTGTAAGTGTTCTTTTTTATATTTATTCTAATTAATAATTTTGATATGTGATGTTCTTTTTGATGTTGTACATGTAACGAACATGACAATAGTATATGATGTTTATTTTTTAAAACAATTTTGGTAGAATAATATAAATTATATATTACTAGTTTATATAAAACATGAGTAGCATGGGATAACCTAATGGTGTTGTCATCACGTTCAAAATTTTCCCTACAAAGGATTTCAACTTATCTTTAAAAACAAAGTTTATATAGAACAAGACAACGATATAAGAAGAATATTTAACCATTTTGTTGAAGATCATATGATTATATATATATATATATATATATATATATATATATATATAGGTTTATTTATAATAAAAAAGAACAATTTATTGATATAACAAAGAACATGTTGTTAGTTAAATCCAAACATGTCATCAATATAAAAATAACATCTATCTTTTATTTTAAAAATGTGTTCTTTAAATAGATCTTGTATGCTCTTTTCAGTATATGTTCTTTTTTTAATATCATTATATGTTATTTTCATTACTACCTAAATTCTTATTATTAACAGACCTTGAACATGAGTGTTCTTTTATTTATAATTTTTTTGGGCCCCTTTCGGGAATCTCATGGTAAGATGAATTTTCTTTGGGCTGCCCTTGCACAGGGTCACTCACCTAAAGACCCAAAAAGGCCCAACCCTCCTCCTCCACCCACAACCATATTGAAATATATGCTTCCACCAAGATTTGAACCTTGGTCTCCCATGTGGGAGGTAAGAAACCATACCATTATATTGGACCCAAGAGTCCTTAGTATTTTATTTTTAATTGTATGTTCATATACTAATGTGCTCTTTTTCAAAAAAAAAAAATAATTATGCTATAATAATAATAATAATAATAATAATAATAATAATAATAATAATAATAATAATAATAATAATAATAATAATAATTATTATTATTATTATTATTATTATTATTATTATCATTATTATTATTATTATTATTATTATTATTATTATTGTTATTATTATTATTATTATTATTATTATTATTATTATTATTATTTTTATTATTATTATTATTGTTATTGTTATTATTGTTATAATATTATTTATATTATTATTATAAAGTTATTATTATTATATTATTATTATTATTATTATTATTATTATTATTATTATTATTATTATTATTATTATTATTATTATTGAAAGTTGTGCATAGTAATAAAATGATAGTAATAGTAATACTAGTAATGAAATACAAAGTAATAATAATATTAGTAATAATATGTTTTTAAAAGATTAGTTCGGATCAGATCAGATCAGATAAGTTCAGATTAGAAAATTTCAGGTGAACAAAACATAGCCTAGGTTGGACTCTTTGGAGAAGAGCAGGAACCCAAACATCTATACACATCATATCCCATTACAAACTCATAAACCATTGCTGATCTCTACTAGTAATTCTCTTAAGCATAACATCATTTATTCTAAGTCTAATTTCACTTTTCATTCTCTTAACACTATTGCTAATAGTAGCCACACTATTGTGTCCAATAGCATTCATTCCTGCATTTCCATACATGATAAACCATAGCAGCTATATCAACTAAGATCACCTGCTTCTGAAATTTAGACTTAGAGCTTCTATTAATCCATCTGCAAATCTGTTGTAAATCCAGAGCAGTAGTAGTAATACCCAACCAGATCTTGATCTCTTGAATACACCCAGTACTGTAATTACACTTAAAAAACAAGTGTTGACGATTTTCTATTTGCAATCCACATATCAGGCATTGATCTGTATCACTGATACCTATCTGTTTCAATCTTTCTGTTGTCTATAATTTTCCTTGTCTCTTGACCAAATTATGAACCTATATTTAGGTACACTTAGCCTGCTCCAAACCACTTTCCCCAAGAAACTCGCTCCTGAGCTCCAGTAATCTTCCCATAAACATCCTTCACTGAATACTTATCCATTGTACTCAATTCATCTCTTGTATAAAAAGCTTTCAGAATTTCTTTCACTTGGCAGACTTTCTTCCAATACCAGCTAGCATCTTCCTTAGGTGTATATGACCACCAATCAATGTTCTTAATGTACACTGAATGGACCCATTTAATCCAAACATTATCTTTTTTGGAAGAAATGACCCATACATATTTCCCCATACTAGCTATGTTCCATTGTTTCACATTTCTAAAGCCCAATCCTCCCTCATTCTTGTCTTTACAAACCTGCTCCCATGCTACATAACCAGGTTTATGACTGAAATAGTTACCACTCCACAAGAATGCTCTACAAATTTTCACCACATCTTGTAACACTTTTTGAGGTAAAACATATACATGTGCCCAGTATCTATGTATACTAATAAGTACTGAATTGACGAATTGAGCCCTAGCCATGTAGGAAAGATTTCTGGAACTCCAGATGTTTATCCTAGCTACCATCTTCTCTAATAATATCTCACATTGATCAGCAGAAATTCTCTTGGAGCAGATAGGCAATCCTAGATATTTAAATGGTAGTTTGCTGAGAGTAAAACCTGAAGCAGATACAATCCTCTAAACCTCATCCTCTAGCATGCCACTTGTGTACATAGTTGATTTATGAGCATTTGCATTCAACCCAAAAGTCTTTGAAAAGAGCTTAAAAGCACCTAACAAGAGATATATTGAAGCAAATTCTCCTTTGCAACAGAGAATCAGATCATCAGCAAAACACATATGAGTGAGCTTCAATTCCTTACATCTAGGATGGAATTTGAATTGTGACAGCTCACTCATCTTATGCAATACTCTTGACAAGTGTTCCATACAAATGACAAATAAGAGGGGGGACATAGGATCACCTTGTCTCAGCCCCCTCTTAGCAGGGAAAAAAATCTTTCATTGACCCATTTATAAGCAAAGAAAATCTGGGTGTTGTTACACATTCCATCACCAGCTGAATGAACTTCACAGGGAAGCCTAATTGTTCTAGCATTTACTTTAAAAATTCCCAATTGACAGTGTCATACGCCTTCTGAATATCAATCTTGAACAAGCAACTTGGAATCACATTCTTCCTCCATAGTGCCTTACCAGGTCTGAATAACCATGATATTATGTGCAATATATCTCCCATGTACAAACCCTCCTTGATTTTCTAGGATCAAGTCAGGAAGAATGCCTCTCAATCTATTGCATAACACTTTTGTTATACATTTGTAGATAGTATTGCAACATGAGATTGGCCTGAATTCATCAACTGTCTTTGGACATTTGACCTTGGGGATCAATGTTATAGCAGTAGCATTCACTTCTTTCAACAAACTGCCACTCTGCAAAACATCTTTTACAGCTTCTACCACTTCAGTTTCAACCATATCCCACACATCTCTATAAAAATATGTACCAAACCCATCAGGACCAGGTGACTTTTCCCCTGGAATAGAAAAAGGAGCAGTTTATATCTCTTTAGATGTATAAGGGGTCTGTAAAATTGCTATGTGTTGTTCAGTTACAACTGGACCACACTCAATCACTTGTGCTAACACATCAGTTCTATCAGATGTACTACCTAGTAACTGATTATAGTAAGCTAAGAAAGATTCAGTAACATCCTTAGCATTATCCCTCTAATTTCCTTCTGTATCATATATGCTATATATATGATTATGCATCCTTCTAGCTTTTATGCTCTGATGAAATTAAGCTGAATTTTCATCTCCATGTTGTACCCAGTCCATCTTTGCTTTCTGTTTTAAAAAACTCCATGTGAGCAGTATGTTTCAAAGAATACTCTTGCACTGCAAGAAACTCTTGATTTCTAAGCTGCTCATCATGAGGGTTCAAATGCATTCTTTTTTGAGCCTCCATCATATCATGAAAAGCCTTGACTTCAGCTGCTTGAATTTTAGAAAAACCAGTTCTATTCAAATCCTTCAGTGCCTGCATAACTAGCTTCAATTTTTTCATGACTCTAAACATCTTAGAGCCTTGAATGTTCACATCCCAAGCCTGCTGAACAATGCTTCTAAACTGTGGAGCAGCTTTCCACATAGTATAATACCTGAAAGGTTTACCTCCTGAATCCTCCCTAGGATATATTGTAATGAGAGCAGGTGAATGATCAAATTCCCCCTCCTCTTGAAAACATGCCTCAGCTGAATAGTTGACTTCTTGCCATTCACTGTTTGACATTACTCTATCCAACTTTGAAAACACCCTCTGATCCCCTGTTTGCTTGTTATTCCATGTATAAAAATACCCTGAACATTTTATATCCCCCAAAGCACAATCTATCATACAAGCTCTTATATCAGCCATTTCCACCTCTCTTACTTGTGGCCCAATTCTTTCATCAGGGTTCATCACACAATTTAAATCCCCACACAGTAACCAGGGTTCCTGTGTATTTAACTTCCTCAAATCTTTCCATAATTCCAACCTCCCACGTCTATCATTATATGCATAGATAAAAGTACAATAAAATCCAACACTCCTATTTAAAGGCTGAACAAAACAATGAATAAGCTGACTAGAAACACTTATAATACTCACAGTGAAACTAGTTGCTTTCCATGCTACCATGATTCTACCTCCATCATGAACACTTGAGTTGGAAGTGAAACACCATCCAGGGAACATTCTTTGGTAAAGGCTACCAATATTCTTAGCCTTTACCTTTGTTTCAAGGAGGCTCACTAGGCCTGCAGAATGACCATTAAAATATGCTTTAACATCATTCTGCTTTTTGACCAAATTGAGCCCCCTCACATTCTAGCAAATGATCCTATCCATTAGGATGAGGAGAGATCCCCCCTCCTGCTGTTTGCTGCTCCATTCCTATTCCAACATCACCAATAATCATCTCATATGTGTTTTCACCTTCCATGTTCAAGGCCTGAAAAGTGTTTGTAGTAGCAGTAGATTTGACTGCAGATACCCTCACCCTAATAGGCTTCAATGCTCTCTGGAACCCCTCCTGGTCAACCTCTCCCAATTGCTCTGTAGGCTCAGGTGGCTTCCTGTTCTCTTGCACTAACTGAACCTTCTTAGGTACCCAAACTTTCTTGACTTTCTTAATTCTGCAACTTTGAGTATCATGCCCAATCCCTTGACAATTACCACATATACTAGGCTTTCATTCATAATGCATAGGCACCTCTGTAATATTGACATATTCATTAACAAAAGAAACTAAATCTGGCAAAGAATGATTCAATTTCACTTCTACAACAATTCTGGCATATTGCAACTTCTCTTTGTTTCTTGTAGCTTCATCTCTCTTAACTGGATCACCTATCTGACCAACAATCTTATGTAGTGTTTTCTCACCCCCAATATTTCAATCCCAACTTTAATTGTACCCAAATTGGCAGCATTTGAATATCATCCTTCTCAAAGTCCATATCAGGGTGCCATGGTTTCATGATTACAGGCTTGTTATCAAAGAAATAATGCCCCTGTAACACAGAATCTCTAGAATCCATAGCATTAACCCTTCTTAACTACAACTACTTTATCTACTTTGAAATTCTTCCAAACTCTTCGAATAAAACCCTCCATAACCTGAATGGGTGGATTTGCTTCTATGACATAGCAAACTAATGAAGAATTCCAATAATTAATCTCCTCTTCTATATCCTCCATTTCTATTCGCACTTGTTCATACCCATTCTTATTCACTAATTCAGTATCATTCTCAATTTCAATTTCATGAACATTCTCAATGTCATTAACATTCTCAACATCAATTTCATTATCTAGTGCAACAGATTCAAGTTGTTGTAAAATGGGCACATTATTCGTACCTGAATCAATATATATCTGGATTTCTTCCCGGAGGTTTCGAATGCAAAGATTGCAGCCATTCATTAAATGTTATGCGAATTTCACTCTACTGTTGAATTTGTTGGATTGAAGCTTTTAGCGTCAAAACTTCTCCAATTCCCAGCCGAAAATATATTGCCTCAATTCCCATTATTTCATCAATTGAACGAGTTTTCAATGCCTGTCAATCCGAAGAAGGACCACGAGGCTTCCTATACCTTTTCCACAATTAGAGTTTCGAGATTTCTCACCCAATTTCCTTGCCATGGCGACGGCGTAGGATAAGAAGAGGGTGTACGCCGAGAGAAAACATAGGCGGGAAATTACTCGAATTTAATGTAGGTATGTATGCCTTGTTAAATTCTTACTAATTTGTTGCTGTTAAATATAGCATTTTGTCAAAATTAACAAATACAAATGCAATTTAAGCAAAAGGTTTATAACCTTTTTTTTAGTAAAACTTAAAAGTTTAAATACTTTGTTTATTGTTTATTATAAGGCACAACAATTATTATTCTTGTCATATACACATACTAACTCTCGTTCAATTGTTAGCCTTTAAAGAAGTTGTGTTCCTTAATATTTACACAGCTACTAAATTAAGATCAATTGTTTTACCAAAAATAGAAATTATGCTCCATAATATTATTATTATTAGATAATTATTTGTTATAAGGCACTAAATCTCGATCGATTGTTTCACCAAAAATTGATATTATGCTACTACAACCACCCAATAATAACGACAAAACTTAAGTTGGATGGTTCGAATCAAACATTGAAGGGTTAAAATAAAAAAACGAAGGGTTATAAAGAATAACGATTGAAATTCAAATACTAGTTATCGAAGGGTTATATATATATTTTCAATTTTAATTATTATATTAATGGACTTCAAATATTTTCTGGATTGGAAAGCTTGATGTTTGGTTATAAACCGAAAGCTTAAATTCTCACTAATCTGTTGCTGTCAAATACAACATTTTGTCAAAATTAACAAATACTAATGCAATTTAAGCAAAAGTTTTATAATTTTTTTTAAATAAAACTTAAAAGTTTAAATACTTTGTTTATGGTTTACTACAAGTCACAACAATTATTAATCTTGTTGTACACAAATGCTAACTCTCGATCAATTGTTAGCCTTTAGAATTAAAGTTATGCTCCTTAATATTAACAGAGCTACTAAATTTCGATCAATTGTTTGACCAAAAATCGAAATTATGCTCCATAATACTACTCCCTCCGTTTCTTTTTAATCTACACACTTTCTTTTTTGGTTCGTTTCTTTTTAATCAACACACTGTTGCTTTTTTATTTTTGGTAACATGTCACATCTACTTTCTCCTCTTTTTCCACCCATATCATCCACTTTTAATATTTTAACCCACTTTTTAATTTCTCTCTCTCACTTTTCAATTTCTCTCTCCACCTTTTCAGTTTATCCCTCATACTTTTGCACTTTCTTCTTGGTTCTCCCCCAAAGTGAAGTGAGTAAATTAAAATGAAACAGGAGGAGTATTATTTGATGACTTTTTGTTATAAGGCACTACTTGTGTATTAATCTTGTAATATACAAATACTAAATCTCGATCGATTGTTTCACCTAAAATTGATATTATGTATAAATAAATACTTACCAACTAAGGAGTAACCCTCAAAATACTCTATGCTAGTTTGCTACTATATAACCACCCAATAATAACGACAAAAGCTTAAGTCGGATGGTTAAAATTAAAAATTGAAGGGTTAAAATAAAAAACCGAAGAGTTATAAAGAATAACGATTGAAATTCAAATAATAGTTATCGGTTACTAAAAAATGTAGCGTTATGTGAAAACAAATACAAATGAAGCAAAAGGTTCAAGTAACATATTTATAATAAAACTTAGATTTTTGATGCTATGTTACTTTTTGTAAGAAGATCTCTAACTATTCTTCATTTTATTATCCTTTTTTCAAATCATGTAAGGAGATTAGTAAATTGTTTCATTAAAAAATTCATTCACTACTCATTAGCATTACTAATATATGTTATCATATTCTTTAATATTAATATTATCTCTTAAGTAAAAACTACAAACATGTTGTTACAACTTGCTGCTTGAAAAGACTAAAGTGCCACTACAAAATGTAAAAAGACAAAAGTGCTACTAGAAAAAAAATGGGGTATTAAGCTAATGGGCGGGATATTCACCATGCTAACAAGTTGATACATCAAATAATTATAGTATACACAACCATTATTTACAAACACTAATATAGGTTTTGTTTACCAATTAAATGTATCATGTTACTATAAAATTTACAAACTTAAAATCGTTTGAACCTGTTTTGCTACTAATTTAACTGATTTTTATATATTTATTTTTTTACAACAGCAACAGTAAAAGCTTCTGCATGGCTTCAAACGACTATAAGTTTGAAATTTTTTTAGTAACAGTAAACATTTTAATAGTAATACAAACCTATATTATAGTTTGCAAAAAAAAAAAGGCGGTGTATAGTATAATTACTTAATATCTCCACTTCTTGACATGGTGAATATCCCACAATCTTGGTTACTACAACGACAATGAAAACGCGTTTATGGCTATTAGGTCCCGAGTTCGAATCTCATGCATCCCAAATGTTTTTTCAAATTAGTTTTGCTTTAATGTTTATTGTATTTTTTTCCTTTAGGTCACAATTAAGTCCACGTAACATACATTTAACCAAATTCATTTAATTATCAACAAATTTCCAAACTAAAATAAAGTTTTATATTACTACTAAAATCTAACATGTTACTAAAATTTTAAAAAAGACCAAACTGCTTCTACATACCAAAGTGCTACTACAAATTTGGGTAAAAAAAACTACAAATTTTGAAACTAAAAGATAGTTCTCTGTTACTACTAAAATCTATCTACACTGTTACTAAAATTTTAAAAAAGACCAAATTACTTCTACAAATTTTTAAAAAAGACTAAAGTGCTACTATTATTATTTATATCATAAGATGTAGACTTAATACCATTATTTTAAATTAAATGTTCTTTTTAGGTATTTTAGATTTAGTTTATATACTCCCTCCGTCCCAGAATACTCTTGACACTTATCAGGGCACATAGTTTTAGATGATAAGTTGTTGTTTGGTTATCAATTGTTATTTTATTTAAAAGTAGATGTGATATGAGTGAGTAGGTAGTAAAAGTAGTATTATATTATTTGGAGGAGAGAGGGTGTGGGCCAATGGTTAAAAGGTAGAAGGATTAAAATAATAGTGGGTCATATCCAAAAATAGAAGTGTAAAGAGTATTCTGGGACAGATGAAAAAGGAAAGTGTAAAGAGTATTCTGGGACAGTGGGAGTATTATTTATATCATAAGATATAGACTTAATACCATCATTAGGAAAACTAATTATTGAAATTTATTATATTTTGACCTTTAAATATTGTTATTGTTTGGGCTTGATTAGTCAGCAGCCCAATAAGGAGCATAAAAGCCTCCTAAAGCTTGGGACAGGTGGCAGTAGTGGGTCCCACCTGAAAGTTGACCTAATCACAAGGACTTGGGACACCTTTAAAAGGGTGGAATAATCATTGCCTAAAAAGGTAACATGCCCATTGGTATCAAAAAGGCCCATCTAAACAATGTTTCCTGTCTGGGAAATCCCCAACACTATAAAAACCAACTGCCTCATCAATGATCAGGTATTCAATTCTCACCTAACAAACTAGAGCATCTCTCTCTAGACTTTCTCTCTCTACCTCAATCTCATCTGACTTGAGCGTCGGAGGGGCGATCCCGGAACCATCCCGGGGTAGTCTAACCTATTTTTGCAGGATTCCGGCGTACGGGCATCGGAGCTCAGGCGTACCTTCTTGGGGCCCACATCACATCTCTCAGCCTATTACAATCCTCAATTTCTTAGTAGAACCAGTTTGGCGCCGTCTGTGGGGAAGTTACAATCAAAGTCGCTTCGCCACCACTCAGTAAGATCCACTCCGCAATGGCCCCAGCCAAGAGCACTCGCACCCGACAGCCCTCAGTACAGGCTCAGAGATCCGAAAGGGGTCCGTCCCCATCCCTTCAATGGAGGTCTGAACGACCCAAAACACCGACCGTTCAAACCATCGACCATGAAGAAGAAGAACAGTCCATAGAAAACGGACAAGACCCCTCATAGTAGCTGCAGCACGCTGACCCCCATCCTATATCCACAACGGATATAACATGATAGCTGCTCAGCTCCAGCAAACCTTACAGCAGAGCCTGATAGACATGTTTGCCAACCTACAACAGGGATGCCCCCATCAATCCCCTAAAGACCAAGCCTTGGTCCCTTCCTTTCGGGCGGAGAACCAGGGTCAGCCTAGCCGGCAGCAGTCGGGGGCAAGGGAATACAGTCCGCCTGGTCTGCGATAATCCAAGCAAGGGGAGAAAGAGCGACACGGGTCTAAAGGAAGATCTGCTAGGCATGGCGAAGAGACTTACATATCTAAGTCCCCTCGAGGCGACGTGGGTCATAAACACAACGATGCCCGACACTTCCTCAACGAGAAGCGCCTCAGCAAAGGTTACGATGCGAGGCATATACTCAACAAAAAAGCAGCTTAGCTCGAGGGCCATGGTGATTCTACCCATTCAAACCCCATTCGAATTAACAGGGGGGCGCTCAAGTTCATGGTCCCATTCAGTCAGGCCATACTCGAGGCGTCCAGTCCGGGAAAGGTCAAAACACCAACTATCGAGCCATTCGCGGGTCTAACCGACCCGGACGATCACATGGCCACATACAAAGCTCAAATAAGTGTTCAAACTGGCTGCAAGAGCCTCCCGCGGGGATCATAACTGATTTCTTGGTGTTCGAAGACCAATTCATTCACTAGTTTGTTGCTGGAAAAAGACAAAAGAAAACAAGTCTCCCTTCGATGGGAATTAGGCAGGAGAAAAATGAAGGTTTGGCCAATTATATCAAAATATTCAATAAGGAGTCATTGAAAATCTCAGATCTACAAGATGCGGTGGCGTTCGCCGCCCTAATGTCCGGACTTCAACCCTGTCGGGTAAGATGGTCCTTGGCAAAAAACGAAGTCAAAAACTTCTCTGAAGCAATGACTCGGGCTCAAAGATTCATCCAAGCGACAGACATATGCCGCCACTCAGATGATGGAAGCAAGAAGAGGAAAGAGGAGGGAAATCACAAGGACCGGCCGAAACAATAGGAAACGGGAAGTCGGTCAGACAGATTCAATGATCATGGCGACGACACCCGATTCAGCAAGAATAGAAGAGAAATCTACTTGGACATCAAGTCCATACTCCCCCGCCCACCTCCCATCAGAACGGATCTATAAAACTGCCTACTCGGATGGGAGAGAAGGGCAGGGGAAGAAGCCTACGGATCGACTTCCTAATGGTGGACATCCCTCTGCCATACAATATCATAATGGGAAGACCAACTCTGAACCAGATCAAGGTAGCGATTTCCATTTATCAACTCCTCATGGAGTTTGAAACCGATGAGGGTAAAGTCTGAAAGATCCATGGGGACTAGCAATCAGCCAGAGAATGTTATGTTAACAGCTTGAAAAGCAAGGTCGACGTCCAAGAAGACTCGAAAAAAAGAAAGCGAGAAGACGGTCAGCCCTCAAATGGCTTCGGGGTTTACATCACAGAAAATTCCAAGCAGTACGAGCGCCCTCAGCCAGCCAAGGATGACGAAGAAGTCATCATTGACGAGGGACTCGGTCGGACTTTGAGAGTGGGCAAGGCCATGGACCCTCAAACAAGAAAGGAAATCATTCAGGTACTCACGGAGTTCAAAGACGTCTTTGCATATGAAGCCACAGAAATGCTAGGACTCGACCCTAAAGTCATGTGCCACGAACTCAACATCAAAGAGGGGTTCAAGCCAGTCAAACAGAAGTTGAGACATCAAGGCCCCGAAAGAAACATGGCGGCGGCGGCAGAAGTCAAGAAATTGCTCGAAGCGGGGTTCATAGAAGAATGCCAGTACTCAGAGTGGCTGGCCAACGTTGTGCTGGTCAAAAAGTCAAGTGGGGCATGGAGAATGTGTGTGGATTTCACGGACCTGAACAAGGCCTGTCCAAAAGATAACCACCCTCTTCCCAAGATCGACAGGCTGGTCGACTCAATTGCAGGTCACGCCCTCTTAAGCTTCATGGACGCAAATGCGGGGTACCACCAAATCCCAATGGCTGAGCATGATCAGGTCCACACCGCCTTCGTCACCAACCAAGGAGTGTATTGCTACAAAATGATGCCCTTCGGGCTCAAAAACGCAGGGGCTACGTATCAGCGTACGGTCAACAAAATCTTCAACGACCAACTGGGTCGGAGTATTGAAGTATACGTCGATGATATGATTGTCAAAAGCAAGGCTCAGGGTGATCACCCCTCAGACTTAAAAGAGATCCTCAGCACGTTGAGGCGATTCCGTATGATGTTGAACCCCAAGAAGTGCGTCTTCGGAGTAAAGGGAGGGAAGTGCCTCGGATTCCTGGTAGATGAAAGGGGAATCGAAGCAAATCCTGACAAAGTTAAGGCCGTGATGGAGATCAAGTCTCCTCGGAATATAAAAGAAGTACAACGCCTAACCGGCTGTTTGGCTGCTCTCGGCCGCTTCCTATCCCGGTCAGCTGATAAGAGTTTGCACTTCTTCAAGGCTCTGAAAAGAAAAGAATTCACCTGGGATGATGAAGCCGAGCAGGCTTTCACCTCCCTCAAAACCCATCTATCAGCACTCCCCAAGTTAATTTCCCCCTTGCCGGGAGAAACATTGTTCATTTACTTGGCTGTTTCAGAATACGCGCTCAGCGCGGTTCTGATAGCCGTGAGAAAAGAAAAACAGCATCCAGTCTACTTCATAAGTCACGCATTCCGAGGAGCCGAGGCCAAATACAGCGAAGAAGAAAAAATTGGTCTTTGCCTTAGTGATGGCTAACCGGAAACTCAAGCCTTACTTCCAGGCCCATCAAATTAAAGTTCTCACAGGTCAGCCGCTCAGAAAGCTCATCGAAAGCAGGAACCACTCTAGTCGGATGACCGACTGGGCAGATCAGCTAGCAGACTTTGGGTTGGAATTTGAGCCGAGGAGGGCGATCAAAGCCCAGACCTTGGCCGAAATCATAACGGAATGTACATCCAGGCCCCCAGTCAGTAGGCAAGATAGCTGGGAGTTGCAAGTAGACGGCTCGTCCACCAAGACAGGGTGTGGAGCCGAATTGGTTATCAAACCCCTGATCGGAGAAAAGATGGAATACGCCATCAAATTTGAGTTATTGGGCTCCAACAATGAAGCTGAATACGAAGCCCTGATCCTTGGATTGGAGTTATGCATCTTGGCCGGGGACACCATAATTAACGCTAAATCCGATTCACAACTGATAGTGGGTCAGGTATCAGGCGAATATGAAGCCAAAGAAGATAACATGAGACAATATTTGGCCAAGGCCCAAGACATCATCAAACGATTATCTCAGTTCAAAATCACTCACATACCCCGATCAGAAAATCAACAAGCTGATGCCCTAGCTCGGATGGCCAGCTCGGCCGAGGGGTCAGCTCCTCGGACGATCATGTGGGAAGTCCTTCGACAGCCTAGCATCAATAGTAAGGAACAACTGGTATTGAATCGGGCATCTACCTGGATGGAGGAGGTAGTCAGGTATTTGAGAGACGGGAAACTGCCTGAGAACCACAAAGAAGCCGAGCGGGTCAAGCACAAATCCGGATGGTTCTTATGGCACGAGAACCAACTCTATAAAAAATCCTTCACTCACCCACTACTCAAATGCGTAACTCCTGACGAAGGAAATTACATCCTCAGGGAGATCCACCAAGGGGCCTGTGGGAGTCATCAAGGGGGAAGAACCATAGTCGGAAAGGCTCTCAGGGCGGGTTACTATTGGCCTACTCTAAAAATGGATGCCCATGAGTTGGTCAAAAGATGTCCATCTTGTCAAATCCATTCAGACATCCCAAGAGCACCAACCACCGCCTTAACATTAATTCAAGCAGTTCTGCCATTCGATAAGTGGGGTATGGACTTACTCGGACCATTCCCCCCAGCCTCGGGTCAAAGGAAGTTCCTCATAGTCGCCATCGACTACTTCACCAAATGGACTGAAGCTGAGCCACTCTCCTCTATAACCGATAAGCAAGTTCAAATATTCATTTGGAGGAACATCATAACTAGATTTGGTGTTCCTAGGGTCCTGATTTCCGACAATGGTCGTTAATTTAACAGCGACCCTACTTGGGATTATTGTGCCCGTTTCGGAATATGTACAAAATTCTCTGCAGTGTCCCGGCCACAAGCAAATGGGCAAGCCGAGTCGGCTAACAAAATAGTCCTCAAAGGAATCAAGAAATCTCTGGAGGATGCCAAAGGAGCCTGGGTCGACGACCTACCTGGGGTGCTCTGGTCGGCTCGAACTACAGTCAAGGAGGCAACAGGACACTCGCCGTTTAGTCTTATTTACGGAAGCGAGGCGGTCTTTCCAGTCGAGGTTGGTATCCCCTCGCCCCGGATGACCTTCTATGAGTTCGAAAGAAACGAGGAAGAAAAGCCGGTCAACTTGGATATGCTGCCAGAAACAAGGGGCAATGCGTTGCTACAATCCATTCGGTACAAGCAAAGAGTTTCTCGGATGTTTAATCGCCAAGTGGGGTCACGACCAATCTAACTCGGCGATTGGGTCATTCGGAAAGTCGAGGCCACTGGGCTATCACTGTAACACCTCAAAATTTTACTCCGAATTTTTCGCGTTTATTTCATAGTGTTTAATTAAATCCGTTACCGTTTCATTGTTTTAATCAATAAAATTATCATCTTGATTTGAAAATTCGTAAAAATTATATTTTTATTTCATAAACATGTTGGATTTATTTTTCTAAGGTTTAAATAATTTTTGTGAAATTTATTTTCAATATTCAGATTTTATTTGAATTTAAAATCGATTTTGGAGAAAAAATTAGGAAATCGGTAAAAATAATTTTAATTAATTAATTTATAAATTTTAAAACTCATTTCAAATTTATTAAAATCAGTTTGTCATAGTTTAACTCATTTTCGGATTTTCTAAGGCATTTATAAGCTTATTTGACTATTTGACTAACTTTAAGATTTTAATCTTTATAATTATTAAACTTGGTCCAAAAGTCTTGAAATTTTTATGGGAAGTAAATTCTGATGTTGGAGGAAGTTTCCAAGTATTTTCATCCCATTGCCAACCCAATTACTCCATCCTCCAACTACATTGACTTCTTGACATTTTTTTTTCTTATTTATTTAAAGTTTTGGAGCAAATAATTTTTACCCAAGCTATTTTCATTCTAAAACTGAAGAGTAAGCTTCTCCCTTACTTTCTATGTCATTTTCGTACTCCATAAAAATTTTGAGCAATTTTTGAGCTTAAGAAAATTATTTATAGCATTTTCAAGTTGTTTTTAATTAAATTCCTAATTTCTTCTATTAATTTCTACTCTAAATTCTAACACTTATTTTCTTCCTTGAATATTTTTAGAAGGTGATACATTTAGTTTAGAGCTTGTGGAAGAGGAAGGATCTTAGCTCGTGTTCTCTTATTATCTCCATTCTATTTTCCAATGAAATTAAGGTAACTAGCTTTAATCCTAGTTTAATTTTGATTAATAAGTTAATTATAGTTAATTAATATACATTATAGTATAAATAGTTATAATAATATTTGAGATGAATTATGTGAATTTACGTGAATTTTATATGAATTTTCGGATTTATGTGAATTTAATTGTTAATTATGATTTTCGATTTACATATGTGTATTTAAGTGTATAATATATATATACTAATTTTATATGTATAAATCTTGATAAAATAATATATTTAGTATGTTTATAAACTCATACATGTTATTAACTTGTTGGTGTGATTTAATTTGAATTTTGGAAACTTATTTTGTTAATTGTGTAATTATATCCGATAGTATTTTAGTGTTTTAGAATATGTTTAAATTTCAAAATTTATTTTTATACTCACGAAAATTATTTAAGATATTTCATTTTATATTTCAATCCTCATTTTATGGTCGTGATTAACCTACTTGAATTATTGTATGAATTTGTCAAATTATTATTTTTTGATTAGTAAATTGTTTAATTCAAAAATCTATTAATTTAAAATTTATCTTTTTGAAACAAAATGAACTTGTTAAAAGTTTATTAATATTAAGGTATTTTGTGACTAATATCACTAATATTAATTTTGGATTATTATTAATTTATTTTAGTGATTTAAATTCGAAAGTATTGTATAATGAAAACCTAATTACCGAAACTAGTTATGTATTTTCAGAATAATTACAACAACTTTTAACTAAATTTTGTTTTGTTTATTAATGTTAGTTAATTTATTTAGTTTGTCTTACTAAAAAGAATTTAATCAAACTTGTTGTTTTCTGATTTAATCATTATTACGTGTAATTTGAGAATTTATAAATAAATTACAATGAGTTTAATTATGACTTTTGTATCCCTTTTACAAATGAATATTTTCAAACCAAATATTGTTTAAGTTGATATTAAGTTGAATTGGGTGATTCCAACAACTTTTATGTTAATTTAACAAGTTTGTGTATTTTGGATTAAATTATTGATTAAGTTGATATTGAGTTGGATTGGGTGATTCCATTAACTTTTATGTCAATTTGACGAGTTGTGTATTTTTGGTTTAAAATATTGTTTAAGTTGATATTAAGTTGAATTGGGTGATTCCAACAACTTTTATGTTAATTTGACAAGTTTGTGTATTTTGGATTAAATTACTGATTAAGTTGATATTAAGTTGGATTGGGTGATTCCATTAACTTTTATGTCAATTTGACAAGTTGTTTATTTTTGGTTTAAAATATTGTTTAAGTTGATATTAACTTGAATTGGGTGATTCCAACAACTTTTATGTTAATTTGACAAGATTGTGTATTTTGGATTAACATATTGTTTATGTTGATATTAAGTTGAATTGGGTGATTCCATCAACTTGTATGTCAATTTGACAAGTGTATGTATTTTTTTATTAAAATATTATTTGAGTTGATATTGAGTTGAATTGGGTGATTCCATTAACTTTTATGTCGATTTGACAAGTTTTTGTGATAATTATAAACCTTTAATTTTTATTCTAAATAAAATGATTTGAGATTGTTCTAAAGATGTTGTTAACAATCTCATGTTACTACTACTTTAATAATGTTATGATCTTAAATTTGAATTAGTTTTACTTTGTAATGTGTTGGGTACAAAGTGTTGTATTGAGATGATTTTTACTTTGCACCGAGTTGGGTGCAAAGAGATGTTTTGAGATGATGTTTACTATTGTACCGAGTTGGGTACATAGAGATATCTTTGAAATGATATTTTATTGAGTCATTACCTTTGTACTAAGCTGGGTACATTGGTTTGTTTTGTTGAGGAAGAGAAATCCTATGGGGCTGAGCTGGGTCCCTTGGTATGAACTGTCACTCTTGTGCTGAGCTGGGTACATAGAGTTAACTTACGTGCTTTGAGCTGGGTACGTAAGTCCGCTTTGATATTAGTCGTCGTCCGGTGTTAGGTTGTACCTGAGCCGGGTACGACGCACCGAGCCGGGTGCGTTGAAACTAGCACTGGGAGTTATGGCCATTTCTTAGACATAGGATATCGTATGCCGAGTGGGTGTGCGTGTCCTAATACTTCTATCGTGTAGGAACCGTGGGTGGTTGTAGGCTCGAGCTGGGTGTACATCTGTCCACTTGCGTTCGTTCTCCCCTCGATGCCGATTGTTGTGATGTTGTGTTTGAATGATTATTTGGGAGAGGTATTTGGATTTGGAAATTGAGTCTATTTTCATATAAATGGTTATTTTGAGCATATTATTATTTTTACGAAGAATTATGATTATTGGCGATGTTGTGGATGTTTATGATACTTTGTGGTTACTATAATCGATGTTGATTACGTAATTAGCTTATTTGATCTTGTTTAACCCGGGAGGATCGCTAGTTGCTCCCCACCGATCGTGGACCCCCATATATATATTTTGCAGGTGAAGAAAGCTAATGATTCGGGTGGTTAACGGGCTAGAGTGAGAGATAGGAATTTTAATCTTTTGTTATCATGCTCTACTTTATGACATTCGAAATTTCGTCATTTTGATAACTTTGAGTTGTAAGAGGTTTATAACCTCACTTTGGATGATATTTGGAGAATTAACCTTTAGTTATGATAATCGACGACCTTTTATTATGGTTAGAAAGTAATACTCCGATAGACGAGTATTTCCGCTACTGTCTAATGTTCATTAAATTAAGCATATTTTTGAAATTCTCATTTAAATTATCGGAGATGTTACAGTTGGTATCGAGCAAAACGTTCCAAAAACTCTCTCTAGAGTTGCTACCAGTTCCACGTGAAATTTGTAGTTTTGAAACCTAGGTTTTTGTTTAGCTTAGGCTTCAAGACGAGTGCTTTAGAGTGAGTTACTTGGGTAGGAAGAAAGCCAATACGGCCTTGGGAAATATTTTCTCTCAAATTTATATGACTTATGTGCTATGTGTTTATTGGTGTGCTAAATATGTGTTTGGTGGTAATTATTTAACAACCCACCAAGGGTTCACTTGTCATTTTGTCGGATGACGTCCAGATTTGACAATGAGAGGGCTCGCAAGCAAGCTCGAAAAGAAGCTGCTAGGATCCGTCGTCGTGCCTTAGAAAATGCACTTATCTCGTTGGCAAGCTCGAGTGGCACCCATCGTACTCCTACACAAGCAAACAGTCAATCGTTGTTCGACAGGTTTGACCGTCATTGTCCACCTCATTATCACGGGATTGCGAACTCCGTTGCTCTAGAGAACTGGCTAAGGGAGATCGAGAAGTTGTTCGATGCAACAGCATGTCCGGAGACCGAGAAGGTGTCTATAGGTCCCTATGAGATCCTTAAAAGGATCGGGGAAGTAGCCTACCGATTGGCCTTACCGCCTAATCTGTCAAAGGTTCATGACGTATTCCATGTGTCGCAATTCTTTGAAGTATCGTAGTAATCCTTCCCATGTAATCCCCATTGAGTCAATCATTGTTGATCGGGACTTGACTTATGAAGAGCGACCTATCCATATTCTTGACCATCGGAACCGAGTCTTGAGAAGAAAGGTGGTCTCGTTGTTAAAAGTGCTTTGGAGAAATCAAAAGTTCGAAGAGGCCACTTGGGAGCCGAAGAATCGATGAAGCAAAAATATCCCGAGTTGTTTACTTCGTGTGCTTAGCCTTGTTTCTAAGTTTCGAGGACGAAACTTTCTTAAGGAGGAGTGATTGTAACACCTCAAAATTTTACTCCGAATTTTTCGCGTTTATTTCATAGTGTTTAATTAAATCCGTTACCGTTTCATTGTTTTAATCAATAAAATTATCATCTTGATTTGAAAATTCGTAAAAATTATATTTTTATTTCATAAACATGTTGGATTTATTTTTCTAAGGTTTAAATAATTTTTGTGAAATTTATTTTCAATATTCAGATTTTATTTGAATTTAAAATCGATTTTGGAGAAAAAATTAGGAAATCGGTAAAAATAATTTTAATTAATTAATTTATAAATTTTAAAACTCATTTCAAATTTATTAAAATCAGTTTGTCATAGTTTAACTCATTTTCGGATTTTCTAAGGCATTTATAAGCTTATTTGACTATTTGACTAACTTTAAGATTTTAATCTTTATAATTATTAAACTTGGTCCAAAAGTCTTGAAATTTTTATGGGAAGTAAATTCTGATGTTGGAGGAAGTTTCCAAGTATTTTCATCCCATTGCCAACCCAATTACTCCATCCTCCAACTACATTGACTTCTTGACATTTTTTTTTCTTATTTATTTAAAGTTTTGGAGCAAATAATTTTTACCCAAGCTATTTTCATTCTAAAACTGAAGAGTAAGCTTCTCCCTTACTTTCTATGTCATTTTCGTACTCCATAAAAATTTTGAGCAATTTTTGAGCTTAAGAAAATTATTTATAGCATTTTCAAGTTGTTTTTAATTAAATTCCTAATTTCTTCTATTAATTTCTACTCTAAATTCTAACACTTATTTTCTTCCTTGAATATTTTTAGAAGGTGATACATTTAGTTTAGAGCTTGTGGAAGAGGAAGGATCTTAGCTCGTGTTCTCTTATTATCTCCATTCTATTTTCCAATGAAATTAAGGTAACTAGCTTTAATCCTAGTTTAATTTTGATTAATAAGTTAATTATAGTTAATTAATATACATTATAGTATAAATAGTTATAATAATATTTGAGATGAATTATGTGAATTTACGTGAATTTTATATGAATTTTCGGATTTATGTGAATTTAATTGTTAATTATGATTTTCGATTTACATATGTGTATTTAAGTGTATAATATATATATACTAATTTTATATGTATAAATCTTGATAAAATAATATATTTAGTATGTTTATAAACTCATACATGTTATTAACTTGTTGGTGTGATTTAATTTGAATTTTGGAAACTTATTTTGTTAATTGTGTAATTATATCCGATAGTATTTTAGTGTTTTAGAATATGTTTAAATTTCAAAATTTATTTTTATACTCACGAAAATTATTTAAGATATTTCATTTTATATTTCAATCCTCATTTTATGGTCGTGATTAACCTACTTGAATTATTGTATGAATTTGTCAAATTATTATTTTTTGATTAGTAAATTGTTTAATTCAAAAATCTATTAATTTAAAATTTATCTTTTTGAAACAAAATGAACTTGTTAAAAGTTTATTAATATTAAGGTATTTTGTGACTAATATCACTAATATTAATTTTGGATTATTATTAATTTATTTTAGTGATTTAAATTCGAAAGTATTGTATAATGAAAACCTAATTACCGAAACTAGTTATGTATTTTCAGAATAATTACAACAACTTTTAACTAAATTTTGTTTTGTTTATTAATGTTAGTTAATTTATTTAGTTTGTCTTACTAAAAAGAATTTAATCAAACTTGTTGTTTTCTCGATTTAATCATTATTACGTGTAATTTGAGAATTTATAAATAAATTACAATGAGTTTAATTATGACTTTTGTATCCCTTTTACAAATGAATATTTTCAAACCAAATATTGTTTAAGTTGATATTAAGTTGAATTGGGTGATTCCAACAACTTTTATGTTAATTTAACAAGTTTGTGTATTTTGGATTAAATTATTGATTAAGTTGATATTGAGTTGGATTGGGTGATTCCATTAACTTTTATGTCAATTTGACGAGTTGTGTATTTTTGGTTTAAAATATTGTTTAAGTTGATATTAAGTTGAATTGGGTGATTCCAACAACTTTTATGTTAATTTGACAAGTTTGTGTATTTTGGATTAAATTATTGATTAAGTTGATATTAAGTTGGATTGGGTGATTCCATTAACTTTTATGTCAATTTGACAAGTTGTTTATTTTTGGTTTAAAATATTGTTTAAGTTGATATTAACTTGAATTGGGTGATTCCAACAACTTTTATGTTAATTTGACAAGATTGTGTATTTTGGATTAACATATTGTTTATGTTGATATTAAGTTGAATTGGGTGATTCCATCAACTTGTATGTCAATTTGACAAGTGTATGTATTTTTTTATTAAAATATTATTTGAGTTGATATTGAGTTGAATTGGGTGATTCCATTAACTTTTATGTCGATTTGACAAGTTTTTGTGATAATTATAAACCTTTAATTTTTATTCTAAATAAAATGATTTGAGATTGTTCTAAAGATGTTGTTAACAATCTCATGTTACTACTACTTTAATAATGTTATGATCTTAAATTTGAATTAGTTTTACTTTGTAATGTGTTGGGTACAAAGTGTTGTATTGAGATGATTTTTACTTTGCACTGAGCTGGGTGCAAAGAGATGTTTTGAGATGATGTTTACTATTGTACTGAGCTGGGTACATAGAGATATCTTTGAAATGATATTTTATTGAGTCATTACCTTTGTACTAAGCTGGGTACATTGGTTTGTTTTGTTGAGGAAGAGAAATCCTATGGGGCTGAGCTGGGTCCCTTGGTATGAACTGTCACTCTTGGCCGAGTTGGGTACATAGAGTTAACTTACGTGCCGAGCCTGGGTACGTAAGTCCGCTTTGATATTAGTCGTCGTCCGGTGTTAGGTTGTACCGAGCTGGGTACGACGCACCGAGCCGGGTGCGTTGAAACTAGCACTGGGAGTTATGGCCATTTCTTAGACATAGGATATCGTATGCCGAAATGGGTGTGCGTGTCCTAATACTTCTATCGTGTAGGAACCGTGGGTGGTTGTATGCCGAGCCGGGTGTACATCCGTCCACTTGCGTTCGCCTCCCCTCGATGCCGATTGTTGTGATGTTGTGTTTGAATGATTATTTGGGAGAGGTATTTGGATTTGGAAATTGAGTCTATTTTCATATAAATGGTTATTTTGAGCATATTATTATTTTTACGAAGAATTATGATTATTGGCGATGTTGTGGATGTTTATGATACTTTCGTGGTTACTATAATCGATGTTGATTACCGTAATTAGCTTATTTGATCTTGTTTAACCTCGGGAGGACTGCTAGTTGCTCCCCACCGACTGTGGACCCCCATATATATATTTTGCAGGTGAAGAAAGCTAATGATTCGGGTGGTTAACGGGCTAGAGTGAGAGATAGGAATTTTAATCTTTTGTTATCATGCTCTACTTTATGACATTCGAAATTTCGTCATTTTGATAACTCCGAGTTGTAAGAGGTTTATAACCTCACTTTGGATGATATTTGGAGAATTAACCTTTAGTTATGATAATCGACGACCTTTTATTATGGTTAGAAAGTAATACTCCGATAGACAGTATTTCCGGTACTGTCTAATGTTCATTAAATTAAGCATATTTTTGAAATTCTCATTTAAATTATCGGAGATGTTACAATCACACTTAAAGGGAAAGCTAGGACCTAACTGGGATGGTCCATACAAAGTAACAGAAATCATCAAGCCCGGCACATTTCGACTAGAGTCCCCTGAAGGCGTTCCCTTGGCCCGACCCTGGAATGCAGACAACCTTAAGAAATACTTTGTATGAAGTTTGTTAATTTCAATAGGGGCATATATTGTAATAGCTAAAGATCATAACCGGTCGGCATATTTTGAATTAAGTTTAATCATAGCCGGTCGGCATATTTTGTATCACGGTCAGCCTATTAAACTTAACCAGTCCAAGCAGTTGGCATTTTTTGGAAGTAAAAGCTAAATCATAGCGGGTCGACCTTTCTATAACAAAGGCAGTTCAATAGACTTAACCAGTCGAAATCAGCCGAGGCTAGTGAAGCCAATCGTACAATATTGCAATCAACAAACAAGGAAAACGGAGACCAAAAGATAAGCTTCATTAAGTAGGTCGGGCATTACAAGAGAAGAGTCATTACCAAAACAAATCTGAGAAAAGCGGCTAAGTACAATGCCGAAAGTCTTAAGAGCTAGGGGGAGGGGGATCGGTCATGCTCTCAGCATTAGGTTCGGTGTTATCACCGACCAGCTCCTCGCCCCGACCAGCACCTGTGGTCTCATCGGCATGATCATCATCATCATCATCGCCGTCGACGACATTGACGTCTACTCGGCCCTCATCTCCCTCATCTTCATCATCATCGGACCCAGCCCCCTCCGCCTTCAGCCGAGCCAGGATCGCAGCGTTGTCGGTGTCAATCGACATCTGATAACCTGACCAGATGTCAGCCCAAATCAAGTTAGGATAGGACTCTGCCAGGACCTTTTTCAACCGATCAAGGGCCTCGTCCTCCCCCATCTTGTGCGCCGCACTGCCTACCTCATTGGCATAGACCTCGACCGCCGCAAATTTCTTCCAGTCGGAGAACCACTGCTCCTCGGTCTTGACCTTGCCCTCCAACTCGGTCAATTTGGCCTCGAGGTCAGACACCTTCTGCTTGGCCGCCTTCAGCTTGACAAGAGCATCATCCTTAGCCGTTTTCGCCGAGTCGCGGGCAAGGATGAGGTCGGCCTTCTCCTTCTCCCATTTGGCTCGCTCAACGGCGAAGTCTTCCTGATCCTTTTTGATGGCGTTCTCAGCATCAGAAAGCTTCGACTCGGCAATCCGCTTATCCTCCTTGGCCCAGTAGACCTCATAGAAATGCTTATTGGCTTTTTCTTTGAGGTCGGCCACTTCCTCAGCCAAGCTCACTCGATTCTGAGCCATATTGGCCATCCGAGCGGAGAACCGAAACGAACGAAGAAGGATAGAAAATTGAACAAAGGAAAATAAGAGCGAATCAAAAAGAAATAGGCTTACATCGTGCCAGGAGCGAAAAAGCTCATTGGTCTCATTCGGGCCATGAGTAACTTCAATATACTCCCGGTCGGCGGGAGTATATATGTGTTCCATGGCCTTAGTCCAACGCCCGTCTTTCTCAGCCCGACTAATCCCAGTGAACGGCACTAAGAGCGCCGAACCATCACCCGGGCTACCCCCAATCCGCTCGGAGAACGGAGACATGGGAGTATATTGGGGGCTCCCAATTGGCCGAAAATCCAACGAGTGGAAGGATAGGGTGTAACACCCCCAAATTACATACACATCTCAGTTACGTTGCATCGACTTTGGGAGTGTTACCGCCGCGGTGAAACGCAAGGCATAATAAAATCAAAATGTTACAACTTATTAAGAAAACTACATTGCAGCGGAAATAAAATGTTTACTTTAACTACAACTCGGGAATCACCAAGGACCCCTTTTTATTCAAACCACAAACTAACTAAGTAAATCATAACAGTCTTATAATGCTTAATTTAAAACACTTTAAAGTTTCAAGACCAAGATCTATCCCCCATATGCTCAACATCATGCAGCAACACTAGCACACCTAGTCTGCTCCCCATTGTAGCATCAATGGTTCATCACAGGTCAACAAACAATACAATAACACACAATCAGCTATGCTGAGTACATAGTAAAGCATTGAGTGCATACAAAGCATAAACAGAGCAATAAGGATAATTCCTATGCATGATACTACCATAGCATTATATTCTTTACTTTTTATTTAGTTGGCAGCGAACGGGTACCGTCATCTTACTAGAATCATACGGGCTACTTAATTCTTAATAGACAACTTGGTCTATTAGATGGAATGTAAATACGGTTTCGTTCCGTTCCACATCCATCACCTTAGTATGCATACCCCCAAGATCGTACGGAACCTTCCACCTACTTGAGTTATCAAAATTTATAAGGACACTATTGTCGTCACAGTAGGCCTGCGTAGGAGTATAGAGCAAGTCTCACACTCCCCCCATTGTTCATCACTTGTAGGGAGTCCAACTACAAGTATATTGCCAAAATCCTTTCTTAGTATTGTTCATTCATACCACATTAAACATGTAATCATTTAACATTCCTTTTTAGATATAATACTCAAATCTTTACTTCTTGTAACATCCTTGTTACCATAGATCAAAGAATACAAATCCAATTGTTACACCATAGATCAAAGAATACAAATCCACTAATCATGCTTATGATACAATAGAATTTCGCATTACCATGCTACATATCGATTTTCAATCACAATCATGTTACCAAACAATCCCAGCAATCACAATTGTTCCCTATCATGGTTCTAGGTTCCAATAGAGTAAATCACAACCTAACATGATACTAGTAATTGCAACTGAACTGGTACGCGTACGTACCTTGTAACGGAGAATCTTTGCTGATTACTTAAAACGTTCCGCTTATGAAATTGGGACCTAATCGAATAATAGAAATACTTCAGTACTAAGTCCTTGATATTATTAAAGTAACAAACCAGCTTATCCAACTATATAAGATATAGTGTTTTGAATATTAAAATTAACTAATCTTATTGTTTTAAATTTCTTTTCATGAACTCTATTAAACTAATATATTTAGAACTTAATAATAAGTTTGCGAAATTGATTTCCTCTAACTTATTTTATACTTGTTCATGACAATAAAACTTAAACTTAACGTTTACACTACTTTGATTATAATAACAAACTTAACTAGATTTTTTTTTTTTTTTTGAAAGAGAAATTTCATTAATTGAAAGCCAAACGGCATCTACAATAAGTAATAAAGAAAAACAGGATACAATCAAACAAGATCAGATCAACTTCGTCTTCGATGAAACTACAATGAACCAGATCGAATATTGTGGCGCAAGTCCCTTGTATTTGTTGTCCCAAGCAACTATTAATGGAACCGTCTATCATTTTGACATAGTTTGGAGAAGAACCTTCTTGATCTATCCATATTGACAGCATCCGAGCTTCCAATACCTTCATGTTGATAGTTTTGGACTTCAACCAATGAGAACAATTTCTCATACCTACAAATAAAAAAACTAGACTCACAACTCCCATAAGGGAGAAGGAGACCTCCACAACAGAGAAGACTAGTCTTCCCATATTAGGGCACAAAAAACTCTCATAAAGAGAGACTAACTTATTCAACAAAACAAAAGGACAAACTAGAAAGTAAAAACAAGAGAGGAAAAGGGGCTTACCATGGATGAGATCATCCATGGCAGCCCCTTACTGATGAAGGGAAAAGGGGAAAAAGGGAGGCGGCTAGAGAGAAAAACTAGGTTTAGGGTTTGGAAATCAGAATTGAAGAAATAAGATCAAAGTAGGAACTAGTAGTGTAATATAGTGTAATATAAATTTGATTTCTTTTAGTTCATAATATGTACCTTTATTTAAAATTACAACTTAACCCAATATACATAAGTATAATAAAAACAGAATTGAGAATTAAACATCCTCCTAAGAACTACTAATATAATCAAGAATTTGATTTTCCTTTAACTTTTACTATACTTAGTTTACAAAACTAAGTCAAACCATTATACCCAAGTATTATAAAATCAGATTTGAGGAATAAAGTTATCTCAAGAATTAAAGCATAATTATAATTCTGATTTGTTTTATTAATTCTATGCTTTATTAATAATTACAAAACTTAATCAAAAATACATAACAAAATCATATTATATAAATTGATTTGAAGAAGAAAAGAGGGAGGAAAAACCACCGGAAATCGTCGACGACCGACGCCGACTGAGCACCGGCGAGCCACGAACTTCCCCCGACTGGGTGACGACCTCACGCGAGCAGAATCACGACTGACTGACGCGACCCAACCACCCTCGAACAACCTAGCCACTCGAACGAACACCCACACAACTACGACACTCGAACCTGCCACGCGAACCTCCGGCAACAGCGACACGCACAACACTTGCACCTCGCCACGCTTGCACACACAGCCTCGCACACGACTCAAAACTGACGAACTCAGGAGGATGGGAGAAAACGAACGAAGGACGAGGAAGCAGGTGAGGAGGGAGGAGAAGAGAGGAGAGAGAAAAGATCTTGAGAGTGAAGAGAAGAAAAGAAAAACGGCTGAGTTAATGAATAGGGTTTTCTAAATATTTTTTTTTCTTCCTTTTCTTATTTATAGTATGAAAAACCTTAGTTTATTAGGATTTGTTTCCAAATCGAACTCTGATTTATTATTTAACAAAACGGAATATAATTAGGTACGAAAGTAGGTTGTATATTTAAATTATAACTGTAGGCTTACTTAAACTATATTTAAAAATACTTTCACTTTTACTTTATATGTTCTTATTTATAAGAACATAACTCCCAAAATACGGAGTATTACATAGGGCGCCGCCATCAGTCGGTTGTGGTGGCCCTCTCGGGCTGATCACCTCGACAGATTTGGCCTTCTTGGCCTCCTTCTCCCGATCGGCTCTTTCCCGATCAGCCTTAGCTCTTGCGAGCGCCTTCTCGGTCTGAGCGACCTTGTCGGATGATCGCTCCTTTCTTTTTTTAGCTTTAGGCTTGGCAGGATCCTGAAGACAAGGCACACAACAGTTAGCAAAAAGAGCCGTATCATTAGCTACTCGGCCAAAAAGAGAAGCAGAAAGAAGATGAAATTTCACCTTGGTTGGGGCGGGGACCTTCATGGTCTTGGCCACGATTTCAACCTTCAGCCGAGCGGCCCTCATCACTGCAACGTTTAATTTATCGGCCATGGTTGGGTCGGTCTCGTTAATGTACGCTCGGGAAGGTTCCGCAACAAGGCAAAACAAAATGTTAGACAAAAAGCAAAAACTTGGGAGTTTATCATACCAACCACCTAAACTATCTCCCCGGCAAATTACCCTTCGAAAAGGTCGAGCTGAGACCCATAGCCGAAAGGAAATGCTCGTCTTTGAAGAGTTTGCAGTCACGAAGCCAGTGGCCGGGTACAAATATTTCGCCCCCGTCCACAATCTTGGACTCGTTCTGCATATAGCAGGCCGCCGCACCCTCCTCGTCATCAAGTTCACCCACTCGGAGATTTAGGGCGACAAGGGGCTCGGTCGGGGGAGGAACAAGGGGAATCTTCCAATCTCCGCCAAAATAAACAAAAGCAAATTCTCTCCGAAACCCCTTCTGCGAGGAGGGCAGGTTGAGAACCGTTCGGTATCCCGGTCGGACCTAGAAGCTCCACCAACCAGGACCATTCGTTGCGGCCATAACCTCGACCAGCTTATACATATGCCTCCACAATTTGAGGGTCGGTCGGATTTGGATCAAGTCACAAAGCACCTGGAAGGCGTTAATTCCGCCCCATGAGTTAGGAGAAATTTGGCAAATTGCCAAATTGTAGGCATTCAGCAATCCCCTGAAAAATGGGGTCAACGGAAAGCGGAGACCCAACTCCATGGACTTATAATATACAACAACGCACCCGGGAGGAGGGCTGAGCACCGTATGTTGGGCCTCTGGTCGGACCAAATAGAAAGGATCCTTAATCTGAAACCTCATGGCCGTCCCTCGGAGATCGTCCATCAGAGATTTAATCAAACTAGGCTCGGGGAAGAATGCTCCAGGACCCCCTCTCGGATCCAGATCAGGGTATTCAAGCTCCTGACTCGAAATGGATGCTTCTCCTGCTCCCCTCGGCATGGCCACCCACACTACATCATGAGACAAATATTTGTCTAAGTAACTCCTCGAGGGGGGGTAGGCTAAAGACACCTCCCAGGGGTACGGGATAAGGCCCTCGGCCTCCTCCTCCACCGAAGAAGACGGGCACGGAAGAATGACCGCGTCGGGCACAGCCGAGAGGTCGGGACAACTTATGACAGTCGACACCAACGTTATTCCTATCCCCCTGACCTCCTCGGACAATTTATAGGGAGGTGAGGTCGGGGGTGTTGACGACTCGGACGAATCTCCCATTATTTATGGGCAAGGGAGTCGGCCATGATTATTCTAAAGAAAAGAAAGAAAGAAAAAGAAAACTTAAAAAGAACAATAGCGTACCTGATCGAACGAAAAGACTGGAGGAAGAGCTTGAGAGATAGAGAGAAATTGAAGATCTTTGAGAGAGAGAAAGTTGGAGGAATGAGCAAATGATCTCCAACTCTCTCTCCTCCGGCGTATATATAGGAGCGCCTTGGGGGATGTGCAACGTAAACCTCCCCGCGTCACCTTGATAGGCTTCCGATAGAGGCCCAAAGTGACCTATTCAGTCCATCCCATGAAGAGCCCAGTAATATCAAGCAAAAATCTTCTAAGTCCAAGGAATTTGAAGCGTCAAAGTTCCTCAGAGCACCTCGACAGCTCAACCAATACCAAGGGCCCCAATATCCCAAGTATCAAAATCGGCCATGTGGCATTTCAGGTCGGACATATCTGGTCAGGCAATATAGTCGCTGCTCCACCATCCGGAATGCGAAACCCACTCGGACCAACTTGGGGCTCATTAGCCCCTCGTCCGAGTGGCCTTGTACCCTACTCGGCCAATAGGAGTTCCTCTCCATTGCCGTGTCGCTTCTATACTCGGTCAAGTATGGCCAAGTATCAGCTAGCACCCACTCGGACCAACTTGGGGCTCATTAGCCCCTCATCCGAGTGGCCTTGTACCCTACTCGGCCAACAAGACTTCCTCTCCTTTGCCGTGTCGCTTCTATACTCGGTCAAGTATGGCCAAGTATCAGCTAGCACCCACTCGGACCAACTTGGGGCTCATTAGCCCCTCATCCGAGTGGCCTTTACCCTACTCGGCCAACAGGAGTTCCTCTCCTCTGCCGTGTCGCTTCTATACTCGGTTAAGTATGGCCAAGTACCAGCTAGCACCCACTCGGACCAACTTGGGGCTCATTAGCCCCTCATCCGAGTGGCCTTATACCCTACTCGGCCAACAAGAGTTCCTCTCCTTTGCCGTGTCGCTTCTATACTCGGTCAAGTATGGCCAAGTATCAGCTAGCACCCATTCAGGCGAATTTGGGGCTCAATAGTAGTGATTCGGTCGGCCATCTCCTCCTCCAAGAAAAGTGACCTGGTCGGCGCTCGCCGTTCAGCAAGAAGTGGCCTGATCAGGTTCTCACCTCCAAGAAGAGGTGATCCGGTCGGCCCTCTTCACATTCAATGAGAGGTGACCGGGTCGGCCTTCTCCCTTCAACAAGGGGTGACCTGGTCGGCCCTCTCCCCTTTCAATGAGTGATGACCGGGTCGACATTCTTACTTCAATAGGGAATGACCCGGTCGGCCCTCTCCCCATTCAATAAGAGGAGACCGGGTCGGCATCCTTCCATCAACAGGAAGTGACCCGGTCGGCCCTCTCCTCCTCTAATGAGAGGAAACCGGGTCGGCATTCTCCCTTAAACAGGAAGTGACCCGGTCGGCCCTCTCCTCTTTCAATAAGAGGAGACAGGGTCGACATACTCCCTTCAACAGGGAGTGACCCGGTCGGCCCTCCCCTCATTCGATGAGAGGTGACCGGGTCAGCCTTCTCCCTTCAACAGGGTGTCACCCGATCGGCCCTCTCCCTATTCAATGAGAGGTGATCGGTTCGGCCTTCTCCCTTCAACAGGGAGTGACCCGATCGGCCCTCTCCCCATTCAATGAGAGGTGACCAGGTCGGCCTTCTCCCTTCAACAGGAAGTGACCCGGTCGGCTCTCTCCTCCTTCAATGAGAGGATACCGGGTCGGCACTCTCCCTTCAACAGGGGGTGACCCGGTCAGCCCTCCCCTCATTCAATGAGAGGTGACCCGGTCGGCATCCTTCCTTTGACAGGAAGGGGATCCGGTCAGCGTTCCTCCTTCCAGCAGGAGGTAAGCCGGTCGCAAAACAGTCTGAAATAAGACGGTTGTTATTCCGCCACAGACGGGCGTCCCTCCAGTCAAGTTTTCGTGGTCCCCCATCTATGGGGTAGGGCTAATTGTTTGGGATTGATTAGTCAGCAGCCCAATAAGGAGCATAAAAGCCTCCTAAAGCCTGGGACAGATGGCAGCAGTGGGTCCCACCTGAAAGTTGACCTAATCACAAGGACTTGGGATACCTCTAAAAGGGTGAAATAATCATTGCCTAAAAAGGTAACATGCCCATTGGTATCAAAAAGGCCCATTTGAACAATATTTCCTGTCTGGGAAATCCCCAACACTATAAAAACCAACAGCCTCATCAATGAACAGGTATTCAATTCTCACCTAACAAACTAGAGCATCTCTCACTAGACTTTCTCTCTCTACCTCAATCTCATCTGACTTGAGCGTCGGAGGGGCGATCCCGGAACCACCCCCGGGGTACTCTAACCTTGTTTTGCAGGATTTCGGGGTATGGGCATCGGAGCTCAGGCGTACCTTCTTGGGGCCCACATCACATCTCCCAACCTATTACAATCCTCAATTTCTTAGCAGAAACAGTTATCATATTTATATCATGTTTACACCTATTTGACCTATGCCGTAGGATCTTACGATCCTACGATCCAATCCTACCGATTAGATACTGCTTACCTTTTAGATTCAAAGTAGGATATCGATCCTGACAAACATTGTTTAGCATTACAAATATATGTGATCGTATAACATATTATTATTATTATTATCTCTTAAGTAAAACTATAACCATGTTTTAACAACTTATTGCTTGAAAAGACCAAAGTGTAAAATTTTGGAAAAGACTAAAGTGCTACTAAAAGGTAAACAGATTTTTAAAAAACATTTTTATGGGGAAAAAATGTAGGATCCCACGATGCAAAAGGACATGACCGATCCTGATGTATGGTAAAAGAGTACTAAGGACTGAGAGAGTATATCAATTGCATGGATATTAATGTAACTAAACCGGTTAGGTTCCAAACTGGAAGCTTAAGTTCTTACTAATCTGTTACTAATAAATACAACATTTTGTCAAAATTAACAATTACAAATGCAATTTAAGCAAAAGTTTTATAACATTTTTATAATAACACTTAATAGTTTAAATACTTTGTTTATTGTTTTTATTATAAGGCACCACAATTATTAATCTTGTTATATACAAATACTAAAAGTGCTACTACAAAAAAAAAAGGGGGGGGGGGATGTGGAAGTAATAGCAAGCATTTGATTCAAACTCGAGACCTCACAACCATAAATGCGCTTTTGAGTTTGCAGTTGTAACCAAGTTGACGGGATATTCAACCGTGATAACAAGTGGATAAATTAAATACTTATAGTAAACACCACCGTTATTTGCAAACTATAATATAGGTTATGTTTACTATTTTAATGTGTCGTGTTACTAAATAAATCACAAACTTACAAACGTTTCAAATTTATGGTTCAAATTTTTGTTATGTATATATATATAATCTGTTTTAATTTAAATTTTAGTGGACTGCAAACCTTTCTAGGATTGGAAAGCTTGATTTTTGGTTCTAAACAAGAAGCTTAATTTCTCACTAATCTGTTACTGTCATGTCATTGTGATTAATCCAGTGTCCATATTCTGTTACTAATCAATAACATTATGAATAAGATGAAGTTGTCGAAACATATGAATAAAACAAAGGATTCATAGTAGAAGATGGTGAAGATGAATAAGATGAAAGGTAATATAAGAATAATCTGAAGAACTAATTAGAATTCTTTTTTTTAGTTTAAACAAAGGATTGCTACAAATCTAAACAAAGAAAACTTCATAAAACAGATCTTTGAAACAAAGACAAAGAACAAATCATTTAAAACAAAGAATTATCTCTCCAAAATTATATAATTCATATGAATTTACTTAAAAAGAAACAATTTTTTAAGCAAAACATGAAGAAACAAAATCTTTAAGGAAAATATACATATGATACAAAACGAAAAACTTATAGTGTAGAGAAAAATAATTACAAAATTAGATTCTTCGAACATTATAAAAAAAATATACATTGTAGAAAAATAATTGAATTCAAGAACATGAAGAACATGAAAATATTAGAAGAGAGAGAAGAGAGAAAGACAAACCCAAAAACAGATTATATATATTTAAAAAAATCAATTATTTTAATAACATAACAATTTGAAACGATTGTAAGTTTGTGATTTGTTTAGTAACAAGAAACATTTAAATAGTAACCAGGACCTATATTATAGTTTCCATGTAACGATGTTGTTTACTATAACTACTTAATGTATCCACTTGTTAGCACGGTCGAATATCCCGTTAACTTGGTTACAACTGCAAACATGAAAGTGTGTTTCTGGCTATTAGGTCTCGAGTTCGAATCTTATGCTTGCTATTACTTCCACATCCCCCCCATTTTTTTTATTTTGTAGTAAGGACTTCTTTTTTTTAGAGGAAAACAGGAGGTGAGCTATATTAATCCTAGGACAAATTGTCCATAAGTACATACGGAGACACCTCAGCTGGACAGTGACAATCCCAACGTTGTTCAACACCAAACGGAATAAGTCGAGCTAGGTGGTGGACAACATCATTCCCATCCCTAAGCACATGCGACCATCTAACAGAAACAAAGTCCTTACATAAGAAAATGGCATCCTCTAACACATTATCTAAATCACAAAAATAAATAGCACCTCTAGATAACCTGTTAACAATAGTCAAGCAATCAGTCTCAAAGATAACATCGATCATGTAATCCATAGTTTCGAGCCAACTTAATAGCGAGGCATAATGCTTTTCCTTCTGCAACTTCAATAGGCCACCAAGCTCGAACATGACGTGTGGTGGCAAAAAAATCACCCGACCCTCTGAACTTCTAGCTACCACGCCCAAGCCAATCCATCCCTCTTCACTAACTGACGCATCACAATTAATCTTCACACTTCCAGTGGGAGGCGGCACCCATTTGCGAACAAGGGTTGGAGCTTTAAAAACCATGCCACCATAAATCTTCTTGGAGTAAGTTCCATAGTCTTTCGCAGAGCTCAATGCATAAGACACGACTAAGTTATTCGGCCGACACCAACCTTCAAAAACCAATTTATTCCTGCGCTGCCACACATAATATGCAATGTAACAAAATTCAACCAGCTTTTGCTCATCCACACCGTCCCATGCAGCACAAAAATCCAGCCAGTCCACCCCCTCTTCCCGCGGCAAAACACTATCCAAACCCGACAGCTCCCACACCTCTTTAACCTTCGAACAGGTTAGAATAGCGTGGCTGATGGTCTCAGGGCCTGCATTACATAATGGGCACGTTTCATCATCGAGAATGTGACGGTATTTAAGCATAGCTCGCACAGGCAACGAAGCCGAACAAATACGCCATAAAAAATGTCTAACCTTCGGTGATACTTGCAAACTCCAAAGCTTCAATCATACTTGATGAAACAAATCCAGATTGCCGGATTTACCCACCATATAAGCAGTTTTGACGGAGTAGGATCCAGATTGTAGTAAGGACTTTTTACTTTGTAACTTGTAACATTTTCCCCCCATCTATAATTTAATGTTTAATATCCAGGAAGTATAAACAATCCATTATATGATAATTAAAATTGAAATTAGAATAGATTATATATATTAATCAATTATTTTAATAACATAACAATTTGAAACGATTGTAAATAATTGATTTTTTTAGTAACAAGAAATATTTAAATAGTAACTAGGACCTATATTAGATTCGTGAAACATTATACAAAAATTCTACAATGTAGAAAAAATTCTGTACAAAAAAATTGAAATCAAGAACATGAAGAACATTAGAAGAGAGAGAAGATGGAAATAATCAGATTTTTCTGTTTTTAAAAAAATTTCGTGCAAAAAAATTAAAATCAAGAACATGTAGAACATTACCGCAAGAACATGAAGAACATTAGAAGAGAGAAAGAATTCGATTTTCAGTTTTTTGTTCCAATTCTTGAGTAGCAATAAGAACTTGAAGAACATTAGAAGAGAGAGAAAAGAGAAAAAATTGGACCAAAAAAATTTACTAACAAAAAAAATAAGAGGAGAGAGGATGGGGTAGTTGGTAATTTGGGAGCATTAATTGTGCCTTGAAAATACAAATCAGATTTTCATTTGCATGTGAATGAAAAATCTGAAAATTTCATTTTTGGGCCCAAATTACAAACCACTCATACATTGCCATGTCATAATGTATGTATAGCCTACATACACCAAGTGTATGTGTGGCCTTTGCCTGGACTGGTGGGAGGTAATATTATCCTATAAGATGTTGCCAAGTGCACACATCAATTATTGAGAGATATCATGTAACACCTTGTAATTTTCACCCTTTATTTTTGATGTTTGTTTACATTAAAATGATATTTTTTTCATAAAAATAAATAATTTATTATTTAAATTATTTTGGAACGTGTTGTGAAAATGTGTATATATTTTTATATATTGTAATATATTTATTTTAAGTTGTTAGTTAACTTTTTTAAAGGTTATATTAGTTTCATTATTTACTTAGGCGTTTAGGACTATGTTACTTGGACACGGGTACGAGTATCGGATACGGATACGGATTCAAGTATCCGGTTCGGTAATTTTAAAATTTTAGGATACGGGGACACCATCCTAATGTTGGATACGGGTACGGGGATACTGCATTTTTAAATTTATTATAATATTATTACTTGTATTTTATATATGTGTTAGCTAATTTCCTAAAGTAGTTGACTGATGTTCTTTATTTTCAATGAAAATATTGTGCGTGCTGATATAATACTACTCTAAATCTAATATAGCAGGCCCAGTTTGTAACAAGACTAGGTTAAAAAAGCCCATGTGGCCTTGTGCTCCGTTTAAATTTTAAAACCCTACAAAAGAAAGCAGCAAAGAATAAAAATAATTAATGATGCCAGTTGTATTTCACGCAGCAGTCACATGAGAGAGGAGAAAGGAGAGAGGAGAGAGAAAAAAAGGAGAAAGGAGAGAGAAAAAAAGAAGAAGGAAAGCGAAAGAAAAAAAGAAACGTACAGTTATCTTCGACTGCAAAAGCTTTGATGTAATTGCCCTCGCCGGAGAAGACAACCTGCCGGCGCATAGACGACGGTGTTAGGCTCGCCTTGCCGCATGTGTAAAAGCCCTAACATCTGGTTTGCAGTTGTTATGGATCTTACCTTCACTTATACTGTTATACATCTAGGGTTTCTCTCTCCTTTTACTTTTGCCGTATCCGAGCGTAACCCTAAGTATCCGACCCGTATTTCTTACCCGTATCCGTGTCGGGTCGTATCGACACGGGTACGCCGGCCAAAAATGTCGTGTCCGAGTATCATAGGTTTAGGATGCGGTTTTGTCGCGTAACGTTGTTGGACCGACTTGAGTGATGAAATGGTACATCACGTGTGGCTTGTCATGCTGGCCGAAAATCAGCAATTATGGAGTGGAGGATGAAGAGTTTCGGTGCTTATTAAGCTAACATTTGAATATCTTGTAATCGCTCATTTAATCCCTCATTAACATTCTCCTAAACCCTTCGTTTTTCCTTACCAATAACTTCTGATTTTTAATAAGAGAAATTCAGCATCATTCTCATTTAACCCATGCCATTTTCAAGAAAAGAAAGAGAGAAAAGGAAGAGAAAAAAAGAGGAAAAAGATTCAACCCGATTTTTCCTATCACACCCTCATGAAAATAATCGTAGCCGGAGATCTAACCGTTTGATTGTCCTAAAATTAGGAAAGCACGTTTATAACATCTTTATCTTCACTATTAGCGGAGCGATTGTGAATCCGAACTTTAGTTCGCCGGGAATCATGGTCGGAACAGAACAGCACGAAATGAGATTTTTAAATGTTCAAGAAGAAAATGCCTAGTGACTTGTTGCTACAATTATCGTTCGTGGTGCTTTAGGTTAGAAGAGAACTTGGATTGCACATATTTTTTGTATCTATTTAGACTCGCTCTCCTCCCGACGTTCCAGGTAACTAGTAGTTATCTTAGAGTATTTTTCGGTATTAGATTATTACGTTAAGAATTATTTTAGTTACTTTTTATATGAATTTATTAATGAAAATTTACGTGAGTATTAATTATGTATTCTGTGTGTATATTATGTGCAGAAAAATAATTTTCATTTGAGTTTTCTTATTTATTTTATTTATTTGGTAATTCGTGTGTCTATGACTTATTTATTAAATAATTAGTGAACGAATTTTATAATTGCCGAAATTATTTTTCGTGAAGCATGTTATGGGTGTAGAATTTTCTTTTATGCCTTTGAATAATTTTTGTCTACTGTTTATGTGTTTATTTAATTGAATTCTCTTTATTTGCATTTTCGTGTTTGTTAGTATTTAAATGGTGAATATTATATTTTGAGGCCAAAAAATCTATTTCTTTGCATAATCTGTATTACCTTGGGTTTATACACGTTATGTGAAGTTTTGTTAATTTTTGGACGTTTGTTTCTATTTTTAATTATTTTATTGGCTTATTTGAGTTATCTGTAAATCAATGTTTAAAATTACTTTTAAAGTCTGACAATTTGAAATAAAATTTGTACTATGTCAGTAGAGTTATATTGGTTGTATGATAATTTTGTGGTATTTTACAATTCTGTTTTATGTGTTCAATAATTTTTATTGCGTTTTTGTTAAGAGTTTGAGTTTGTTCTTTCTAATTATTTAAGGGTTTAATAATCAGAAATAATTTGAGACCTTTTATATTCTTGGAAGCTGATGATTTGTAGGTTACTATGCTTATTAATGAGTATCATTATATTTACGTTTGGTTTATGTAAAAATGATTAATCATGTACGTTTTGTTGATTTAATGAGCTTTGATGTTAATTGGTGGTGGCGTCAGACGCACGCTGATGCGTCAGACACAGGATGGTCCGCGCGCCAGCCGCAGAGTTTGGCGCTGAGCGCAAGCTCATGCGCCGAGCGCATAGTTTTGTGTTGTATGATTTTTCATATGTTCTTGTGCGTATGAGTTAGTGATCTTATGCGATGTGATTCATTTATGGTTGATACTGTTGGTGTTGTAAACTCTTTAATTGTCGTTGTTTGTGCTTTGTGGTGCACAAAGTATTTGTTGTTGAGACATTTGTTGTAAGTTTGTAAGCTACTACTTTGAAGAAATTTTGAAGAAATATCTTTTGATGAATTATGGGTATAAGGCTGGGTGGCATCTCTTTTGATGAATATTTTTGAGCTGAATGATACTTTGATGATATTTATGATTTTATTTTGAGATAAGAACATCCGGTGGGATAGATGTAGTCCCCGGTGAAGAACATGCTAACCACCTGGTTTGCGAAAGGGTAAACCTGGGTTAATTGTTGTCATTCGAGAGGTCAGGGAGTTCTGCGTGTTCTACCCTGCATCGGGAGTTTGACCATTCTTAGACACAGGCAGTGGGGAATGTAAGCCATAGACTGACCTGGAGATTGCGATCTGACAAACCTTAGGAAGTGAATTGCGATTCACTGGCGTTCTGTTTCTGACTCAATAACTTGTTGTACCTTTGCTTTTATTATTATTTAAGTACTCTTGAGATGATTTTTTCATTTTATCTTTATTTACTTGATATTTACTTTCACTTGTATCACTTGTGAGCTTTATGGATATGAATGCATGTTGTAGTTGTCTTGGTTTTATTATTTCCTTTCTTACTAATTTATATCTGGAATAGACTTTGATTTCTTTTGTTCTGGGAGAACTGCTAGTTATTCCCCACTGATTGTGGATTGTTGATATATTTTGCAGGTTATGTTGATGGGAATCTTCTTTGGTTTTGGGCTCGGGTTGAGATGTGAGCATTAAAATGCTAGATGTTTTAGGCCTAGACTTGTAATTAGTTCAAGAGTCAGTTTTCTCTTTTGGATATTAATCTAATTAATTAAATTTATTTATACTATTTATTTATGTTGGTTTTATCACTTAGATATTTAAACGCATTTCTTGTTGTAGTGACATTCCTAGAAGACGATGTATCCGCCATCGTTCTATAATACTATTATGATTTCTTTCTTTTCCGCTTTGAAATTCTAGGGTGTTATATACCATGTGAAATTCAAAAACTCAGAATGATAACACTAAATTAAATGTCAAAATTGTGGAATATCATGTACAATGATCGAGAAATGTATTCAATAGACGCAACCTAAAAGATGTTTACATGTTTCAAAAGAAAAAATGAGAAGATAGAAAGGAGCCCAAAATAGTTATGTTTAAAACTTCATCCCATCCAACATACTTGCAGGCTGCAACACTTTATTTTCTAAATCAAACTTCACACATTCGAAACACACATTCTCAACCAACATACAAGAGAAAACACAGTCATTATAAACTTCATCTAATCACATATACTCAAAACATCAACACTTCTATTATCTTCCCCTCATACTTAATCAAAGATCCAATAATCAAAACATTGCATTAAAGACCAATCAAGCAAAACAAATGTTACAATCATTTTTCTAAAGGAAGAAACAAACTAACAATTCCCCCAATCAATTCCTCACAACAACGTCCAAAAAGTACTACAAACCATTCAGTTATTACTACATGGCCCAAGCCCAATCAAGTATAACAACATTCAAGGCCCGTGCATAATTGAGCCAGAAAAAAGCCTGATAATTCCAGAAACTCCTACCAATTAGGGAAAAACAAGAAGAATCACACAAAAAAGAGAGAAGAACAAACAAACAAAACAAAAAAAAAGCTCAAAAAAACCACAAAAATGGCGATTGCAACGTCATCATCTTCTCTATTGAAGACACTTCTAGATCCAAAGAAGAACATCTTAGCTGCTATGCACAAGAGCGCAACCGATAAACGTCTTCGCAAATATGGTTTCTCTCTCTTCAATTTTTATTTTGAATTTTTTGCGAATTTTTTTTTTTAGCTAATTTTTGGTTTTGATGTTGTATGTTTGATTTGATTTTAGGTCTGAGGTTCGACGATTTGTATGATCCATTGGAAGATCTGGACATTAAAGAAGCCCTAGATCGTCTTCCTCGTGAAATTGTCGATGCTCGTAATCAGCGTCTGAAGCGCGCTATCGACCTTTCTATGAAGCACGAATATCTTACTGATGATCTCCAGGTTTGACGATTTTTTTTTTTTTGTGGCTTCAAATGTCTTCACGAGTATAGTTGATTTTTTTTTTTTTTTTGTTCTTTTAAATAATATTTGTATGTTGATGATTTTTTATCTTGTTATGAGTAATTACTTGATTTGCATTTACTTTGATTGTTAAGATGCGATGTTAATTAGTAATGTAGATTGTTGATTTGAATTTGAAAATAAAATGGTCTTTTCATTAGTGCAAAGATTTTTTTTACTAATGCGTGAATTTTTATTATTATATTTTTGAGGATTGGAACTGGAGTTATTGAGTGAGGGATTTGTGGAAGTAAATGTTGATTGAAAGGGCTAGGAGGTTGTTATTTACTGCCTTACTGGTGGAAGTATGCAATAGTATGAAGATTTAACGTAATCTGTGTTATCATGTACTTGTTGCTTGCGTTACGTGGGTTGGGAGCTAGCAAAATGAAGGATAGGATAAGGCAAGACTATTTTGGTCTTCCTAGACTCTGCTATGCACTACGCAGTGGCAGAGCCAGGATTCTCAAATTGGGGGGACAAAATCCGCATATCGAGCATTCGGAAAAAAAATTTAGAAAAAAAACACTACAACATAAATTGTTTAATACTTTATGTTTTGAGGTATTTCACTATGAGCGGGTGAAGATATTTCTTGGGATTTCATTCTTTTAAAGATAAATTGTCGAAGATCGGGTTGTTTTCCCTTAGCCTTGGACTTGTTAGAATTAGGTGAATGTGAATCACTTGACATTTCCTATTAAATTGATAAACATTAATCAATTACATATCAAACCAAACTAGTTAATTATAAATCAACTCATATTTACAATTTTCAAATTAGAAATTCGAAATTGCACACTACATAAACAAACATGAATCAACAAATCAACTCAATAAATATGATTCATGACCAAACCAACAACAAATAAATTCAAGTATTCAATAACCATATCACAAAATCACAAGTATCCTTAGTTTTAAAAGGCGCAAAGCGCACCGAGGCGCAAAGCGCAAGGCGAAGGCGCACGCCTCCCGTAGGCGAGGCGCACCTTTGATGCCAAAATGATTAGAAATCAAATATAGAAGCATTTTAATACTTAAAACAACATAGATATTATATTAAAGACCCATAAGTAGCCGCATTTTACCAAAACTCTCATAAGTAGCCGCATGAAAAGGAATTCCCGCATCATAAAACCATTTAGCAATGTCCCTACAAGCTTTGTCTCTCAATTCCTTGTCACAAACCCCTAAGATGCCTTTCCTCTCTTTTCTTCCTTTCAAAATATCTTCGGGAGTAGAAGTGACATATGTGTCTAAAGGACCCCTTTGTCTTGGCCTTTTAACACTTGATGTGCCACTTTTTTTCCCCGAAATACCTTTGGCATTCAAAACTTCACAATCCACTTGTTCCTCATCATCATCATCATCAACATCATAACGAGGAATGTTTGGCAACATTTGTGCATCAATCTTAGTTTGTGCCTTTTGAATCATAAATGATTTCACTTCCTCCCTCACATGCTCGGGACAACTAGGACACTTAAGCACATTCCTAAAACCTCCTACCAAATGTTGCTTCATACGATAAGCCCCTCCTTTAGTTACCTTTTCACAAAAACTACAAGTCCAATTGGTCTTATTATTAGGATCCGGTTTTCCATATTTCCTAGCCGGATCCAAAGTGTCCGATGATCCCGTAGAAGCCGAACCCGACTCCATCAAAGATTCTCAATGAACAACAACCAAGTAACCAACAATCTACAATTCAAATGATATGGAGAAAGATAAAAATGAGTTCCTATAATATAATACTAAATTGAGTAAATGAGCTTGAGAATATTTCATATACTAATAAAGGAGTCATTAAATGTTGCCAAACAAAAATAGTGGCTCTTCACAGAACAAAAAAAGAAAAAAGAAAAACAGAACAAAGGAACAGAAGAAACAAGAAAGAAGAGAAGAAAACCTAAAAACCCGAAACAGAAGAAGAAAAAGAAGAAACAGAAGAAAAGAAAAGAAGAAACAGAAGAAAAGAAGAAACAAGAAAAAAATCAGAAAAAAAGAAGAAAGAAAGAAGAAGAGGAACGAAACAGAGAAGAAGAGAAACAAAACAAAGGAAGGAAGAAAACTTACCAAGCAACGACGACAGGCGGCGACTGGGACGACCGGCTACGACCCGGCGACCGGGCGACGAATCGGCACGACGGCCGATGGCGATGAAGAGAAACTTTCGAGCTTCCAGGTAAGTGTCGAGCTTCGAGCTTCTAGGGTTTTCGAAGCAAGTTTTTTTTTTTTTTTTTTGACTATAACGTTCAAAAAACCAAAAAAAAAAAAAGGAAAAAAGCCACGTGGGGTCACGTGCGCTTTGGTGCAGAAAGCGCCGGCTTGGTGCGCCTCACGCTTCCCCAAAAGCGCGCGCCTTTTGGCGGTTTGTGACGCTTCACGTTTCTCGCCTCGCCTGAGGTGTGGGAAGCGTTTTTTGGTGCGCCTTGGGTCGCCTTGCGCTCAGGCGCGCTCAAGGCGCGCTTTTTAAAACTAAGCAAGTATCACAACCAAACAATGTAAATATTACCTTAAAAAAAAAATGAAACTAAAACTTAGGGTTTAGAAATTTAAAAAAAAAAAAAAATTACTGCCGCTGGTGAGTGGTGACGTGACTGGGCATCGGGGTCGGCGACTGGCCGTGGCGTGACTGGAATGGTGGCGGTGTGGCGTGACTCGTCGTTCCTCATATCTCCTTTGTTCGTTTGGCGGTTTCGCTGGGTACTGGATTGAGGTTCCTTTGAACTTTGAAGTTCGTACCTCGCGGCTTGTCGTCGTCGGCTCCGGGCCTCCGGTGGGCGTCTCTGGCTTAGAGTTAGGGTTTCAAAATTCAAACTTTCTCTCCTTCACTCCTTCCTTAGTTTCTCTAAGTTTCAAAATTTTGTTTCACATGTTTCTCTCTCTGGCTTAGAGTTAGGCCCAGCGTCCTTCCTTCTTTTTTTCTTTTTTTTTTTTAAAAAAACCGTAAAATTATTTTTTAAAAGTGGGGTGACATCTGTCCTCATGTCCCCTCTACTGGCTCCGCCACTACTGCTATGTGGAGCATACTGGAATGTTTTTCTCATTGTTAGTATGGGGGGGATGAAAAAGTTAAGAAGTTGATGAAGGCACATAATTGTTTGTTGATGGGAACCATCATTGTACTATTGTATTGAAAATTAGAAATCACTCTTGGTCTATATTGCATTTTCAAATGCAACTTTTAGGTTTAGTAACCTTTGTAAAAAAAAATTCTTGGTGATTGCTTGAGAAGAACGGGAAGTTGAGAATTTGGTTAAATTGATCGGTAAGGGAGGATAGAGATAGAATGTAGGAGCACAAGTATTGCTTGTAGTTCATGTAGGTTTGATATTTCATCTGGAAAGTTCGTAATAGGAGTGACATTCTTTTTAAGATGGAGCCATGGAATGAGTAGTTGATAACAGTTTGATAAGGCTGATTCTAATTTTCTTGATGTGATTATAATACCTTAGGGGACTGTTTATCTTGAGATTAATGATAGATGGTATCATTCTCAACAACTAGAGGTTTATCTAAGATGTACTTTCTCTATTCTTTTTCTATTGCAACATACTCCATGCCTTCCTTTTTAATCTACACATTTTCCTTTTTGGTCTATTTATTTTGAACATGCATACTGTTGCCTTTTCTATTCTTGGTAACATGTTTCATCTACTTTTTTCTATTTTTCCATCCATGTCATTCACTTTTTAATATTTTTATACTTTATAGTTTCTCTCTTTCACTTTTCAGTTTCTCTTCTATTTTTTCAGTTACTCTCTCACTTTTAGACTCCTCCTTGGTTCTGCCCCGGACTAAAAAGAAATGGAGGGAGTATGAGTTTTCATGTTTCCAATAAAAAAACTTTAATTATTGTTATCTTTAATTATCTTTTAGTAAAAAAATTAAAATCATAAACAATTGACGTTGTGAAAGTATATACCGATACAAATCTAACAAGACCATACATGATTATTAAGCTTATGTAAAAATTACAATAAATGGTGAAAGGTTAGTGTGTGCATATTGTAAAAATCCATATGTGGCAATAGAAAAAAATGAAGTATTAAATAAGTTTCATGAGTTGCGACGATTGATTGCAAACTTCTCTCATAACCAAGATGTGGTAAAGAATCTAGCTATTTATGTGTTAGATAGATTGTTTCCAAGCTCGTAGTACTTGTTGTGATCATATATATAATTGTTTCTGATATGCTTTTTCATGGGTGATGATACTTTGATCCTCACCAAGATAATGTGAGCAGTTAGGGTTTGTTTACATGCTCTTTGATACTAATTTAATTTTGAGTGATTTGAGGGTTAACTTTTGGAGTGCTTATTTAAGTTGGCAATGCCCTAAATCTGCGAGGGTTGGTGGATATTTTGACATGGGGTTGCCTCTATAGTCACATTATACTTGTTTCTTACATGTTATCCTTTTAAAACAAAATCATATGGATCCCCATTAATTGGACGTTTTAGAGAAGGCTAGGAAGATTGTGATCGAGCCTTTACAAAGGAGATTGGTGATTTCATATAACCTTCCCATTTTTTCTGTGTTGTGTTTACCATCCTTATAAGTCTTGTAGATAAGTTGTACGCTTTTTATGGTTCAAGAAGAGTGATTTATGTTGTAATTGGATGAATTGGGATGTTCTTTGGAAGAAAGCGAGATAAAACTTGAGTAGAAGAATTGGTTAGTGGAGCAAAAGAGTTTCCACTTCCATGCTGGTGGTGTTCTGAATTTTTTATAGCTACTTTGTTCGGCTCGGAACATTTTAAGTCTTTGGTGGGAGTGGGGGTATAAAGTTGTTCAAGAGTGGACTTTTGGCACAATGCTCTGTTGTGGTGGGTCACCCTTGAAAGCTCAATTACTAACTCTTTCAAAGGTGGTTTTCGTTGAAGAAGCTATAGAGAATGAGGTGGTGTTATGTTCTAGTACTCAAATGGATTAGGATTTATTCTTCTTTGGATGTCTAAATTCTTGAATTGTGAGGCGATGTGTATTGTGCTGGAATGCTGTCTAAGGTATAAATTGACTGTAAGGGATTAATATCTTTTTTGTCCTTGGTGATATTTTTGGCACTTAGTTCGTCTTTGTTTGGATATAGTCACCGTTGAAAGCTCAATTTCTAACTCCTTCAAGGGTGGTTTTCTCTAAAGAAGCTATAGAGGATGAGATGTGTTATTATTTAGTACTCGAATGGATTAGGACTTATTGCTCTTTGGATGACTAAATTCTTGAAATGTGAGGTGATTTGTTTTCTGCTGGAATGCTGGCTAAGGTATAAATTGATTGTAAGGGATTTATAAGTGACTGTTTGACCCTCATAGTGTTATTAGTTATTACTTCATCTATATGTGAAGAGTTGAATATTAAGCTTGTACTTTTTTATCGAATGGTTTTGCTAATTTTATCTTGAAGAGCGTATCACGTGGGATCTTGTTTTATTATTTGTTACTTCAACCGTTAAACCCATTTACTATCCTAACCCAAGTTAACCCCAAACCACTATCTAACACACTAAATCCCCACCCACCGCCATCCTTCCACCGGAAACACCATACCCCGTCACTCCCTCCCGATGACTTTTTCTCTCTCCTCGTTACTCTCTCCCTCCCCGTGACTTCTCTTCTCATTGGTGAAGAGGTGGGATAGTATTGGAGAAGTGGGACATTGGTGGTGGAGTGGGGTTCATGTGGAGAAGTGGGACAATCGTGGAGGGGTGGAACTGTGGTGGTTGGATGGGATGTCAGTGGGCTGGGTGGTAGTTGGGAGTTGGGGTTAACCAGGGTTAGATAAACCAATAACACTAATGGTTGAAGTAACGGTTAAACCATCATTAATGTCACGGTTGTATAATATTATTAAGTATAGGGTTATTTTTGAAACTCAAAAGAAAAGCGGTTTACCATTGCAATTGTTCCATAGTACAGGTTACCAGTGGGAATTTCCCCAACTTTTTTTGGGATTTTATGCTAACTTGTGGTAATACCTGTGAGTTTGTTGAAAAATTTCTAAAATTTGTTTCCTATGTACAGTGCTCGTAATACTCTTTCCGTTTCTTTTTAATTACTACATTTCTATTTTGGGAAATTCAACTACCACCTTTGACCTATTATTTTGATTTCTTTATAAGTAAAAAAAAATAGTCATGTGTGGTCTTGTTAGATTCGTCTCGATGTGTAGATTTATAATATCAAATTTTTATAATTTTTACTTAAAAAGAGTAAGAGATATTAAAACGCCTTGAAAACCGTGTCCAGACAATGTAGCAATTAAAAAGAAACAGAGGGAGTATATGTGAAACTGTAGGTGTGAAGTAGTTGTTTCTTTATTACTTATTTATGTATTAGTTCCCTAATTGAAGCTTTTGGTAATTCGTCTCCTTGTAGATGCATCTATATTAGCAGGTTTGTTATATGTGCTTCATTCATAGAATTCTCCCTCTAATAAACAATAAAGACCTGGGGGTGTAAACAGATTATGGTGACTTTGGTCATAAGAAAAAAGAATTTGTTAAGTTGTTTGTTTTTGCTATGAATCATATGTTTGGAAGATAAACTGGATTCTCTAAGACTTGGAACGGGTGACAAGCATGTGAGCATCTTTGACGTGGAGGGAGGATTATTTGTTGCTCGTTACTTTTTTAGAACCACTCTAGCTATAAAATTTCTGAAGTAAAGTGCTTTTTCCTTGGTTTAGTGAGTTGCATTTAGCATGTCCAAGCAATGAGTGCTTGTTCCCTCCCATCTCTATCAAAACCTAATTCTTGTCAGGTACAGCCTACAGGACCTTTGCTCAGGATTATTAGTGGATTGGCATAATGTAAAATATTTGCTAGTTCCTGAGGAATCCTGTTTTGAATTCTTGGCTTACAATATTTTTTATTCTATTCTAATCTTTTGCATTCTATGTTTTGGAAGAAAAGGTAACTCTTAGTTGGCCTTGAGAAAATTTGCAGTCTTAACTGTGCTAGTGTTTTCTAATATTTGATCACATATTATACTTTTCCTGAATATACAGAAATGCACTGATGCTTTGAACTTTGGGAAAGTCCATTCGTCTAGTAATTCTGAACATGGGTTCCGACCATAGTATACTGATTAGTCATATTGAGTAATCATCTCTCTTTTGTGTGTTAAGTTTCTGAGTTTAAGAAATTTTTGAGGCCTTCATATGCGCTTATAACATGTGTGCTGTTTTGCAGGCTATGCAAACACCCTTTAGGAGCTACATTCAAGAGATGCTGGCTCTTGTAAGCAATTTTAAACATTTCACATTTGTGGCCTTTAAATTTGGGCAAATAGGTGTTTGCTTTCCGTTGGTTATGATATGATTAATACGTACTGAATATGCCAGTGGCGATCCCAACTGTGAGTTGATAATGGTATTAACCGAACAAGTTTCTAGGTTGGCAGTGTATATTAGTACTACTGTTGAAAAAAAATTGCAGTATCTCGTTTTAGCTAATGTTGAAGATAGTTTTTACGAAAAAATGTATACTTTGCCAGTAAGTTGATTTCGAAATTTGGTTAAGAATTCAAAAATCTTGGAATCACTTCAGTATTTGTATTTACAAATCACATTGGTGGGGCCATCACAAGTGTCACTAGCTGTGCAGTTTCAGGCTCATATAATGGACCTGGAGATTAGTATCTGAATTTCGATCTTTGCATGGGGGTGAAATTGATGGTTGATAAATCCAGCAATCTCTTTTACCTAAGTTTCTTTGTTGATTTGATCAGGCGTTTATCATGATTTCATCACCTGTAGGCTGTAGGAATCCATTTTGTTTGATGGTTGATTAAAGCAGCAGTCTCTTATTCTCTTGTATACAATTTGGTAGAAAGACTAGGAACTTGGAAAGTTGTGAGTTGACATTTCTTTTTGGGTCTATGATGTTATGGCATCATGGCATGTTAATGTGTTGCTGCTAATGGGTTCAGGTGAAGCGTGAGAGAGAAGAGCGAGAAGCTTTGGGAGCCTTGCCTCTGTACCAGCGATCGATTCCTTAAGGTGCATGTTGCAGCTGTGGCTGACTTAAGAACTGAACACCATATGAATTTTTTGAGGTTAATCTATTACGTGAGAAGGGCAGTTAATGTATCAGTGAGAGATTTTTCCTTGTTTCCCGCCTTGTGGACATTTCGTCTTTTGCTTTAGTCAAAAGTTCATCCATAATAAGCATTGTTTTCGATGAAATGATGCTGAATAATATTTGTATTATGTTTCAAAACTTATCAATCACGTTTGTTAAGTTTGTGCTACTCGACTTTGCTTGGATAGGGCACAACAGCACAAGCTTCTCTACAACGGTGGACAACTGTTAATGAGCCTTCTCTTCTCCACCCTTAACAATGAGCAAATCTACATAATGTTTCTAAAGCATGGCTGTTTGTAGATAGAGTATTGAATCAAATCTAAGTTGTCAATTGGATTATCATAAATTGGATGTAACTAGAAGAGATAGACCTACGAAAAATAACATAAATAGACAAATGACATAAAATCACAAAACTACCAAAGATTCAAAGAAAGATGATCTGGTTTGCAAGCAAATCCTTTTCCAGTATCTCCTGCATTTAATGTATATTACTAACCGATTAACTGAGGATATCAAAGTGCTAAATGGTCAGTTGTGGTGCTAAATGGTCAGTTATTACTACCATCATTTGAGAATGTACTTGAGAGAAAAATGATTGTTGCATTTGTTTCATGTTCTTCATTCGGTTTATTTCGTAATTGCGACATCTGGCTTTTATACTTTCGTAAAAGCTAACGGAAACTTAACACCGTTAATCATTAAGGGTATTTGGTGCATTTTATGCAAATGACAAAGGCATCTGGTGCATTTTTGAAACAACGAGGGTACCTGGTGCATTTCGTGAAACCTCAGAGGTACCTGGTGAAAAAACCGTACTTTAATTATTAACACCTTTGAGATTCAATGTCAATGTCGTAAATCAAAATTAACAGTTAAGAAAATGATATTGACACCCTTTGCAATTTTTAACTAAACAATATTTATATGGTACTTTCTTGCAAAATGACTCTTATAGATAGTATTTACATGGAAAAAAAAAATTTACTTGCTCACTAGCTCTCACCACACTAGATAGTAGATATCAATGAATATTTGTTCTCTTTCTTCTTGTTTGGTGCAACCTTTTCTCAATCCGTTACCATTTAATGAGGCTATGTTCTGCTCAACTATTAAAATAATTTTCAGCAATAATAAATTAAACTTAACAAAAATTAGATCAGCAGAATAGAGCCTTAATTAGTGGTAACAGATTCTTTTAGTTTATTACCCGTCAAATAACAACATCCATTTCTTGGTTGTAATTGTTACCCTTTTTCTTGTTTCATGGCTTTAACATCAAATACTAATAATATTTTTTGTTACTATTTTTCTCGTCTATTTGGATCCAGTTCCTAACTTGAACCAAACAAGCAATCGATATACCTTTTACCAATTGAAAAGAAATTGATGAAATCATGAAATTATGAAAAACGAAAATAAAAGATGTAAACAAAAGATGCGTTCCCACAATCACACTTGGGATACTAGATAACCAAACAAACCTATATTTAGGTGTCATGAGGGAAAAAAAAAAACAAGCCCAGATAATATCGCAATTAAGTATATTCTGGTTTCATACAAATAAACTAAAGAAAATGAAAAAAAAAATATCTTAAAAAAACCCCGGAAACTCCACCTCCAACTCAATATCCAAAACATAGGAATATGATGTGTCGTCATCACAATAAATAAGTCCATCAGGATCCGGTTGGCATCGTTGATAAATCAAAGGGCAACCCCGAATAGTCATTTTATGAAGCTTTGGTGGTGGGAAATTGACACCCAATGATTTTAGCTTCCCACAATAGTAAATTACAATTTTAGTGAGGTTGGGAAGGGCAGAGCATGACAAGGTTTTCAAATTCTTGAATCCCTCGATATATAAGTCAGATAAGGAAGAGGGAAGATGAAAATCTGGTTGGGGAATATACTCTACTGTATCTGTGGCGCTGCCTATGTCTTCGAGGGTAAGAGATTTAAGAGAAGTAAGGAGGTGAAGTTTCCACTCTTGAATTGGCTGCTCTATTGTGGACAACTGGATATTCAAGGTCTCAAGATTTGGAGGCAAGCCATCAGCAAAACTAAATGGCGGGTTACATACATAAATATCCAATATCTGGAGCAAAGGGCAGCTTGGAAGTGACAGTCTCAGCTCATAGCATGATTCAATTTTCAGCTCTTTTAGGGATGGGAGGTGGGAAGGTAAGTTACCCCGCAACAATCGACACTCGAATATATAAATATTTTCAAGGCAGGGAAATGCATTGCTACTGTCAACTGATACTGATGGGGCCAACCACTCCTCCCAACCCGTCATATATTCAAATTGTAGAATTTTCAATGCAGGAAACGGGTTAGAACAACCATTATTGCCGTAAAATTCAGCGCCTACAGTCTTAAGAACATCCATCCGTGCTATTATGAGCTCCTTCAATGAGGGTAGCTGCCCTAGTGCTAGTAAGAATTCACATCTCCTACAATGCTCTAATTTTATGACAACCATATTAGTGTAAATGGGATTTCCCAACCAAGCAGGGAATGTTAAGCCGTCGTATGCTACCAACCTTAATCCTTTGATGGATTCTGAAGGCTGCAATCGATCAAGTACATCTTTTTTAATGTTGTCATCAACATCATGGGTACTAGCTCCCCAATACATTTCCAACTTATCAAGGCCTGTCTTTTCGTGCAACCTTGCTGCTTGTGCTTCTTCACTTCTCATCACATTCTCTAGGCCCTTGATTTCCAGTGAGCCACGGAGGCAATTCAAGTTCTTCAAGTCACTTATTCTTGTCCCAGACTCTCTTCTCAAAGTAAATCCCTTCAATGTCTGCAAGTTTGTTAATTTTCCAATCCCCAGCTGCATCTGCTCCAGTAAATCACATCGAGAAAAATCAAGGTACCGAAGTTCAATTAAAGGGGCTACATCTGGGACGATATGCCGAAGAGACTTGCAACCTCTCAAAAGTAGCGTCTGGAGATTGCAAAGCTTGCTAGTGGACATTGGCAATCTAATTAGGTTTGTATTCCATGAGAGGTCAAGAAGCCTCAACTGTTTCAGATTACCAATACTATTTGGTAACTCAGCTATTTCCGCGTAAGGCATAGACAACAAGCGTAAGTATTGAAACTGATGGAAAATGGAAGCTAGTAGTTGGATAGGAATTGGAACATCTACTTCACCAAAAGAAGCAAATGATCGTACCTGGATAAGTTTCTTTGAAGTCCAGATTTGATCTTCCAGTATTTCTTCAGAGAAAGACCAATAACGTGTCCTGAAAGAAAGTTTTTGGATATTCATTGTGCAACAGACTTCACCAGCAGCCCATTGAGCTAGGTCATGGATTAGGTCATGCATAATGAAATCTTCATGATAAATATTCGTTGGACTTGGTTCAAATAATGATCTTGATACTAGATCAAGGAAAAAGTCACGACCAATATATTCCTTGCACTCCTTGTTGTGCTCTGGCAGCAAGCCTTCTGCCATCCACATTAATACAACATCTGTCTCGTTGAATATATAATCTTTCGGGAATATAGAACAATAAGCAAAGGCACGTTTTAGGTTTTGTGGGAGATGATGATAACTAAGCCTCAAGACTGGCAGAACACCACCTTCTTCACTCCAAATATTGCTCTTTAATATCCTTGCCCAATTACTCTTACGCTCTCTCCTTAGGAGACCTCCTAGAGCTTTTGCAGCCAAAGGCAATCCTTTGAACAACCCAACCAATTCATTCTGCATCTCAATGAGGTCTTCATCTACGACTACATGCTGCTGAAATAGAAGCCAACAATGATCCTCTGATAAACCCTTTAATTTAATGATGGGGCTTTGATCTGGTCTTTTAACCATGTTCCTTGCTACCGTCTCCATTCTGGTCGTGATTAAAACTCTACTTCCTTTCTTTGCTGCTAGAAAAGGGATCTGAAGTTGGTCCCAAGGATCATATTTATCACTCCAGATATCATCAAGAACGATCAAGAATCTTTTCTCTACAAGCAGGTTCTTTAACTTATCTTGTGCCTCATCTAGAACACTGAAATTACATGTATCATGAGTGGCTGAATTGATAATGCTCGTCGTCACTTGTTTGACATCAAACTCATCTGAGACGCACACCCATGCTTTTATATCAAAGTGAGCCTTCACCTGCTCATCATTGTATACAACTTGAGCAAGGGTCGTCTTCCCAATGCCTCCTGTTCCAATGACAGGAATTACATTGTAATTTTCACAAAATAGCTCATCTGTCTTTAATAATCTTTTGATTATCTGATTTTTCTCGTCGTCCCTCCCATATACAACTGGCTCTCGTATCATGGATGATGTTTCCCTCCGCTCTTCACGGTGCTCTACCCTTGAGTGTGTATCCGGTGAGAGAGCCAAAGACCTTACCTGGTCCTGAAGATCTTCCAAGCGATTGCTCATCTCTTCAATGCTAGTTGAATACTTTGTACTCTTCCTATTTAAAGCTGCAGAACCACAAGAAAGACAGCTTTGTACCTGATCACACAAGTTATTTGTTGTGAGTGTATTAGTGAAGGTAGTTAATCTCTTTATATTGGGAGACAAAAATAGAAGAAATGCTAAAAAAACAGAGAACTGTTAGAATCCAACAAAGAAGGTTACAGCCCCAGAGCCTAAGAGGCTATACAAGTCACAAAAGACTAACGTGAAACTAAACATATATGTCAAGGAAAATGATATTGAGGTATTTCGAAAACACCAAAGTGAATTTGATTCCCTAAAAACCATCTAACAAAAAAAACTGATGGCTTGACGATGACAAAGTTTACTTGGCATCAAAAATCTCGTGGAGACAATCTATGCCTTATCAACTCCATGAATCGTAATTCAATTTGCATCAAAAGGTATGTTTTCAAAGGTATTTTTGAGCAACTTTTTCTTTCATTAGTTAAAATTTTGCGTTAGATTTCTTTCAAAAAAAATTCCGTTAGATAATTTTTTGTTAAAAAATATTGGGTTAGAAAATGTAAAAGTCAAATATCGCATTTTGAAAAGACAATATAAGAATTATCATTTATACTTATCAAATACTTCCGTTGTTTATAAATAAATGCATCCATTTGATTGAACACACTTGCAAACTTTAACCATTAGTAACTTTAAATTTTATATAGTTATAACAATTATTTTAGAAAATTCTATTTTGAAATAATTCATTTAATTAACCCCATAAAATTAAAATAATGACATTTATTTTTACATACGTTTAAAGTTCATATACAAGTAATATAAAAAATCAAAATGATGCATTTATTGAGAAACGGAGGAAGTTGTAACTAATAATAAATAAATAAAGAAACAATTATTATTATTTGTAATAAAGTAATAACAATTGGTATATATATAATATGTGATCATCTGATATTATCCGATATGATCTAAAGCAAACAAGGTCTAAAAAGGTGAACTAAACATAACATTAGTGATCATGTGGTTTTATACCAAATAGTACTTACTTAACATAACTGATATTCTTCATGAACTCACAAATCGTACTAGTGCTCTATAGAAGCGAGGATTCCTTTGTATTTTATTGGTTTCTTCCCAAGACAATTTTAAACTAAGTAACTAACCTGTTAAGGATATGTTCTCTTGGCCTAAAAAAGCATAGAATGATGGTAGATAGATCATACATAGGACTATAGCACTAACCTTATTGAAAGGAGAACAAGAAGATTTGGGTTCATATTCCTGTGGCTCATCATTCAACTCCTTGAGTCGAGCATCTGTGGCAAATTCGTCTAAGATGTCCTCTAAATCGTACGCCAAGTCTTGAAGATCTCGAAGCCACAGTTTGACAGCATTATTGTGAAACTGCTTTTGCTCAGCGTCACTTAACACCGCCTCTATTAGTCTCAAATTTTTCTGCCATTTTTCAATAACTTTGGGTCCTATTCCTCTTTCTCTTCTTAGGAATAGGCTTATCCCTCCTGATGCCAGCTTTTCAAAGAGGACTTGAAGAAACGCTGAGAGAAAAATCTCTGCTATCGCCATTTTTATCTCCTATTCGAAAGTATGGAGGTGGAGTGTGAATAATAATGGCTTTTCTCCAGTTCCGAATTTCTACTGCTAAAGTAGTCTCAAATTCTCAATTAATTATTAGGATGGTCTTTTTGGTGATTGTAGGAACACAGTTCACAAAGCCATACCATACAAATACAAATCCACGCATGTCTTATCTTGACAAATATAATATCATTATTGGACTTTTCTAACCTATGTTAAAGAGTATGGGCTAAAAATTTCATTATAATAAAATATGATCCAACAAGATTTCATTTGTGAATAGTAAATGAGGTGTTGTTTGGTTGTACATTTAGGAAGTTACGCTTTCTTTGTTTTTGCAATTCCTATGTATTCTCACTCCCTAAGAGTTAAGAAATATTGTTTGGGCTGGTTGAGTATAGAAAGTTGGAATTCTCATCTACTTACCTAGGGGGGCTAGGTAGGCAATTTCTGCCATTTTGTGGGAAGTATAACTTTCTAGGAAATTCCACTTTCTATGCTCATGTTAGCCAAACAACCTCTTTGGATCGAATTTCCTTGGAAATTATACCTTACATGAATTCGATAGTCAACTAAACAACACCTAAGGATAGATATCAAAGATAGAGATGATCATTTAAGATTCTTAGTGTGATTAGATTTAAAATGGAATTTTTTTGTGTAATGGTATATAGGGAAGTTTCATACTACTTGCTACACTTCCTTTTTGGGCAAAAAACTCTTTCTATCTCTCTCCTCTCACATGGGTCTCTTTTCTTTTTACTCTCTACCTCTCTCTTCTCCAAAATTGCTTAGGAGTCCGTGAATTGAGAAGTGTAGCAAGTAAAATGAAACGGAGGAAGTATATATATATACACCAAAGAGAATTTGAAGAAACGTTGAGAGAAAAATATCTGCTATTGCCATTTTTTTTATCTCTTTTTACAAAGTATGGAGGTAGAGTATGAATGCTAATGACCTTTCTCCAGTTATCAATCTCTACAGCTAAAGTAGTCTCAAATTCTCAATTATTAGGAACTTTTTTTTTTTTTTTTTTTTTTTTGATTGTAAGGCCACAGTTTACAATAGCCATAATATACATACAAATACAAATCCACGCATATCTTATCTTGACAGATAGGTAGAAGGTTTAAAGCTTGGATATTATTATTAGACTTTTCTAATTTATGTCACAAGTAGGGGTGTTAAAAACATATCCGACCCACGCGTCCACTAGCATCCGGTTCGCATCCGATATGTACACATTAACCCAGCCCAGTTATATTCGAGCATATTAGAATCCTGCCCAATCGATCATCGACCAAAACTTAATTAATCCAGACCCAGTTAGACCTGATAACTACAATCCGAACCCTATCTGCATCCGACCTAAAGTCAACCCAAACCCAATTTAGCAATTAGTTGAATTAGGTGAGAGTCAGGTGAGAATTAGAGAATCGTTAGTTGAATTAGGTGAGAGTTAGGTGAGAATTAGGGAATCATTAGTTGAATTAGGTGAGAATTAGACGGGGTTGTTTGAATAAATGAAAAAGGTTAAAAATAATTAAATAATACTCCTTCCGTTTCAAAATATAATTTCTGTTTCTTTTTGCACAATCTCCAAGACGTACCTTTGACCTACGATATCTTTTATTTCGTATTAGTAAAAAAAATGAAAAGTTGATATTATGAATGTACACATTGAGACGAATCTAACAAGACCACGCATGAATATCTTTTTTATATAGATTAATGAGAATATTTTGGTCAAAGTTTTTAAAATTTGACCCCCAAAATAGAAACATGAACTATATTTTGGGACGGAGGGAATAACAAAGTGTAATAAATGATAAGTTTTTTTTTTTGTTACCATTTTTTATTTGAGGAGATTTTTTTTTTTTTTTTACCATTTTTAGTTATGTGTCACTTATTGTGGCATTTCTCCAAAACTAGTTGGCATGATAACAAATTTAATTTGTCAAATTAATGGTATAATGTTTTAGCACAATTAGGGATGGCAATGGGTCCAGGACCCTACCTAGACCCACCCAGACCCTACCCTAAAATTAGGGTATGGGTCTTAATTTTTTGGACCCTATGGGTAAGGGTAGGATATGGGTCTTGGTCCTATCGGGTAAGGGTAGGGTAAGGGTCCACTCCTCAAATACCCAGACCCTACACAAACCCTACCCATAGACCCATCTAAACTAAAATATATATTTTTATTTTTTTAAAATTAAAATAAATATATATATATATATAAACATATCCTTCCAGCACACTTCCAATAAAACTAAAACCCTCCCTCAGTTAGGAACCCTAGCCGCAAACCGCAATCACGTAAAAAAATATTTATTCATATTTTGATGTATGAGACTTTTGGGATATGCAAAAAATATGTATTGGTGTGGAATGTACGTGATATTATGTGTGCTTATTGCAAAATTAATATATGAAATTGTGCTTAACGATTATCTATACATGGGAAAGTGTAAGCGGATTTATTTTTGTGTTGGACCCCTTTTAGACCCTAGACCCTACCCAGACCCTATTGGACCCTACGGGTACGGGTAAGGGTCCTAAAAAAATTTACCCTATGGGTATGGGTAGGGTATGGGTCTACATCCAAAAGTTAGGGTATAGGTAAGGGTCTAGCCTTACCCTACCCAGACCCTACCCATTGCCATCCCTAAGCACAATTATTTAAATTACATTTGATTACTGTAATGTAATGATTACTGTAATGTAATTTTCGTTTGTGTATAGAAACATAATGCTCATAACCTATTGTTATCTGTACATAAATAACATATCTTCATTGCATCGTTGCTTAAGTGTTGTTATGCTTGTGGAAATAAATATAGAGTTACTGACTTATTTCAAGCTGCTTTATTTTAATGCATATACTGTAGTTTATTAAGAATATCATTACTTTTACTAAATGTTCGATTTCTTTTAAGTTTGATTTCACACCTAAATTCATATCTTATCTCATACTTCATTTTTTTTATTTATGATCACTACATGTTCCTCTTATGTAAATATACTTTTAATTACTACATCCCTATATTTAATAACATGTAAAAGCTAATATTACCATGAAAGATGTTGAATTGTCTTTGTATGTAATTTCTTAATATTAACTTTTTTTTGGTAATATTTAGTTATTGGTAATTAAAAATATTAATGGACAAAGTTGTGCATCGACGAGTGAAAGTCAAAGTGGAAGAATTAAATCAAAACAAAGGGAGTATAAACTTGCTCAAGCTCTTGTACATCTCCATCTGTTGCATTTCGGACATATAGTACGGAAGCTAAGAGGTGTTTTGTGTTGCTTTAGGAAGCCCCGTCGTAACTTTTTTTTGGGGCTCCATGCTAACTTGTGATAATACCTTTAAGTTTGCTGAGAAATTTTAAAATTTGTTGCCTATGTATAGTGCAGGTAATATCTCAGAAACTGTAGGTGTGTAGTTGTTTCTTTATTACATATCTATGTATTGGTTCCCTACTTGATGCTTTTGGTAATTTGTCTCCTTGTAGATGCGTCTATATGAGCAGGTTTGTCTATGTGCTTCATTCATAGAATTCGGCAACTAGTGAACCACGCCCCCTGCCGAATAAACAAAAAAGAAAGAGAGAGACTTGAGGGTTTAAACATATTATGGTGACTTTGGCCATAAGAAAAAAGAATTTGTAAATGTTGTTTGATTTTGCTATGAATCATATTGAGGATGGTGGCAGGCTTGGTGAATACCGACTTTGATACGGTGACTTCCCTAATTCAGCAAGCCGAGCCCTTGCCGACCTTCGAAACGGCCCGTTCTTGCCTCCTCCTTGAGGAATCGCGTCGCGCGCACGATACCACCACCCCTGCCCAGACGTTCGTTGCTTCGTCCGACTCTCCGGCGTCGGCGCCGTCGTCTCCTGCTTCTGGCAACCAGCAGCAGCGTAGTAGCACCTCCGGGGGTGGCCGCGGTAATGGGCGTGGTCGCAGCAATAACAGGCAGGGAGGCTACAAAGGAAAAGGACGAGGGAGGGCTCAACATAATAAATCTGGTCAACAGACCCCCTCCCAGCCCATATCTTACGGCCCAGCTTCATATACGCCTGCTTATAATCAGCAAGCCCAGCAGGGGTGGGCCGAGCCCCTTGCCCCATATCCCCAGCAAGCTCAGCAGCCACGGTACCCAGGCCCAGTCCAGTACCCTCTGCCTTATAGCCCGCGCCCACTGACTCCTACTATTCTCAAGCCCATCTGGCTCAGCGGCAACCCTATCCGGCCCAACAGGCTTCTCATGGCCCCTCATGACCCCTACTGAGCTAGGCAACGCGTTTGCCACCATGAATTTCCAGCCACATGATGACTCATGGTCCATGGACTCCGGCGCAACATCACACATGACCAACAATTCTGGTACTCTCTTACCCATTTTTAATTTCAGCACTAATAATCATATTTTAGTTGGTAATGGTTCTCGCATTCCTATTATGGGTTATGGTCATGCTACACTATCCAATACTACACCTGCTCTTCAATTACGTAATGCCTTGCTTGCTCCTAACACAATTAAAAAGCTCATATCCGTTCTAAATTTACTACCGACAATCATGTCTCTGTTGAATTTGATCCTCTTGGTTTTTTTGTGAAGGTCCTTCGAACGGGGAATATCATAACGAGATGCAATAGCTCGGGGGACCTCTATACTGTGACCACCTCCACTCCCTCCACATGCCTTGCCACCTCTTTAGCTGCTGTCACCTCTCAAACTTGGCACAGTCGCCTAGGGCACCCTAGAGCCCCCTATTTTTAGTTTATTAAAAAGTCGTAGCTTAATAAATTGTAATAAGGAGTTTGACTCCAGTTTTTGCAATTCTTGTCAACTTGGTAAACATACCCGTCTTCCATTTACCCTTTCTAATAGTACTACTACTTGTGCTTTTGATATAATTCATGCTGATTTATGGACATCTCTTGTTCGTAGTACTAATGGTCATAAGTATTATCTAGTTCTTGTGGATGATTTCACTCATTATGTGTGGACTATGCCTTTAAAATACAAATCCCAAGCTTATCAAACATTCATTGATTTCCTTGCTTATGTGCATACTCAATTTGAACGGCCCATTAAATCTTTCCAAAGTGACCACGGTCGTGAATTTGATAATGAACCCTTCAAACGATTTTGCGAAAATCATGGAATTATTTTTCGATTTTCTTGTCCTCACACATCATTTCAAAATGGCAAAGTCGAAAGCATGCTTCGTACCATTAACAATGTCATGCGCACTATACTTTTCCATGCATTTGTCCCCCTCCCATATTGGAATCATGCCCTTGAAACTGTTACATATCTCCTCAATATTTTGCCCTCCAAATTACATCAATACACATCTCCTTCCAAGGTCCTATTTGGCAAACCCCCATCCTATGACCACATTCGGGTATTTGGTGGTCCTTGTTATCCCAATTTGACTGCTACAACACCCCATAAACTTCCTCCTAGGTCCACACCTTGTGTTTTCTTGGGTTATCCGGCTAATTATCGTGGGTATAAATGTCTTGATCTTTCCACCAATAAAATAATTTTGTCTCGTCATGTCACCTTTGATGAACATACCTTCCCATTGTAATACTCCGCATTTTTGGAAGTTATTATTTTATAAATAAGAAAATATAAAGAATAAAGTTAAAAGTATTTTTATAATTATATTATAATTCGGTTTTGGTTTATTTTCCAAATAAATAAAATAAGAAATAGGAATTTGATTTGGAAACAAATTCTATTAAACCTAGGTTTCTCATGCTATAAATAAGAAAAAGCGAAAGAAAAAAAAACCATATTCACTACTTTAAGTCAGCCGTTTTTTACCCTAGAGATTTTCTCTTTCCTCTCCTCTCTTCTTCCACGTTATTTCTCCTCTCCCTCTCCTTTTCTCTTCTTCTTCTCTCTCCTGCACTACTCTCATATCCCATTCCCGGCGCTGGTACCCGGTGCGTACGTCGGCGGAGTTCGCGGGGTTCTTGGGAGGTCCATCGGGTCGTGTCGCGCGAGTGTAGTGCGAGGTCCTGCTGGAAGTTGTCGCGAGCGAGTTTCGAGTGGCTCGAGTTGTGAGTCGTGGTTCCTCTCGCGGGAGGTCGCGTAAGTCGCCCCGTGGTTGGTGGTCGGCGTCTAGTGGTCACTTAGGTTGTCACTTTCCGCCGAGGTCGCGCACGAGGCTTGTGTCTGGGTTCGTTCGCGCTGGTTCGCGGTTGGTGGCTCGAGTGGGCTGCTCGTCGAGGTTTGCAAGCCGTGCGGTGGTGCTACACTCCAGTCGGGTTCGCGAGTCGCGCGGTGGCTGTGCTGGAGTTTGTAGGTCGAGCGCCGTGGCTGTCGCCGGAGACATCAAGCACTCTGGTATACTTTTATAAAAAAGAAAAAAGGATTTCTTTTCTTTTCTACTTTAAATTAAGTTATGAAATTTGATTTTGTTGTTCTTATGTATCTTTAATTAAGTTTTGTGATCATAAGTAAAGTATATAATAAGTAAAAGAAATCAGATTTATAATTATGTTATAGTTGTCATGATGATTCTATTTCTCAAATTTGATTTTTAAAACACTTATATATATAATTGTTTAAGTTTTGTTGTTATGAACAAGTATAATAAGTTAACTAAAAATCAGATTTGCATATTATTATTAGTTCCTAAATGTGCAACTTCAATGAGATTTATGAAGGGAAAGTTTAAACAATGAGTTTTATTAATTTTGTTATTCGAAACACCATATATTACATAGTTAGATAATCTGATTTTTATTATCAACGACTTAGCACTGAAATATTTTATTATTCGATTAGGTCCCAATTTCATAAGCGGAACATTTTAAGTAATCAGCAAAGATTCTCCGTTGTACGTACCAGTTCAGTTGCAATTACTAGTATCATGTTAGGTTGTGATTTATTCTATTGGAACCTTGAACCATGATAGGGAACAATTGTGATTGCTGAGATTGTTTGGTAACATGATTGTGATTGGAAATCGATATGTAGCATGGTTATGCGAAATTCTATCGTATCATAAGCATGATTATTGGATTTGTATTCTTTGATCTATGGTGTAACAAGGATGTTACAAGAAGTAAAGATTTGAGTATTGTATCTAAGAAGGAATGTTAAATGATTACATGTTTAATGTGGTATGAATGGACAATACTAAGAAAGGATTTTGGCAATAAACTTGTAGTTGGACTCCCTACAAGTGATGAACAATGGGGGGAGTGTGGGACTTGCTCTACACTCCTACACAGGCCTACTGTGACGACAGTAGTGTCCTTATAAATTTTGATAACTCAAGTAGGCGGAAGGTTCCGTACGATCTTGGGGGTATGCATACTAAGGTGATGGATGTGGAACGGAACGAAACTGTATTTACATTTCATCTAATAGACCAAGTTGTCTATTAAGGATTAAGTAGCCCGTATGATTCTAGAAAGATGACGGTGCCCGTTCGATGCCAAATAAATTGTAAAAAACGGAATTTAATGTTTTTGTAGAATCATGTTTAGGAATTTTTATTATTATTCTAATTATGTTTAGTGTATTATGTAACTGATTATGTACGTACTCAGCATAGCTGATTGTTTGTCATTTGTGTTGGTTTTGACCTGTGATGAACCATTGATGTTTCAATGGGGAGCGATTAGGTATCTTTGGTGATCTTGCATGAGTTCGGGCATACGGGGGATACTTTTGATTATAAACTTTTAAAGTGTTTTGGTTGAACATCCTAGAGATTGTTTATTGATTTACATAGTTAATGGTGTTAAATAAAAGGGGTCAATAGTGATTCCCGAGTTGTAGTTAAGTTAGCATTTTATTTCCGCTGCAATTTAATTTTCATAATAAAGAGTAAGTTAGTGTTTTAAATTCAATAAGCCTTTCGTTTCACCGCGGCGGTAACGCTCTCAAAGTCGATGCAACGTAGTTTAGACGTGTATGGATTTTGGGGGTGTTACAAAACTGGTATCAGAGCCAAAAGTTCCTATTTTCAAATATGTTTTCAAAGATTTTTAAAATGGGTATTATGGGATAGGAGCATATAGATTAATTTTGCGTGTATTAAATCATAGGAATGATTTTATTTGTAATGCGGTTCTTGCCTTACTTGTCTGATATGTTTATAGAAAGTATGCAAATACTGTGGAATGAATCAGATAATCTGATTATATGAAATGTGGTATGTTTTGCTTGATTGAATTTGTGAAAGGTTATATGAAATATTCGAAGTATGAATAGATTAGAAGGATGTACAACGATATATGCATAGAGATTGATATTTTATAGAAGCACTAAGTTAGATATTGAAATATTTTATTCCCTAAAATTTCGAAGTAGTATAATATTCCAAAGATGTTTCAAAAAGGTATTGAACTAAAACATTATTTCGAATCTTTTAGGAAAGAATCATCTAATTGTAATAAATATTTTGAACTCTTTAAGGAGTTCTAAAATTGACAATAATCATTTTACCTCTTATATATATATATATATATATATATATATATATATATATATATATATATATATATATATATATATAATGCATACTTACAAACCTTTACTTCTCTAGAACTTAGACTATTTTCTTCTTTTAATTCGTGGATAGTTTACGATCTAGGTCCTTAGGAATACCTGACGAAATACCGAATAACGGAATATTGGGACATCTGGGCCTATAAGATTAAAGCTGTTATGGAATATAGAACCTTACATGGAGATACTGAACTAAGGACTGAAATGGAGAAAATATACTTTATGCTGCAGTACGTCCCTAGGGAGGAACCCTACCTTTTCGTACACCGTAGATATGGGGATATATGGTCAGAAAATGGAGGTTTTAACAGAGCCAAACACACTTACTAGAACCCATACCTTCCTACTGTAGGGCATTTCATTACTGATCTTAAATACTGTGAAAATATATGGAGAATCCGTGAGAAAAGAAGTTGGGAGCCCTCTACCTCATCACCTCTAGTTAGAGGAACCTATCATGTGGAGCTTGGGAACTAATGTGAATTATGAGAACCCTAGAGTTAAATCTGAGCCGCAAACGTCACCTAGAGCTGCAAAAAGAGCTAGGTACCAAACTTTTGAGGATGAGTTCTTACCCGAGAACTACCATATAGCGTCAAACCTTAGAACTGTTATCTATATTTCCGATGATGAAAGGAATAATAAGACATTTGTAACACCCCGATAATTCTCTCTTTTCAGAAATACCTTTATAAATTAAAACTCAGAGAATTACCCAAGTATTATCGCCCGTGTGATAACGTATCGGTTTATTCAGAATTTTGCAGCGGAAAACATATATCTAAACTTTAAACTTTATTATAAATCAATAAATAATTAAGTACCGTAAAAATCAAACATTCTAAATAACTCTACTCAATTAATATCAACAAAGTACGTTCCTACTAATGCAGAAATAAAATATACTAGATTACACATTCTCTCCACTCTCAGGTTCCCAATGATTCATCATCTGCAAACCTGTAAAGTCAATGCTTTAAAGAATCTGCTCACCAAAATGGGTCATCACAGGATCAATAAGGCAAAGCCATGATTACAATCACAAACAAAGCACGTAATCAGCAAAGCTGAGTACTACATACTAATACATAAGCGATCCTAGCAAGATACTAAATAAATAACATGCAGGAATAAATAATAATATAATCATATAACATTCAGTAGACAACTTTAACGGAACTAAACTCTAAACATCTTTTTATTATTCAAATGGAATAGTTATTGGACCTGAGTTGTCTTATCTACTAATGCCTTCATTAAGAAGACAAAATACGGGAGCTACCACGTATTCCAGAAATGACCTGCGATATCGAGGAACCTTTGCTAACTGAAAAAGGGATGGTGATCAATCCATCTCCTGTAAAAAGCCATGGCTCGCTCACCATGTACCCCAACTCCTAATGTCCAACTCTAGACGTGCACCAGTCTAAAGTCTATAACTATCCTCGTTACACTTTACGTTCTTTACAAGTTATTACTTGTTATGACACACATACAAGCAACACAGAAATACAATTCAAATATTCACAACTGAACTTCTTTTATCTTAGGATTTAATAAGTGATCACAACTTACAACCCAAGACTTACTTTCGTTTAATATCAATTTTCTTATTTGTTGAACCTAGCCAACAATCAAACTTACCTTTAAAAGGCATACTTATCAACTTACCAAATAAGATCCACAGTCCTTATAAAGTAGTGAAAATAATACTTGTAAGGGAACACATGAATAACATGAATCAATCTTAGTAACATATTAATTCCCCCATGTGAATTAATAAATAAAGCTCCCATCCACATGCTTGCATCAACAAATCCATACAAACATGACAATTCTTTACTCATAAAAAATCTCATAATTAACATGCTTGCTCACAAGCATAAAACATGTAGATATCAATCATACTAGAAATCACATATGAACTTATAAAGTTCCTATACATGATACTACAACTTTTTCCTCCTTAAATCATGATACTAATCACATAGCACACAAGTATGTACGTACCTTGTGTAGACAAATTGAGAGGCCACTTTTCTACTCTAAAAGTTGCCTAGGGAATAATCTCCGCCAACAAAATACAAAACATTGGTATATCAATATACCAATAAATTTACAGCAATAAAACTTCACTTAAAAACGTGTCAAAACCTTTTTCTAAAATTCTTTTAACACCAAAGATTAAATATTTCAAACCCTAAAATATGGTACTACTAAAATAGGCTTTTAAAACCTCAAAAATCAAGACTTTAATATTTAAATCTCTCCTTGAACATAAAATATTAAATCTGAATTTTTTTTTTGCTTAATAATATGAAACATATAATCTGAGATAATTAAAGATACAATCTTTAAACAATAATTTAACAAAATAATACTTTGAAATATTATATCAATATATATGAAATCAATATATAAGGAAACGAGGAAAAGAATCAAAAGAAAAAGGAGAAAAAGAGTGAAATACCGAAATCGAGAGTGAAATATGGCAACAAAATTGCGAAATTTGCAGAGGCCATAACTGATAGAATAATAATCGGAATCGAGTGATTCTTGAGCGTAAGTTCAATAACTTTTCGAGATCTACAATTTCTCAGAAAGAATTTTTGCTTAAAAATAATCGGAACTATGAGAAATCTAGACAATCAGATTCGGGTGAGAGAAAAAAACGAGTGAAGGGAGGGAAAGAGGAAAGAAGAATTAGTGGAAAACAAAAGCCAAATCTGAAAATATGAATCATGGGAGGTTTAATGAAGTATTTATAGGTTCCCTTTCCCTAATCCTAGTAGAATTAGGAGTACATAAGAATAAGAGTTTTATTAGGAAAAAAATTACTCCTTTGGGCTTTCAAATGGGCTCATAAGGCTACAAATTGGGCTCCTCAACCCATAAGCTTAATTTAATAATTAAATATACATTAAATACTACTCTTTAAATAATTAAAGTTCCACTTAATGAAACATTTAATTAATTTAAGAAATAAAAAACCATAAAACTCTTTTAACTCCTCAAAATAGTCAAACATTAAAATAATTCGACTCATAAAATATTAAAATCATTTATAGATATACTTTAAATATATTTATATAATTCATAAAATTATGGGGGATTACAGTCTATCCTTCTTAAAAGAAGTTTCGTCCCGAAACTTGGAGATATTTGCGACACAACACGTGTACACTATTCCCAAAATAACTTGATTGTGCCACATAGTGGACACTAAACTTTGCACCAACATGTGCAAAACTCAAAATCAAGCATAAAAATATGAAAATATACCATAAAAATGGACAAAAGCGCGAAACTCTATCGCATTCTACCCTTCTTAAAGAAAACGAGTTACGCCCTCGTAACTCACCTCAAGGAACAAGTCTGGATATTTCTTTTGCATCTCACTTCGGCTTCCCACGTTGCCTATTCAGATTCGTGGTTAGACCAAAGTACTTTGACGATGTGGACGTCCTTATTGCGTGTACTACGCACTTTCCTGTCGAGAATCTTGACAAGTCTTTCCTCATATGTGAGGCTACTATCGATCTGAATCCCTTCAGGCTCTAGGTTATGACGCTCATCAGGGATATAGCGTTTGAGTTGGGAAATATGGAACACATCATGCATCTTCTCAAACTCCATTGGCAATGCCAATCTATAGGCTACTTTCCCAATTCGCTGTAAAATCTCATATGGGCAACATACTTAACACTTAACTTGCCTTTTTTCCCAAATCTCATGACGCCCTTAGTGGGTGATACTTTCAAGAACACCTTATCACCTATAGCAAACTCATCCTCGCGTCGTTTCAAATCAGCATAACTCTTCTGCCTATCTTGCTCAACTTGGATTGTAGCCTGAATTAATCTGACATTCTTGTCAGTTTCCTCAATAAACTCGGTCCCCAAGACTTTATTTTCACTAAAGTCATTCCAACAAATGGGGCTTCTACACTTCCGTCCATATAATGCCTCAAAAGGTGCCATCTTAATGCTCGTATGATAACTATTGTTATAAGAAAACTCAATCAGATCTAATTGGTCCTCCCTACTACCTTGAAAGTCAATAGCACATGCTCTCAACATATCCTCCATAGTTTGGTTAGTCCTCTCAGTCTGACCATCAGTCGCAGGGTGAAAGGCTGTACTCATCTTCAATGTTGTCCCAAGATTTAATTGGACCTTTTTCCAAAATTTCGAAAGAAACCTAGAGTCACGGTCAGAAATGATATCCTTTGGAACTCCATATAGTCTCACCACATGCCTAATGTATGTCTTAGCAAGTTGCTTCTTTTTTCATGTCTCCTTAATGGGTATAAACACAGCGGATTTGGTCAATCTATCCACAATAACCCAAATAGTGTCGTTTCCACTCCTCGTTTTAGGTAAGGCAATCACAAAGTCCATAGAAATAGAATCCCACTTCCATCCAGGAACCTCTAAGGATTGAACCTTCCCCATGGGTCTCTTATGATCGATCTTCACTTTCTGATAAGTTAGGCACTTAGACACATACTCGGCTACCTCTCGCTTCATATTTGGCCACCAATAGATATCTAAAGGTCCTTATACAACTTGTCACCCCCAGGGTGCACAAAATATGGAGTATTATGCCCCTTATCCATAAGGCATCTCTTAAGGTCATTACATTTTTGTGGTACATACCACCTCCTTTTAAACCTTAAACTCCCATCATCATGAATTTTAAATTCAGCTTCCTTACCTTTCCTAATTTTCTCCTTGATCTTATCTAGGTGCTCATCCCCAACTTGACCCTCTTTGATCTCATCGAAAACTGACAAACCCAAAGACAGAGCGCTAAGTCTTGCCTCACTTTCCCCAGGATTTAAGAGTTCTAGGCTCAGCCTTTGCATATCTCGACACAACTCCTCAGGGACTATCAAGGTTCTCAAGCTATGACTCGATTTTCTGCTCAAGGCATCAGCAACCACATTTGCTTTCTCCTCATGATACTGGATGTCTAGGTCATAATATTTAATCAACTCCAGCCATCTTCTTTGCCTCATATTCAGGTCTTTTTGAGTGAAAATGTACTTCAAGCTTTTATGGCTTGTGAATATCTTACAAGTCGCTCTATAGAGGTAATGTCTCCAAATTTTCAATGCAAACACTATGGCAGCTAACTCTAGGTCATGGGTAGGGTAATTAGCCTCATAAGGTTTCAATTGACGCGACGCATACACAGTTACCTTCCCATCTGCTGTAGCACACATCCTAGACCATTCTTCGAAGCATCACTATATACCTCAAATCCCTCATTCCCATCAGGCAGGGTCAAAACAGGTGCAGAGGTTAAACGAACTTTCAAAATCTGAAAGACTTCTTCACACTTTTCACTCCACTCAAATCTTGACTCATTTTTCATCAAATTGGTCATAGGTCTTGCTATCTTCGAGAAATCTCTCATAAATCTCCTATAATAGCCAGCTAGACCTAAGAAACTTCTAATATCTGACACGCTCTTTGGAGTTGGCCACTCACTCACAACTTGAATCTTAGCAGGATCTACTGAGACTCCTTCCTTAGACTCATAGTGACCCAAAAACGTTATTTTATCCAAACGGAACTCACACTTAGAGAACTTGGCATACAATTGGTTTTTCCTTAATCTCTCCAAAATGATCCTCAAGTGCTTATCATGCTCAGCCTCATTCCTCGAATATATTAGTATGTCATCAATGAAAACTACCACAAACTTATATAGAAACTCATGAAAGATCCTATTCATTAAGTCCATAAATATAGCAGGAGCATTAGTTAACCCAAATGGTATTACAGTGAACTCATAGTGACCATAACGCGTTCTAAAGGCAGTCTTAAGTACATCCTTATCAGCTACCCTCAATTGATGATATCCTGAACGTAAGTCAATCTTTGAGAACACACTCGCTCCATTCAACTGGTCGAATAGGTCATATATTCTAGGCAAAGGATATTTGTTCTTGATGGTTACATTTCAACTCCCTATAATCAATATATAACCTCATGCTTCCATCCTTTTTCTTCACAAACAACACAAGAGCTCCCCAAGGTGATGCACTAGGCCTAATATAACCTTTATCCAATAGCTCTTGCAATTGCATTTTCAGCTCACTCATCTCAGTAGGTGCCATTCTATAGGGTGCCTTAGATATAGGTGCAGTTCCAGGAACTAATTCTATGGTGAACTCAACAGCTCTCGCAAGTGGCATACCTGAAATCTCACTTGGAAACACATCCATAAACTCGTTCATAATTGGAACATCCTCAAGCTTCACTTCAACTTCCTTACTCACATCCTGCACACTACAGAAGAATAACTCACACCCCTTTCTCATCAACTTTCTTATTTGCATAGCAGAGATAACTCCAAACTTCTTAGGTTTCCCAAAGCGTCTATAGGAGGTAAATTTTCCCAAAGGTTTTCTTAACACTACCTTCTGAATCTCACAGTCAATATTGGCCTTGTAAAGACTTAACCATTTCATCCCAAGAATCACATCTAGGTCTCCCAAATTGAATTCTATTAAGTCAGATTGGAAAAACATAGTCTTCTATCTTCAAAGGTAAATTTCTAAACAACTTGGTACACCTTATGATCTCCCCAGTAGGAATACTGATATACAAGTCAATTTCTTCATAATCTACGTACCCCAATTGAATTTCCTCAATCAAACCTTGCTCAAATCACTGAGCCTTTAACTCCTCAGTGGCTACTACCTAAAAACCTAGACAATGCTATGGATTTGCTATAATACTCAGAGATGGTCATGCTTCCCATCCTAAGGTCTATGAACTCCTGAGCCTTTTCTTTCTCATAAAAGCAGGGTAAAAATTTTCCCTTAAAGCAGCAATAAAGGATTCCCAATTAAACTCTTCCACGATACTAAGTCTATTTCCATTTTCTTTCCACCATAAGTCAACCTCATCTTTCAGATACAGTACAACTTGACCTACTTCCATACCTTCAGGACAGTTCACATCCCCGAAATTTTTTTCAAACTCCTTAATCCACTCTTTAAGAAGGTAGGGTCAGCTTGCCCCTTTTAGTACAACGATTTAATCTTAGCTAGTCTCTTAAACATGTCTCCATCAGAATCGGGACTCTCAGTTCTTTCGTGAGTCAATTTCTCTGCCAATAGGCGAATAGCAGAAGCTAAGGCATCATTGTTGTTTGACACTCTACTTCGCGACTAAAATTTAACGTAACTCTACTTTGGTTTCGATTCACACTTACTTGCCATTTCCTACGAAGACAACATTTGATTTGACCATAAAGATCGCATCAACAAACAATTTCTCATGAAGTTACTATAACACTAAGTTCACACATTATGAACCATAACAATCATATATTCACGCATGAATAAATAATCACATAAGGATCAAATGAAACCAATCATAATAAATAAAATATTTCCCCTTTTCACATACTAAAATATATTCTCACCCAACTCAAATAACTGAATAATAACTTTTATTCCTCGAACGATAACAAGAATGTTTTCCAATCCAAAATAACCAACTTATTCTTCAACAATATAAAGATGCTAAAGAAGGAAATTTAAACCATTATAGCTTGACTACTTTCCAACAACTAATCTTAAATCATAAATAAATACTCTTATATATGGAGTTACATTATCATTCCTATCCTTATTTCTTTATGCATTTATGGAGTAAACATTTCATCTTTAAAGTCTCCAGAGTCTTCACTATAATAATAATAATAATAATAACCTGAATTCCTAGATCTAGTAGATCTTCGAATCCTTTTGGGTTGATGTCCATTTTCATCCGTCTCTAAATCACTAACATCGCTCGGATAAGGTCTCCAAGTAACACTGCAGATGTCCTTTCAGGTTTGTGCTCTAGTACGATCAAACTCTTGAATTACTTCATATATCGCTAACAGGGATGCCTACTTTTAACACATACCGCATAATGCTCTCTAGGCTAGTGTAGCTATCACTTCCAGGCTCATGACATCGAACATTCGCATCATCACTCAATACAATTGGGTTATGATGGCTTCCTACTCTATTAACTTGCCAGACAATTCTATTAACTTGCCTGACAGACATGGTTAGGGATCTATAACAAATAAATTAAACATATTCCAATGGATATACTTAGTAATCTCCCTGTACGCATTCCCAAAGATAATAATACACAAGTTGCCATTAACATCATAGGCACAAGAATATAACACTTAGCAGGCAAGAAAAATACAAACAGTTTGCAGGGAAGAAAAAATAATCATGAATAGTTAGCAGGGAAGAAAATAATAATCATGCTGAACTAACTATTCAATGCAGGCATATAATATTTCTATCCTATGTGCCCTTCCTATACTACCCATTCTCACAATGCAACAATTAAAACTTTGAAGGCATGAAAAATAATGCAGGCATCCTTATAAAATAATACTAATTAAATGTCGAACTAAAAAAAAAAAAAAAATTCGACTAAAAAAAAAAAAAAAAATTAAGACTTCTAAAATTCGAAAGAGGAAAACAATTCAATTTTTTTTTTCTTTAAAAAAAAAATTTCAGAATCCTAAAATTTTCGAATTATCACAAAAATTCGAAATAACAAAAAATTTCGAGCAAATAAAATTTTCGGACAATAAAAAAAAATCGGACCCATAAAAAAAATTTGGTCCTCTGAAATATACATATAATAATATATTCCTATAAGTTTTTCAAAACGAACAAGTAGGAGCAATTCTAAGAGTTTATTCAAATAACTAATAAGTTAGTTAGGCGCCTAAAAGTTTTGAAAATAACCTAAAGCTCCCAGATACCACTTTGTAACACCCCGATAATTCTCTCTTTTTAGAAATACCTTTATAAATTAAAACTCAGAGAATTACCCAAGTATTATTGCCCGTGTGATAACGTATCGACTTATTCAGAATTTTGCAGCGGAAAACATATATCTAAACTTTAAACTTTATTATAAATCAATAAATAATTAAGTACCGTAAAAATCAAACATTCTAAATAAGTCTACCCAATTAATATCAACAAAGTACGTTCCTACTAATGCAGAAATAAAATATACTAGATTACATATTCTCTCCATTCCCAGGTTCCCAATGATTCATCATCTGCAAACCTGTAAAGTCAATGCTTTAAAGAATCTGCTCACCAAAATGGGTTATCACGGGATCAATAAGGCAAAGCCATGATCACAATCACAAACAAAGCACGTAATCAGCAAAGCTGAGTACTACATACTAATACATAAGCGATCCTAGCAGGACACTAAATAAATAACATGTAGGAATAAATAATAATATAATCATATAACATTCTGCAGACAACTTTAACTGAACTAAACTCTAAACATCTTTTTATTATTCAAATGGAATAGTTATTGGACCTGAGTTGTCTTATCTACTAATGCCTTCATTAAGAAGATGAAATACGGGAGCTACCACGTATTCCAGAAATGACCTGCGATGTCGAGGAACCTTTGCTAACTGAAAAAGGGATGGTGATCAATCCATCTCCTGTAAAAAGCCATGGCTCGCTCACCATGTACCCCAACTCCTAATGTCCAATTCTAGACGTGCACCAGTCTAAAGTCTATAACTATCCTCGTTACACTTTACGTTCTTTACAAGTTATTACTTGTTATGACACACATACAAGCAACACAGAAATACAATTCAAACATTCACAACTGAACTTCGTTTATCTTAGGATTTAATAAGTGATCACAACTTACAACCCAAGACTTACTTTCGTTTAATCTCAACTTTCTTATTTGTTGAACCTAGCCAACAATCAAACTTACCTTTAAAAGGCATACTTATCAACTTACCAAATAAGGTCCACAGTCCTTATAAAGTAGTGAAAATAATACTTGTAAGGGAATACATGAATAACATGAATCAATCTTAGTAACATATTAATTCCCCCATGTGAATTAATAAATAAAGTTCCCATCCACATGCTTGCATCAACAAATCCATACAAACATGACAATTCTTTACTCATAAAAAATCTCATAATTAACATGCTTGCTCACAGGCATAAAATATGTAGAAATCAATCATACTAGAAATCACATATGAACTTATAAAGTTCCTATACATGATACTACAACTTTTTCCTCCTTAAATCATGATACTAATCACATAGCACACAAGTATGTACGTACCTTGTGTAGACAAATTGAGAGGCCACTTTTCTACTCTAAAAGTTGCCTAGGGAATAATCTCAGCCAACAAAATACAAAACATTGGTATATCAATATACCAATAAATTTACAGCAATAAAACTTCACTTAAAAACGTGTCAAAACCTTTTTCTAAAATTCTTTTGACACCAAAGATTAAATATTTCAAACCCTAAAATATGTTACTACTAAAATAGGCTTTTAAAACCTCAAAAATCAAGACTTAATATTTAAATCTCTCCTTGAACATAAAATATTAAATCTGAAATTTTTTTTGCTTAATAATATGAAACATATAATCTGAGATAATTAAAGATACAATCTTTAAACAATAATTTAACAAAATAATATTTTGAAATATTAGATCAATATATATGAAATCAATATATAAGGAAACGAGGAAAAGAATCAAAAGAAAAAGGGAGAAAAAGAGTGAAATACCGAAATCGCGAGTGAAATATGGCAACAAAATTGCGAAACTTGCAGAGGCCATAACTGATAGAATAATAATCGGAATCGAGTGATTCTTGAGCGTAAGTTCAATAACTTTTCGAGATCTACAATTTCTCAGAAGGAATTTTTGGCTAAAAATAAACGGAACTATGACAAATCTGGACAATCAGATTCGGGTGAGAGAAAAAAACGAGTGAAGGGAGAGAAAGAGGAAAGAAGAATTAGTGGAAAACAAAAGCCAAATCTGAAAATATGAATCATGGGAGGTTTAATGAAGTATTTATAGGTTCCCTTTCCCTAATCCTAGTAGAATTAGGAGTACATAAGAATAAGAGTCTTATTAGGAAAAGAATTACTCCTTTGGGCTTTCAAATGTGCTCAAAAGGCTACAAATTGGGCTCCTTAACCCATAAGCTTAAATAATAATTAAATATACATTAAATACTACTCTTTAAATAATTAAAGTTCCACTTAATGAAACATTTAATTAATTTAAGAAATAAAAAACCATAGAACTCTTTTAACTCCTCAAAATAGTCAAACATTAAAATAATTCGACTCATAAAATATTAAAATCATTTATAAATATACTTTAAATATATTTATGTAATTCATAAAATTACGGGGGATTACACATTCATCACAATGATTGGGGAATATCATGTTGCACCTATACTTGACTTAGAAAATGAGGAAGAGGAAGATCCTAATGAAAATGAGCCTGCTGAAGGGGATCCAATTGAGGAAAATGATCAAGAAGAAGAAGAAGAACCTATAGAAAAGGAAGAACCCAGGATGAAGATGAACCTATATAGGATGATGAGCCTTTTGAGCATGAAGTCGACATGGAAGAAGGAATAGAAAATCCTAACTCAGGTGATAAAGCTCACCATTATAGTCCCTAGTTTCCTTTTGAAATCTAATTAGGATTAGAATATTATTTTCATTTGTTTAGTTCAGTTTTAACAAGGCTTGCATGCCAAGTAGCAAATTAGCATTCTTCTTTCCTTTATTTATTCATATTATGTTTTCCTTGGAAACAATAAATTTTACCCTTACAATAATAATACAACATCTTTATTCTTTTATTTGATGTAACGTCTTATTTGAGATGTTTATATTGCAAGTCAATAGAGACTTAACAATTGTTCGCAATAAAAAACGTGTTATATGAACGTGCCAATGTGTAGTAGCTAAATAAATAAACGACTATGTGCATGTCGCTGAAACAGCCGTTGTGTCATTTTTCAGCGCAGAATGGTTCGTCAGGGCGGCACGCCTGATACGTCTCTGAATATCGAGCAATTGATTCGTGACGTAGTGCAGATTACAACTAACACTACAAGAAAAAGCTAAAACAACGACCGCCTCACAGCGACGGTGAGGAAAACGATCGGTAATAATCGATACAGCGACGGCTTTAATCCGTCGGTGGCGACCGACTGTTTATAAAGTACACAACGACGGTTAAACCGTCGCTGATATTCACCGACGGTTTAAAGCCGTCGTTGAGCTGCGTGATGTAAATCTGAAATTTTTTTTTCCTTAGGCGACGGTCTTAAACGGTCGCTGATTTCGAAGGGGGTTAAAATGAAATTGCCTCTTTCAGTCGGGTTTATTTCAAGAAATTAAAAGAGAGAAGTTGGGCGAATTGAAGAAGCCGACGAACGGCGAACCAAACCCTCCGTCTCTTTGCCGCCTCCTCCAACCAACGAACGCCGGATGCCGTAGCTTTGCCGCCTCCGTCTCTTTGCCGCCGTCTCTTTGCCGCTGGTGAGAGCTTCGATTTCTTTTTTTTTCTCATGAAACCAAACCCTTAAAGTTGGGTTTTTGGGATATAGGTGGCGAAAACCACCGTAGGCCGCCGAACACCACGTCTCTCACTCCAAATCTTGCTCCTCGCCGCCGGTAATACCCAAACCTTACCAATTTAATACTTTTTTTTTTTTTATTTTTGGCACTCACCAAATACAACCCCCCGACTTTGTCAATGTAGGTCGCCAAACACCACGGCCCGACTGCCGTCCGCCTGTGCCGGACCCCTGCTGCCTCTAGGTACTCTTTAATTTTTAAATTCTTTAATTTTAATAGTAAATTTAGTTTATATGGTTAATTGCTTAATTTTATGTATAAATTTTAATAAATGCTTAAAGGTTACCATTTAATAATTGATTTTCTACATGATGTAGGATTACGTAGCATTTTGGTGTTTCTCTTTGGCTTAATTGTAAGGTTAGTAGCAATTTTGACCATATTTTGTCTTCAATTTATATTGTTTTTGTTCATGTAAATTCTATATTTTAATTCTATATTGTTTAGTAGCATTAAAGGTTATAAAAGTTAAAAACTATATAATTATGACAATAATTTATTTATTGCACATTCCTTTATCTAGTTTACACTATTTAAATTGTTTATATTGTTTTTGACATATTTGTTTTCGTGGAAATAGTTTGGATGAGGTTATATATTAAAGTTAAGTGTTTAAATAAATATGTTTGCATCATCATGTGCATAGATACCCGTTCAAGGTATACTCATTAGGAGTATATCTTGAATAGTCCCCGATTGGGACTGTTCTTCGACGTTTGACCTCACTTAGGTGGTGAATGTATGCCTTTTGTTCTATTCTATGTAATTTCCGGTGATGTTGTTTCTCTATGTTGTTCTCTGGGTACATATGTAAGCTTTTACGAAGGCGACATTGTGTACTTGGAGAACTCATGGGAAATCTTGCCGGAATTTACGTAGAAGCGAATAGTTGGCATACATTCACTAGTGGGGTTAGACGTCGAAGAATGGGTTAGGTTGGAGTGATAAGGACCTTTGGACATCATTTTAGGCCCTATATGTATTTCACAAATATGTTTTAATTGTACGTATGTTGGTTGTTAATGAGTATTGTCATTGAAATGGTTTAGAATTGTAGAATTGGTCACCATGAAACGGAAGGAGCGTTGGTGGATGTATGATAGATATGACAATGTGCGTAACTTGAGGCCCGAGTTCTTGGAGGGGGTTGATGAATTCATTGATTTTTGCAAAGTAAATCCCGAAACCCCAGGTAAGGATGAAGTTAGATGTCCGTGTCCGAAATGCAAGAACGAAGTATGCATGACTGCAGACACGGTTAAAGTGCATTTGTATAGCAAGGGCTTTATACTGATTACTACGGTTGGTATTCTCATGGTGAAGAGTTACCTCAACCCGCAGAAGAGCTATCTAATCCGTGACCGTGAAATGGTTTTCGATGCTCTTGGGAATAACCCGGAACCGTCCACCGTTGAAGAGCCTAGTGGAATGGAGGAGGAGCCTAATCCTCAAGCAAAGGTGTTTCTTGACCTATTAAAGGCTTCGAGGAACCGTTGTACGACGGGAGCTCCATGTCTCGTGTTGGAAATGGCATCTAGAATCGTATCTTTGAAGTGTGAGTACAATTTGCCACATAGGTGTGTTGATGCTTTTGCTTCATTAATGAAAGAAGCAATACCTAGCAACAACAACATGAGTAACACATTTTACGATACGAAGAAGATCTTGGAGGGATTAGAGCTTCCCCACGAGAAGATTCATGCTTGCCCCAAAGGTTGTATCTTTGTTTTGGAGAACCTGATGCACACTTGGACAGATGTAGAGTGTGCGATAACGGCGCATACAAGAGGACTTCTAAGGGGTCTTTAGTTCCAATGAAAGTTTTGATTTATTTCCCAATCACACCGAGATTGCAGAGGTTGTATGCAACAAAGAACGTTGCTTGAAGAAATGACATGGCATGCCAAAAATCCAAGAGTCGAAGACAAAATGGCTCACCCTAGCGACGGTGAAGCTTGGAAGCATTTGGATAGATCATTTGGCGAATTTGCATCCGAGCCTAGGAATGTTCGGCTCGGTTTGTGTACCGATGGGTTTGGTCCACATGGAAAGTTTGGGGGTCAATATTCATGTTGGCCGGTCATATTAACCCCGTACAACTTGCCGCCATCGATGTGCATGAAAAAACCCTTCATGTTCCTTTCGTTGCTCGTTCCTGGTCCTAAAAATCCGAAGGGAAACTTGGATGTGTACATGCAACCCTTAATCGAGGAATTGAAGCAATTATGGGATGTTGGAGCAACTACTTATGACATTTCTAGGAAACAAAATTTCAATATGCGTGCCGCCATTCTTTGGACAATAAATGATTTTCCTGCTTACGGTATGCTATCCGGGTCGGTCTACCGCCGGGAAAAAGGCTTGTCCTTATTGTATGGATAAATCCAAAGCTTTTTGGCTCGAGCATGGGGGTAAAGTTTCTTGGTTTGATTGTCACCGTCCAATTCCTTCCCGAAGATCATCCTTTTCGTAAAAACAAAGTAGCTTTTTGTAGAAATAAGGTTGAAAAGGGTCTCCACCACACATCATGTCCGGGGAAGAGTTGTGGTCATGTGTTAAAGACTTGCCAAAGGCTACGAGATGGACCGAGATGCACTTAACGCTTTGAAAAAGTTGAAAAATGGGTGGTTCAAACAAAGTGTCTTTGGGAGCTCCCATACTGGAAAGTTCTGCATCTTTGTCACAACCTTGACGTCATGCACATTGAGAAAAACTTCTTCGACCAACTCATTCACACGGTTATGGATGTGAAAAAAGCGAGCGGCCAGACACCGTTGCATCTAGAAAAGACATTGCTAAATTGTGCAAAAGGCCTCAACTTCATGTCACCAAGGATGCAAACGGAAAAGAAACTCCACCAAAAGCACCTTTCGCACTAGACAAGTCCCAAAGGAAAGTATTATGCAACTGGGTCAGAGATTTGAAATTTCCCGATGGCTATGCTTCCGACTTAACAAGATGTGTGGACATGCGGTCCGGTAAGCTGCACCAGATATGAAAAGCCATGACTGTCATGTCTTCATGGAAAGATTATTGCCGATTGCATTAAAGGAGTTGCTTCCGGTTCATGTGTGGAAAGTTGTCACTGAGATTAGCCTTTTTTCCGTGATTTGTGTTGCTCCACCATCACAGTAAGTGACATGGAAAGGTTGGAAAAGGACATAGCCGAGATCCTTTGTAAACTCGAAAAGATTTTCCCACCATCATTCTTCAATTCCATGGAACACTTACCAGTTCACCTTCCACGCGAAGCTAGGCTATGTGGTCCCGTGCAATACCGTTGGATGTATCCCTTTGAAAGGTACCTTATCCTTCATTTTCATATATCCTTTTTTATTGTTGTTCGCAATTGTGTAACTCTTTTTTATAACCACCTTCTTAGGTTCCTCAATCATTTGAAACGCAAAATTGGTAACAAGGCTCGTGTGGAGGGTTCTATTTGTAATGCGTACTTGTGTGAAGAGATTGCAAACTTCTGTTCAAACTACTTTCAGCAAGGAGTGGATACTAAGACACGAGATTCAGGCCGTAATGTAAATGATGAACTTGATAGGATGCTCGACGAAACTGTCCCAGAGCTATTCAGGGTTAATTGTGGTCGGCCGTCTAATGCAGGAGGAACACGATTTTTAACTGAAGTGGAACTACAACGTGCACACCTATATGTGTTAGCAAATACAGGCATCTTACAAGAATTTGAGAAGTAAAACACTTGTTATTAATCATATTATTTATAAATTTAACTTTCATTTTAAATTTAGACATTAACAATTGTATTGTTTGTAAGGGATTTCGAGGACCACATTCTTCAAATTCGACCTACTCTACGTAGGGAAGATGTGTGGGTGCAACATGAAGCAGAATACCTTGATTGGTTTAGATCGAAAGTGAGTTTGTGTGACTATAGGTTATTCAATTGGTTATTCAAGAAATGTTAATGTATTAACAATATGAATGAATTTCAATAGGTTATTCAAGACAAACCCAATGATGATGTACTGTTTGCTTTGGCAATGGGTCCTTCGACATTAGTTCGAACTTGGAATAGATACTATGTGAATGGATACAATTTCCAAACAAAAGCATTAAGCAACCACAAATCCACCATGAATTATGGAGTGTGTGTGTCTAATGACGGTGGGAGTGATTTCTTTGGGATTCTAGATGATGTTATAGAACTGAAGTTTACCGGTGCTCGTAGTCAATATAGCACTGTTTTGTTCAAGTGCAATTGGATGGACAATGTGAGGGGAATGAACATCGATCAATACAAGCTAGTTGAAGTCAACCACACCAAGAAATACCCCAAGTTTGATCCCTTTGTGCTATCATACTAGGTTAGCCAAGTATATTTCGCACCGTACCCAAGCTTGAAAAGAGATCGTGCTCAATGGTGGGTTGTGTTTAGGACAAAGGCAAGGTCTGTGATTGATGCTCCGGTTGACTTCGACTTCCTTCAGGAGACGAGTGTTGGGACTCCAACGCTTTGTGATCCAAATGATATTCCCGATTATGAAGGTGGTAATGATGTCGAGTGTGTTGAAGGAGATGACGAAGAAATTTTGTTTGAAGCCCCATCAGGTGATGATGAAGAAGAGTCTAGTTTCGAGTCCGGAGAAAGTGAGGATGATGACGATGACGATGATGGTTTTTGGGATGACGATAGTGATGATGAACTAAGCGAGGATGGGAATTCACTTTGATTTGTTTGAGTATATCATAGCTTGTATTAAGGACAACATTTCAATAAAAATATAGGACTTTTGTAATGAAATGTTGAAGATTACTTGTTATGACATTTCCATCTGTAGTTTTTCTTACTATTGTTGAGTAACATGATCCATTCTGCACCTGTGGTTTTTCTTAGTGTTTTTCTAATATTTAATTAGTACTTGCTTTCTCCCCACTTCCCTTTTCGCATTAATATTTAATTACGTGTTTATTTAATTGCGTAATTAGTATGTCTAGTAATGTGTTGTGTAGACATACAAGGGACTCTATATGAATTTTATAACTTTACATTATGTCAATGGATTTTTTTGATAAAATCTCATATATGCTCTTTATTTGTATGGAGTTTATTTGTGTTTATTGGTTCTCCCTATTTCACTAACATTCTAACAAAAGGGGGAGGGGGGGGAGGGGAGGGGGCTGCAGCAGCCAGGGGGGAGGGCGGGGGAGGGGAGGAGGGCCTGCAGGGCCAGGGGGAGTGAGGGGGGAGGGCGGGGGGCTGCGGGGGTCGGTGAGGGGGGGGGGGGGAGGGGGCTGGGGCAGCAGCCAGCAGGGGGAGTGAGGGGGGAGGGCGGGGGGGGCTGCAGGGGGTCGGTGGGGGGGAGGGCGGGGGGGAGTGCGGGCCAGTAGGGGGTTAGTGAGGGGGGAGGACAGGGGGTCAGTGAGGGTTCGTTGTTTCTAATATCTTACATTTTATTGTGTTTTTTTTAATCTTGCGCGTTTCTACTTTCTTGCATTTTAGGTAATCATGTCTAATCCTAAGGGCCGCGGAGGTCGTGGGACTTTGACTCCGAGGGAGCTTTTTCAGTCACCAGATGTACAAGGAAGCCAGAACCCTATGTCAGAGACACAAGGAGATGATTCACAGGCACGTGACATTGGTGACCACGTACCGGAGACTCCGAACACTCATACGGAGGAAGGTGAAGGTTCGAACCGTGCACCAAGAAAGGTTTTAAGCCCTACTGGATTGTGGTAAGTTCGTAAGCCTTCATTTCATGATATTTGTATGCAATGATATTCACAATTCACGTGTTTGTTTGGTTTTCAATTCAGGTTTGATGATAACAAGGTTAGTGGGTCCATCACTGACATTTTCCAGGGCCATTTTCGACAACCTTGGTTCAATTACAGTGAGGTCGACAATGCAACAAAGACGCATTGGTGGAACATTTTCAGAGTATGTATGAATCGAATTATGAAAAATTTCATTGATTATATCACTTTATTAATATCTTTGTTTAATGTTTGACTAAAGGGTATTTACGAATGGGCTCCTGAGTTAGAAGGCCTAGTGAAGAAGGATTACAAGAAAAAAGCTTCATCTCGTCTGAGAGACTTGCGATACTGGGTGGTTAAGAAAGCCAAAGAAAGGCCGAAATGGTTGGGGGAGACGATATACGAAGACATGAAGAAGAGAAGTGAAGACCCAACATTTCGGGAAAAATCTGAACAGGCGAAGAAGAACCGAAGAGGTGGCTCCCTGTCTAATCCAATTGAGTCGTCACACTTTCAGGGTTCTATTTCGGCGGCACAACATGCTAGGAAGATGGTAAATATGTTTCATATCTACTACTTAGTGTAATTTACATGAATATGTTCCATAAAGCCTTTGTTAATTCAACAATGTCTACAGGCAAAGAGTAGAGGAGGAGTACTCCCTACTGCTCCCGAGTTGTTCTTGAAGACTCATTTCAAGACTGTTCCTGGAAAAGGAGAAATTTCAGCAAACAAGAAATCAAAGCAAATCTCGGTACATAATTCTAAACATATATTTATAGGCAAATATGATTGAATCAAATATAGGCCATTTTAGGTTAAGTAGGAAATTGAATGAATACGAGTAGTTTGATGCTAGTAAGTTATAACCACCTCAAACATCATATATGTAGTTAGTTTAATGTATTTATAAGTTGTTTTGATTGAAAATACACAAAGTAGGAAAGTTAGAACCAAATGTAGGCTAATATAGGCCATTTTAGGCCTTTTTACTTGGAAATGTTTGAATACGAGTAGTTTGATGCTAGTTTAAGTTATAACCACCTCAAACATCATATATGTAGTTAGTTTAATGTATTTATAAGTTGTTTTGATTGAAAATACATAAAGTAGGAAAGTTAGAACCAAATGTAGGCTAATATAGGCCATTTTAGGCCTTTTTACTTGGAAATGTTTGAATACGAGTTGTTTGATGCTAGTTTAAGTTATAACCACCTCAAACATCATATATGTAGTTAGTTTAATGTATTTATAAGTTGTTTTGATTGAAAATACACAAAGTAGGAAAGTTAGAACCAAATGTAGGCTAATATAGGCCATTTTAGGCCTTTTTACTTGAAATTGAATGAATACGAGTAGTTTGATGCTAGTTTAAGTTATAACAACCTCAAACATCATATATGTAGTTAGTTTAATGTATTTATAAGTTGTTTTGATTGAAAATACACAAAGTAGGAAAGTTAGAACCAAATGTAGGCTAATATAGGCCATTTTAAGCCTTTTTACTTGGAAATGTTTGAATACGAGTACTTTGATGCTAGTTTAAGTTAAAACCACCTCAAACATCATATATGTAGTTAGTTTAATGTATTTATAAGTTGTTTTGATTGAAAATACACAAAGTAGGAAAGTTAGAACCAAATGTAGGCTAATATAGGCAATTTTAGGCCTTTTTACTTGAAATTGAATGAATACGAGTAGTTTGATGCTAGTTTAAGTTATAACAACCTCAAACATCATATATGTAGTTAGTTTAATGTATTTATAAGTTGTTTTGATTGAAAATACACAAAGTAGGAAAGTTAGAACCAAATGTAGGCTAATATAGGCCATTTTAGGCCTTTTTACTTGAAATTGAATGAATACGAGTAGTTTGATGTTAGTTTAAGTTATAACCACCTCAAACATCATATATGTAGTTAGTTTAATGTATTTATAAGTTGTTTTGATTGAAAATACACAAAGTAGGAAAGTTAGAACCAAATGTAGGCTAATATAGGCCATTTTACCCACTTTCTTTTACTTGAATATGAGTATATTTAACCAAATGCAGGAGACGTACAAGAAGAAGCTGGACCATTGTACCACTCAGGGGTCACAGCCTAACCCTGATCTGTTGTATTGGGAGACAGTTGGGGGGAGGAACCGAGGAAAAGTTCAGGGGTTGGGTCAGGGAGATCATTTGTACTACAACTCTTCATCAGGGCGAGGAGATGGCGGCTCTTCACAACCATATGAGCCGTCCATTTTATCTCAGATTGAGGCGCAGGTGGATGCAAAGGTCGCTGCACGGATGGAAGAGGTGGAGGCAATGGTCGCAGCACGGGTGGAAGCGTCAAGTCGGGCCATTGTTGAGGAAATGATGATGAACATGTCTAGTTTCGGCCACATGTCCTCGAGGTTGCAACCCGAGGCCCCCCCTCCACATCGCGAACCGGGACGATGACCCGGGGGTTTGGTGGTGGCGGTAGTGCTACGAGACACCCTTGACAGTGTAGTGTTTTTGGTTTCGGCAACTAGGTAACTAACTTTTATGCATTTAGTGTAAATATTTATCGGCATCTCGCTTTGTTTCTAGATGTGTCGGGTTATTTTTTTTGGAACCCGACTTCTACTTTATTTCTCGACACCGGGATCTATTTTGCGTACATATATTTAATCTAGGTAGTTTGTCTAACTATAGACATTTAGTGTCTATATTTATCGGCATCTAGCTTATTAGTTTCCAGCTTTGTCGATATATATTTTTTGTAAACACAGACTTCTACTTTATTTCCCGACATCGGGATCAATTTTGTGTACATAATTGTAATCTATTTCATGTAATTATACAAGTATCAATGCAAATTACAAGTATCAATGCAAATTGTAATATATATCAAAATTGCATATTTTTGTAATTGAATGCGATGGAGGAACAGCTTTAGTGTGGTCCACAAGCATGCAGGTGTGATGGTACAGGTTTAATTATTGGTAACAACAAAAATATTCTAAATAATATTATTTCAAAACAACAACGACGGCTAAACATTAAATCAACGACGGCTAGGCAGTCGTTGTAAGGTATACTATGCATCCAAGGACGTCCACTTCAACGACTGCTTTTACATAATAGCGACGGTTTACAACAGACGTTGATGTGGCCCAAACAACGACTGTTTATAACCGTTGGTGAATTACCGACGGTTTCTAACGGCCGGTAAATCAACGACGGTTGGAAACCGTCGTTGATTTAACGGCTGTTTAAAACAGTCGTTGGTTTGGTGCCACCGTCGGTTTTTGGAAACGGTCGCTGATTACAAGAAAACCGTCGTTGAATTATTTACCGACGGCTTAGCGGTCGTTGATTCCAAATTCAGCGACCACATGTGCACCGACTGCCGTTTAACGACGGCTTAGTTGTCGGTGATGTTTTAGCGACGGTTTTACCAAAATTACCGACAGCTAGTAGCCGTCGTTAAATACGCCCTTTCTTGTAGTGTAATCTAGCCCAAGGACAAAATCGGGATGGGGATTTTTCTGAAAAGGTTACCCGTATGAACCCACCAGTACTGAATGGAAAAGGGGGGCCCGAAGATTTGGAAAACTGGGTTGGAAAGTTTGATAAACTTTTCTTTACCCTCACCTGTCCAGATGACAAGACTGTGCCCTTAGCAAGCTATTACCTCCAGGGGGATGCCCACTTTTGGTGGACTCAAGCTAAGGACAACCTACAGCCTGACTTTGGGTGGAAAACTTTTAAGAAAGCCCTGAGGGATAAGTATTACCCACCCTAATTCAAAAAGCAGAAAGCCCAAGAGTTTATGATGCTAGAGCAAGGGAACTTGTATGTTGAGGAATATTACTGCAAGTTCATTGAACTGATGAGATTCGCTCCGGAAATTGCCCCTACTGAGGAAGCTAAGGCCTCAAGTTTTGAATTAGGGCTCACCGTTGACCTGCAAGGGAGACTGGGGGAGATACTTTCACCTCGTTGGACCATGTTTTTGGCAAAGCTGCCCACTTATATGCAATAAGGCAAAGAGAGGAAGGAGGTAAACAAGGTGAGAAGTGAAAGGAGAATCCAAACCCCGAGGTTCAGAGATTTGAAAAGAAACACCATGGGAACCATCAAACCTACCAAAGTTACTTCGACAAGGGACCCAACAATGATAACAATAACCGCAACAATAACGCCAACAACCGCAGACCTGAGCGTGTGTACAGGTGTAAGAAGTGTCCATACAACCATCCTGGGAAGGATTGCGAGGGTAATAAGGTGGAGTGTCATGAATGTGGGAAAATAGGGCATAGAGCGTACGAATGCTACTCAAAGAATAAGGTTAACCCCAAGGGTCAAGAAAGGGGGAACAATGGAGACAAGCCTAGGATTGAGAATGAGAATGGTGGAAATGCATTCAATGGGTCAGGGAACTCCAATTGCTCCAAACCACCAACCAATACAAATAATCAGGCACCATATGGGAACCATGTGACCAACAACAATGAGAATAAGGGCAAAGAGAAGCTGTATATGATGACGGCTAGCGAAGAGGAAGCTCGTAGAGATGTTGTCACTGGTATTTTCTCTATCAACTCAATTCCTGTTAAAGTATTGTTCGATTCTGGAGCATCTTGGTCTTTTGTTGCCCCTACAACTGTTAGAACTCTAGCATTGGTTGAGTCCGAGTCAATTTCTATGCCTATAGTTATTCCGGCTGGGGAAACTGTTAATTGCTCTAAGAAATTCCTTAATGTCTCACTGAAAATAGGGGAGGGCTTCTTTCCTTCCGATTTAATAGAGTTTAAGATCTGGTTACCATCAATTGAGGATTGTTGATCATAATATACCTAAAACTGCCTTTATGACTAGGTATGGACACTATGAGTTTACCGTCATGCCTTTTGGGTTAACCAATGCACCTGCTGTTTGCATAGACCGCATGAATATGATTTTTCGACCCTACCTCGATTAATTCGTTGTCGTGTTCATAGGCGATATATCGATCTATTCAAGGAGCAAGGAAGAACATGAGGGACATTTGAGGCTTATTTTACAGACACTTAGGGAGAATAACCAATTGTATGCAAAGTTTTAAACATGTCATTCGAGTGCATGAAGTACTCTGAGCTCTTTCAAGGGGTGGGTGAGTTACGGGGACGTAACTTTTCTTTTAAGAGGGGGGGAGAATGCGATAGAATTTTGCGCTTCCACCCTAAAGTTGCTAAAGTGTGTTTAGTCTGTTATTTATGTGTATTTATCGTTTATGACTTGTGAAAATTAGAAACGCTTGTAAAATATTGGGACTTAGAAGTGTAAAAGATCGTCTTTAAGACTGGCTACCTCAAAGTTTCGGGACGAAACTTCCTTTAAGGGGGGAAACCTGTAATACTCCGTATTTTTGGGAGTTATTCTTTTATAAATAAGAAAATATAAAGAATAAAGTTAAAAGCATTTTTATAATTATATTATAATTCGGTTTTGGTTTATTTTCCAAATAAATAAAATAAGAAATAGGAATTTGATTTGGAAACAAATTCTATTAAACCTAGGTTTCTCATGCTATAAATAAGAAAAAGAGAAAGAAAAAAAAACCATATTCACTACTTTAAGTCAGCCGTTTTTTACCCAAGAGATTTCTCTCTCCTCTCCTCTCTTCTTCCACGTTATTTCTCCTCTCACTCTCCTTTTCTCTTCTTCTTCTCTCTCCTGCACTACTCTCATATCCCCTTCCCGGCGCTGGTACCGGTCTGTACGTCGGCCGGAGTTCGCGGGTTCTGCCGGAGGTCCATCGGGTTGTGTCGCGCGAGTGTAGTGCGGTGCTGCTGGATGTTGTCGCGAGCGAGATTCGAGTGGCTCGAGTTGTGAGTCGTGGTTCCCCTCGCGGGAGGTCGTGTAAGTCATCCCGTGGTTGGTGGTCGGCGTCTAGTGGTCACCGGTTGTCACTTTCCGCTGGAGGTCGCGCACGAGGCTTGTGTCTGGGTTCGTTCGCGCTGGTTCGCGGTTGGTGGCTCGAGTGTGAAGGACGAGTGGGCTGCTCGTCGAGGTTTGCAAGCCGTGCGGTGGTGCTACACTCCAGTCGGGTTCGCGAGTCGCGCGGTGGCTGTGCTGGAGTTCGTAGGTCGAGCCGCCGTGGCTGTCGCCGGAAACATCAAGCACTCCGGTATACTTTTATAAAAAAAAAAAAGGATTTATTTTCTTTTCTACTTTAAATTAAGTTATGAAATTTGATTTTGTTGTTCTTATGTATCTTTAATTAAGTTTTGTGATCATAAGTAAAGTATATAATAAGTAAAAGAAATCAGATTTATAATTATGTTATAGTTCTCATGATGATTCTATTTCTCAAATATGATTTTTATAACACTTATATATATAATTGTTTAAGTTTTGTTGTTATGAACAAGTATAATAAGTTAACTAAAAATCAGATTTCCATATTATTATTAGTTCCTAAATGTGCAAGTTCAATGAGATTTATGAAGGGAAAGTTTAAACAATGAGTTTCATTAATTTTGTCATTCGAAACACCATATATTACATAGTTAGAAAATCTGATTTTTATTATCAAAGACTTAGCACTGAAATATTTTATTATTCGATTAGGTCCCAATTTCATAAGCGGAACGTTTTAAGTAATCAGCAAAGATTCTCCGTTACAAGGTACGTACGCGTACCAGTTCAGTTGCAATTACTAGTATCATGTTAGGTTGTGATTTATTCTATTGGAACCTTGAACCATGATAGGGAACAATTGTGATTGCTGAGATTGTTTGGTAACATGATTGTGATTGGAAATCGATATGTAGCATGGTTATGCGAAATTCTATCGTATCATAAGCATGATTATTGGATTTGTATTCTTTGATCTATGGTGTAACAAGGATGTTACAAGAAGTAAAGATTTGAGTATTGTATCTAAGAAGGAATGTTAAATGATTACATGTTTAATGTGGTATGAATGGACAATACTAAGAAAGGATTTTGGCAATAAACTTGTAGTTGGACTCCCTACAAGTGATGAACAATGGGGGGAGTGTGGGACTTGCTCTACACTCCTACACAGGCCTACTGTGACGACAGTAGTGTCCTTATAAATTTTGATAACTCAAGTAGGCGGAAGGTTCCATACGATCTTGGGGGTAGGTATACTAAGGTGATGGATGTGGGACGGAACGTAACCGTATTTACATTTCATCTAATAGACCAAGTTGTCTATTAAGGATTAAGTAGCCTGTGTGATTCTAGAAAGATGACGGTGCCCGTTCGATGCCAAATAAATTGTAAAAACGGAATTTAATGTTTTTGTAGAATCATGTTTATGAATTGTTATTATTATTCTGATTATGTTTAGTGTATTATGTAACTGATTATGTACGTACTCAGCATAGCTGATTGTTTGTCATTTGTGTTGTTTGTTGACCTGTGATGAACCATTGATGTTTCAATGGGGAGCAGATTAGGTATGCTGGTGATGCTGCATGAGTTCGGGCATACGGGGGATACTTTTGATTATAAACTTTTCAAGTGTTTTGGTTGAACATCCTAGAGATTGTTTATGATTTACATAGTTAATGGTGTTAAATAAAAGGGGTCAATAGTGATTCCCGAGTTGTAGTTAAGTTAGCATTTTATTTCCGCTGCAATTTAATTTTCATAATAAAGACTAAGTTTGTGTTTTAAATTCAATAAGCTTTTCGTTTCACCGCGGCGGTAATGCTCTAAATGTTGATGCAACGTAGTTTAGACGTGTATGAATTTTGGGGGTGTTACACCCATTCATGACCACCACAAAATATACATCTAGTGATTATCACTTCCTCACAACAGATGAGCCATCTCCCTTCCTAACCCACATTTATCCTCTCATTCAAACTCAAAACCCCCTGCTATTGCACATGTGAGGCCCCATTCCCCGGCAGGCCCAACCGCCCCTCAAGAGACCCCGTGCGCCTGGTTCCCCACCCTCCCCTCCTATTTCAGCCCAGCAGGCCTCTCCTGCCTCCGCTACATCTTCCCAGGCCCATCAGCCCTCCCTCACCATGTCTGCTCCACTCGCCCATGCATATTCACCCCCTCCCTTACGTGGGCTTCCCACCATAAGGCCCACTCGACCCCCCTTCCCCTCCAGTTATCAGGTCCCAACGAGGCATAATAAAGCCAAATCCTAAATACAATCTTTTCACTCAACATTCCAGCCCACCCTCTCACAAATCTCCCTTGCCTAAAAACCATAAGCAGGCCTTAAATGACCAAAATTGGAATGCGACGATGCAAGATGAGTACGGTGCTCTTATTAAAACTGGATCTTGGGAATTGGTGCCTCGGCCTACGGGGGTGAACATTATTGTTTAATTACATGTGGCTTTTCAGACAAAAATTCAAATCTAATGGTGACCTTGAAAGGCACAAAGCTCGACTTGTTTGTGATGGCAGGTCACAGGAAGTTGGTGTGATTGTGATGAAACTTTTAGTCCTGTGGTCAAACCACAGACCATTCGGATTGTCTTAAGCTTAGCTATGGCTCGAAAGTGGTCTATTCATTAACTTGATGTTAAAAATGCCTTCCTATGGTGATCTTCGTGAGACAGTATATATGCATCAACCTCCGGGTTTTGTTGATTCGCGCACACCACATTATGTTTACCGCCTGCGCAAGGCTCTCTATGGCCTTAATCATGCTCCTCGTGCATGGTATCAGCGGTTTGCTACTCATCTCTTACACATGGGCTTCATTATCACCAAGAGTGATAACTCTCTCTTCACATTTCACCATGGTTCAGACACAACATATTTACTTCTGTATGTTGATGATATTTTGTTGGTTACTTCTTCTGATGTATTGCGTGAAAGGATCATTGCTCAGCTCCAAAATGAATTTTCGATGTCTGATTTGGGACCATTGAGTTATTTTCTGGGTATTGTTGTCACCCGGACACCATTTTATATGTTATTATCTCAGCATAAATATGCACAGGAAATTCTAGAACTCGCAGGCATGGCCAGTTGTAATCCTGCTGCTACTCCTGTCGATACTAAGTCTACACTTAGCGCAGATGCGGGACCCCAGTTTCATGATCTACATTATATCGCAGTATTGCAGGTGCTCTTCAGTACCTCACCTTTAATCGTCCTGATATTTCTTATGCTGTTCAGCATGTGTGTCTGTTTATGCATGACCCTAGGATATCTCACTATGATGCATTAAAACGGATCCTGCGCTACATTCAGGGTACTATTGATCATGGTTTACATTTATATCCTTCTTCTTCCCTGCGACTGATCACTTACACTGACGCTAATTGGGGCGGGTGCCATGACACTCGCCGTTCTACTTTAGGATATTGCTGTTTTTTAGGGGACACCCTTATTTCCTGGTCTTCAAAGCGTCAGGCTACTCTTCCTATATCTAGCGCAGAGGCAGAATACTGAGGCATCGCTAATGTCGTAGCTGAATCGTGTTGGTTGCGCAACTTATTACTAGAGTTGCATTGTCCTCTTCGTCAGGCTACACTTGTCTATTGTGATAATATCAGTGCTATTTATTTGTCCAGCAATCCTGTTCAGCATCAGCACACCAAACATGTTGAGTTGGATATTCACTTTGTTCGGGAAAAGGTTGCTTTAGAACAAGTTCGTGTTTTACATGTGCCTACTAGGTACCAGTTTGCTGATATTTTCATAAAAGGACTTCCCAGGCAACTATTTTTGGATTTTAAATTCAGTCTTAGCGTTCATCCTCCTCCCGCTATGACTGCGGGGTTGTGATCGAGAATAATATTATTCGGATAATATTTTTCTCATTAGGATATAATTTGTAACGATTCCTATTGATGTTAGGACTCGGTTTTGTAATCCTATATAATGATCAATACACATCACTCCAATCTCAAGGAGTTTTCCATAATCCAACACATATGTTTGGAAGATAAACTGGATTCTCTAAGACTTGGAATGGGTGGCAATGGCACCCTCTTTCGGATCCAGGAAATAACTCTCAGGAATCTTTTTTCCTTTTAGATGATAGAGGAGCGAAATAATCAGCCTATTGATATTGGAAGACCCAAAGGATTTTTCCAATGTATCATTTCTGGGTCCAATGGAATTCATAGGTATAGGAAGAAGCCCTATCAAATAGAGATTTTTTTCAAGCATGTGAGCATCTTTGATGTGGAGGAGGGATTATTTGTTGCTCGTACTTTTTAAGAACCACTCTAGCTATAAAATTTCTAAAGTAAAGTGCTTTTTCCTTGTTTTAGTGAGTTGTGTTTAGGATTTCCAAGGCTCCAAGCAATGAGTGCTTATTCTCTCTCATCTCTATCAAAACGTAATTTTTGTCAGGTACAACTTACAGGACCTTTGCTTAGGATTATCAGTGGATTGACAATTTGGCATAATGTAGAATATTTTTTGCTAGTTCTTGAGGAATCCTGTTCTGAGTTCTTGGCTTACAATATTTTTTATTCTATTCTAATCTTTTGCATCCTATGTTTTGGAAGAAAAGGTAACTCTTAGTTGGCCTTGAGAGAAAAATTATTGTCTTGACTGTGCTAGTGTTTTCTAATATTTGATAGCATATTATAGTTTTCCTGAATATATAGAAATGCACTGATGCTTTTAGCTTTGGGAAAGTCCATTCGTCTAGTAATTCTGAACATGGTTCCTAGTTATTTTAGCTGACCGTAATATACTGATTTTGTTAAATTTAGAAACAATACGAAACGGGCCTGGGTGACCCGAACAAGGAGGAGGAGAGATTTGATCCACTTTATAAGCCCAAAGGAGGTTCCATACTAAAACCAATTGGTAATAGTAGGAGTAACCCCTCTACCTTATAAAGTGGAAAAGTCTATCCTCTTTCTCCAATGTGGGACACTCACAAGTGGGCTTTCAATGGGTTTCAACACACCCCCTCACTTGTGAGTGTCCTTAGAAATTCAAGGCTAACTGGAAAGGTCAGAGCAATAATCCTCTTAGGGGCTGGACATCCTATCAAGGTAAATCCTTATCCAGTAGCGAACAAATACCCAGTTTAGACGAGACCCGCAACCCGGGATCTGATACCATGTTAAATTTAGAAAGAATATGAAACGGGCTTGGGTGACCCGAACAAGGAGGAGGAGAGATTTGATCCACTTTCTTAGCCCAAAGGAGGTTCCATACTAAAACCAATTGGTGATAGTAGGAGTAACCCCTCTACCTTATAAAGTGGAAAAATCTATCCTCTTTCTCCAATGTGGGACACTCACAAGTGGGCTTTCAATGGGTTTCAACACACCCCCCCACTTGTGAGTGTCCTTAGAAATTCAGGGCTAACTGGAAAGGTCAGAGCAATAATCCTCTTAGAGGCTTAACCTACTATTTAACATGGTATCAGAGCCAGGCCCACAGTTGGGACCGTTAGTTTACTCTAGTCCAATTGAAAAAGGGACCTCACATGTGAGGGGGAATGTTGAAGCTATGATATATAGCACACAACACATGTGAGTGTTCCACATTGACAAAAGAAGAGAAATGAGTTCAGTTTATAATGCAAAGGGGCTACTCCCCTTATTGCCATATGGTTTTAAGGTGGAATCTCCTTTGTCTTGTGAAGTGGACTCTCTCTCATTGTGATGGGCGCGGCCCAGGCCCATATTTAACAGATTTAGTGATATTGAGTACTCATCACTCTTTTGTGGGTTAAGTTCCTAAGTTTAAAATTTTAAAGCCTTCATATGAGCTTATAACATGTGTACTATTTTGCAGGCTATGCAAACACCCTTCAGGAGCTACATTTAAGAGACGCTGGCTCTTGTAAGCAATTTTAAACATTTCACATTATGGCCTTTAAATTTGGGTAAATAGGTGTTCGCTTTCCGCTGGTTATGATTTTATTAATACGTACTGAATCTGCCAGTGGCGACCCCAACTGTGAGTTGATAATGTTTTAGATGAACAAGTTTCTAGGTTGGCAGGATATGTTAGTAATACTGTTGAAAAAAAAATTCACAGAATCTCGTTTTAGGATACCTTGCCAGTAAGTTGATGTTGAAATTTGCTAAAGAAATCAAAAATCTTGGAATCACTTGAATATTTGTATTTACAAATCACATTGGTAGGGCCATCACAAGTGTCACTAGCTGTGCAGTTTCTGAAGGATTTTGTCCTCGATCAAGTGTAACAAACTAAATATATATGGACAAATTATGGAGATAATATATTCAATAATATTAGGTGACCGCGACGTTTTGCTAGAAGCTAATTGCGGTTTGTTGGGCTAGTATAATTGGGTCAACTACTAATATATATTGGGTCCTATGAGGTCACACAATGTTACAACTCTTGGATATTACCCAAATCCATTTGTGAAATGGGTTGCACGGGTTTTGGATGGGTGGGACGGGTTTTGGATGGGTGGAATGAGTTGTAACTCATGAGTTTATTAGACACATAATGTATGACATTATGAGGCAAATAAAACCTCATGAAACATCTCTTTGTAACCACCTTATATAAAGATATGGGGTTACAAAGGAGATGAGATATATTACATCATCTTGTGAGGAGAAAAACTGATTTTCTTCTTGCTCTTCTTTCCCCTCATTCGGTTACTACACACCTCAAAAGCAAGGGAGTTCTTTTCTCTTCCGTACTAGCATACGTGGTGATCCAAGGGTTGTTGGTGGACCAATACTAGAGGAACGACGTTTGACGTTCTAAAGGAACTCCACTAGAAGGCTCGGGGTGTAAGAGGAATTCACGCATTAAGAGGTATATTCTATACTCTTAGTAGATTCATGTTGATTTACGCAAAGATCTTGATGTTAGATGTTTGAGTATATGATACTCGTTTTCCGCATTAAGCATCTAAATTCCTACAGTGGTATCAGTTAGCCTATTGCATAGATTAATATGATCATGTTGATGCATGTTTTCCTGCATTTTAATTCATTTAGGGGAGGGTATTAGCATGAGTATATTGTTTGCATGATTAAAATAGGATTTTAATCTAGTGGGAGTATAGAAGTTGTTTATACATTTTTCGATACATGTATATATATATATATAATTGTTATATTGTTTCATGTTTTAATTAAGTTGTTAATTAGAATATTATGTATATATGTATGATTCATGAATTGCATGCTTTGAGTTTTTATGCTTAATTTGATTATGTATTATTTCATGGCATGAATTCTTGAATTTGAGGCCAAGTATGATTTATTTATGCATAAAAATGTTCTACTGTATAAAGAAAATCATGCGTTTATCGATTAAAATTACCTGAATTGAGATTGAAAAACGGAGGCAGGGACTAGTCGCGGGGTGCGACCCAGGTCGCGGGGTGCGACCAGTTCTCTGGCCATAATGGCTGGTTCTTGTTTTCAACGGATTAAAACGTTTAAATCCGTTTATTCCCTTAATGCATATTAAGTAGCCTTTATGCTTGGTATCCTATGCTAATGCTTAAATGAATTAAAATTATGTTGGGAGTTTATTTTATGATATTTAATTTTATGTTAGGATGTTAGTTTTAATAAGTTGATTAATTCTTTCATGCTAGTATATGTGATTGAATATCATGGTTATGTTTATGTTTTTAATATGATTAAAATATATGTGGTGCCTAAAAGTCCTTATGTATTTTTCTTTAAACTTAATAGTTGATTAAATTTGTTAGATTAATATTTTAAAGCCCTTGGGAGATAAATTATAATATGATTAAAATTTTTCTTAAGGTACTAACCATTTGATTTAATATGAGATTAAATCTAGATGGTGTTATTATGTTTTAAAGTTGTTAAAGCATAATAATTTATTTTAATAGTTGATTAAAATGCATGTTTGTTTTATATATATGATATTATGAATGCTTGCGGTGACTAGTATGGCCCAAACTTGGATAGAAAATACGATATGCGTATCGTTAATGTATTTTTGTAATCTAAATACTCCCTCCGTTTCATTTTAATTGTTACACTTTTACATTTTACACTATTCACAAGTTGCACTTTGACCCTCATTTGTGATTTATACATGAATAAAAACATAGTCATGTGGGATCTTGTTAGATTCGTCTTAGTATGTATTTTATTAATATGTACTTTTTATAATTTTTACAAATACAAAACTAGATATATATATATACTCAAAGTTTTGCATTGGCATGCGTGAAAAGTGTAAGTGTAACCATTAAAAAGAAACGGAGGGAGTATGATCTACGCATCGTTGGTATTTTTGTAATTTTTACTTTGAAATTCCAAAATATTTATTCAAGTTGTAATAAGAAGAATGGTGATTCAATCTTATCCCATGAAGCACAAGGATGGAGATCCATGGTGAATCAAGAATGGAGGCCTTAAAGAGTAGTCTTAAGGGTTAGGGGCCGTACTAGGATCACATTTTATTTTATGCATTTAAATATTGCTTTTGAATGCTTTCTAAGTTTTATTATGCATGTGATTTATTTTTGCAATGAGTTCACTAGTAATTAAAGCACACAATAATTTACATAGGTCCCTAAAGATAATATTGGGTAATTGCTATTCCAAATAAACATCTACTAAAGCCTTGATCGTTAGTAATAGGTTCTGCCAAAGCAGAGTGTTACTTCCAATCTTGGGCTAAGTAGAGTAAATTTCCGAAATTTGAATGTTTAGTTTGGTTTGGCCCAACAAAATCATCAAAACGGTTTTGGATTTTGAAGCATAGAATTGGGTTTTTGTGGTTGGGTGACAAGTTCTGTCTAGGATTAGGAAGGCTCTCCCCAACGTTGTGGGTAACTTCCTTACCTGGGAGCTTTGATCACCTTAGCAATCACCCATCAACTAAGAATTACAATTGTTGTAATTACTAAAGGAGTTTACTTACCTTTTAAACTTGGTTTTAAGTTGAGGCCAAAGTCCACTTATAAATCATGTTTGATAGGATCTTAGAATCACTTGATTCAAAAAGGGAACACATTGAAAATTGGTCAAGTGCATAGCTTTTATTTTAAAGTGTTAAAATTTGTTAAAAGCTATTATGATAAACATACTTATTACTTTTGCATCTTCTATGTAGATATCATGTCTGGCAACAACAATAATTCACCTTTTAACTTACGTTCAATCCTTGAGAAGGATAAGTTGATCGGGAACAACTTCCTTGATTGGGAAAGGAATCTCAGAATTGTTCTTAGATTCGAAGGTCGAGAGGATGTTCTTGAAACCCCGATCCCGGTTTTAACAATCACCTCTACTGAAGCCGAAAAGGCGGCCCATAAGGCCGTTGCAGAAAGGTCAGTAATTGTTACTTGCCTTATGCTCGCGGCTATGGAACCAAGCCTTAAAAAGAGGTTTGCAAGCTTGGATGCCTACAGTATTATCCGACAGCTGAAAACCATGTTTCAACAACAAGTTCAGATAGAGAGGTATGAAACTCACAAGGCTTTTTATTGAGTGTGCGTTAGTCGAAGGCAAGCCAGTCGCCACTCATGTCTTTGAAATGATTGGTTATTTCGAGGCAATGGAGAGGTTGGGCTTTCCTTATAGCCAAGAGTTGGCTATTGACATCATACTACACTCACTTCAAGAAGGCTTCAACCAGTTTAGGTTGAACTTCAATATGAATGGGGTGTTGAAAACCTTTGTTGAGTTACATGGGATGCTCAGGACTGCCGAGCAAAACATCTTTGTTGCACCTAAGAAGGAAGTTCTTATGGTTCAAAATGGAAAGGGTTTTAAGAAGGAATGGGCTGGCAAGAAAAAGCAAGATGAGGGCAAGCAAGTTGCCACTAAGACTGCTGATAAGCCACAGGCAAAGGCAAAGCCAAAGGTGGCCGCAATTGCCAAGTGCTTCTATTGTGACCAAATGGGTCATTGGAAGCGTAACTACCCGAAGTATCTGAAGGATAAGAAGTCTGGGGCTTCTTCTTCAGGTATCTATGTCATTGACATTAATTTAGCAACACCTACTTCTTGTGTATTTGATACCGGTTGTGTTTCTCACATTATTTCGAATGTGCAGGGACTCAGAAGGAGTAGAACCTTGGCTAAAGGGGACGTAAAACTGCGCATTGGAAATGGTGCAAGAGTTGCGGCCGTTGCAGTTGGGAATTATAGTCTACATTTGCCTTCCGGTTTAGTATTAGAGCTTAATAACTGTTATTATGTTCCTGCTATTACCAAAAACATTATTTCTATTCCTGTTTTGGATAATGAAGGGTTTTCATTTACAATTGAGAAAGGTTGTTTCTCTGTTTATTTGTTTCAATGTTTTATGCCACTGCTAAAAGGTCTAATGGTCTATATTTCCTAGATTTAGACAAAGATGTCCTTAACATAGACAACAAAAAACATAGATCAAGCGATACTAATCCTACTTACTTATGGCATTGCCGTTTAGGACATATAAACGCGAAACGCTTTCAGAAGTCACATAAAGATGGACTTCTAACATCTTTTGACTTTAAGCCATTTGATGTGTGTGAATCATGTTTAATTGGTAAAATGACAAAGTCACCTTTTAATGGAAAGGGTGAAAGGGCCAGTGATCTATTGGGCCTAATACATACTGATTTGTGTGGACCAATGAGTACAAAAGCTAGGGGAGGGTTTGGGTTCTTCATTACTTTTACTGACGATTTAAGTAGATATGGATATGTCAATTTAATGAAGCATAAGTCGGAATCATTTGAAAAGTTCAAAGAATTCCAGAATGAAGTTCAAAACCAGCTTGGCAAAACCATCAAAGCACTACGATCCGATCGTGGTGGTGAATATTTGAGCCAAGAGTTTAGTGATCACTTGAAGAGTTGTTGAATTGTTTCACAACTCACTCCGCCTGGAACACCTCAGTTGAATGGTTTATCCGAAAGGAGGAACCGAACTCTACTTGATATGGTTCGGTCTATGATGAGTTTTGCTGATCTTCCCATATCTTTCTCGGGATATGCTCTCGAAACTGCTACTTTCACACTTAATAGAACTCCATCAAAGGCAGTAGAAAAGACACCATATGAGATGTGGAGTGGAAAAGTTCCAAGTTTGTCTTTTCTACGTATTTGGGGTTGTGAGGATTATGTAAAACGTTTACTTTCAGATAAACTCGCCCCTAAATCAGATAAGTGTTTCTTTGTGGGTTATCCCAAAGAGACCAAAGGCTATTACTTCTACCATCAAACTTAGGGCAAAGTGTTTGTTGCTCGTCGTGGTGTCTTTTTGGAAAAAGATTTTATTTCCAAGAAGGCAAGTGGGAGTAATATATTTCTCGAAGAGGTTCGAGAAAAGCAACAAATGGACACAGTTCAACCTATGTTAGAGTCAGAAGCACAAGTGCCAGCTGTGGAGCTTGAAGGAGTTCCTCCTTTGGAGGAATCTTCTCCCATAACTGACCAAGTGTTGGAGGACGTGCATCATGTACACGAACCGCCTACTGTCCCACTCGAATCTAATTCGTCTGAAAATTTTCAAATTGTTGAGAAGAAAATTTCTCTTGTTGCAGCCCCTAGTAGGACTAGTAGATCAAGAATACCAAACAAAAAGTTTGTTGATTTCTTGTTAACCGAAAGTTATGAGATAATGATCTTAGAATTTGAGGAACCTACTACTTACAAGCACGCTTTAATGAGTGAAGACTCCGAAAAATGGCTTGAAGCCATGAGGTCCGAAAGTGCATCTATGTCTGAAAATCAAGTATGGGACTTGATGGATTTGCCCGATGGGGGTTACACCTATTGGTTGCAAATGGGTTTTCAAAGTGAAAACAGACAAGGATGGTAACATTCAGGTTTACAAAGCAAGGTTGGTTGCAAAAGGGTTCAAGCAAGTTCATGGTATAGACTATGACGAAACCTTTTCACCAGTAGCAATGCTTAAATCCATTCGAATACTCCTAGCGATTGCTGCCTTTTATGATTATGAGATTTGGCAAATGGATGTCAAAACCGCTTTCTTGAATGGATTCTTGAAAGAGGATGTGTATATGACACAACCGGAAGGTTTTGTGGATCCGAATATATCCTAGGAGGGTATGTAAGCTTCAAAAATCCATTTATGGATTGAAGCAAGCATCCCGGAGTTGGAATCTTCGTTTTGATCAGGCAATCAAACAATTTGGTTTTCTCAAAAACGGAGAAGAGTCTTGTGTTTACAAGAAGGAAAGTGGTAGTAACATAGTCTTCTTGGTCTTGTATGTAGATGATATACTTCTCATAGGAAACGACATTCCGACGCTTGAGTCAGTCAAGGAATGGTTGAAGAGTTGTTTTTCTATAAAAGACCTTGGAAACGCTGAGTACATTTTGGGGATCAAGATCTATAGGGATAGGTCAAAGAGGATGATTGGACTTAGCCAACGAACTTATATAGATAAGATCGTTACTAAATTCAATATGGAAAACTCTAAGAGAGGTTTTCTACCCATGCAACATGGTGTGTCGCTTAGCAAGACTCAGTGTCCTTCTACACCTGATGAGATTATGCAAATGAGTAATGTTCCTTATGTGTCAGTTATAGGGTCCATTATGTACTCCATGATTTGTACTCGCCAGATGTTTCATATGCCTTGAGCATGTGCAACAGATTCCAATCAAATCCAGGTGACGCGCACTGGAGTGCAGCTAAGAATATCCTAAAGTACTTAAGAAGGACTAAGGATAATTTCTTAGTGTATGGAGGTGAAAGTAAGTTAATTGTTGAGGGTTACACAAATGCGAGCTTTCAAACTGACAAAGATGATTTCCGATCCCAGTCTGGTTTCATCTTTTGTCTAAATGGAAGGGCAATGAGCTGGAAAAGTTCAAAGCAAAGCACTGTCGCTGATTCTACATCAGAAGCTGAGTACATTGCTGCGGCAGATGCAGCAAATGAAGCCGTTTGGATGAAGAAGTTCATTCTGGAGCTAGGAGTAGTGCCTAGTGTTGGAGATGGTATTGTTTTACATTGTGATAACAATGGTGCCATAGCTCAGTCTAAGGAACTAAGATCACATTAAAAGGTGTAAACATGTACTTAGGAAGTTTCATCTCATTCGAGAAATCGTTGAGAGAAAAGATGTAATAGTTAGCAAAGTTCATACGGATAGCAATGTCGCTGATCCTTTGACTAAACCATTGCCTCAGCCTAAGCATGAGAGTCATACTAGGGCTATAGGGCTTAAGCATGTAGGAAAGTGGTTTTGATTGTGTACTATTTAGTTTTAATTAGTTCACAGTTGTAGTTACTCTTGTGATATGTTTGGTTATGTTTATCAATAAAAGGTTATGTTCTTATTTAATCTTGGTTTAGTATTAAATAAAACGTTCAAAGTATTTTATAACGTTTGATAGGATTGTCAAATATGTGATTTGACAAATGAAACCCTATCTAGTGAACAGGAGTTATAATATACCTTGGTCCCTAGTTCGAATCATTAAAGTTGAACGTAAATGATTCTGTTTCATGGACTAGATTGCAAGTTGATTGATAGCACAGTTTCATGGGCTATGGGGACATAGAGATGTCTATTCATTTGCATAAGCATGTATAGTTGATACACGTTGGGCAGACCTAGTAGGAGTTCTCTAAAAGGTTTATGAGAATCTCATTAATATATTTAGTGGATTCCTTTGACATGAGTATGACACTATTCTTACTTAAGGATTAGTATGTTTTTGACACTGCAAAACGTCGTGTCGTAAAAGGAGGCTATAAAGGCAGTGATCGGAACTGCTACGAATTGAGTGGGAGTTTTGGTTATACAAGACTGGATAAAGTCATCCTAAGAGTTAGGATTGGTGTCTTGGCCTATTGAAAGCGAGAACTGAAAATGCATGGCCGTGCTCAAATGGATTGAGGAGTTAATCATTTGTTTCGACAGTTCGAACTTGGATTTCAAGAAACAACTTGAAAATTATTTTGGTATGGTTTGCATACGATGTTACCATGTCATCAAGTTAGACATTAAGCGACTTAAGGAGTTTGAAGGTTACACACTTGTTCTTAGACAAGTGGGAGATTGAAGGATTTTGTCCTCGATCAAGTGCAACAAACTAAATATATATGGACAAATTATGGAGATAATATATTCAATAATATTAGGTGATCGCGACGTTTTGCTAGAAGCTAATTGCGGTTTGTAGGGATAGTATAATTGGACCAACTACTAATATATATTTGGTCCTATGAGGTCACACAATGTGACAACCCTTGGATATATTACCCAAATCCATTTGTGAAATGGGTTGGGCGGGTTTTGGATGGGTGGAATGAGTTGTAACTCATGAGTTTATTAGACTCATAATGTATGACATTATTAGGCAAATAAAGCCTCATGAAACATCTCTTTGTAACCACCTTATATAAAGATATGGGGTTACAAAGGAGATCAGATATATTACATCATCTTGTGAGGAGAAAAACTGATTTTCTTCTTGCTCTTCTTTCCCCTCATTCGGTTACTACACACCTTAAAAGCAAGGGAGTTCTTCTCTCTTCCGTACTAGCATACGTGGTGATCCAAGGGTTGTTCGTGGAGCAATACTAGAGGAACGGCGTTTGACGTTCTAAAGGAACTCCACTAGAAGGCTCGGGGTGTAAGAGGAATTCACGCATCAAGAGGTATATTCTATACCCTTAGTAGATTCATGTTGATTTATGCAAAAATCTTGATGTTAGATGTCTGAGTATATGTTACTCGTTTTCCGCAATAAGCATCTAAATTCCTACAGTTTCAGGCTCATATAATGGACCTGGAGATTAGTATCTGAATTTCTATCTTTGCATAGGGGTGAAATTGATGGTGGATAAATCCAGCAATCTCTTATACCTATGTTTCTTTGTTGTTTTGATCAGGCGTTTATCATGATTTCATCACCTGTAGGCTGTAAGAATCCATTTTGGTTGTTGGTTGATTAAAGCAGCAACCTCTCATTCTCTTGTATACAATTTGGTAAAAAGACTAGGAACTTGGAAAGTTGTGAGTTGACATTTCTTTATGGCTCTTTGATGTTATGGCATCATGGCATGTTAATGTGTTGCTGCTAATGGGTTCAGGTGAAGCGCGAGAGAGAAGAGCGAGAAGCTTTGGGAGCCTTGCCTCTGTACCAGCGATCGATTCCTTAAGCATGTCGGTGCATGTTGCAGCTGTGGGTGACTGAAGAACTGAACACCATATGAATTTTTTGAGGTTAATCTATTACTTGAGAAGGGCAGTTAATGTATCAGTGAGAGATTTTTCCTTGTTTCCCGCCCTGTGCACATTTCGTCTTTTGCTTTAGTCAAAAGTTCATTCATAATAAGCATTGTTTTCGATGAAGTGATGCTGAATAATATTTGTATTATGTTTCAAAACTTATCAATCACGTTTGTTAAGTTTGTGCTACTTGACTTCGCTTGGATAGGGCACAACAGCACAAGCTTCTCTACAACGGTGGACAACTGTTAATGAGCCTTCTCTTCTCCACCCTTGACAATGAGCAAATCTACATAATGTTTCTAAAGCATGGCTATTTGTAGATAGAATATTGAATCAAATCTATGTTGTCAATTGGATTATCATAAATTGGATGTAACTAGAAGAGATAGACCTACGAAAAATAACATAAATAGACAAATGACATAAAATCACAAAACTACCAAAGATTCAAAGAAATATGATCTGGTTTGAAAGCAAATCCTTTTCGAGTATCTCCTGCATAATGTATATTACTAACGATTAACTGAGAATATCAAAGTGCTAAATGGTCAGTTGTGGTGCTAAATGGGTCAGTTGTTACTACCCTCATTTGACAATGTACTTGAGAGAAAAAAATGATTGTTGCATTTGTTTCATGTTCTTCATTCAGTTTATTTCGTAATTGCGACATCTGGCTTTTATACTTTCCATGTCAATGTCAATGACAATGTCGTAAATCAAAATTAACAGATAAGAAAATGATATTGACACCCTTTGTAATTTTTAACTAAACAATATTTATATGTTACTTTCTTGCAAAATGACTCTTATAGATAGTATTTACATGGAAAAAAAAAAATAGTTGCTCACCAGCTCTCACCACACTAGATAGTAGATATCAATAAAACTACATAATTTGGCTAATGGAATAACACTAGGATAGTATCTCTAGAGCATGTTCGGCTCAACAAGTTTGAGCTCCAAGAAATGAATATATGTTCTCTTTCTTCTTGTTTGGTGCAACCTTTTCTCAATCCATTACAATTTAATTAGGCTATGTTATGCTCAACTATTAAAATAATTTTCAGCAAAAGTAAGTTAAATTCAGCAATAATAAATTAAATATAGCAAAAATTTGATCAGCAGAATAGAGCCTTAATTAGTGGTAACAGATTCTTTTAGTTTATTACCCGTCAAGTAACAACATCCATTTCTTGGTTGTAATTGTTACCCTTTTTCTTGTTTCATGGCTTGAACCTAACATCAAATACTAATAATATTTTTTGTTACTATTTTTCTCGTCTATTTGGATCCAGTTCCTAACTTGAACCAAACAAGCAATCGATATACCTTTTACCAATTGAAAATAAATTAATGAAATCATGAAATTATGAAAAATGAAAATAAAAGATGTAAACAAAACATGCGTTCCCACATTCACACTTGGGATACTAGATAACCAAACAAACCTATATTGAGGTGTCATGAGAGAAAAAAAAAAAAAAAAACAAGCCCAGATAATATCGCAATTAAATATATTCTGGTTTCATACAAATAAACTAAAGAAAATGAAAAAAAAAAAAATCTTAAAAAAACCCCGGAAACTCCACCTCCAACTCAATCTCCAGGGAATGAAATGATTATGATCTTTGTGGGTTTGACAACTGGCATCTTGATTTTTGAGTTTTGCTAACAAATTTGCGACGGAGCCTCCTTCCAATGAATGAATATATTCTGGTTTCATAATGAATAAGTCCATTGGGATCCGGTTTGCATTGTCGATAAATCAAAGGGCACTCGTCAATTTCAGACATAGGAATATGATGTGTCATCATCACAATAAATAAGTCCATCAGGATCCTGTTGGCATTGTTGATAAATCAAAGGGCAACCCCGAATAGTCATTTTATGAAGCTTTGGTGGTGGGAAATTGACACCCAATGATTCGAGCTTCCGACAATAGCAAATTTCAATTTCTGTGAGGTTGGGAAGGGCAGAGCATGACAAGGATTTCAAATTCTTGAATTCCTCGATATATAAGTAAGACAAGGAAGAGGGAAGATGAAAATCTAGTTGGGGAATATACTCTACTGTATCTGCAGCGCTGCATATGTCATCGAGTGTAAGAGATTTAAGAGAAGTAAGGAGGTGAAGTTTCCACTCTTGAATTGGCTGCTCTATTTTGGACTCAAAGATAATCAGGGTCTCAAGATTTGGAGGCAAGCCATCAGCTAAACTAAATAGCGCCTCACATAGTCTAATATCCAATCTCTGGAGTAAAGGGCAGCTTGGAAGTGACAATCTCAGCTTCTGGCATGATTTAATCATTATCAGCTCTTTTAGGGATGGGAGGTGGGAAGGTAAGTTTCCCCGCAACAATGGACAATTGTCTATCTTCATATATTCAAGGCAGGGAAATGCATTGCTATTGTCAACTGATGGAGCCAACCACTCCTCCCAACCATTCATATATTCAAATTGTAGCATTTTCAACGCAGGAAACGAGTTGGAACAACCATTATTGCCGTAAAATTCAGCGCGTACAGTCTTAATAACATCCATATGTCCTATTATGATCGCATTCAATGAGGGTAGCTGCCCTAGTGCTGGTAAGAATTCACATCTCCTACACTGATTTAATGTTATGACAACCATATTAGTGTAAGAGGGATTTCCCAACCAAGCAGGGAATGCTAAGCCTCTGTACCCTTCCAACTTTAATTCTTTGATGGATTCTGAAGGCTGCAATCGATCAACTACATCTTTTTTAATGTTTTCATCAACATCATGTGTACCAGCTCCCCAATACATTTTCAACTTATCAAGGCCTGTCTTTTCGTGCAACCTTGCTGCTTGTGCTTCTTCACTACTACACACATTCTCTAGGCCCTTGATTTCCAGTGAGCCACGGAGGCAATTCAAGTTCTTCAATTCACTTATTCTTCCACCAGACTCTCTTCTCAAAGTAAATCCCTTCAATGTCTGCAAGTTTGTTAATTTTCCAATCCCCAACGGCATCTCCTCTAGTAAATTACAATAAGAAAAGACAAGGTGTCGAAGTTCAATTAAAAGGGCTACATCTAAGACGATATGCCGAAGAGACTTGCAATCTCTCAAAAGTAGCGTCTGGAGATTGCAAAGCTTGCTAGTGGACATTGGCAATCTAATTAGGTTTCTATTCCATGAGAGGTCAAGAAGCCTCAACTGTTTCAGATTACCAATACTATTTGGTAACTTAGTTATTTCCGCGTAAGGCATAGACAACAAGTGTAAGTATTGAAACTGATGGAATATCAAATCCAGAGTTGGCATAGGAAATGGATCATATTTTCTACCAAAATAAGCAAATGATCGTACCTGGACAAGTTTCTTTGAAGTCCAGGTTTGATCTTCCAGTATTTCTTCAGAGAAAGACCAATAACGTGTCCTGAAAGAAAGTTTTTGGATAATCATTGTGCAACAGACTTCACCAGCAGCCCATTGAGCTAGGTCATGGATTAGGTCATGCATAATGAAATCTTTAAGATAAATATTCATTGGACTTGGTTCAAATAATGATCTTGATACTAGATCAAGGAAATAGTCACGACCAATATCTTCCTTGCACTCCTTGTTGTGCTCTGGCAGTAAGCCTTCTGCTATCCACATTAATACAACATCCATCTCCTTGAATCTATAATCTTTCGGGAATATAGAACAATAAGCAAAGGCACGTTTTAGGTTTTGTGGGAGATGATGATAACTAAGCCTCAAGACTGGCAGCACACCACCTTCTTCACTCCAAATATTGCTCTTTAATATCCTTGCCCAATTACTCTTACGCTCTCTCCTTAGGAGACCTCCTAGAGCTTTTGCAGCCAAAGGCAATCCTTTGAACAACTCAACCAATTCCTTCTGCATCACAATGAGGTCTTCATCTACGACTGCATGCTTCTGAAAAAGAAGCCAACAATCATCATCTGATAAAACCTTTAACTTGATGATGGGGCTTTGATCTGGTCTTTTAACCATGTTCTTTGCCACCGTCTCCATTCTGGTCGTGATTAGAACTCTACTTCCACTCTTCGCTGCTGCAAAAGGGGTCTGAAGTTGGTCCCAAGGGTCATATTTATCACTCCAGATATCATCAAGAACGATCAAGAATCTTTTGTCTACAAGCAGGTTCTTTAATTTATCTTGTGCCACATCTAGAACACTGAAATTATATGTATCATGAGTGGCTGAATTGATAATGCTCGTCGTCACTTGTTTGACATCAAACTCATCTGAGACGCACACCCATGCTTTTATATCAAAGTGAGCCTTCACTTGCTCATCATTGTATGCAGCTTGAGCAAGGGTCGTCTTCCCAATTCCTCCTGTTCCAACGACAGGAATTACAGTGTAATTTTCACAAAATGGCTCATCTGTCTTTAATAATCTTTGGATTATCTCATTTTTCTCATCGTTCCTCCCATATACAACTGGCTCCCGTATCATGGATGATGTTTCCCTCCGCTCTTCACGTTGCTCCACCCTTGAGTGTGTCTGCGGTAAGAGAGCCAAAGACCTTACCTGGTCCAGAAGATCTTCCAAGCGATTGCTCATCTCTTCAATGCTAGTTGAATACTTTGTGCTCTTCCTATTTAAAGCTGCAGAACCACAAGAAAGACAGGTTTGTACCTGATCACATAAGTTATTTGTTGTGGGAGAATTAGTGAAGGTAGTTAATCTCTTTAAATTAACTATCAAAAAAAAAAAAAATTCTCTTTAAATTTGGAGAAAAAAAAAAAAAAGAAGAAATGCTAAAGATAACAGAGAACTGTTAGAATCCAACAAAAAAGGTTACAGCCCCAGAGCCTAAGAGGCTATACAACTATACAAGTCACAAAAGACTAACGTGAAACTAAACCTATATGCCAAGGAAATTGATATTTCGTAAACACCAAAGTGAATTTGATTCCCTAAAAACCATCTAACAAAAAAATTGATGGCTTGACGATGACAAAGTTTACTTGGCATCAAAAATCTCGTGGAGACAATTTATGCCTTATCAACTCCATGAATCGTAATTTGTTTTGCATCAAAAGGTATGTCTTCAAAGGTACTTTAATTTTGTGCAACTTTTTCTTTCATTAGTTAAAGTTTTGCGTTAGATTTCTTTCAAAAAAAAATCGTTAGATAATTTTTTGTTAAAAAATATTGGGTTAGAAAATGTAAAAGTCAAATTAAATATTGCATTTTGAAAAGACAATATAAGAATCATCATTTATACTTGTGAAATACTTCCGTTGTTTTTAAATAAACGCATCCATTTGATGGATGCACTTGCAAACTTAAACCATTAATAACTTTAAACTTTATAATGGTAATAAGAATTATTTTAGAAAACGCTATTTTGAAATAATTCATTTAATTAACCCTATAAAATTAAAATAATGACATTTATTTTTACATACGTTTAAAGTTCGTATACAAGTAATATTATAAAAGATCAAAACGATGCATCTATTGAGAGACGGAGGAAGTTGTAACTAATAACAAATAAATAAATAACCACTTATTATTATTTGTAATAAAGTAATAACAATTGGTATATATAATAATATAGTATGGGATCATCTAATATTATCCTATATGATCTAAAGTAAACAAGGTCTAAAAAGGTGAACCAAACATAACATAAGTGATCATGTCATCAAGTGGTTTTTGTTTTTTTTTTTTTTTTGTTTTTTGTTTTTTGTTTTTTTGAGGGGAGTGATCATGTGGTTTTATACCAAATAGTACTCACTTAATGTAAGGGATATTCTTTATGAGCTCACAAATATTAGTGCTCTATAAAAGTGAGGATTTCTTTATAGTATTCTGATAGAAGATATATGTAAATAGTATATTTTCATTATACGTAATTTAGGAATGTGTATATTTAGCTCCTAAACTCTAGCTTGTAATCTCCTAGTTTCTAGCATGTAATGCGGTCGGAATAGCTAGTATTTATCCTAGGTTGTAACCTTTGCATAATCAAGGAATTATCTTCTAATATGGTATCGGTTATCTAGGGTTTCTTTCCTCTCCTTATTTCCATTTGCCCTAGTCCCCTAGCCCACGTTTTTCCTTCACTTTGCCGACCACCATGTTTGGTTCCACCATCTCTTCTTCTTCTACTACTTCTTCTCTCTCTATTCAAACTATTGCTAGTTCCAATATCAAACATAATGTCCCTATTATACTTGACATGGACAATGTACAATACTCTACGTGGGCGGAGTTGTTTAAAATCCATGCTCGTTCCAACCGTGTGATAGATCACATCATTCCCTCATCGAAGGCCAATATTCCTACTACGGATGAGGAAAAGGAAGATTGGTCTACCATAGATGCTACGGTATTGAAATGGATTTATGCTACCATTTCTGTGGATCTTCTAAATACCATTCTTGAGCCCGACTCTCTTGCTCAAGAGGCATGGGAAAGACTTCGGGGATATTTTTCGGGACAATAAATCATCCCGTCTTTGTCACCTTTGGAACAAGAATTCTCCAATACCACTATGGAGGATTTTCCTAATGCTTCGGCATCTGTCAACGGTTAAAAATGTTGGCGGATCAACTGAAAAACGTGGGTGCTCCGGTCTCTAACAACAGGCTCGTATTACAAATGGTTGCGGGTCTCACCGATGCTTACAACGGTGTTGGAACTTTACTCCGTCAAAGTGATCCCCTTCCACCCTTTTACCAAGCACGCTCGATGCTTGTTCTAGAGGAAGCGGGCTTGGCAAAGAAAGCTGCCACCGGGTCGTCTCCCTCAGCACTGGTAGCGGCCTACCATGATGGCTCCTCCGCTGACACGTCTCCTCCTCCACGTTCATCACATCATGGTAAAAAGGGCCAAAATCGCCATCACGGCAAGGCCAAACACACTCATAATAAGGGGAGGCGGCGGCCAAGGTGGCGGAATTTCTCGTCGGCGGTGGCGGAATAATCACGGCCCGGGGTGGCGGAATTACGGCCGGCGGGGGCAACAGCGGCGGCCGGTGTGGCCTCAAAGTACTGGACAACAGCAGTGGGGGGCGTGGTCTTATCCACCATGGGCATACCCCCCCTGCCCGTATCCTACTATGAATTGGGCCAGGCCCAATTTATTGCCACGCCAACAGCAGACCCCAGGGGTCCTTGGTCCACGCCCACAAGCATTTTCAGCAGACACTGGGCCCATTGCCACTGACATCGAGTCTGCCATGCATACCCTTGGACTCAACCCACCGGATCTGACTTGGTATATGGACACGGGGGCCACTTCACACATGACATCTTCCCGAGGTAATTTTACATCTTATTTTAATTTGAGCAAAAATGATGGAATTATAGTCGGAAATGGTCATACTATTCCAATTTGTGGTTATGGTGATACCCAATTACCTTCCCCTCACCCTCCATTAAATCTCAAAACTATATCCTTCATGCTCCTAAAATTATTAAAAACTTGGTCTCTGTTCGAAAATTCACTACTGATAATTCTGTCACTGTTGAATTTGATCCGTTTGGGTTTTCTGTGAAGGATTTCCAGACGGGGAGGCTAATCATGAGATGTGAAAGTCAAGGGGCCCTTTATCCAATTACTTCTCCCATCCCAAACCAAGCCCAGATTCATTCTTCATTCACGGCTCTTGATCCATCCTTATGGCATGCTCGGTTGGGTCATCCGGGTTCTCCTGTTTTAGATTCCCTTAGGCATAATAATCTTGTTGAATGTAATAAACTAAGTAAATCTGATGTTTGTTACTCTTGTCCTCTTGGTAAGCATGTACAATTGCCTTTTGGTGCTTCTACTTCTAGTACTATGATGCCTTTTGATATTATTCATTGTGATCTTTGGACATCTCCTGTTTTGAGTTCTATGGGCCATCAGTATTATCTTGTTGTGTTGGATGATTATTCTAATTATCTGTGGACTTTTTCCCTTGCTAAAAAATCACAAGTATACTCTATTTTTTTACAATTTAGAGCCCACATCCGTACTCAATTTGAACGGGAAATAAAAAATCTTCAATGTGATAATGGGAGGGAATTTGACAATGCACCGTTTTGGGATTTATGCAAAAATAATGGTATTTCTTTTCGTCTTTCTTGTCCATATACATCATCTCAAAATGGAAAAGCCGAGCGAAAAATCCGTACGATTAACAATGTTGTTCGTACTCTTCTTACTCATGCATCTCTTCCCTCCACTTTTTTGGCATCATGCTCTCCAAATGGCTACGTACCTTCTCAACATTCTTCCAAATAAGAAACATGCCTATCACTCTCCTCTTCAAATTCTTTACAACAAAACGACCTTCTTATACTCATCTTCGGGTTTTTGGGTGCTTGTGTTTTCCTTTATATCCATCTACTACTATTCATAAGCTTCAAGCTCGATCCACTCCATGCGTTTTTTTGGGATATCCGTCTCATCACAGGGGGTATAAATGTTATGACTTATCATCCCGGAAAATTATTATCAGTAGACATGTGATTTTTGATGAGCAAAAATTCCCTTTTGCAGACCTCAACACTCCTACGCCTACTGCTTATGATTTTTTAAATGCATGTTCCATTTTGGATCTCCCTGCTTTGCTTCCTACCCAAACACAAACTCAAACCCAATCCACCTCTCCTACCTCGGTGGGCCGGGCGCCTCTTCTGGTCCACGTTCTCCCCCACCTTCTCCTTCTTTGAGCAGCACGCCCTCTTCTATGCATTATGGGCCTGAGCCCATATCTCCTCCCACGGACACGCCTACCCGCGTGCCATCTTCTGGGCCTGATGCTAGTCAGCCCACTCCTCCTGTCAATCATCCTCGGCAGTCCTCCCTAGTGCCCTAGCCAGCTCCTCTCAATCAAGGTTCTCGGCCCATCACTCGTAGCCAGCATGGCATCCACAAACCCAAAATCCCCTTTTCTCTTCATACTCAGGTTGTCAGGTCTCCTGTACCTCGTAACCCCGTGTCGGCCCTCCGTGACCCAAATTGAAAATTGGCTATGGATGATGAATTTCAGGCTCTAATTAAAAATGAGACATGGGAACTGGTCCCCCGTCCTCCTAATGCTAATGTTATTAGATCTATGTGGATTTTTGCTCATAAAGAAAAATCTGACGGTTCTTTTGAAAGGCATAAAGCTCGTCTTGTAGGTGATAGCAAAACTCAGCGAGTTGGTATTGATTGTGGTGAAACTTTTAGTCCTGTGGTGAAGCCTGCTACTATTCGTACCGTTCTCAGTCTTGCATTATCTAAGGGTTGGTCTCTGCATCAGCTTGATGTTAAGAATGCATTCTTACACGGGGAATTAAATGAAACGGTCTATATGCATCAACCTATGGGCTATCGCGATCCTACCTATCCTAATCATGTATGCCTTCTCAAGAAATCATTATATGGTTTGAAACAGGCGCCAAGGGCCTGGTATCGCAGGTTTGCACATTTTGTTTCTACAATTGGGTTCATCAATAGCAAGTGTGATCACTCTTTATTCATCTATCATAAGGGTACGGAAATGGCCTATCTTCTCCTCTATGTGGATGACATCATTTTAACAGCTTCTTCTCCCAGGGTTCTCACATCTATCATGACACTTCTTGCCTCGGAATTTGCTATGAAAGACTTGGGACAGTTGAGTTACTTCTTGGGTATTGCAGTGACCCGAAATGCCGGTAGCTTGTTCTTATCCCAGCGTAAGTACGCTGAAGAAATCATTGAACGTGCAGGCATGTCTGCTTGTAAGCCCTCTTCTACTCCGGTACTAAACCAAAGCTCAGTGCCAAGTCTGAGCTCCCATGCGTCGACCCTACGCTCTATCGAAGCCTTGCCTGTGCCTTACAGTACCTCACATTCACCCGCTTGGGACATCTCATATCTTTGTCCAACAAATTTGTCTCTTTATGCATCAGCCCATGGAAGCACATATGCATGCTCTCAAACGGATTGTTAGGTACGTTAAAGGTACTCTTGACCATGGTCTCCACCTTTATCCTTCTTCTACTTCTACTCTCATATCGTACACCGATGCCGATTGGGGAGGGTGTCCGGATACACGCCGTTCCACTTCTGGTTATTGTGTATTCCTAGGAGACAATTTGCTTTCTTGGTCCTCCAAACGACAGACCACTCTGTCCCGTTCTAGTGCAGAATCTGAGTATAGGGGGGTGGCAAATGTCGTCTCTGAATCGTGTTGGCTCCGAAATTTACTTGTCGAACTTCAATGCCCTATTCGTAAGGCCACTTTGGTTTACTGTGATAACGTCAGTGCGATCTACTTATCCGGGAATCCCGTTCAACATCAACGCACCAAACATATTGAAATGGACATTCATTTTGTGCGTGAAAAGGTCGCTCGCGGCGAAGTACGGGTGTTACATGTTCCCTCCCGTTATCAAATTGCTGATATTTTTACCTAGGGTCTTCCACTTATTTTGTTTGAAGACTTTCAGGACAGTCTCAGCGTTCGTCCTCCTCCCGCTTCAACTGCGGGGGTGTGATAGAAGATATATGTAAATAGTATATTTTCATTATCTGTAATTTAGGAATGTGTATATTTAGCTCCTAAACTCTAGCTTGTAATCTCCTAGTTTCTAGCATGTAATCTGGTCAGAATAGCTAGTATTTATCCTAGGTTGTAACCTTTGCATAATCAAGGAATTATCTTCTAATATATTCTATTGGTTTCTTCCCTAGATAATTTTAAACTAAGTCTGCTAAGGATCGGATATGTTCTATTCGCCTAAAAAAACATAGAATGATGGTAGATAGATCGTACATAGGAGATAGCACTAACCTTATTGAAAGGAGAACAAGAAGATCTGGGTTCATGTTCCTGTGGCTCATCATTCAACTCCTTGAGTCGAGCATCAGTGGCAAATTCGTCTAAGATGTCCTCTAAATCGTACGCAAAGTCTTGAAGTTCTCGAAGCCACTCTTTGACAGCATTGTTGTGAAACTGCTTTTGCTCAGCATCACTTAGTACCGCTTCTATTAATCTCAATTTTTTGTGCCATCTTTGAATAACTTTAGGTCCCATTCCTTTTTCTCTCTTTAGGAATAGGCTTATCCCTCCTGATGCCAGCTTTTCAAAGAGCACTTGAAGAAACGCTGAGAGAAAAATCTCTGCGCCTATCACCATTTTTATCTTTTTTACAAAGTATGGAGGTAGAGTATGAATGCTAATGGCTTTTCTCCAGTTCTCTATTTCTATGGCTAGTAGCCTCAAATTCTCAATTATTAGGATGATCTTTTTGGTGATTGTAGGGCCCCAGTTTACAATAGCCATACAATCACCTATACAAATCCACGCATATCTTAACTTGACAGAAAGGTCGAAGGTTTAAAGCTTGGATTTTATTATTAGACTATTCTAACTTATGTCACAAGTAGGCGTGTCAAAAATAGATCCGACCCACGAGTTCACTAGCATTCGGTTCGCATCCAATCTATTTCGATCCGACATAGTCAGGTCCCCGAACTGATCCATTTCGATCCGAAATTAACCCAACCCAGTTATATTAGTTAGACCTAATAACCACAATCCGAACCCAATCTGCATCCGACCTATAGTCAACACACACCCAATTAGACCTGAAAAAACCCATCAAGACCCGACTCATTATAACCCGACCCATTGTTGACTCGACCCATGGTAACCCGACCCACTACCAACTCGACATTATCAATAGAATATGTTTTGGACAACTTTAGTTTAGGTTCTTATAAATATAATATAATTAATTGTTATTAATAAAATCCTGTATGTTTTTGTCAATATCAATATAATTAACATCACTCAATTTCATTCACTTATTCAAAAGACTCATCCGATATTGCCGATGACCCAAACGGACGGACTCAAACATATTATGTCTCGATCCACTTCCTCCCTAATTTGATTTAAGTCGACCCAAGTACACCTGAACCCGTCTTGAGCCAAGCCAAGTCCATCCGAATCTCAATTGAGCCGACCAATTACGTCCAAACACGATTGGGCCGACCCAAGCTCATCTAAATCCAACTTGATTTGCATAAACCCATTTAGAATCCGATCCAGGGCAACTCAAAGCCGATTAGAGCCAAGCCGAAATGGCCCAACCCATACCCAATCCGCACCCGAGTATACGTTGGCCAGGTTAGATCAACCTAAGTGGCCTGGTTTGATACGATTTGAGCCAAGCACATCTAACCCATCTCGGGCCAACCCAGACCCACCCGGTGGCGCAGATTGACAATAGGTCAGAAATTTCAAGATTTCATTAAAATAAAATATGATACAACAAGTAACTATTTGGGGATAATATATAAGGAGTTATTTGGTTGCATTTCCACACATACCTTATCTCTTTTCTTTTCAACAATGTTTTCCGGATTTTAAAAAATTGTTATTAAAAGTTTGGATATTTATGCCCTGTTTGGTAATTAAGGTTTGGACATAAATTAGATATCTTAACCCATCATAAAATTTGATAAGCCAAAATGCACTAATGTTGGTGTCCGTTGAACAAATGAAAAAGAGTTGTTTGAGCTAATAACTCTTATTTTAGAAACACTTATAGCTACGACTTTTTTTCTTTGTGAGAGAGGATTAAGTGGAGGTGGCAAACGGGTCATATGTGTCGAGTCATTCCGGGTCAGTTTATATTCGGGTAAACTTTGTGTTTGGGTCGGGTTCGATGCGGGTTTGATGATCCAGTTCAACATCGGGTCGGTTCCGATGGGGTCGGGTTGGTTCGGGTCGGGTAAATTTAGGTAAGGCCGACTTTTTTTTCTAGCAAATACATAAAACACATAAAATGATGTTTGTGAAAAATATTTCCTTATTATTTTCCGGTCAGTTCGGGCTCGGGTCATTATTTTCTATTTACTTCGGGCCAGTTTATTTCGTGTGGTCACTCCGGGTAAATAAACGAGTCTCGAATCGGGTGTTCGTTTCGAGTCAACGAGTACGGGTCTATTTTACCAGCTATAGGATTAAGCATATTAAGGTGAGATGCTAATTATACCAAAGCACAATAAGCTATCAGGTATTTATCATACCATTTTATAATAGCAAGTAGCAACTAATACTATCACTTACCAAAACCAATTAATATTCAACTATCAGTTATAAATTACTTCTCAATTACTTCCATCCGGTTTTTGTTAGTCCACACACTTTACTTTTTTGGGTTATCATTTATTAGTTTACCTACTTTTTTCGTTTTTGGAATTGTTCTCTACCACTCTTATATTATTACTTTCTTTTCTCATTTTACTTCGTTAGTCTACAACATTAACTTTAATATAATATGCAATAAATTAATACTCTCTATTCCCTTCTATAACTCAACTTTATGCAACTACGTCCAAAGAAGTCGGTAAACTAATAAAAACTAGAGGGAATCTCCTTTAATTAGCAAAGAAAGCCTATAATTTATAATAGTTTTGCAAAATATCAAAATTGACTTTTCTCTCCTCTTTACCTGGTGACAATTATTAAGATGATTAATTATTTGGTGATTGTAGGGCCAGAATTGACGATCGCCATGCACATACGTTTCCACACATACCTTATCTATATTAATTTCAGAAATGCTTTCCTAATTTTAGAAAATTGTTACTCGTTCCATTTTTTTTACTTGCTATATTATTGTGCACAGTTTTCAAGACGTTATTTAACCCTTAATATCTCTTATTTCGTTTACGTAAAAATTATAAAAATTTGATATTATGAATCTACACGTCGAGACAAATCTAATAAGATCACACATGACTATATTTTTACTTATAAAATAATCAAAATAATCGGTCAAAGTTAGTGGCTTCATTCCCAAAGCAACAATGTAGCAAGTAAGTCCTGTTTTGGTAAATTAAGGTTTGGACATGAATTCGATATCTTAAACAAATTTAAAACATTTGACGAGTCAAATTCACTTATGTTTGTGTCCGTTGAACAAATGATTCAAACTGTTGTTTAATAATTCTTATTTTGAGAACACTTGGCCAATGCTTTTTCTAATTTGAAATTAGAGATTAAGCATGTTGAGGTGAAATGCTAATTATACTAAAATACAATAGGCTCTTCATTTTTCTATCTGGTGCATTTGTTGTTGGAGTTTATAAGAGTGTTTTTTAGAAACTCAAAGTTTGCTTCAAAAGAATATGAAGAGTCTTTTGTCCCACATTGAAAGAATAAAAGGGAAGTGTAAAGGTTTATAACCATTACTCTTCCTCTACCCTTTGAGTTGAGTAGCAATGAGGCTTTTAGTGGGTATGTGGTGATTGGAGTTACCGCGCGCCGCCAGGCCTTGGGCTTTGGGCTTTGGGCTTTGGGGAACTTAACTAAATTTTTGGGTCAACATTTTGTTAGTTTTATGACCGTTTTAATCCAGTATTAAGTTACCGTTTTCCCCTTAATCTCTCCTTTAATGTGTCGGTTTCCCTAATTCTCTCCATAACTGCTACATTGATTCTCCCCACTAAGTGGCCGTTTTTCCCCACGTTTTCAGCCTCCTTCTGGTTTCATCTCTCTATAAATACTAGGGTAAATTATTTCTTTGGATACGGAAAAAGCACATTATCTCCATTCTCTCTTCTTCTTCTCGGTATTCTTTATCCTTAAAAATTCTGGGCAATATTCAATAACGTTCTCAATCTGTTTTTCCATCAACACTGGAAACGCAGAAACCGTGTATCCCTGGAGGTTGATTGCTAAGAGTCTGTGTGTTGTTACGGGGCAAATTCAACTTTAGGGCAGTGATCTTCTCACGCCACGGTTATCAGATAAGTTATAGTTGTTTCCAGTTTTCATTCCTCCATTCTAAAGTTGAATTTCTGTAAGTTGAATATACGATTATATGGGCAATATGACTTATTGGTATTGTTGAATTATTGAATTACATGAGTTAATTGTTGCGTGAATATGTTGTTTCCTAGATCATATTTTGGGGTTGATTGAATTATTTGATGTGGACTGATTGGTACATCGTATACATTGTATATATTTGGTTGCCTACTTTACCATTGTTGCCATTTAATCTGCCTAATATTCTGGTATTTTATCCGACTTCCGATGCTTGGTTTAGTGGAGCAAATTCTTGATTTGTATTTCCTTATTAGTTTGGTCAGTGCGTGTTGTTTGGGCTCATTTAATCGCCGCCTAATGTAGGAAGCATAAAAGCTCATCAAGCCCGAGGCAGTGGTATTGTGGGTCCCACGCGAAGGTTGACCTAATCACCAAAGACAGGGAATCTCCAAAGTGGGAAGCAATCATCTTCGAAAAGGTAACATGCCCATTGACCCCGAAAAGGGCCCATCTCGAACAATGTTTCCTGTCTGGAAATCCCCAACACTATAAAAGCCAACCGCTTCATCAATGAACAGTATTCAATTCTCACCTAACAAACTAGAAGCATCTCTCTGGACAAGACTTTCTCTCTACCTCAACCATTTACCGACTTGAGCGTCGGAGGGGCGATCCCTAAACACCCCGGGTAGTCTAACTTTGTTTTGCGGGATTAGGTGTACGGATACCGGAGCTCGTGTGATCGCTCTTGGGGCCCACATCTCATTTCTCAACCAATCACAATCCTCAATTTCTTAGCAGAAAGCGTTTGGCGCCGTCGTGGGGAAGTTACAATCAAAGTCGCTTCGCCACCACTTATTAAGATCGATTCTCGCAATGGCCCCCGACCCAAGAGCACTCGCACTCGTCGGCCCCCTAAGCACAAGCTCGGAGATCGAGAGAGTCCATCCCCATCTCTTTCAATGAAGGTCCGAACGGCCCCAAAACACCGACCGTTCAAACTCTGGATCATGAGGAAGCGAGAGCAGTCCATAGACAGGCGGGACCCCTCTCGCCGATTTACCCGCGACCCCCGGCTTATAACCACGGCGGATATAAGCGGGATACCGCTCACTCCAAAGAAACCTTGCAATGAGCTCGATAGATATGCTGCCAACTCCGCAAGCAAGGACTCCCCCTTCCCACCCCTAAAGACCAAGCCCTGGTACCTTCCCTTCGGGCAGAGAACCACGGTCGGCTAGCCGGCAGCAATCGGGGCAAGGGAATACACGCCGATCAAGGCAGGGGAAGGAGACGGACTCGTATCTAGAGGAAGATCGGCTAGGCCTGCTGAAGAGACTCACATATCCAAATCCCCTCGGGGCAACGTGGGTTAAAAACAAAATGATGCCCGACACTTCCTCAACGAGAAGCGCCTCAAAGAAAGGTTATGATGCGAGGCACATATTAAACAAAAAGGCCGCTGCCGAGGTCATGGTGATTCAGCGCAGTCGAACCCCCGTTCGGATCAACAACGGGCACTCAAGTTCATGGTCCCATTCGGCCGAGGCCATTCTCGAGGCGCCCAATCCGGAAAGGTCAAAACGCCCTCTGTCGAGCCATTCGCGGCCTAACCGACCCGGATGATCACATGGCAACATACAAAGCTCAAATGAGTGTTCGATCGGGTGCGAGGCCACTTGGTGTCGCTTCTTCCCGACGACACTCAAGGGTCCGGCCTTGAGCCGGTTTCAAGAGCTTCGGCGGGTATTATAACCGATTTCTCGGTCCTTGAAGACCTATTCGTCCAACAATTTGTTCACGGGAAGAGACAAAAGAAAACGAGTCTTCACTTAATGGGAATCAAGCGGGAAAAGAATGAAAACCTGGCCGACTATATTAAAAGATTCAATGAAGAATCATTGAAGATTTCAGATCTGCGGGACGCGGTAGCATTCGCCGCCCGATGTCCGGACTCCGGCTGGGCTGGCTAAGGTGGTCCCTGGCCGAAAACGAAGTCAAAACCTTCTCTGAGCGATGACTCGAGCTCAAAGATTCATCCAAGCGACCGACATATGCCGTCACTCGGACGATGGGAGCAAGAAGAGGAAGGATGAAGGAAATGCCGGGGATCGGTCAAGCAACGAAGACGGGGTCGGTCGATAGATTCAATGACCATGGCATTGACCCCGGTTCAGCAAAAACGTAAGAGAGATATACTTGGATATAAAGGATAAAGTTACTCTCCTCGACCACCTCCCATCAAAACATCGGCCTCTCGAAGAGACAAGAGCCTTTGGTGTGAATATCACAAAGAATGCGGGCACACCACTAAGGATTAGAGAACTCAAGAAATCCCTTAACAACCTAGCCGATCGGGGAAGCTAAACCTGGTACCTCAAGCATACTAGTGAAGAGAAGCGGCAAGCAAAAAGTCGGTCAATCCAACGGTGGAGACACGGAAGGGTTCATCGGAGTCATAGCAGGTGGCTTCACGTCGGGAGGCCTAACCGGCCGATCACGCAAAGCCCACCTCCAAAGTCTAAAGCATCGGTACTCGATGTCAATCAACCCCGACCCGACCGCCTCTACAATGACATTCGGGAGTCCAGAGGCCACTACACACGCCTCATGATGACCCCTTGGTCATCGAGCTCAAAGTGGCCAACACAAGAGTCAAACGAGTGCTAGTGGACGGTGGGTCTTCAGCTGATATAATTACGTTGGAATGCCTCGGAAGTTGAAATACACCGAGAAGGATGTGACCCCACTCAATCGCCCACTCATAGGCCGGGGAAACTCGGTGCACCCGGTCGGGTCTATAAAGTTGCCCACTCGGATAGGGGAGAAAGGCAAAGGAAGAAGCCTACCGATTGATTTCCTAGTGGTGGACATCCCTCTGCCATACAACATCATAATGGGAAGACCCACTCTGAACAAGGTCAAAGCTGCAATTTCCATCTATCAACTCCTCATGCAATTCGAAACCGATGAAGGTAGAGTCGGAAAGATCCGGGGGGATCAAGCAGCGGGGAGTTGTTATGTGAACAGGCTTTAAAAGCAAGGTCGACGTCCATGAGGACTCGAAGAAAAGAAAGCGAGAAGATAGTCAGCCTCCAAATGAGCTCGGGGTATACCTTACGGAGAATCCCAAACAATACGAGCGCCCTCAGCCAGCTGAGGAGGATGAAGAAGTCATCATCGATGAGGAGCATGGTCGGACTCGAGAGTAGGCAAGGCCATGGACCCTCAAACCGAGGAGGGAGATAATCCAAGTTCGACGGAATACCGAGATGTCTTCGCCTATGAAGCCAATGAAATGCCCGGGCTCGATTCTAAAGTTATGTGCCACGAGCTAAACATCAAAGAGGGGTTCAAACCGGTCAAACAAAAGTTGAGACATCAAGGCCCCGAGAGGAACGCTGCAGCAGCAGCAGAAGTTAAGAAATTGCTTGAAGCAGGGTTCATTGAAGAATGTCAGTACTCGGAATGGCTGGCCAATGTTGTCCTCGTCAAAAAATCAAGCGGAGCATGGAGAATGTGTGTGGATTTCACGGACCTAAATAAGGCCCTGTCCAAAAGACAACCACCCTCTCGCCCAAGATTGATAGCCCGGTCGACTCAACCGCGAGTCATGCCCTCTTAAGCTTCATGGATGCAAATGCGGGTACCATCAAATCCCGATGGCTGAAAAAGACCGAGTCCATACTGCTTTCATCACCAACCAGGGGGTGTATTGCTACAAAATGATGCCCTTCGGGCTGAAAAATGCGGGGCTACATATCAGCCGCACCGTCAACAAAATTTTTAACAATCAACTTGGTCGAATATGAGGTATATGTTGATGACATGATCGTAAAAAGCAAAGTCCGCAGCAATCCCCCTCTCGACTTAAGGGAAACCCTCGGACGTTGAGGCGTTTCCGCATGATGTTAAATCCAAAGAAATGCGTCTTTGGAGTAAAGGGAGGGAAGTGCCTCGGATTCCTGGTGGATGAAAGGGGAATCGAAGCCAATCCCGACAAAATCGAGCAATAATGGAAATGAAATCTCCTCGGAATGTGAGGGAAGTACAACGCCTAACCTATTGCCGGCCGCCCTTGTCGCTTCTTATCCCGGTCCCGTTGTATAAGAGCTTACATTTCTTCAAAACCCCGAAAAGAAAAGAGTTCACATGGGACGGTGAAGCCGAACGGGCCTTCACCTCCCCGAAAGAACACCTACTAGCTCTCCCAAGTTGATCTCCCCCTTGCCGGGGAGACCCTGTTCGTTTATTTGGCCACTTCGAATACGCGCTCGGTGCCGTTTTGATAGCGAGAGAGAAGAAAAGCAAAGACCCGGTCTACTTCATCGGTCATGCTTTCCGCGGGGCGGAGGCCAAATATAGCGAAGTAGAAAAATGGTCTTTGCCTTAGTAATGGCTAGTCGGAAGCTTAAACCCTACTTCCAGGCTCATCCTATTAAGGTCCTCACAAGTCAGCCGCTCAGAAAAGTCGTTGAAAGCAGAAACCACTCCAGTCGGATGAGCGATTGGGCAGATCAGTTGGCCGACTTCGGGTTAGAATACGAGCCCGAGAGGGCGATAAAAGCCCAAGCTTTGGCCGATTTCATAACGGAATGCACATCCGAGCCCCCACCCGCAAGAAGACGTTGGGAATTGCAAGTGGACGGATCGTCCACCAAATCAGATGTGAGCTGGGTTGGTCATCAAACCCCGGTCGGGGAGAAGATGGAATACGCCATCAAGTTTGAATTCTTAGGCTCCAACAACGAAGCTGAATACGAGGCCCTGATCCTCGGATTGGAACTATGCATCCTGGCAGGGGCAACTATGATCGAGGCCAAATCAGACTCACAGTTGATAGTGGGTCGGTATCGGGTGAATACGAAGCTAAGGAAGACAACATGAGAATGTATCTAGCCAAAGCGAGAGACATAATCAAACAGTATCTCAATTCAGTATCACCCACATACCCCGATCGGAAAATCGCAAGCGGATGCTCGGGCAAGAATGGCTAGTTCACAGAAGGGTCGGCCCCGAACTATCATGTGGGAAGTCCTTCGGCAGCCCAAAGATCAATTACAAGGAACAACTTGTCTTGAATCGGACGTCCGCATGGATGGATGAAGTGGTCGGATACTTGAAGGACGTGAAACTGCCCGAGGATCACAAGGAGGTCGACCGAGTCGGCATAAAGCCGGATGGTTTTTATGGCATGAAAATCAACTCTACAAGAAGTCTTTCACCCATCCCTTACTTAAATGTGTCACCCCGAAGAAGGAAATTACATCCTCGGGAAATCCACCAAGGGGCCGTGGGAGTCACCAAGGAGGAAGGACCATAGCGGAAAAGCGCTCCGTGCTGGGTACTACGGCCTACCCTAAAAACGGACGCTCGGGAACTAGTGAAGAGATGTCCATCCTGCGATCCATTCGGACATCCCCCGAGCACCAACCACCCCACTAACAACAATTCAAGCATCTTGCCATTCGACAAATGGGGCATGGACCTACTCGGACCATTCCCCCGGCCTGGTCGAGAAGGTTCCTAATAGTCGCCATCGACTACTTCACCAAATGGACCGAAGCTGAACCACTTCTCCTCCATTACGGATAAGCAAGTCCAAGCGTTCATTTGGAGAAACATCATCACGAGATTCGGAGTCCCCCGAGTCCTAATTTCCGACAATGGGCGACAATTCAACATGCCCGACCGGAGATTATTGTGCTCGGTTCGAATACAAACCAAGTTCTCGGCAGTCTCCCGGCCCGCAAACAAACGGGCAAGCCGAATCGGCCCAATAAGATAGTGCTTAAAGGAATCAAGAAGTCTTTGGAGGCAACTAAAGGAGCATGGGTTGATGACCAACCCGGGGTCCTGTGGTCGGCCAGACTACGACCAAAGAAGCCACGGGTCACTCACCATTCGGCCTCTTGTATGGGAGTGAGGGGTTGTCTTACCCGTGGAGATTGGCATCCCATCCCCTGGATGACCTTCTATGAATACGAGAAGAACGAGGAAGAGAAACCCGTCAACCTAGACTGTTGCCGAAACAAGGGGCAACGTTTGTTAAAATCCATTCGGTACAAGCAAAGGGTCACTCGGATGTTCAATCGCTGAGTAAGGAGCCGCCCAATCCAACCGGGCGGCTGGGTTGTTCGGAAAGTCGAGGCTACGGGCTCTCACATTTGAAGGGAAAGTTAGGACCTAACTGGGATGGCCCTTACAAAGTAACGAAATCGTCAAGCCCGGCACATTCCGACTAGAATCCGCCGAGGGTATCCCCTTGGCCCGACCTTGGAACGCAGACAATCTTAAGAAGTACTATGTGTAAAGTTTGTTACTTGCAATAGGGCATATATTGTAATAGCTTATTTATAGCCGGTCGGCATTTTTGTAGTCGGTTTCAAACATTATGTATCCGGATCGCCGATCGGCATATTTTACACCTCGGCCCAACCTAACCGGTCAAAAGGTTGGCATCATATATATCCAAGTTGTCACGATCGAACTTTTGAACAAGTCAAGACAATTCAAACTCCTAATGAAATGACTGGCTGGTCGGAGTCTCGAACAAGTCGGTCGGGATTATGTTAAGACTTAACCGGTCAAGACAATTCAAACTCCTAATGAAATGACTGGCTGGTCGAGTCTCGAACAAGTCGGTCGGGATTATGTTAAGAACTTAACAATTCAAACTCCTAATGAAATGACTGCTGGTCGGAGTTTCGAACAAGTCGATCGGGATTATGTTAAGACTTAACCGGTCAAAACAATTCAAACTCCTAATGAAATGATGCTGGTCGGAGTTTCGAACAAGTTAGTCGGGATTATATTAAGACTTGACCCGGTCAAAACAGTTCAAACTCCCGGAAGTGACCGTTGGTCGGAGTTTCGAACAAGTCGGTCGGGAATTTACTTATGACTTAACCGAGTCGGTCGGAGTTTTGACCAAAACCAATCGGTACAAGTCGGTCGATCGGTGGTATTGCAATTAACAAACAAGGAAACGAGATAAGCCGAAAGAAAGCTTTCATTGATCACGGAAGATACAAACTACAAAGGCCACAAGGGCAAAATATAAAGGAAAGCTAAAATACAAAAACGACCTAAGAGCTAGGGGAGGGGGAGGATCGCCAAGCCCTCGGCATTGGCATCGGTGTTATCACCGACCAACTCCCCGCAGACCGACTCCTCGGCCACGTCAACATCGTCATCAATATCATCACCATCGACGACATTGGACGTCGACTCGGCCCTCGTCGTCCACATCATCATCTTCATCCGAGCTGCTCCTTGGCTTTCATCCTTGCCGGGATCTTGGCGTTATCGGCGTCAATCGACACTTGGTAACTCGACCGGACCTCGGCCCGGATCAAATCGGGATGGGACTCGGCCAAGACTTTCCTCGGTCGATCGAGGGTTTCATCCTCCCCCATTTTGTGGCAGAGGCCGCCAACCTCGTTGGCATAGGCCGTGGCAAGAACGGAATTCTCCCATTCCTTGAACCATTGCTCCTCTGTCTTCACCTCGGCCTTCGAGCTCGACCGGTTTAGCCTAAGCTCGGTCACCTTCCGCTCGGCCGTGCTTGCTTGGCCGGGGCGTCATCACGAGCAGTTCGGCTAAGTCCCGAGCAAGTAGGAGGTCGGATTTTCCTTCTCCAACTTCGCCCGCTCCGAGGCGAAGTCTTCCTGGTCCTTTTTAATGGCGGCCGGTGCATCCTCGAGCTTGGACTCGGCAACCCGCCTGCCTTCCTTGGCCTCGATAGACCTCATCAAAGTGCTTCTTGGCCTTTTCCTTGAAGCTCTTTGACTTCCTCGCCCAAGCTCACCCTATTCGAGCAACGTTCGCCATTCGGGCAGAACCGAAATAAAGGAGAGCAAAGCGCAATGTTAGCGGTGTCGGAGCAGAGTAAGAGAGCAAAATAAAAAGGGTAAAGACACATACGTCGAGCCGGGAGCGAAATAACTCGTTGGTCTCGTTCGGACCGTGAGTGGCCTCAATATACTCCCGATCGGCGGAGTATAAACATGGTCAATGGCGGAGTCCACCGTTTGTCCTTCTCCTTCCGGCTCGGCCAGGAAAAGGAACGGTCGGCGGCTGCGACCCCTCGAACTACCCCCCGGCAACTCCTCAAAGGGAGACATGGGAGTATATTCGGGCTCCCGACCGGCCGAAAGTCGGAAGAATGAAGGGAGAGGTCCCCCCGTCGGCTTGTTCTTGGGGACCCCTTGGGCCGATGATCTCCACCGACCCGCTCCGCTCGGTCTCCGCACGAGCAACGTCTTTCTCCGCTCGGCCTTGGACCGAAGCTGCGGCCTTGTCTCGCTCGGCTTTGGACCGAGCAACGGCTTTTCTCTGTTTGAGCTACCTTGTCGATGACCGCTCTTTCCGCTTCTTGCTCTTCGGCTTGGCGAGATCCTACATCGGGGAAAATGCCGTCGGCAAATAAAAGGAAACAGTCGGACCAAAACAGAACCAACAAATGGCAGATTTCATACCTTGGGGGAGCGGGGACCTTAAGGCCTTGGCAGCAATTTCCGCCTTCGCATTGAAAGCGGTTCTCATTGCAGCAACATTTAGTTTATCGGCCATTGACGGATCGGTCTCTACGAGGTATGCTCGGGCGGGTTCTGAAGCAAAGCATAAACAAAAAGTTAGTCAAAAAGAGTGAGAAACTAACATTGACAATACCAACCACCTCGGCCAACTCCCCGTAGACACCCTTCGGGAACGTCGAGCTCGGACCCATAGCCGAGAGAAAATGCTCGTCTCGAACGAGTGCGGTCGGGCGGCCATTGCCGGGTACGAATACCTCACCCCCGTCAACTATCCTCGCCTCGGTCGCATATAGCGGCCGCGGCTCCTTTCCTCGTCGTCAAGACCTCCCACTCGGTAATTCAAAGCGACGAGGGTTCATCCGAAGACGGAACCAAAGGAATCCCCCGTCTCCCCCGAAATACACGAAGGCAAACTCTCGGCGGAACCCTTTTTGGGAGGTGGGGAGATTGAGGACCGGTCCGATACCCCGGCCGGATCCGAAAGCTCCACCAACTTGGTCCGTTCTTGGCCGCCATGACCTCGACCAACCGATACGGATGCCTCCATAATTTGAGGGTCGGTCGGACGTCAATAAGGTTGCACGAGACTTGGAAGGCCGTGATTCCGCCCCGGGAGTTCGGGGAGACTTGACGGATCGCTGAGTTATAGGCGTTCGCAACTCCTTCACGAAAGGGGTCAAGGGAAACCGAAGCCCCATATTCATAGATTTGTAATACACTTGCGACACAACCCGGGAGGGGCGAGATCACGGTATGGTGGGCCTCGGTCGGACCCAGTAGAAGGGGTCCTTTATTTGAAACCTTGTCGCTGTACCCGGAGGTCCTCGGTCGGCGATTTGATCACCCCCGGCTCGGGAAAGAAAGAGCCTGGACCTCCTTTTGGATCAAGGTCGGATACTCCGGCTCCCGACCCGATGTGGATGCTTCTCCTGCTCCCCTCGGCATTGATCCTTACTACATCGGAAGACAAATACTTGTCTAAGTAACTCCGAGAAGGAGGATAAGCCAACGACACCTCCCAAGGGTAAGGAATGACTCCCTCGGCTTCCTCCTCCACCGAAGAAGACGGGCTCCGGGAGAGCGACCGCGTCGGGCACGCCCAAGGGGTCGGGCAACTTATTATCGTCGACACCAAAGTTATTCCCATTCCCTCACCTCCTCGGACAATTTATAAGAGGGTGAGGTCGGAGGTGTCGACGACTCGGACGAATCTCCCATTATTTATGCACAAGGGAGTCGGCCGAAGTTTTTCGAAAGAAAACAAAGAAAAAGAAAAAGCTTAAAACAAACGCGTACCTGGTCGGACGAAGAAACTGGAAGGAAAACTTGAGAGGATTGATAGAATTTGGAGATTCTTTGGAGAGAGAGAATGAGGAAATGAGCGAATGATCCTCCACTTCCCTCTCCTCCCGGGTTTTTATAGGAGGATCTCGGGGAATGTGCAACGCAAACCCCGCGTCGCCTAAACGGGCTTTTAATAGCGGCCTAACTGGACCTACTCAGTCCATTAAGCAAGGGGTTCACCAAATTCGAGCAAAAACCCTTCAGATCCAAAGGAAGTTGAAACGCCAAAGGTCCCCAGGGTGTACTTCCAGCTCGGCCAACAGGAGCCCTCCTCCTTTGCCGAGCCGCTTCTGTAATCGGTCAAGTGTTGCCAAGTACCCGCCTAGCACCCACTCGGATCATCTTGGGGCTCATTAGCCCTCATCCGAGTGGCTTCAAATCCATTCGGCCAACAGAACCCTCCTCCTTTCGAGCCGCTTCGTACTCGGCCAAGTGTTGCCAAGTACCGGCTAGCACCCACTCGGACCATCTTGGGGCTCATTAAACCCTCATCCGAGTGGCTTCACATCCCATTCGGCCAACAGGAGCCCTCCTCCTTTGCCGAGCCGCTTCTGTACTTGGTCGAGTGTTGCCAAGTACCAGCTAGCACCCACTCGGATCATCTTGGGGCTCATTAGCCCCTCATCCGAGTGGCTTCAAATCCATTCGGCCAACGGAGCCCTCCTCCTTTGTGAGCCGCTTCGTACTTGGTCAAGTGTTGCCAAGTACCGCTAGCACCCACTCGGATCATCTTGGGGCTCATTAGCCCTCATCGAGTGGCTTCAAATCCATTCGGCCAACAGGAGCCCTCCTCCTTTCTCGAGCCGCTTCGTACTCGGCCAAGTGTAGCCGAGTACCCGCCTAGCACCCACTCGGACCATCTTGGGGCTCATTAAACCTCGTCCGAGTGGTTTCACATCCCATTCGGCCAACAGGAGCCCTCCTCCTTTGCCGAGCCGCTTCTGTACTCGGTCAAGTGTAGCCGGGTACCAGCTAGCACCCACTCGGACCACCTTGGGGCTCATTAGCCCCTCATCCGAGTGGCTTCACATCCCATTCGGCCAACGGGAGCCCTCCTCCTTTGCCGAGCCGCTTCGTACTCGGCCAAGTGTGGCCGAGTAACGATTAGCACCTATCCGAAGAGGAGACGACCCGGTCGGCATTTCCCCATACCAGGGAATAACCGGGTCGGCATTCTCCCTTCACCAAGGAGTGACCGTCGGCATTTTTCCTTCACCAGGGAATAACTTTGTCGGCACTTTCCCTCACCGGGAATAACTTTGGTCGGCATTTTCACTTCACCAGGGAATAACCTAGTCGGCATTTTCCCTTCACCGGGAATAACCTGGTCGGCATTCTCCCTTCACCAAGGAGTAACCCGGTCGGTACTCTCCTTTTCACGAAGTAACCCGGTCGGTACTCTCCATTCACCAGGAAGTGGCCAGGGTCGGCCTCCATCCCTCCCCCGGAGGGAACCCGGTCGGCACTCTCCTCTCATCGGGGAGGAACGCGGTCGGGATTCTCCTTTCACCAGGAGTAACCCGGTCGGTACTCCCCTTTCACCAGAAGTGCACTGGTCGGCATCCTCCCTTCACCAAGGAATAACCCGGTCGGCATTTTCCCTTCACCGGGGAGTAACCCGGTCGGCATTCTCCTCCATTCCCTGTTCACCAAAGGAGTGACCAGGTCGGCCTCCATCCTTCCAGCAAGGAGGGGACTCGGTCGACGCCATGGTCCATTCCCCCGCTTATTCCGCCACGGACGGGCTCCCCCTCAAGCGGACTTCCGCGGTCCCCGTCCGTGGCGTGGGGCTAATTGTTTGGGCTCATTTAATCCGGCCCAATGTAGGAGCATAAAAGCCTACGAAGCCCGAGACAGTGGCATGTGGGTCCCACGCGAAGGTTGACCTAATCACCAAGCATTAGGGGAATCTCCAAAGTGGGAAGCAATCATTGCCCGAAAAGGTAACATGCCCATTGACCCCGAAAGGGCCCATCCGAACAATGTTTCCTGTCGGGAAATCCCCAACACTATAAAAGCCAACCGCTTCATCAATGAGCAGTATTCAATTCTCACCTAACAAACTAGAGCATCTCTCTCTAGACAAGCTTCTCTCTCTACCTCGACCATTTACGACTTGAGCGTCGGAGGGCGATCCCGGAAACACCCGGGGTAGTCTAACTTTGTTTTGCGGGATTCGGTGTACGGATACCGGAGCTCGGGTGATCGCTCTTGGGGCCCACATCTCATTTCTCAACCAATCACAATCCTCAATTTCTTTGCGAAACACGTGTGAATGTGTTTTGAGAGCAAGTATAGTCAGATCAAGGATTGCACATGGAGCCATGTTAAGAACTTTTTAATTTATCTTGGCTAAAGTAGAAGATTTACATTGGGTATGTTGAATCATAGTTTATATGGGGTTTGGCTATATATAATATCTCGGTGGTCGGGCTTCGTTCGTTGACTTCAGTATTTAATTTGGCCCTTATTACTGAGGCAAGTTGCTTGAAAGGTTATATAACGTATGTGTATTTTGGTATTTGCTGCTAAACTTCAAAATGGGTCAAGGGATCTTTGGATTATTAAGGATATTATATTAAAGATAGTAATTATTATTGGTGGTTCATATACTTGTTGTCCTTGCCCGCATTTGCTGAACATTTTGGGTTCTCGTATGCAAGATTGGTGTTATTGCTGCCATTGTAATAGGCTAATAGCTATTTTACAGCAGTTTGGTTAAGTGTTTGTTTGTATGCATGATTTCGAAATTCTGTTTATATTCCCAGTATAAGGTCAATGCAGACATGTTTATTTCGGTTCAGAGCAAAGGTTGTTAATGCATATCAAGTGTTCGGTGAAAAGGCTCAAAGAGTAAACGTTAAAAGGGAAGTTCTTCTTCCTCAATTTATATATAATAATAATCGTTATTATTATTATTCTTTATATTATTATGATAAATCTCTAATCTTTTTACATAATAGTTCATTATGTTGCCCTAATATGCATTATTTGTTTGGTGCATTGCAAGAAAATGGGGGGGGCAAGGCCATTAGAGATTGGGGCCAAGAACTGAAAGGAAGGCCAGAGTAAGTCTATATGAGATTGTTAACGTCAGTAATGAGCCCAATAAAAGGGAAGTTCTTTCTTTTATTATTTACCTTTTAAGTCTAACTTAGTTGCATATTTGATTTATGTACTCCAAGAGTTAATGTATGTTTAATACTATTGATTGTTGTTTTGTCATGCAATGTGGGGGTACGTTAGAACTTAATTGACTAATTAGTTTGACATAGTGGTCAAATTTGTTGAGAAAGTGTAACGCCCCGACTGCTAATCAACATCATTAGGTTAGTTAATCGGTTATTAGCAGCGGAACCTATATAGTCGGTGCGTTACTGCCGTACTTTCCATACTTTCCAATTGAAAAGCACAAGGCAAACATAAATTCATAAAAGCCTAAACATGTTATAACCAGAAAACGTGATTATCCATTAACAAAACTTAAGTTCAAACTTAGCTATTGTACATAGTCTGACATTTATTATGATCATAAGTGTTTAAGAAAGCTTTAATTATTTAACTACATAACTATTCCTCAATGCTACGCCATCCCATTATCACCATTAGTACCTAAAACAGAAAACAAAACGTCATGAGCCGAGGCTCAGTAACATACTACTCTAACAACGTAAACTCATTTCAAATCGTTTTATTAGCAAACAGAGAGGAGAGAAAAAGTAAAACTATTTCATAACATTTCATCATAATCATTATCACATATCTTCTATCATGTTCATAAGCATATATATTATTTGGTAACTTGGCGAGTACAACGGAAGGGACGTCTCCCCAGAACATAACATCATCGTAAACGGAAGGCAGCCACCCGAGGACGAAAGCCCTCACAAACGGAAGGTGGCGTTAGTGCCCAAAGTATAGTAATGCGGTGCCACCCGAGGACATTAGCCCTTATAAACGGAAGGTGGGGAACCGGCCAGAAGGTACGTGCACGACCCAGGATAACAGAATACTGCCAAGAACCGTCTTTCACTTGAATTTATCATGTTTCATAACTTTTAAGTGTATTCATAATCACCATGATATATCATATTCTTTACTTTGCATCCATAACAAAACATCGTCTTGCTTCCATAACGTCATTATTTCATAACATTATTTCATATCATCACATTTGTCACAAAACATTTCATATCCCGCAATCCATATACAAAATAATACTATTAACGTAAGCATTATTATAAAACATACTTAGAAGGGGAATGCGGGTGTTAGCAGTAGACGTTACCTGAAATCTTGCGTAATGACTTTCGTAGCCGGGGGAGGCTTGTAATGTCCTTTATCCTTTTAATCTAACCAAGAATTATGATATAAATAAATATTTAGTTATTTAACCTTTACGTCTTAGTATTAATTAGAGCTTACTACTAGTAAAGTTATAGTTATATATCGTCATTATCCTAATCCTAAGGTCATACGTGTTACTCTGAGTTATAAGTAGGCCATTAATAGTCGTTTAAATTGTATTTCTTATCATCATTACGCAAACTTATTAAAATTTAGTCAACTAATAATTGTATTATTATTTAGTCATATCGTATTGATAAAACAATTTAATTAAACATTATAAGTGAATATAAATATTAGTGGTGCATAATCAATATTATTAGGTGTGTAAATATGATTATAACTCATTCTCAAATTATATTATTAATCAAGCTTGTTAGAGTCCTTTAATTAGTTAATCCATGAATAGTATTTAGTTTCTAGCAAAGAGCATATTTATAAAACTAAACAATATTAGCAAGTGATAAAATATAGTTTATATGAATGAGCTATATATATTAGTTCCTAGCAACATACTATATATATGCTATTAGCCTAATATTAACAACTCAACAAATGAAACCACCCTATATAGTTAAGCCCAAACACCATCTATTAATCCAATTAGAGACTAAGACTAACATCATATATTAATTATCAACCCAAACTACCACAAGTAATTAGAACAGGTATGTTGACATACACATACCTGACTTTAGACGAAGAACAGAGAAGCAGGAGGGGGTGTGGGCTCCGATGAGCGACAGCAGGCACGGCGTCGTTCGTCGGTCTTCAGCTCCGGCGTGGTGGCTGGCGCAAGATTATGGTGGGAGAGAGAGAGGAGTAATGTGCGAGAGAAGAGAGAGAAGGTGCAAACGAGGGAATGACAGGGTGTTGCGGACGTGCGGGTGGAGCACCGTCGGCTTACTGGCAGTGGCCGGAGCGGTGTTGCGAGTGTGGCAGTCGTGCAGTGGTGGCGTGGTGGTGTGGGTACGTGCCCAAAACAGAGGAGAAGGAGAGAGTGGTGATGTTTGAAGATGACTGACAATGGCTATTTATAGCTATGGAGTTTCTAGAGTACTTGAAAGATAACAATGTATGGAAGAGAATTTTGATGAGAATTCTTCTTGGGTTTGATGGTGGCAGCAGTTTAGAGGTGAGAAATTTTGATGAATGTAGCTTTGGTTGCCATGTAAGAGAAGAAAGAAGGAGGTGGAAGGAGGAGGAAGAAAGAAATTTGGTGGGAAAACAAAAGTCAAACTTAAGTTTCTAGTTGATACTTCTTCCTTCTTTTCTTTTCTTTTCTTTTTAATTTTTTTTATTTTGATTATTATTATTTTTATTATTATTTAACCCAAAAATAATTTCACCTTATACTTCATATTTTATATTAAAGGAGAAGTCATGTATACTTTTTATTGTGATTTTTAATTACTTACTTGTTAAACTAATTATATTTAATAACTACTTAACAAAAATTATATTTTCCTCTTTTATTTATTTTTTTAAAAAAATAAAATACCTTAATATCTTATAATAGTTTATTCAATTAGAATTTCATTGATAACATAGTTAGTAAAACAATAATTAGTTAGCTAATTAAGCATGTTCAAATTCTCAGGATATTACATCCTCACCCCCTTAGAGAAAGTTTCGTCCTCGAAACTTAAATAACATAGTCAAAAGCAAACATTACGTATTTATATGTATGAAATTCACATAATCATATACACATAATTGCATGAAATTCAAAAAAATCATATACACATATATAAGATTCAAAATCACATAATCATATACACATAGTTGCATGAAATTCACCTATTCGAATAGGTGAGGGTGTTTTGTTCTCATCTGGTCCTCTACTTCCCAAGTAGCTTCTGATGACGTGTGATTAGCCCATAAGACCTTCACCATAGGAATCACTTTATTTCGAAGTTGCTTTTCTCTATGATCGAGAATTTCGATTGGCTTTTCCTCATATGTCAGGTCGTTTCTTAGCTGCAAGGGCTCGTGTCTAATGATGTGGCTAGGATCTGGTATGTATTTCCGCAACATTGATACGTGGAAGCCATTATGAACCTTATCTAAATCTGTAGGTAGCGCCATGCGATAAGCTACTTCGTTAATTCGCTCTAGAATCTCATATGGACCAATGTACCTCGGACTTAGCTTACCAGACTGACCAAATCTCATGATACCCTTAGTAGGTGAAACCTTTAAGAAGACATGATCACCTACTTCGAATTCCAGTGGTCTCCTTCGACGATCTGCGTAGCTCTTTTGTCTACTCTGTGCAGCTTTCATTCTAGTTTGAATTAATCGTACTTTCTCTATCGTTTCTTCTATCAATTCAGGTCCAATCATCCGAGCTTCATCAATATCATTCCAACAGAGGGGTGTTCTGCATCGTCTTCCATAAAGTGCTTCATATGGAGCCATTTTGATGCTAGCTTGATAGCTGTTGTTATAAGAAAACTCTGCTAGTGGCAAGTATTTTTCCCAACTTCCTTGAAAATCCAGTATACATGCTCTCAACATGTCTTCAAGAGTCTGAATTGTTCGTTCTGTTTGACCATCTATTGCCGGATGAAAGGCTGTACTGAAATCGAGTCTCGTGCCAAGAGCTCTTTGTAACTCTTTCCAAAATTTCGCTTGGAATCTTGAGTCTCGATCAGACACAATAGAACTTGGCACTCCATGTAATCTAACAATTGTGCTCACGTACAACTCAGCTCGCTTATCCAGGCTCCAGTTATTCTTAATGGCCAAGAAATGTGCGGATTTTGTCAATCTATCCACAATAACCCATATGGAGTTCATACCTCGTGATGATGGTGGTAATCCCATAATAAAATCCATCGAAATTGAATCCCATTTCCAAGAGGGAATATCTAATGGTTGCAGCAATCCTGCAGGCCTCTGGTGCTCGATTTTTATCCTTTGACAAGTCAGACATTTTGCTACAAATTCTGCAACTTCTTGCTTCATATTGCTCCACCAGAATGTTTGCTTTAGATCCTTGTATAACTTATTTCCTCCAGGGTCAACAGAGAAAGGACTGTTGTGAGCTTCTTCCAAAATTCTTCTCTTTAATACTTCGTTGGCAGGGACACATATTCTACCTTGAAATCTCAACATGCCATCATCCTGGATCACAAATCCCGGTGATTTTCCCTTTTTCACATCATTCCTTATCTTTTCCAACTCTAAGTCTCCATTTTGTACCTCTTTTATCTCTTCCAACAGAGTCGGTTTCAACTCCAATGCATACAATTGTGCCTCAGTTCTCTGCTGTATAACTCTCACTTCCATCTTCCTTAAATCATCGCTAATTTCTTTTGGCATGGTTACGATTGCATTTAAATGGGATTTTCGGCTTAAGGCATCAAGTACAACATTTGCTTTTCCAGGGTGATATTGGATGTCAAGATCATAATCTTTTAGGAGTTCTAGCCACCTACGTTGTCTCAAGTTTAGCTCCTTTTGTGTGAAAATGTATTTAAGGCTTTTATGGTCGGTGAAGATCTTGCATGGAACACCATAAAGATAGTGTCGCCATATTTTGAGAGCAAACACAACCGCGGCTAGTTCAAGGTCATGAGTTGGGTAGTTTTGTTCATGGGTTTTGAGTTGTCTAGAAGCATAAGCTATAACTTTCTCATTTTGCATTAACACACACCCTAATCCATGCTTAGAGGCATCACTATACACAACAAATTCATACGTACTAGAAGGGAGGGGTGAGAACAGGGGCGAGGTAAGACGCTTCTTTAACTCCTGAAATGCTACTTCACATTCATCACTCCATTCAAATTTGACTAACTTCTTTACCAATCGTGTTATGGGCATAGCTACCTTGGAGAAATCTTTGACAAATCTTCTATAGTATCCTGCTAAACCCATAAAACTCCGAACTTCAGAGACATTGGTAGGTCTAGGCCACTCTATGATAGCTTTTATTTTCTGCGGATCAACAGAGATTCCAAGATCTGAAATGATGTGCCCTAAAAAGGCAATTTCTTTCAACCAGAACTCACATTTCTTCAACTTCGCGTACAACTTCTTTTCTCTTAATACTTCCAACGCCTTCCTCAAGTGTTCTTCATGCTCATTTAAGTTTCTCGAAAATACTAGAATGTCATCGATGAATACGACCACAAATTTATCAAGGTAGGGTTTAAATACTCGGTTCATGAGATCCATGAAAACAGCAGGGGCATTGGTTAACCCAAAGGGCATTACTGTAAATTCATAGTGACTGTATCGGGTTCTGAACGCAGTTTTTGAGATATCTTCTGGCTTAATGCGAAGTTGATAGTATCCAGATCTCAAATCTATCTTAGAAAAAGTAGTTGCACCTCGAAACTGGTCAAAAAGATCATCAATGCGGGGTAATGGGTATTTATTCTTAATGGTAATCTTGTTTAATTCTCGATAATCGATACATAACCTCAGGCTTCCATCTTTCTTCTTAACAAATAGCACTGGTGCACCCCATGGTGACACACTTGGTCGGATGTATCCCTTTTCGAGCAATTCATCTAGTTGCTTTTTCAACTCTTGTAACTCAGCAGGTGCCATTCGATAAGGTGCTTTTGAAATAGGAGCGGATCCCGGAATAAGGTCAATGCTAAAGTCTATTTCTCTTTGTGGAGGCATGCCAGGTATTTCCTCCGGGAATACATCAGGATATTCACAAACTATGGGAATGTCGGACAAATAGGGTTCAGGGGTGGTTAAGTCTACTACATTGCAAAGGTACCCATGACAACCTTTTGCAAGCAACTTAAAGGCTTTTGAGGTTGAGACAATTTTGGGTCTGACTTTTCTTCTTTGGTAAGAAACCCTACATCCATCTGGTCTTCTAAGAGTTATCTTATGGTTAAGGCAATTAATGTCGGCTTTATACTTAGACAACCAATTCATTCCCAAAATTACATCGAAGTCGGTTAATTCAAATTGAATTAGGTCCGCTAGAAATTTACAGCCTCCTACTAGGATAGGGCAATTTCTATACATAACATTACATGAGATGGATTCACCATTTGGGAGGGTAACAGACATGACAAAGAAATCAGGGCATGGTTTTGCGTTCAATTTTCTAGAAAATGCAGCTGATATAAATGAATGGGAAGCTCCAGGAATCGAAAAGAATATAAGCGAGAACGAGTTGACGGGGAAAATACCGGTAATGACGGTATCATCGCTTCTCGCTTCTTCACGTTGCATCATGAATACTCTTCCGGCTTACGGGGGTCCACGGGGAAGATTTCTGTTCGTGTTGGCATTGCTTGCATTTCCAGAGTTATGAACATTCCTTTGATCCCTTATAATGCCACGATTAGTGACATTTTCGCTTCGCCAATCTGGAAGTGGGCAATTCCTAATCACATGACCAGGTTTACCACACCAATAACATTGGTCACTTCCTCTTCGACAATCCTTTTCCAGATGGCCTTGTTTCCACATTTACTGCACCAACGAACTTGTCTTTGATTACGATTATCTCCTGAGTATCCTGTGTTCAACCTCTTGTAGGAGTTGTTGCTAGGTTGGCTCTCTTGAGGCTTCCCCTTCCTTTTACCACTTTCAAAAACCTCTTTCCTAAGCTTTATTTTCCGCTCCACATTGATGGCTCTGTCATAGAGTTCCTGGTAAGATTTGCTCATATGAGATGCAAGCTTTTCCTGGAGATCAAGGTTTAAGCCTCCTTCAAACCTGTTCATCCTTTGACGATCAGTCGTCACCAAGTCTGGAGCAAATCGAGCAAGCTCATTAAATTTCACAGCATACTCCAGCACTGACATACCCCTTTGTTTCAGATGGATAAATTCATATTCCATTTGAAGCTGCAAAGATTGGGGATAAAATTGGTTTCTCATGGACTCCTTTAACTTTTCCCAACCAAAGTCAGCCTGGTTTTGCATTTCTTTGGCTGTTTTCCACCAAAGATCTGCTTGCCCTTTCAGATAAAACACAGCAAAATTAACCTTCCACTTATCAGGACACTGAGTAACGTCAAACAATTTCTCCATACTATTCAACCACTCCTCAAATTCGGTGGGGTCTGGTTTTCCATCATAGGTTGACGGCTTATGAGCAGAGAACTCTTGAACATATTCGAGCATTCCTCCTGCTCTGTTTTGGCTTTTGTCGATTGCCTTGTAGAAGTTCCATCATCATAAGCTTCATCAATTCCATCTGATTGTCATTCTTATTTTCAGTGGTATCTCCGGGAACAGAGTCATTTTGCAAAGCATCAACCCTTGCTCTCATTTCTTCAAGCGTAACATTGGACTCAAGGTTTCCATTTCCTCCATTAGTAGGTTCATTCTCACTTGTTGCCATTTTCTAAAACATCAAAATGTTTCACGTTTATGACATATTCTTTTGATAAACAAAAATATCATAAAAGTATTCCCTTCCCAATCCTATCACTCACACTCATTTCTATTTTAAACAACTTATTTACTTATATATTTTCTTATAACTTTAATGTCATATTATAGACTTTGAGAACTAACATATAATTCATGAAAGTTAACCAAACCTTCATTATTTTTAAGAAATTTCTTAAGGTATTTAACTAATAATGAATGTAAAACCCCTTTAAGGTTTAATTTATGGCACCGAAACCGTTGCTCTAATACCACTCTGTAACGCCCCGACTACTAATCAACATCATTAGGTTAGTTAATCGGTTATTAGCAGCGGAACCTATATAGTCGGTGCGTTACTGCCGTACTTTCCATACTTTCCAATTGAAAAGCACAAGGCAAACATAAATTCATAAAAGCCTAAACATGTTATAACCAGAAAACGTGATTATCCATTAACAAAACTTAAGTTCAAACTTAGCTATTGTACATAGTCTGACATTTATTATGATCATAAGTGTTTAAGAAAGCTTTAATTATTTAACTACATAACTATTCCTCAATGCTACGCCATCCTATTATCACCATCAGTACCTAAAACAGAAAACAAAACGTCATGAGCCGAGGCTCAGTAACATACTACTCTAACAACGTAAACTCATTTCAAATCGTTTTATTAGCAAACAGAGAGGAGAGAAAAAGTAAAACTATTTCATAACATTTGATCATAATCATTATCACATATCTTCTATCATGTTCATAAGCATATATCATTTATTTGGTAACTTGGCGAGTACAACGGAAGGGACGTCTCCCCAGAACATAGCATCATCGTAAACGGAAGGCAGCCACCCGAGGACGAAGCCCTCACAAACGGAAGGTGGCGTTAGTGCCCAAAGTATAGTAATGCGGTGCCACCCGAGGACATTAGCCCTTATAAACGGAAGGTGGGGAACCGGCCAGAAGGTACGTGCACGACCCAGGATAACAGAATACTGCCAAGAACCGTCTTTCACTTGAATTTATCATGTTTCATAACTTTTAAGTGTATTCATAATCACCATGATATATCATATTCTTTACTTTGCATCCATAACAAAACATCGTCTTGCTTCCATAACGTCATTATTTCATAACATTATTTCATATAATCACATTTGTCACAAAACATTTCATATCTCGCAATCCATATACAAAATAATACTATTAACGTAAGCATTATTATAAAACATACTTAGAAGGGGAATGCGGGTGTTAGCAGTAAACGTTATCTGAAATCCTGCGTAATGACTTTCGTAGCCGGGGGAGGCTTGTAATGTCCTTTATCCTTTTAATCTAACCAAGAATTATGATATAAATAAATATTTTGTTATTTAACCTTTACGTCTTGGTATTAATTAGAGCTTACTACTAGTAAAGTTATAGTTATATATCGTCATTATCTTGATCCTAAGGTCATACGTGTTACTCTGAGTTATAAGTAGGCCATTAATAGTCGTTTAAATTGTATTTCTTATCATCATTACACAAACTTATTAAAATTTAGTCAACTAATAATTGTATTATTATTTAGTCATATCGTATTGATAAAACAATTTAATTAAACACTATAAGTGAATATAAATATTAGTGGTGCATAATCAATATTATTAGGTGTGTAAATATGATTATAACTCATTCTCAAATTATATTATTAATCAAGCTTGTTAGAGTCCTTTAATTAGTTAATCCATGAATAGTATTTAGTTTCTAGCAAAGAGCATATTTATAAAACTAAACAATATTAGCAAGTGATAAAATATAGTTTATATGAATAAGCTATATATATTAGTTCCTAGCAACATACTATATATATGCTATTAGCCTAATATTAACAACTCAACAAATGAAACCACCCTATATAGTTAAGCCCAAACACCATCTATTAATCCAATTAGAGACTAAGACTAACATCATATATTAATTATCAACCCAAACTACCACAAGTAATTAGAACAAGTATGTTGACATACACATACCTGACTTTAGACGAAGAACAGAGAAGCAGGAGGGGGTGTGGGCTCCGATGAGCGACAGCAGGCACGACGTCGTTCGTCGGTCTTCAGCTCCGGCGTGGTGGCTGGCGCAAGATTATGGTGGGAGAGAGAGAGGAGTAATGTGAGAGAGAAGAGAGAGAAGAGAGAGAAGGTGCAAACGAGGGAATGACAGGGTGTTGCGGACGTGCGGGTGGAGCACCGTCGGCTTACTGGCAGTGGCCGGAGCGGTGTTGCGAGTGTGGCAGTCGTGAAGTGGTGGCGTGGTGGTGTGGGTACGTGCCCAAAACAGAGGAGAAGGAGAGAGTGGTGATGTTTGAAGATGGGTGACAATGGCTATTTATAGCTATGGAGTTTCTAGAGTACTTGAAGATAACAATGTATGGAAGAGAATTTTGATGAGAATTCTTCTTGGGTTTGATGGTGGCAGCAGTTTAGAGGTGAGAAATTTTGATGAATGTAGCTTTGGTTGCCATGTAAGAGAAGTAAGAAGGAGGTGGAAGGAGGAGGAAGAAAGAAATTTGGTGGGAAAACAAAAGTCAAACTTAAGTTTCTATTTGATACTTCTTCCTTCTTTTCTTTTCTTTTTTATTTTTTTTTTTATTTTGATTATTATTATTATTATTATTTAACCCAAAAATAATTTCACCTTAAACTTCATATGTTATATTAAAGGAGAAGTCGTGTATACTTTTTATTGTGATTTTTAATTACTTCCTTGTTAAACTAATTATATATCATAACTACTTAACAAAAATTATATTTTCCTCTTTTATTTATTTTAAAAAAAAATTAAAATACCTTAAAATCTTATAATAGTTTATTCAATTAGAATTTCATTGATAACATAATTAGTAAAACAATAATTAGTTAGCTAATTAAGCATGTTCAAATTCTCAGGATATTACAGAAAGTTACTTTCGTGTGAGAGCCATTGAGTTAAGCGTGGCCTATTGTTTGACTCTATTAATTTGTGAATTGTTACTTCTGCTTACCGTATGTATACTTCGTTGTATATATAGAGTTGTTAGAGTTGTCATGTTATAATCCATCAAAGTCTGAGTTGACCATGTTCAAGTTATGTAGTATCGGTCAAAAGGTGGTTGCAACTCTAGTGCTAAGTTCAAATGGTGTAATGACCCTATAGTACGTCTATTAGGGGACTTGGATTAATAGTGTTTGTATTAATGAACTTAGTGTACTTGATAAACATGGAGTAAAGGTCAGTGAATGCTACTTGTATTATGTGTTTAATCATTTAGAATTAGCATTCATTGAGTGATAAGGTCTAAGTAAGACTGTGGAATTTCATGCTTCTAAGTAGAAGTGAAAGTGTAAATGTGACTTTGTGTCAAGTTTCTTGGATCATTCAAGGATGGGAGAACTTCTTAATGAAGTGGATTTGATTATCCTAGCTTGTTAATGTTTGGTTACATGGGGGTTAGTGAGTTCTTTTTCAGCAGTTTGGAGCTTGTATGAGCTCATGAGTTGGTAGTTAGATTCCCCTGACTGTTTAAGAAGGTCACTAACCTATAATTTGAGTTGTGGAGGGTTTCTAACTAAGGTAGGATTATTTCCTATAATCCCACAAGAGGTGCAGAGACCTATGTGTTTGTAAATGTAGTTTACCGCTGAATTTGACTTAATACCTGTTTATCCTTGAATGAGTCTCATTGCATTTTGTTGATATGTTCTTATTTGGCATTTGTGTGATAGCTTTGTGGTCCTATTCATATATTGTACAACTAGTAAGTATTGAAGTACTCTTCAAGTAGGGTTGATTTGTAAGTCAACCAAGAAGTAGCATAACATGGTTATTTGAGTTAACTATGTTTGGAGAACAATACTGGTAAAAGTACTACTGTTCTGTAGAGAGTTATTGTTATAGTATTTGAATAATTAGCTAGCAAAGACCTGTTATGTTTAGAGCATATTGTTGTGAATTCATTAAAAAGTGATATTCTAATAAGTCTTACTAATGTATATGCAAGTTTAATCTTGACTTGATGTTGCTTTGCAGTTAGCAGAGTTGTTGCGCTCATGGTATAACCAACTAATGTAAACATAGTATTGTTGCATTGGAGAGGTGCAAAGCAAAATGGTTTGATGAGTCAACTATGAGCTAAGGTTCATAAATTTGAACTAGTTAAGTCAAGAAGTAGCTTGTTTGGAGATTCATCTAGTATTTTGCCCATTGTGAGGGTAATGTAGGGATGGCAACGGTCGGATCCGGGACCGGGTCCCTAAGGACCCGGATCCGGATTCGTTTTCGATCATTGGATCCAGACCCGCCCCGGATCCGACGGGTCTGAAAATATAGGACCCGGATCCGGATACTGCGGATCTCGCGGATCCGGGTCCAAAACGGGTCCTAAACAGATCCACCACACTTTATACTATTTTACCACTTTTCAATAAAAAAAAATTCTCAATCCAAATAAAATAACAGCAAATATACCAATTACCATAAATCGCAACTAATTCAATACCACAAATTCGACACATAAAAAAAAAAATAAAGCAAATCTAAAAAATTACAATAAATAAAGAACACTCTGATTTGCAACTGATTTTAACAAATGGTGCCGGAAACTGATGGAATCAAATCCATTACAGTATTTTACCCTGAAGAAGCTTCTACTTCAAATGGTAGATTTCTGCTTGCAACTCTTTGATCAATTACATAACGAAACAAGCGTGAAAACAATAATTAAGCAAATCTTACAATAAACAAAAGCCGTTCATGGTGGCCGGAGAGGGATGCGCTAGCTCGTGTCGTGGATGACGGCTGCGTGGTGGCTACTCACTGGTGGTCGTGCGAGAGAGAGGGAAAGAGTTCGAGAGAGCGAGAGATATAATTGTTTAACAAATGGTGGCCTGAATAAGATGCCTGGAAAGAAGATGCCACGAAAGCAGGATGGCCGGTGGGCTGGAGAGAATGGTGAGGGGCGGTAGCATTAGGGTTTTAGGGAGAGAAGGAGAGAAGGTGAAGCGTAATTGTGAAAATGTTTGGCTTTGGAACGTTACAGGCTAGTTACAGTTGGAGGACTTAGAGCCGAGCCCAGTTCTTTTTCTTTAAAACGGATCTGCGGATCCAGGGCCGGGTCTGGGTCAGATCCGGACCCGGATCCGCAATCTGACGGTAGGACCTGGATCCGACGGGTCTGAAATTTTAGGATCCATATCCGAAAAAACGGATCCGGGTCCACGGATCCGGGCCGGGTCTAGGATCCATTGCCATCCCTAGGGTAATGTGATGACATGATAATTGGTCTACAAGCTGAACTGTGCTTATCAGTTTTCGTATCTCTTCTCTTGAGTGCTTTAATGAGCTTTGTGCTTCTAAGGTGATCCTTTAATGATAGGATTTGATGGATACCATGCATATAATATGTTTATGTCTAAATCTTGTGTTGGGGTAGTCCTATGAATAAAATACATAGCGTTATGTATTGCGATAACACGTGATTATTTAAATTTTGAGATGAATATTGGAGATTCTCTCACCAAAGGCCTTTGTAGAAAAATGGTGCTGGAGTCAGCACAAGGAATGGGTTTAAAGCTTAGTGTGGAGTGAATTGTGATGGATACCCTTTTTAGGAGTTCCTAAGTTCAAAGGGTCAAACGAAATCACAAAAGAACTCAAGTTTTTGTGTACTACTACCATTCCTATTAATAAAAGTGATGTAGTATTTTGTTGTAATCTACTGTGATATGTGTAAGGTTGAGCATAAAACTCTTAATAAGTTCATAGCCTTATTTGAGGTGGTTTGTGACAGTACAAACTTGATGAACTTACCTATGTGAATGTGGGGGTTACGCCCAATCCCCTATGAGAGTCCGAAGGCTTAGGCTCTCTAGAGCATTCATGAGAATCCAGGCTAATTGTGGGGCACCTATATTATAATTGCGAGAATGTCTCTTGATTTGAAAAAGGTTGAGTGCGCAACTATGATTTGCTAAACTTCGTAAAAGGTTCAAAGAGAAATCTACCTCTTACGATAGTAAGACTTATTTGTATGCACTGAGTGTCAATTCAAGTCCAAGACATTGATACTTCTAAAACTCAGTATCTATTGCCCAGATAATCTTTTTTCAGCTCTATTTCTTTCTATTTTCTTCTTTTGAATCATGTGGGGGATTGTTGGAGTTTATGAGAGTGTTTTTTAGAAACTCAAAGTTTGCTTCAAAAGAATATGAAGAGTCTTTTGTCCCATATTGAAAGAATAAAAGGGAAGTAAAAAGGTTTATAACCATTACTCTTCCTCTACCCTTTGAGTTGAGTAGCAATGAGGCTTTTAGTGGGTATGTGGTGATTGGAGTTACCACACACGCGCCGCCAGGCCTTGGGCTTTGGGCTTTGGGGAATAAACTTAACTTAACTAAATTTTTGGGTCAACATTTTGTCAGTTTTATGACCGTTTTAATCCAGTATTAAGTTACCGTTTTCCCCTTAATCTCTCCCTTAATGTGTCGGTTTCCCTAATTCTCTCCATAACTGCTGCCGTGATTCTCCCCACTAAGTGGCCGTTTTTCCCCACGTTTTCAGCCTCCTTCTGGTTTCATCTCTCTATAAATCTTGGGGGGGTAAATTATTTCTTTGGATACCGAAAAAGCACATTCTCTCCATTCTCTCTTCTTCTTCTCGGTGTTCTTTATCCTTAAAAATTCTGGGCAATATTCAAGAACGTTCTCAATCTGTTTTTCCATCAACACTGGAAACGCAGAAACCGTGTATCCCTGGAGGTTGATTGCTAAGAGTCTGTGTGTTGTTACGGGGCAAAATTCAACTTTAGGGCAGTGATTGTCTCACGCCACGATCATCAGATAAGTTAAATATAGTTGTTTCCAGTTTTCATTCCTACATTTGTTACATGTAGTACGAAAGCTAAGAGGTGTACTGTGTAATTGTGTTGCGTTAGGAATCCCCATGGTGACTTTTTTGGGGGCTTCATGCTACCTTGTGATAATACCTTTGAGTTCACTGACAAATTCTAAAAGTTTGTGATTTTTTGCTCATGTATAATGCTGGTAATTTATCTGAAACTGTAATTGTGAAGTTGTTTCTTCACTCATAGAATCTGGCAACTAATGAGCCGCCTCCTAAACAAGAAGAGAGAGATAGATCCAGGACTGTGAACAGATTATGGTGAATTCGGCCATAAGAAAAAGAATTTGTAGAAGTTGTTTGTTCTTGCTCAAAATCGTAAACAGGTTGTCGTATTTTTGCTTGGATTGTATTTCTTTGTTATATATTTCTATACTATGTTTTGGGAGACAAGGTAACTCTTAGCATGGTTGGCATTTGAGAGAAAATTTGCAGTTTTAACTGTGCTAATGTTGTCTAATATTGATCACATATTAAATTTTTATGAATATAAAGAAACACACTGATGCTTTTAGCTTTGGAAAAGTCGTTTCGTCTAATAATCCTGAATACAGGTTCGTAGCTGATCATATACATTGATTTTAGTCATCATATTGAGTAACTATTTCTCTTTGCTGTGTTAAGTTTCTGAGTTTGTGGAACTTTTGAGGCCTTCACATGAGCTTATAACATGTGTGCTCGTTTGCAGGCTACGCAAACACCCTTTAGGGCTATATTCAAGAGATGCTGGCTCTTGTAAAAAATCTTAAAACTTTTCACATTTTGTCCCTTAAATTTGGGCAAATAGGTATTGGATTTCCCTTGGTTATGAATTTATGATATCATTAAAAGATGCGTACTTAATCTGCCAGTGGCGAACCCAACTGTGAGTTGATAATGGTTTTAACTGAGCAAGTGTCTAGATTGGCAGGGCATATTAGTACTACTGATTTTTTTTGCAGAATCTCGTTTTAGCTAATGTTGAGGATAGTTTTCACGAAAAAATGATATCTTGCCAGTAAGTTGATGTTGAAATTTGGTTAAGAAATAAAAAATCTTTGAATCACTTCAATATTTGTATTTACAAATCACATTGGTCGGGCCATCACAAGTGTGCAGTTTCAGGCTCAAATAATGGCCCTTGATTAGTATCTGAATTTCTATCTTTGCATTGGATGAAATTGATGGTTGATAAATCCAGCAATCTCTTATACCTATGTTTCTTTGTTGTTTTGATCACGCCTTTATTATGATTTCCTCACCTGTAGGCTGTAAGAATCTGTTAGAGTATGTAATATATTGTGTATATTAGCATCTCTGTATATTAGTAAAGGATAGATTAGCTTCCTTGTTTGTAGCCTAGATTATAGGATATACTTTGTATCATATTTAAACCCATTTGGGTTAAGCTAATAATCATGGGATTATTCTCTTTCATGGTATCAGCCTAAACCTAGATCTCTCTCTCCTACCTTCCGCCTCTTTTCTCTGTCCCTCGTCCCAACTCACGGCTCCACCATGGTCGACACCAAGGGCACGTCATTCCACCCTGCTCTAGCCGTATCCAACATCAAGAACAACATTCCCATCACTCTTGATTTGGAGCATGTTCAATATGGGACTTGGGCCGAACTTTTTAAAGTTCATGCACGTTCTCATCGTGTATTACCGCATATTCTTCCTACTGAGAAGGACAAACCGCCTTCTACAGATGATGAGAAGGACTTACGGGCCACGCTTGATGCGACGGTTCTACAGTGGATATACTCCACCATCTCCACTGACCTTTTGCACACTATTATCGAACCGGATTTGACTGCCAAGGCCGCATGGACTCGGTTGCGGGATATATTTCAAGATAACAAAAATTCGCGGGCCTTAGCTCTTGAACAAGAGTTCTCTCATCTCTCCATGGGTGATTTTTCGAACGCATCGGCATATTGCCAACGCCTCAAAGAGTTATCGGATCAACTCAAACAAGTCGGCACCACCGTCTCTAATGACCGCCTTGTCCTTCAACTTGTTTCGGGTCTCACACCGGCATATAACAAGGTTGGTACATTTATTCGTCAATCTACCCCGCTTCCTCCTTTTTATCAGGCACGCTCCATGCTTACATTAGAGGAAACGGGCCTTGCGAAACAAGCAACCGCCTCTGCCATGGCTGCGTCGTCGTCTTTTGATGTTGAAGAATCTCCCCAAGATGTGCCTCCTCATCATACGTATCATGGGGGGAAAAAGACACAAAATCGTAACTCCGGCAAGAAACACGGTGGTGGTCGGGGTGGCGGCAAAGGCCGCGGTGGTGGAGGTGGCCGACGCGGTGGTGGTCAGCAGCAGTCCACCGGCCAGCAGCAGCCATGGGGCCAGCAGCAGTGGCCTAACAACAGCAGCGGGGGTCCTTGGTCTTGGCAGTGGCCTTGGACTCCCCCTCCTCCTTGCCCATATCCAGCAGGTGCATCATACTGGGCCAGGCCCAATCTGATTCCAAGGGGACAGCAGCAAGGCCCTGGTGTGTTGGGGCCTAGACCTCAGGCTTATGCAGCAAGTGGGCCAACTCCCACTCCTACTGACATAGAAGCAGCAATGTACACCCTTGGTCTCACTCCTCCGGACTCCAACTGGTATATGGATACTGGAGCGACGTCACATATGACTTTCGGACAAGGTAATCTTTCGTCTTATTTTCCTTTGAGCAAAAGTAATGGCATTCTAGTTGGTAATGGTAGTTCTATTCCTATTTGTGGTTATGGTCCTGCAACGTTACCCTCCCCAAACCCACCATTAACTTTAAAAAATATGCCCCTAAATTGATTAAAAACTTAGTGTATGTTCGAAAATTTACCACTGACAACTCAGTTACTGTTGAATTTGATCCTTTTGAGTTTTCTGTGAAGGATTTCCATACGAGGATGTGTCTCATGAGATGCAATAGTAAGGGCGAGCTTTATCCTATCACCACCACATTTCTCCTCCATTCCTGATCAACCATCTACTTTTGCGGCTTTAGCTTCACCTCTATGGCATTCGTTCTCTGCATCAAAATAAACTCATTGAGTGTACTAGTTCTAGTAATTCTAGTCTTTGTACATCTTGTCGGCTTGGAAAACATATCAAGTTACCGTTTGTTGCCTCATCTTCTACTACTATGTTGCCATTTGACATTATTCATAGTGATTTATGGACTTCTCCTATTTTGAGTTCCTCAAGGCACCGTTATTATATGTTATTGTTGGATGATTACTCTAATTATCTGTGGACTTTTCCTATCTCTAAGAAGTCTGATGTTTATTCCACTGTCATTTCATTTAGCGCTTTCATTCACACTCAATTTGAACGCAACATCAAAAACTTTCAATGTGATAATGGCAAAGAATTTGATAATGGGAATTTTTGGGAGTTCTGTAAGCTTAATGGCATCAATTTTCGTCTCTCTTGTCCTTATACATCATCTCAAAATGGTAAAGCAGAACGAAAAATTCGCACCATTAACAATATCATTCGCATTATCATGTCTCATGCATCTCTTCCCCCTTCCTTTTGGCATCATGCTTTGTCCATGGCAACATATCTTCTCAACATCCTTCCAAGCAAATTACTAGATTACCAATCTCCACTCAAAATTTTATATCAACGGGATCCTCTTTATTCTCATTTACGGGTGTTTGGGTGTTAATGCTATCCCCTTCTTCCATCCCCCACGATTCATAAACTTCAACCTCGATCTACTCCTTGTGTGTTTTTGGGATACCCTTCTAATCATCGGGGTTATAAGTGTTATGATCTTTCCTCTCGAAAAATCATTGTGAGTCGTCATGTGTTGTTTGATGAGACTCAATTTCCGTTTGCCAAACTTCACACTCCGGAACCCTCTACTTATTCGTTTTTGGATGATGGCATCTCTCCTTATGTCACTCATCATTTGGCCCAAAATGGACCCACTCAGCTCACCACATCGCACGCCTCTCCTGAGTCCTCCTCTGCTGGGCCTTTACTCCCCGCTGCTGGGCCCGTTTCCCCCACGCAGATCCATGCGCCTGCCCAGCGTATCATGCCAGTCCTCCCCTCTGGCTCTCCTTCACTTGGGCCCGTTTCCCCGCAGCCCAGACCTCCCCCTACCCGTGCCAACCCCCTGCCTCCCTTAACGGACCAGCCACCCCTCTTCCCTACTACGCGTCTTCCTAACACTCCATCCCCTACTCCCTCATCTCCCCCACTAGCGCAAACACGTCAAGGCCTTATCACCCGCAGCCAACGTGGGGTATTTAAGCCCAAATCCATTTTTACCCTCCACACCACTACTCCAAAATCCCCTTTACCCCGTAACCTTGTGGATGCCTTGCATGATCTTAACTGGAAATTGGCTATGGATGCTGAGTATGATGCTCTTATTGAAAATAAGACGTGGGAGTTAGTACCCCGTCCCCCGGGAGTTAATGTGATTCGTTCTATGTGGATTTTTGCTCATAAACATAATTCTGATGGTTTTTTTTAGCGTTATAAGGCTCGTCTTGTAGGTGATGGTAAAACTCAACAGGTTGGTATTGATTGTGGTGAGACATTCAGTCTCGTGGTCAAACCGGCCACCATTCGCACTGTTCTCGGTTTGGCTCTTTCTCAGAACTGGTCTATTAATCAGTTAGATGTCAAAAATGCTTTTTTTACATGGTACTCTCAGTGAGATAGTTTACATGCATCAAACTATGGGCTACAGGGACCCTGCTCATCCAGATCATGTTTGTTTGTTGAAGAAGTCTTTGTATGGTCTAAAACAGGCTCCCCGTGCTTGGTATAAGCGTTTTTGCAGATTATGTCTCCATTATTGGGTTCACTCACAGCATTTCCGATCATTCTCTGTTTATTTATTGCCATGGTGATAAAATTGCATATTTGTTGCTATATGTGGATGACATGATTTTGACTGCCTCTTCTGCTGCATTGCTCCAGTCTATTATCTCACGTCTCAGTTCAGAATTCGCTATGAAAGACTTGGGTGACCTGAGTTATTTTTTGGGCATTGCTGTTACCCGTCATGCTGGTGGTCTCTTTCTTTCCCAGAGCCAGTATGCTTCTGAAATAATTGACAGGGCTGGGATGTCTACTTGTAAGCCTTCCCCTACTCCGGTTGACACTAAGCCGAAGTTGGTGCTACCTCCAGTGAGCCTTATGCAGATCCGTCCCACTATCGTAGTTTAGCTGGCGCACTCTAGTATCTTACGTTTACCAGGCCTGACATATCTTATGTTGTGCAGCAGGTTTGTCTTTACATGCATGATCCCCGTGAAGCTCATATGCATGCTCTTAAGCGTATTGTTCGCTATCTCCAGGGTACATTGGATCATGGTTTACATCTTTACCCTTCCTCTACATCCACTCTCACTTCCTATACTGATGCTGATTGGGGTGGATGTCCGGATACTCGACGCTCCACGTCTGGGTACTGTGTTTTTCTGGGCGACAATTTACTGTCTTGGTCGGCTAAACGCCAACCTACTCTTTCCAGATCCAGTGCAGAGGCCGAGTATCGTGGTGTAGCTAATGTGGTGTCTGAGTCATGTTGGTTACGTAACCTTTTGTTAGAGCTTCATTATCCTATCATTAAGGCTACTTTGGTGTATTGTGATAATGTTAGTGCGATCTGTTTCTCTGGGAATCCCGTTCAACATCAGCGCACTAAACATATCGAGACGGATATACATTTTGTACGCGAAAAAGCGGCTCGTGGCCAAGTCCGAGTCTTACATGTTCCTTCCCGGTATCAGATTGCATATATTTTCACTAAGGGTCTTCCCTTAGTATTATTTGAGGATTTTAGGAACAGTCTCAGCGTACGTGAACCTCCCATTTCGACTGAGGGGGTGTGTTAGAGTATGTAATATATTGTGTATATTAGCATCTCTGTATATTAGTAAAGGATAGATTAGTTTCCTTGCTTGTAGCCTAGATTATAGGATATAATTTGTATCATATTTAAACCTATTTGGGTTAAGGTAATAATCATGGGATTATTCTCTTTCATGGTATCAGCCTAACCCTAGATCTCTCTCTCCTACCTTCCGCCTCTTTTCTCTGTCCCTCGTCCCAACTCACGGCTCCACCATGGTCGACACCAAGGGCACGTCATTCCACCCTGCTCTAGCCGTATCCAACATCAAGAACAACATTCCCATCACTCTTGATTTGGAACATGTTCAATATGGGACTTAGGCCGAACTTTTTAAAGTTCATGCACGTTCTCATCGTGTATTACCGCATATTCTTCCTACTGAGAAGGACAAACCGCCTTCTACAGATGATGAGAAGGACTTATGGGCCACGCTTGATGCGACGGTTCTACAGTGGATATATTCCACCATCTCCACTAACCTTTTGCACACTATTATCGAACCGGATTTGACTGCCATGGCCGCATGGACTCGGTTGCGGGATATATTTCAAGACAACAAAAATTCGCGGGCTGTAGCTCTTGAACAAAAGTTCTCTCATCTCTCCATGGGTGATTTCCCGAACGCATCGGCATATTGCAAACGCCTCAAAGAGTTATCAGATCAACTCAAACAAGTCGGCACCACCGTCTCTAATGACCGCCTTGTCCTTCAACATGTTTCGGGTCTCACACCGGCATATAACACGGTTGGTACATTTATTCGTCAATCTACCCCGCTTCCTCCTTTTTATCAGGCACGCTCCATGCTTACATTAGAGGAAACGGGCCTTGCGAAACAAGCAACCGCCTCTGCCATGGCTGCGTCGTCGTCTTTTGATGTTGAAGAATCTCCCCAAGATGTGCCCTCATCATACGTATCATGGGGGGAAAAAGACACAAAATCGTAACTCCGGCAAGAAACACGGTGGTGGTCGGGGTGGCGGCAAAGGCCGCGGTAGTGGAGGTGGTCCGACGCGGTGGTGGTCAGAAGCAGTCCACCGGTCAGCAGCAGCCATGGGGCCAGCAGCAGTGGCCTAACAACAGCAGCGGGGGTCCTTGGTCTTGGCAGTGGCCTTGGACTGCCCCTCCTCCTTGCCCATATCCAGCAGGTGCACCATATTGGGCCATGCCCAATCTGATTCCAAGGGGACAGCAGCAAGGCCCTGGTGTGTTGGGGCCTATCTCAAGCTTATGCAGCAAGTGGGCCAACTCCCACTCCTACTGGCATAGAAGCAGCAATGTACACCCTTGGTCTCACTCCTCCGGACTCCAACTGGTATATGGATACTGGAGCGACGTCACACATGACTTCCGGGCAAGGTAATCTTTCGTCTTATTTTCCTTTGAGCAAAAGTAATGGCATTCTAGTTGGTAATGGTAGTTCTATTCCTATTTGTGGTTATGGTCATGCAACGTTACCCTCCCCAAACCCACCATTAACTTTAAAAAATGTCCTTCATGCCCCTAAATTGATTAAAAACTTAGTGTATGTTCGAAAATTTACCACTGACAACTCAGTTACTGTTGAATTTGATCCTTTTGGGTTTTCTGTGAAGGATTTCCAGATAGGGATGTGTCTCATGAGATGCAATAGTAAGGGCGAGCTTTATCCTATCACCACCACATTCTCCTCCATACCTGATCAACCATCTACTTTTGCGGCTTTAGCTTCACCTCTATGGCATGATCGCCTTGGGCATCCGGGGCACTCTATTCTTCGTTCTCTGCATCAAAATAAACTCATTGAGTGTACTAGTTCTAGTAATTCTAGTTTTTGTACATCTTGTCCTCTTGGAAAACATATCAAGTTACCGTTTGTTGCCTCATCATCTACTACTATGTTGCCATTTGACATTATTCATAGTGATTTATGGACTTCTCCTATTTTGAATTCCTCAGGGCACCGTTATTATATGTTATTGTTGGATGATTACTCTAATTATCTATGGACTTTTCCTATTTCTAAGAAGTCTGATGCTTATTCCACTGTCATTTCATTTAGCGCTTTCATTCACACTCAATTTAAACGCAACATCAAAAACTTTCAATGTGATAATGGCAAAGAATTTGATAATGGGATTTTTTGGGAGTTCTGTAAGCTTAATGGTATCAATTTTCGTCTCTCTTGTCCTTATACATTATCTCAAAATGGTAAAGCAGAACGAAAAATCCGCACCATTAACAATATCATTCGCATTATCATGTCTCATGCATCTCTTCCCCCTTCCTTTTGGCATCATGCTTTGTCCGTGGCAACATATCTTCTCAACATCCTTCCAAGCAAATTACTAGATTACCAATCTCCACTCAAAATTTTATATCAACGGGATCCTCTTTATTCTCATTTACGGGTGTTTGGGTGTTAATGCTATCCCCTTCTTCCATCCCCCACGATTCATAAACTTCAACCTCGATCTACTCCTTGTGTGTTTTTGGGATACCCTTCTAATCATCGGGGTTATAAGTGTTATGATCTTTCCTCTCGAAAAATCATTATGAGTCGTCATGTGTTGTTTAATGAGACTCAATTTCCGTTTTCCAAACTTCACACTCCGGATCCCTCTACTTATTCGTTTTTGGATGATGGCATCTCTCCTTATGTCACTCATCATTTGACCCAAAATGGACCCACTCAGCTCACCACATCTCACGCCTCTCCTGAGTCCTCCTCTGCTGGGCCTTTACTCCCCGCTGCTGGGCCCGTTTCCCCCACGCAGATCCATGCGCCTGCCCAGCGCATCATGCCAGTCCCCCCCTCTGGCTCTCCTTCAATTGGGCCCGTTTCCCCGCAGCCCAGACCTCCCCCTACTCGTGCCAACCCCCTGCCTCCCATAATGGACCAGCCACCCCTCTCCCCTACTACGAGTCTTCCTAACACTCCTTCCCCTACTCCCTCATCTCCCCCACTAGCCCAAACACGTCCAGGCCCTATCACCAGCAGCCAACGTGGGGTATTTAAGCCCAAATCCATTTTTACCCTCCACACCACTACTCCAAAATCCCCTTTACCCCGTAACCCTGTGGAGGCCTTGCGTGATCTTAACTGGAAATTGGCTATGGATGCTGAGTATGATGCTCTTATTGAAAATAAGACGTGGGAGTTAGTACCCCGTCCCCCGGGAGTTAATGTGATTCGTTCTATGTGGATTTTTGCTCATAAACATAATTCTGATGGTTCTTTTGAGCGTTATAAGGCTCGTCTTGTATGTGATGGCAAAACTCAACAGGTTGGTATTGATTGTGGTGAGACATTCAGTCCCGTGGTCAAACTGGCCACCATCCGCACTGTTCTCAGTTTAGCTCTTTCTCAGAACTGGTCTATTAATCAGTTAGATGTCAAAAATGCTTTTTTACATGGTACTCTCAGTGAGACAGTTTACATGCATCAACCTATGGGCTACAGGGACCCTGCTCATCCAGATCATGTTTGTTTGTTGAAGAAGTCTTTGTATGGTCTAAAACAGGCTCCTCGTGCTTGGTATAAGCGTTTTGCAGATTATGTCTCCACTATTGGATTCACTCACAGCATTTCCGATCATTCTTTGTTTATTTATCGCCATGGTGATAATATTGCATATTTGTTGCTATATGTGGATGACATGATTTTGACTGCCTCTTCTGCTGCATTGCTCCAGTCTATTATCTCACGTCTCAGTTCAGAATTCGCTATGAAAGACTTGGGTGACTTGAGTTATTTTTTGGGCATTGCTGTTACCCGTCATGCTGGTGGTCTCTTTCTTTCCCAGAGCCAGTATGCTTCTGAAATAATTGACAGGCTGGGATGTCTACTTGTAAGCCTTCCCCTACTCAGGTTGACACTAAGCCGAAGTTGGTGCTACCTCCAGTGAGCCTTATGCAGATCCGTCCCACTATCGTAGTTTAGCTGGCGCACTCCAGTATCTTACGGTTACCAGGCCTGACATTTCTTATGCTGTGCAACAGGTTTGTCTTTACATGCATGATCCCCGTGAAGCTTATATGCATGCTCTTAAGCGTATTGTTCGCTATCTCCAGGGTACATTGGATCATGGTTTACATCTTTACCCTTCCCCTACATCCACTCTCATTTCCTATACTGATGCTGATTGGGGTGGATGTCCGGATACTCGACGCTCCACGTCTGGATACTGTGTTTTTCTGGGCGACAATTTACTGTCTTGGTCGGCTAAACGCCAACCTACTCTTTCCAGATCCAGTGCAGAGGCCGAGTATCGTGGTGTAGCTAATGTGGTGTCTGAGTCATGTTGGTTACGTAACCTTCTGTTAGAGCTTCATTATCCTATCATTAAGGCTACTTTGGTGTATTGTGATAATGTTAGTGCGATCTATTTCTCTGGGAATCCCGTTCAACATCAGCGCACTAAACATATCGAGATGGATATACATTTTGTACGCGAAAAAGTGGCTCGTGGCCAAGTCCGAGTCCTACATGTTCCTTCCCGGTATCAGATTGCAAATATTTTCACTAAGGGTCTTCACTTAGTATTATTTGAGGATTTCAGGAACAGTCTCAGCGTACGTGAACCTCCCGTTTCGACTGAGGGGGTGTGTTAGAGTATGTAATATATTGTGTATATTAGCATCTCTGTATATTAGTAAAGGATTGATTAGTTTCCTTGTTTGTAGCCTAGATTATAGGATATACTTTGTATCATATTTAAACCCATTTGGGTTAAGGTAATAATCATGGGATTATTCTCTTTCATGGTATCAGCCTAACCCTAGATCTCTCTCTCCTACCTTCCGCCTCTTTTCTCTGTCCCTCGTCCCAACTCACGGCTCCACCGGCCAACAGCAGCCATGGGGCCAGCAGCAGTGGCCTAACAACAACAGCGGGGGTCCTTGGTCTTGGCAGTGGCCTTGGACTCCCCCTCCTCCTTGCCCATATCCAGCAGGTGCACCATGTTGGGCCAGGCCCAATCTGATTCCAAGGGGACAGCAGCAAGGCCCTGGTGTTTTGGGGCCTAGACCCCAGGCTTATGCAGCAAGTGGGCCAACTCCCACTCCTACTGACATAGAAGCAGCAATGTACACCCTTGGTCTCACTCCTCCGGACTCCAACTGGTATATGGATGCTGGAGCGACGTCACATATGACTTCCGGGCAAGGTAATCTTTCGTCTTATTTTCCTTTGAGCAAAAGTAATGGCATTCTAGTTGGTAATGGTAGTTCTATTCCTATTTGTGGTTATGGTCATGCAACGTTACCCTCCCCAAACCCACCATTAACTTTAAAAAATGTCCTTCATGCCCCTAATAAATTGATTAAAAACTTAGTGTTTGTTTCTGAAGCATGGCTGTTTGTAGACAGAATATTGAATTAAATCTAAGTTGTCAATCGGATTATCATAAATTGGATGTGCATAGAAGAGCTACCTACGAAGAATAACATAAATATACACAAATGGCATAAATTCACTAAATTACCCAAAGATTCAAAGAAAGATGATCTGATCTGCAAGCAAATCCTCCCTCTATAAACTGAAAAATAGTATCTTCTGCATTCAATTTATAATACTAACGATTAACTGAGAATATTAACGTGCTAAATGGTCAGTTGTTACTGTCGTCATTTGAGAATGTACTTGATACAAAATGATTGTTTCATATGCTTCTTGTTCTTCATTCGTTTATTCCATAATTGTACCATTTAGCTTTTATACTTTTTAATACATTACTCTAATGAACTATTAACATATTTGAGATTTAACTATTAACATAATTGAGATTTAATATTATAAACTGTTAATTAATTTGCTAGCCTTGAGTTAAGTTTCCGATTCAATGTCTATGTCGTATATCAAAATTAACAGACAAGAAAATGACATTGACACCCTTCGCAACTTTTATGCGATAAAAAGTAGTTTTTTAGTAAACAATATTTATATGGTACGTTCTTGCAAAATGACTCTTATATATGGATAGTATTTACATGGGAAAAAAATTTAGTCACTCATTAGCTCTTACCACACTAGATATCAATAAATCTACATAATTTTGCTGATGGAATACACTAGGAAAATATCTTTAGAGCTTGTTCGGTACAACAAGTTTGGGCTCCAAGAAATAAATATATATTCTCTTTCTTCTTGTTTGGTGTAGCATTCTTTCAATCCATTACCATTAAGTTAGGCTATGTTCTACTCACTCAACTTATTAAAATAACTTTTAGCAAAAGTAAGTTAAGTTCAGCAATAATAGGTTAAGTTAAGCAAAAATAAGATGAGCAGAATATAGCCTTAATTAGTGGTAACATATTCTTTTAGTTTATTACCTTATTTTCCCCCTCAAGTAACAAAATCCAATTCTTGGTGGTAATTATTACCCCCTTTTTATTTCATGGCTTGAATTAAACATCCAATACCAATAATAATTTTTGTTACTATTTTTCTCCTCTATTTGAATCAATTCCTTTTATATTCCCTAACTTGAACTAAACAAGCAACCTATGTACCTTTTACCAATTGAAAAGAAATAGAAGAAATCATGAAATTACTGAAGATGAAAATAATTGAAAGATGTAAAGAAAACATGCGTTCCACATTCACAGTTGGGATATCGGATAATAAACAAACCTAGATCTAGGTTTCACAAGGGGAAAAAAAAAGCCCAGATAATATCTCAATTAAATATATTCTGGTTTCATACAAATTAACTAAAGAAAATGAAAAACATAAAATTAATGATAATGGTCTTCGACAACAGACATCTTGATTCTTGAGTTTTGCTAACAAGTATGAGACGGACCCCCTTCAAATGTACGAACATCTCATATAGCTGTTATCAGAATCAAACGAATCTTCGCTGTTGTCTTTATAATAAATAAGTCCATCGGGATCCGATTGGCATCGTTGATAAATCAATCAAAGGGCAACCCCGAATAATCATTTTATGAAGCTTTGGTGGTGGGAAATTGACACCCAATGATTCGAGCTTCCCACAACTGTAGATTCAAATTTGAGTGAGGTTGGGAAGGTCAGAGCATGACAAGGTTTTCAAACTCTTGAATTCCTAGATATATAAGTCAGACAAGGAAGAGGGAAGATGACAATCTGGTTGGGGAATATACTCTACTGTATCTGCAGCGCCTATGCCAAAGAGTGTAAGAGATTTAAGAGAAGTGAGGAGGTGAAGTTTCCACTCTTGAATTGGCTGCTCTATTAAGGAAAACTGGATATACAGGGTCTCAAGATTTGGAGGCAAGCAATCAGCAATACTAAATGGTGCGTCACAATCTTGAATTTCCAATTTCTGGAGCAAAGGGCAGCTTGGAAGTGACAATCTCAGCTCTTTGCACTGAAAAATGACCAGCTCTTTTAGGGATGGGAGGTGGGAAGGTAAGTTACCCCGCAACAATTCACAATATGTTATCTTCATATATTCAAGGCAGGGAAATGCATTGCTACTGTCAACTGATGGGGTCAACCACTCCTCCCAACCCTCCATTTCATAGAATTTTAGACTTTTCAATGCAGGAAATGGGTTTGAACAACCATTGCCGTAAAATTCAGGACCTACAGTCTTAATACCATACAGCCACCTTATTTTGATCTTCTTCAATGAGGGTAGTTGCCCTAGTGCTGGTAAGGATTCACATCTCTTACAATAATATAATCTTACGACAACTATATTAGTATAAGAGGGATTTCCCAACCAAGTAGGGAATGTTAAGCCATCGTACCCTTCCAACTTTAATTCTTTGATGGATTCTGGCAATCGATCAAGTACATCTTTTTTAATGTTGTCATCAACATCATGGGTACCAGCTCCCCAATACATTTCCAACTTATCAAGGCCTGTTTTTTCATGCAACCTCGCTGCTTGTGCATCTTCACTACTAAACACATTCTCTAGGCCACAGATCTCTAGTGAGCCACGGAGGCATTTCAAGTTCTTCAATTCGCTTATTCTTATCCCAGACTCTCTTCTCAATTCAAATCTGCCCTTCAATGTCTGCAAGTTTGTTAATTTTCCAATCCCCAACGGCATCTCCAGTAAATCACAACCAGAAAATTCAAGGTGCCGAAGTTCAATTAAAGTGGCTACATTTGGGACAATCTGTAGAAGAGACTGGCAACCTGTCAAAACCAGTGTGCGGAGATTGCAGAGCTTGCTAGTGGACTTTGGCAATCTAGTTAGTTCTATATTCCATGAGAGGTCAAGAAGCCTTAAGTGTCTTAGATCCCCAATACTATTTGGTAACTCATCAAAAATTGTCCCAGGCATAGACAACAAGCGTAAGTATTGAAATTGATGGAAAAGGGAATCTAGTATTTGCATATCAACAAGATGCTTCTCATTTACTCTGCCTACAAAAGCAAATGTTCGTAGCTGAACAACTCTCTTTGGTGTCCAAGATTGTCCATTCAATGCTTCTTTAGTAAATGAGAGATAACGGGTTCTCGAAGAAACTGTTTGGATATCCATTGTACGACAAACATCACCTGCAGCCCATTGAGCTAAGTCATTGATGAGGTCATGCATAATGAAGCCATTAAACCAACCTCGTTCAAGTAATGATCTTGATACTAGATCAAGGAAATATTTATGACCCAAGTCTTCCATGCACTCCACATCTGGCAGTAAGTTTTCAGCCATCCACATCAACACAACATCCTTCTCCTTAAATATATGATCTTTCGGAAATATGGAGCAATAAGCAAAGACACTTTTTAGGTGTTGCGGGAGATGATGATAACTAAGCCTCAGGGTTGGCAAAACCCCACTTTCTTCTCTCCATATATTGCTCTTTAATATCGTTGCCCAACAACTCTTATCCTCTTTCCTTAGGAGACCTCCTAGAGCTTTTGCTGCCAAAGGCAATCCTTTGAACAACCTGACCAATTCATTCCGCATCTCATCATCGAGGTCGTCATCTACAAGTGCATGCCGCTGAAACAGACGCCAACAGTGATCATCTGATAAACCCATCAACTTGATTGTGTGGCTTTCTGTTGGTCTTTTACCCATGTTCTTTGCTACCGTCTCCTTTCTGGTCGTGATTAGAACTCTACTTCCCTTCTTCGTTGCTAAAAAAGGAGTCTGAAGTTGGTCCCAAGGATCATATTTATCACTCCAGATATCATCAAGAACGATCAAGAATCTTTTCTCTACAAGCAGGTTCTTCAATTTATATTGTGCCTCATTTAGACTACTGAAATCACAGTGTGTTTCTTGACTTACTGAGTTGATAATTGATGTCGTTATTTGTTTGACATCGAACACATCTGAGACGCATACCCATGCTTTTATGTCAAAGTGAGCCTTCACCTTCTCATCGTTGTATATAGTTTGAGCAAGGGTCGTCTTCCCAATGCCTCCTTGTCCAATGATTGGAATTACAATGTAACTCTCACAACATGACTCATCTGTTGTTAATAGCCATTGAATTATCTCATCTTTTTCATAATTCCTCCCATATAGAATTGGTTCTCGTACTAAAGATGATGTTTCCGTCCGCTCTTCTCGCTGCTCTTCCCTTGAGTGTGTCTGCTGTAATAGACCTAAAATCGTCACTCGGCTCATAATGTCTTCCAAGCGCTTGCTCATCTGTTCAATGCTAGCGGAATACTTTGCACTCTTCATATTTGGAGCTCCAGAAGCACAAGAGATAGAACTTTGTACCTGCAATAAGATATCTATTTTGTAAGAGAGCTATTGAATGTATTTTTTTTCTCCTTCGATAATTCCAGAGAGAGAAAGAAAGAAACATGCGAAAGGAAGTCATCAGAATCCAATAAAATACTTTAAGCCAGCCATAGAAAAGACTGAAACAAATTAAATACATACACCACGGCATCGTTTAAAAAAACATACAATTGGATTAGGTATTATTAAAAGCACCAAAGTAAATTCGAGTCCCTGCCTAACTGCCTCTGCCAAAAAAAAAAATTTGAGTCCCTAAAAATCACCAAATAATAAACCAAAACAGTTTATAACCATCTAAGTAAATTTTTGAATGACATCCAAATTTTTTTTTTTCTAAATCTATAAATTTATAAAATAATGATGAAAATGTTTTTGTAAGATGACAAAGCTTGCTCGGCATCAAATATCTCCTTGTGTTTATGTGTCATCAACTTTTATGAATCATTTCGGACACACAATTGGAGTATTCGGGTAAAATTGGATTGGTTCAGTATGGGTAGGAGTCTAATCATTCGAATTCGGGTTGATTTAGTTATGTTCGGGTTACTTAAGGTCAGTAAGTTCAATTAATTTTGGATTTCGAAAAAGTTTTGGGCCTACATTGGGTCTTGGTTTAGCCGCTGTCAATGTTGAAGACTAATTTGTTGCCAATAAATGAGTCGGCCAAGACCAATTGGGATAGAGTGGTAAATAATTTTTATAAATATAAGTTAGGAGCTTATAAAGCGGTTTTTTCACCAGATACCCCCGAGTTATCAAAAAATTCACCTGTTACCCCCCATGTTTTCTAAATTCACCAGGTACCCCCGAGTTTTGTTGTAATACACTCAAATACCCTTAATGACTAACGGCGGTTAACGCCGTTAGTCATTAACCCCTAATCCTAACCTTAACCCTAACACTTAATCTTAACCCTAAACCCTAACCCTAAACCTAAACCCTAACCTTTCCCACCACCCTCCCCCCTCCCACCCCCCGCTGCGGCCACCCTAGCAGCGGCCAGGCCCCCCCCCCCCGGCCCCGTCGCGAGCCCAGAACCACCCCCCCCACCCTCCCACCACCCTCGCTGCGGCCCACCCTAGAAGCAAGCCCGGAACCCCACCCCCCCACCTCGCGCCCCCATCGCATAAAGTTTCTCCGGAATTTTTGTTTGAAGAAAAAATCGAATTGAAAGAGGTGAGGGGTTGCGGGTGGGGGGGAGGGGTGAGTGATGCGCAAAATTCCGGTCTTTGCGGGCGAGCTGCGGAAGTTCGGCAGGGTGGGGAGAGGGAGGGTTGGGGGATGCATGGGGGTGGGAGCTGCGGAAATTCGGTGGGGGAAGGGGGGTTTCGGCGGGTTGGTGAGGGGAGGGGGGTTTCGACGAGGTGGTGGGGGGGGGGGTTGCGGGGGTGGGGAAGGGGGTCGCTGGGGGTCTTTGGGTGGTGGGGGCTGCTAGGGTGGTGGGAGGGTGGTTAGGGTTAGGGTTAGAAGTTAGGGTTAGTTAGGAGTTAGGTTTTAGGGTTTAATTAGGTTAATTAGGGTTTAGTTAAGTTAATTAGGGGTTAATTACGATTAAGACTAACGGCGGTTAACGTCGTTTGTCATTAAGGGTATTCGAGTGTATTTACATAAAATTGAGAGGTACCTGGTGAATTTTGAAAACATGGAGGGTACCTGGTGAATTTTGAAAACAGCTTCTGGTACTCAACATACTGCTCTATCAACTCAATAGCAGCATTGTTGGCCTGCAAAGAGGAAAGGGGAACATCAATAAGAATACAAAAAAAAAAAAAAAAAAAAAAAAACAAGTGAATAATAGTAAGTATGAAAACGTACCACAAGTTGATCGTGAGCCAGCCTTGCAGCAGGAGTTACCAAAGACCCTATCGGCCTGTCTAGTGGCAGCTGCATGCCCTTCAGGATACGATAGGCGAGAATGCCATCGTTCTCATGGATGTCGGCATACAGCGACTCATCCTCCCTGACGTCCCAGTCAGGCTGATAAATCTTGCCGGGTACTACGGGCCGGCGAGCAAAGGAGGCCGCCACAACATCACTTAGTGGTACCTCTTTCTTCTCGATCCACTCATGGTATTGAGAGAAGATGCTGGGAGATAAGTTGGACAAAAAGTTGGGCATGGTAATCAGCTCCCGAATCTTCTCACGGAGGGAGGAGTAAGAGCCTGACAGCCAAGAGGCACCGCTAACATATCCCGGACCAATAGCCGCGACATCCTGCTCCCGAACCTCTGGAGGAGTTTCCACATTCAGCCCTTCTACCTGAACGATCTCATGGGTAGGAGCAGAAGAAGCAGGATCCGCCAAAGCTTGCCTTTTGTTGGCAGATGTATCCGCCGCAATATGCTCGCGAGGCCACCTCCTGTTCCCATCACCCCTGGCAACAGGCCGGGAGGTGGAAGACCTAATGGGGACGGCAGGGGACGGCTGGCCACTAGGACCAGCAACAGCAGCAGGGGTGCCCTGAACAGTGGCGCGAGCAGCAGTCACCCCGCCGCGGCCGCGACGGATGTTCTGAAGGCCATGGCGGTTCCTTCCCCGGCGACCATTAGTGTTACCATGCATGGTCTCGTACCCGCGAGAAGGAGCAGGCTGCAAATTGGTTAACGGTTGGAGATTCTCGTCCACAGAAAGTGCGTCGAGATCAAGACAGTCGAAACCTGCGAACGGCAAGAAACAAGTTAATATATATACATACATATATATATATCTATATATATGTATATATGTATATATATATGTATATATGTATGTATATATATATGTGTGTGTGTGTATATATATATATATACATATTAATAATTCATCAGTTCGACCAGTCCGGTAACAAACTTACCATTTTCATGGGTATGACATAGCACATAGCCGACAAGGGCTGGTTCCCAAGAATATACTTGGTATGAGGAAGTCAATACTTAGGTTACTTAACCCTGGATTCCTTCCCATCCTCGTAGGTGATGAGATAATCTTCAGTGTAAAAGTATGAAAAGGTCGTCAACTCATCCCCAATCAACGAAACTTGAGGCAAGTGCTCCAAACGAGGACGCGGCTCAGTGAAATGGCGGCGTATAGGAAAATCCTCAGGCACCTGTAACCAGAAAAAGGCATCCTGCCAACCCTTCAAACCGGTCATCTTGGGCTGAACGGTCATTTTCTTATCGGCCGTTGTCAACGACCACCAACCTGCTTGCCTGGAAGACCTATTTTTCTTCAGCCAGTGAAGATGTCGGAATAGGTTTAAAGTCTGAGAAAAGTCCAAAAAACGGATAACCCAGATATACGCGATCAAATTCCTGACCGCCAAGGATGTAAGTTGAGCCAGACAGACATTAAAGCCATTCAAAATCTCCACTAAAAAAGAATCTAGAGGAAAGCGAAGACCAAACTCAAAGTGATGAGTGTAAAAGGCCACATGACCCGGAGGAAACTCTGTCACAATATCCCCTTTTGGCGGAACTATTAGCCGATAACCATCGGGGAACTCATACAAATCCCGAGCAACCTTGGGATAACTAAGTTCAAGGGCGTCCTGACGCCAAAGGTCCTCAATTTCCACAGTAAGAGGGCCAATGCTGAAATCTTCAAGCAACCAAAGAGCATTGGACCCTGGACCGACAACAGTTTCCTCTTCGATTATGTCGTCCCCCATATCATTGGCGTCATCGACCCTCCGGGCAACATTGGAGCTCTCTCCAACAATGCGTTCCGACAAGGGACCGCTGGTGCCAATATTCGCGGTTGTAGTGTCAGCGGCGTCTTCGGTAGCACGAGCAATAGGAACGGATCGACGTTGGTAAACGGACTCCTGGTTGGCCATGACGGTTGCAATAGAATCGTTGTCGTCACCTAAATCAATAATAAGAGGGTTAGGAGTCGCACATCCCTGTAAGTGGTCATAAAAATCGGCCGCTACCTCAACCCCAGCATCCGCCAAGTTATCCAACCAGGCGTGCTCTCTAAGAGGGGCCACATCAAGGCCGGGAACATCATCGGCTGAAGGATGTCTAATGGAACGCCTAGCAAGAATTTGATGCCTAAGTTCCATAAGCGTTTGCCTATCACCGCTCTGGCTAGCGGACATATACCTCCTAGTAAGGCTATGCTCCTAAAGGGTGGCAGGGTCGTTAAACTTTGACCTCAGTTCTCTTTCTCTCTCGACAGTGAGGGGTATATCCGCTAACAACCTAGTCCTCCCCACAGGGTTTGAACCAGAATCAGATTCACTATCGGCCAAAGAAGAAGCGGGTTCATCGTCGGCCAGGGGGGAAGAAGGTTCACTAGCGGCCAAAGGAGAAGAAGGACCACTTTCGTTCATAAACGCCTCACTAAGGGCGTTCTGGCTATCAGACTGGTCCGACATGATGAATACGCAAAGAAACTTAAGGAAACGCAGAGAAATTGAGGAAATACCTGCAAATGAAGGGTCGCCGGAGTAAGGTAAGAGTAGGAACTGAAAGTCGCCGGAAAAGGTGAACAAAGTTGCCAAACAGCGAAATTGCATAGAAATATTCGAGCTTGAGCCAAGGAACCACCGAAAATGAAGAGAAAGGGCCGGCGAAACTCAAAATACCAGAAAAACCCAGAAGAACTTCGTAAAAAAATGACGAAATTCTTAGTACACTGAAATCGGAAAGTAAAAACTAAGAAATTTGGCAACTTTTTGGAGTAATTTGAGCAAGAAAAAGTTAGTTTTGGAGCAAATGAAGCTCTGAGAATGGAGGTTCGTGAGAGAGAAAATGGAGAAAAAAGAAGGAATGCTTGAGAATAAGATAAAGAAATCAGAAAAGGACAACTGCCCCGATATATACGTGCGGATGAACGGCTGAGATTGAAAGACCTATTAACTCCCTCTCCAGATTCTTGCCAAGTGTTGAAACACGGTAAAACCATAATAAAGTAATGGGTGGTAAAACACTGGCTTGATTCAAATTCACCTATTCCTCCCACTCAACCAAGTCAACAAAATTCTTCTCCATTAAGTACTAACCCTCCATCTCAAAATGAAGACATAGAACTTGGAGCCACTTCACATACTAGGTCTCAAATCCCAACTCCATTGCAAAGGTTAACCGAAATGGAAATTAAGAGTCTTCCTCAAGATCCGGGAAAGAGGAGAAATATGAGTGATTTCCATAAAGATGATAGAAATTATATTAGGAGATTCTATATTGATAGAGGACTTTGTCAACCTGTAAACCATGACTTTCCTTTTAGAGAATTTGGGAAAAGTAGCCGCCGCTTCAATCCCACTTGGTTTGAGAAGTATGACACTGGGATTGAGTATAGTGTGGAAAAGGATGCTGCCTTTTGCTTTGTTTGCTATTTGTTCAAGAAAGACAACGAAGGTTCTGATGCTTTTGTTAGTGAGGGGTTTAGAACTTGGAGTAAACCAGATGCACTTAATAAACATGTTGGTGGACATATGAGTATTCACCATAAAGCCATGATGGGACTTGTTGACTTTAAAAATCAAAAAGATAGTCTTCCATCTGCTTTCAGTAATCAAACGCAAGAAATGGCAAGCAATTATCGGAAGCGATTAGAAGCTTCTGTTAAATGTTTGAAGTACTTATTACTTCAAGGGTTGTCTTTCCGTGGGCATCTTGAAAATACTGATTCTTTGAATCAAGGCAATTTTCTTGAACTTCTTAAATTTCATGCAAAAGATAGAATTGATGTTGAAAAGGTTGTATTGGAAAACGCTCCGGGAAATTGTCAAATGACTGCTCCTTGCATCCAAAAAGACATCATACATGCTTGTGCAAAAGAAACAACGAAAGCCATACTTGAAGAACTTGGTAATGATTTTTTTGCTATCCTTGCTGATGAGTCCGCAGATATATCTGATAAAGAACAAATGGCTCTTTGTTTGCGATACATTGATAGAAAGGGTGGATTGAATGAACGTTTTCTTGGTTTGGTACATGTGCCTAACACCACTTCTTTGACTCTTAAAGAGGCAATTGAATCATTGCTTATGGAGCATTCTCTTAGTCTTTCTAGAGTTCGGGGACAAGGATACGATGGTGCTAGTAACATGCGAGGTGCAATAGCTGGTCTAAAAACTCTAATAACTGATGAGTATCCACAAGCATATTATGTTCATTGTTTCGCTCACCAACTTCGATTGACACTAGTTGCCGTTGCCAAGAAAAACTCTGATTGTAGTTGCCTTTTTCTTGATGTGCTTCCATTGTTGTTGAATTTTGTTGGTGGTTCACCTAAACGAAAAGAATTTCTTCGACAAAGTCAAAAAACACGTGTTGTAGAAGCTTTATCCTCGGGTGAAATAGAATCTGGAACTGGTTTGAATCAAGAGAAATCTTTAAGTAGGACTGGCGACACTCGTTGGGGATCTCATTTTAAAACAATTGTGAATGTCCTTGATTTGTATCGTCCAATCCTTGAGTCACTTGATGCTATTCTTTGAATCTTCCATTGAAAAGGCCGACAAAAACAAAGCATGTGCAATAATCAATTTGTTGATGTCTTTTGATTTTGTTGTTGTGGCATACTTGATGACATCTATTTTTGGGATCACACATGAGTTGAATTTGGCTTTACAAAAGAGGGATCAAGATATTGTGAATGCTATGACTTTGGTTGATGTGACTAAGAAGAATTTGCAAAAGCTAAGAGATAGTGGGTGGGATGCTCATATGACGAAAGTATCTTCATTCTTGGCAAAACATGACATTGAGATTCTGAACATGGATGGAATGTATGTTCCACCGGGAAGAAGAATGTTTCGTGGTAATACTTCACAAGTGACAAATCTTCATCATTTTCGAGTTCAGGTTTTTCTAAGTGTTATTGATCAACAATTGCAAGAAATTGATAATCGATTTAGTGAGAAAAGTAAGGAATTACTTATTTGCATGTCTTGCTTTGATCCTACTAATCGGTTTGTATCATATGACAAAGAAAAATTGATAAGGCTTGCTGAGTTTTATCCAAATGAATTTTCAAGTGCTGAAATGTTCTTTTTTGAACATTCATTGGATAACTTCATTGAAGATGTTCGAAATGATGAGAGGTTTTGGAATGTGAAGACTCTCAATGAGCTTTCTATAAAGCTTGTTGAAACAAAAAAAAAATGAAACTCATTCAAAAGTTTATTTGCTTTTGAAGTTGGTGTTAATTCTTCCTGTGGCGACTGCAAGTGTAGAAAGAGCATTCTCTAGTATGACTATGATCAAAAACAAATTACGAAATTGCATGGGAGATGGATTGCTAAATGATTGTTTAGTTACTTTTCTTGAGAAAGATTTGTTTTGTGATGTAGAAGTTGATGCGATTGTAAATCGGTTCCAAAATTTGAGAACCCGACGTGAACAATTGTAATTTTCTTTTATTGTTGTTTTGAAGGTTGTATTTGGATTTTGTAACATTTTGAATTTAGTAATTACGATCTTTTTTTTTTGAGTTCCTAGCAATATAAAGTTGCGCTACCCCTGGTTCGGAATCCTGGATCCGCCCCTGTCTAGGTTGGCAGGGTATATTAGTACTACTGTTGAAAAAAATTGCAGGATTTTTTAACTAATTGAAGATAGTTTTCATGATACCTTGCCAGTAAGTTGATGTTGAAATTTGGTTAAGAAATCAAAAATCTTGGAATCACTTCAATATTTGTATTTACAAATCACATTGGTGGGGCTATCACAAGTGTCACTAGCTGTGCAATTTTAGGCTCATATAATGGACCTTGAGATTAGTATCTGAATTTCTATCTTTGCATGGGGGTGAAATTGATGGTTGATAAATCCAGCAATCTCTTATACCTATGTTTCTTTGTTGTTTTGATCAGACGTTTATCATGATTTCATCACCTGTAGGCTGTAGGGATCCATTTTGATTGATGGTTGATTAAAGCAGCAACCTCTCATTCTCTTGTATACAATTTGGTAGAAAGACTAGGAACTTAGAAAGTTGTGACTTGACAATTCCTTAAGCATGTCGGTGCATGTTGCAGCTGTGGCTGACTTATGAACTGAACACCATATGAATTTTTTGAGGTTAATCTATTACTTGAGAAGGGCAGTTAATGTATCAGTGAGAGATTTTTCCTTGTTTCCCGCCCTGTGCACATTTCGTCTTTTGCTTTAGTCAAAAGTTCATTCATAATAAGCATTGTTTTCGATGAAGTGATGCTGAATAATATTTGTATTATGTTTCAAAACTTATCAATCACGTTTGTTAAGTTTGTGCTACTTGACTTCGCTTGGATAGGGCACAACAGCACAAGCTTCTCTACAACGGTGGACAACTGTTAATGAGCCTTCTCTTCTCCACCCTTAACAATGAGCAAATCTACATAATGTTTCTAAAGCATGGCTGTTTGTAGATAGAGTATTGAATCAAATCTAAGTTGTCAATTGGGTTATCATAAATTGGATGTAACTAGAAGAGATAGACCTACGAAAAATAACATAAATAGACAAATGACATAAAATCACAAAACTACCAAAGATTCAAAGAAAGATGATCTGGTTTGCAAGCAAATCCTTTTCCAGTATCTCCTGCATTTAATGTATATTACTAACCGATTAACTGAGAATATCAAAGTGCTAAATGGTCAGTTGTGGTGCTAAATGGTCAGTTGTTTCATGTTCTTCATTCAGTTTATTTCGTAATTGCGACATCTGGCTTTTATACTTTCCATGTCAATGTCAATGTCGTAAATCAAAATTAACAGATAAGAAAATGATATTGACACCCTTTGTAATTTTTAACTAAACAATATTTATATGGTACTTTCTTGCAAAATGACTCTTATAGATAGTATTTACATGGAAAAAAAATAGTTGCTCACCAGCTCTCACCACACTAGATAGTAGATATCAATAAAACTACATAATTTTGCTAATGGAATAACACTAGGATAGTATCTCTAGAGCATGTTCGGTTCAACAAGTTTGAGCTCCAAGAAATGAATATATGTTCTCTTTCTTCTTGTTTGGTGCAACCTTTTCTCAATCCATTACCATTTAATTAGGTTATGTTATGCTCAACTATTAAAATAATTTTCAGCAAAAGTAAGTTAAATTCAGCAATAATAAATTAAATATAGCAAAAATTAGATCAGCAGAATATAGCCTTAATTAGTGGTAACAGATTCTTTTAGTTTATTACCCGTCAAGTAACAACATCCATTTCTTGGTTGTAATTGTTACCCTTTTTCTTGTTTCATGGCTTGAACCTAACATCAAATACTAATAATATTTTTTGTTACTATTTTTCTCGTCTATTTGGATCCAGTTCCTAACTTGAACCAAACAAGCAATCGATATACCTTTTTACCAATTGAAAAGAAATTGATGAAATCATGAAATTATGAAAAATGAAAATAAAAGACGTAAACAAATCATGCGTTCCCACATTCACACTTGGGATACTGGATAACCAAACAAACCTATATTTAGGTGTCATGAGAGAAAAAAAAAAACAAGCCCAGATAATGTCGCAATTAAATATATGCTGGTTTCATACAAATAAACTAAAGAAAATGAAAAAAAAAATATCTTAAAAAACCCCGGAAACTCCACCTCCAACTCAATCTCCAGGGAATGAAATAATTATATATGATCTTTGTGGGTTTGACAACTGGCATCTTAAATTTTGAGTTTTGCTAACAAATTTGCAACGGAGCCCCCTTCAAACATAGGAATATGATGTGTCGTCATCACAATAAATAAGTCCATCAGGATCCGGTTGGCATCGTTGATAAATCAATCAAAGGGCAACCCCGAATAATCATTTTATGAAGCTTTGGTGGTGGGAAATTGACACCCAATGATTCGAGCTTCCCACAACTGTAGATTCAAATTTGAGTGAGGTTGGGAAGGTCAGAGCATGACAAGGTTTTCAAACTCTTGAATTCCTAGATATATAAGTCAGACAAGGAAGAGGGAAGATGACAATCTGGTTGGGGAATATACTCTACTGTATCTGCAGCGCCTATGCCAAAGAGTGTAAGAGATTTAAGAGAAGTGAGGAGGTGAAGTTTCCACTCTTGAATTGGCTGCTCTATTAAGGAAAACTGGATATACAGGGTCTCAAGATTTGGAGGCAAGCAATCAGCAATACTAAATGGTGCGTCACAATCTTGAATTTCCAATTTCTGGAGCAAAGGGCAGCTTGGAAGTGACAATCTCAGCTCTTTGCACTGAAAAATGACCAGCTCTTTTAGGGATGGGAGGTGGGAAGGTAAGTTACCCCGCAACAATTCACAATATGTTATCTTCATATATTCAAGGCAGGGAAATGCATTGCTACTGTCAACTGATGGGGTCAACCACTCCTCCCAACCCTCCATTTCATAGAATTTTAGACTTTTCAATGCAGGAAATGGGTTTGAACAACCATTGCCGTAAAATTCAGGACCTACAGTCTTAATACCATACAGCCACCTTATTTTGATCTTCTTCAATGAGGGTAGTTGCCCTAGTGCTGGTAAGGATTCACATCTCTTACAATAATATAATCTTACGACAACTATATTAGTATAAGAGGGATTTCCCAACCAAGTAGGGAATGTTAAGCCATCGTACCCTTCCAACTTTAATTCTTTGATGGATTCTGGCAATCGATCAAGTACATCTTTTTAATGTTGTCATCAACATCATGGGTACCAGCTCCCCAATACATTTCCAACTTATCAAGGCCTGTTTTTTCATGCAACCTCGCTGCTTGTGCATCTTCACTACTAAACACATTCTCTAGGCCACAGATCTCTAGTGAGCCACGGAGGCATTTCAAGTTCTTCAATTCGCTTATTCTTATCCCAGACTCTCTTCTCAATTCAAATCTGCCCTTCAATGTCTGCAAGTTTGTTAATTTTCCAATCCCCAACGGCATCTCCAGTAAATCACAACCAGAAAATTCAAGGTGCCGAAGTTCAATTAAAGTGGCTACATTTGGGACAATCTGTAGAAGAGACTGGCAACCTGTCAAAACCAGTGTGCGGAGATTGCAGAGCTTGCTAGTGGACTTTGGCAATCTAGTTAGTTCTATATTCCATGAGAGGTCAAGAAGCCTTAAGTGTCTTAGATCCCCAATACTATTTGGTAACTCATCAAAAATTGTCCCAGGCATAGACAACAAGCGTAAGTATTGAAATTGATGGAAAAGGGAATCTAGTATTTGCATATCAACAAGATGCTTCTCATTTACTCTGCCTACAAAAGCAAATGTTCGTAGCTGAACAACTCTCTTTGGTGTCCAAGATTGTCCATTCAATGCTTCTTTAGTAAATGAGAGATAACGGGTTCTCGAAGAAACTGTTTGGATATCCATTGTACGACAAACATCACCTGCAGCCCATTGAGCTAAGTCATTGATGAGGTCATGCATAATGAAGCCATTAAACCAACCTCGTTCAAGTAATGATCTTGATACTAGATCAAGGAAATATTTATGACCCAAGTCTTCCATGCACTCCACATCTGGCAGTAAGTTTTCAGCCATCCACATCAACACAACATCCTTCTCCTTAAATATATGATCTTTCGGAAATATGGAGCAATAAGCAAAGACACTTTTTAGGTGTTGCGGGAGATGATGATAACTAAGCCTCAGGGTTGGCAAAACCCCACTTTCTTCTCTCCATATATTGCTCTTTAATATCGTTGCCCAACAACTCTTATCCTCTTTCCTTAGGAGACCTCCTAGAGCTTTTGCTGCCAAAGGCAATCCTTTGAACAACCTGACCAATTCATTCCGCATCTCATCATCGAGGTCGTCATCTACAAGTGCATGCCGCTGAAACAGACGCCAACAGTGATCATCTGATAAACCCATCAACTTGATTGTGTGGCTTTCTGTTGGTCTTTTAACCATGTTCTTTGCTACCGTCTCCTTTCTGGTCGTGATTAGAACTCTACTTCCCTTCTTCGTTGCTAAAAAAGGAGTCTGAAGTTGGTCCCAAGGATCATATTTATCACTCCAGATATCATCAAGAACGATCAAGAATCTTTTCTCTACAAGCAGGTTCTTCAATTTATATTGTGCCTCATTTAAACTACTGAAATCACTGTGTGTTTCTTGACTTACTGAGTTGATAATTGATGTCGTTATTTGTTTGACATCGAACACATCTGAGACGCATACCCATGCTTTTATGTCAAAGTGAGCCTTCACCTGCTCATCGTTGTATATAGTTTGAGCAAGGGTCGTCTTCCCAATGCCTCCTTGTCCAATGATTGGAATTACAATGTAACTCTCACAACATGACTCATCTGTTGTTAATAGCCATTGAATTATCTCATCTTTTTCATAATTCCTCCCATATAGTATTGGTTCTCGTACTAAAGATGATGTTTCCGTCCGCTCTTCTCGCTGCTCTTCCCTTGAGTGTGTCTGCTGTAATAGACCTAAAATCGTCACTCGGCTCATAATGTCTTCCAAGCGCTTGCTCATCTGTTCAATGCTAGCGGAATACTTTGCACTCTTCATATTTGGAGCTCCAGAAGCACAAGAGATAGAACTTTGTACCTGCAATAAGATATCTATTTTGTAAGAGAGCTATTGAATGTATTTTTTTTCTCCTTCGATAATTCCAGAGAGAGAAAGAAAGAAACATGCGAAAGGAAGTCATCAGAATCCAATAAAATACTTTAAGCCAGCCATAGAAAAGACTGAAACAAATTAAATACATACACCACGGCATCGTTTAAAAAAACATACAATTGGATTAGGTATTATTAAAAGCACCAAAGTAAATTCGAGTCCCTGCCTAACTGCCTCTGCCAAAAAAAAAAAATTTGAGTCCCTAAAAATCACCAAATAATAAACCAAAACAGTTTATAACCATCTAAGTAAATTTTTGAATGACATCCAAATTTTTTTTTTTTTCTAAATCTATAAATTTATAAAATAATGATGAAAATGTTTTTGTAAGATGACAAAGCTTGCTCGGCATCAAATATCTCCTTGTGTTTATGTGTCATCAACTTTTATGAATCATTTCGGACACACAATTGGAGTATTCGGGTAAAATTGGATTGGTTCAGTATGGGTAGGAGTCTAATCATTCGAATTCGGGTTGATTTAGTTATGTTCGGGTTACTTAAGGTCAGTAAGTTCAATTAATTTTGGATTTCGAAAAAGTTTTGGGCCTACATTGGGTCTTGGTTTAGCCGCTGTCAATGTTGAAGACTAATTTGTTGCCAATAAATGAGTCGGCCAAGACCAATTGGGATAGAGTGGTAAATAATTTCTTATAAATATAAGTTAGGAGCTTATAAAGCGGTTTTTTTCATCAGATACCTCGAGTTATCAAAAAATTCACTGTTACCCCCATGTTTTCTAAATTCACCGGAGTACCCCCGAGTTTTGTTGTAATACACTCAAATACCCTTAATGACTAACGGCGGTTAACGCCGTTAGTCATTAACCCCTAATCCTAACCTTAACCCTAACACTTAATCTTAACCCTAAACCCTAACCCTAAACCTAAACCCTAACCTTTCCCACCACCCTCCCACCACCCCTGCTGCGGCCACTCTAGCAGCAGCCCAGAACCCCCACCCCCCGCGGCCCCGTCGCGAGCCCCGGAACCACCCCCTCCCCACCCTCCCACCACCCTGCTGCGGCCCACCCTAGAGGCCCGGAACCCCACCCCCCACCCCTCGCAGCCCCCATCGCATAAAGTTTCTCCGGAATTTTTGTTTGAAGAAAAAATCGAATTGAAAGAGGTGAGGGGTTGCGGGTGGGGGGAGGGAGTGAGTGATGCGCAAAATTCCGGTCTTTGCGGGCGAGCTGCGGAAGTTCGGCGGGGTGGGGAGAGGGAGGGTTGGGGATGCATGGGGGTGGGAGCTGCGGAAATTCGGTGGGGGAAGGGGGTTTCGGCGGGTTGGTGAGGGGAGGGGGTTTCGACGAGGTGGTGGGGGAGGGGGGTTGCGGGGGGTGGGGAAGGGGGGGCTGCTGGGGGGTGGGTGGTGGGGGGCTGCTAGGGTGGTGGGAGGGTGGTTAGGGTTAGGGTTAGAAGTTAGGGTTAGTTAGGAGTTAGGTTTTAGGGTTTAATTAGGTTAATTAGGGTTTAGTTAAGTTAATTAGGGGTTAATTACGATTAAGACTAACGGCGGTTAACGTCGTTAGTCATTAAGGGTATTCGAGTGTATTTACATAAAATTGAGGGGTACCTGGTGAATTTTAAAAACATGGAGGGTACCAGGTGAATTTTTTGAAAACTCGGGGGTAATGGGTGAAAAAACCGCTTATAAAGGGACGGTCGCTAGCCAACGATGTACATTTTGATTGGAATTTCATGATTGGGTGGATAATTAAATACTCCAACAAAAAAATCATATAAAACGTTCTCTCACAAAAGAAATTAAACTCCTCCACTTCTAGTTTCCTCTATTATGAATTTTGCATTATTTACATAACTTATATTGACTTCATTAATTTTTCTAAACGGTTGGTTTTGTAAGAGACTGTCTACTTTTTATTTTAAAGTTAGGCACGACTCAAGCCCAATATTAAGAAAAGAACAGACGAGCTTTCTTAATATTTAATCTATTAAGGAATCAGTTTAATCTATTTAGTGACTAGTTTAATTCAGTCATTAATCACAATCCTTAATCCATTTAGTGACTAGCTTAATTTATTTAGTGACTAAGTTAATCCATTCTGTAAGGCTATAGGGTTTTTTTTTATAATTGTATGATGTAGTTCGAGATTAAGGAAAACAAAGGAGAAGAGAAGAGACGATTAGGTTGGTGCGAGATGTCTACTAATAGTGTTAGGTTAGAGTAGGATGGAATGGACTTGTTAGGAGAATGTGGCTTGAGTTTGTCTAATTTTATGTTAAAATTAGACCGCCCATCCTAATAATTTGTGTTTTCTAAAATCTATACAAATATATTAAAAGGCGTTCCTAAGGAAGCCTATGTGCAACGTGGTACTCTTCTCAAGCATCCAATAATGTCTTATGTCCATGTGAACTCCTCAATTTAAAATAAATAAATATTGTGTAATTGCAAGGCATCAAAAACGTGACTTTTGAAATGAAAAGTGAGAGTTTAACCATCAATACACTACCATTTTATTGTCTAATATTTCAAATAAAATATGATAAAGTCTTATAATAATTATATTTAACTAAAAAGATTTAATCAAGTATTTGGATCTCTAAAACTCTAATTATGGTAGTAAGATGACCAAGAGACTATTGATGACATATTGCCCTACCCCAATTTCTTTTAAGCTATTATTTTGAAAATAAACTCTAAGGTTTTCTACTTATCACGTCATGATGTCAATTTTACAATTTCTCACTGGACAAAAAAATACGAAGTAACATATGAATTATGAAACTTACGAATAATAATATATTTGTTTATTGTAATTGACCCGAGGCATCGCCCGGACCAAAATGCTAGTATCATATAAAAACAAAGATCATCATGTAAGAGTTGGATTTATGATCAGTATATGTATATTTTCATAACAAACTTCGGAAATTCTATATGGTACTCTTGTATTATATTGACTCTTCATATAGTCTCATTGTAAGTTTTTACAATTCATGTGGCACCTCTCAATTAATGATATTTCTATGTGTTACTATTTTAAGTAATAATACTACCTCCAAAACCACCCTAACTGAACATTCACTAACCACCATCCTAGAGTCTTGGTCACCACTAAAGTCATGTACTACACGTCTACACCCAGTGGATGCCCTTTTTTCAATTCATTGACTATTTATTACTAATTCCGCCAAATTTATGGATAATCAATGGAGGCTAAAGGGGGTATTGTAGGTTTGTTTGGTGAATATAGTGGTGGTGGAGAATGGAGACAGGAGACTATGGGAGGATAGTTGACTAGTGGTTCACGTGGAGATAGTATAATTAATTTATATAGTACCACATAGTCAATAATAAGTAAGGAGTATTGTATAACATTCAAAAGTTGTCCATGTCACCATTTCGAAATGTCAATAGCACAATTAGGGATGGACATAGACTAGGACTCGACCCAAACCCGATTGGATCAGACCCATTTTCAAGGGTCTGGGTCTAGGTATTAAGATTGGGTCTGATAGATTCAGACCGAGGCTGTCCTGGAGACCTATTTTCACGCAACCCTTAAGTCAATTAGTGACTGAAGTCTTTGACCCGTAAACTTCTCATTTTATCTATTGTCGACAGGGAATCAAACAAACTTATTGTGGATGTTTTGATTTAGAATGTTTTGTAGAAGAATTAGACTATTATTTTGGTATTTTATCAATTTAGTAACCTAAAAAATTTAATAAGATTGAGACCCATCTTAGATCCGAGACCCGCTAGACCCATTAAATTTGGGTAAGGGTCTTGATTTTTTAGACCCTGTTGGTCTGCGGCGAGTCCGGGTCCAAATTAAAATTTATAGGTCTGACTGGACTCCACCCATATCTGAACCATGCCCATCCTGAAGTACAATGTACCATATAGAATTTATCACAAACTTTTTATAACTTTTACTAAATGATATTAAAAGAGATTAATGGTCAAAATTTGTACACATGCAATCATTTACTCCCTCCGCTTTTTTCTGTTTGCTACATTGTTGTTGCGCGGTTTTCAAGACGTTATATAACCTTGATATCTCTTATTTTATTTTAGTAAAAATTATAAAAATGTGATATTATAGATCTACACATCGAAACAAATTTAACAAGGCCACAAATAACTATATTTTTATTTATAAAAAAATCAAAATAATCGGTCAAAGTTAGTGGTTTATTTTCGAAACATAACAGTGTAACAAATAAAAAGAAGCGGAGGGAGTATATCAAAATAAACTAATTAAATAAAAGCAAAGAGAGTATATTATTATTTTTATTTTACAAAAGCTAGCGCTGTAACATACAAGATATTTTTGAATAACTTTTTTCTAGTTTCACACTCCATCCTTTTCTTTTTCATTTACTCACTTTACTTTGGTGGAGAACCAAAGAGAAAGTACACAAGTAAGAGGAACTGAAAAAGTGAGAGAGAGAAATTATAAGGTGAGTTATTTTATTAAAAAGTGGACCACATGTGTGGAAAAAGAGGAGAAAATAGATGGAAGTCTAGGGGTGATAATGAGATTGACCTGGTCATGAACAATTCGAGCTTGGCTCGGTTAAAGTTCGGCTCATTGTGGCTCGGCTTGAATTCGAGTTCGTCTCGAGACCTTAAGGAGCCGAGTTGAGTGATGATAAGCTCGGCTAGAAAAGCTTGTGAACAGGCTGGATTACTTTTTTTATATATATGGATATAATGTATTAGTTCCTCCGACCCTTGATATATGTATTTTTCATTTCTAATTTGGGCGCCATTCATAGGTAAAGAAAATAATAATAAAAAGTTCTAATATGTAAGATAAAACATAGTCATGTGGTGCCTTATTTGATTAGTCTCATTGTGTACATTTGAAAAATCAACTTTTATAATTTTTAGTAATATGTAATTAAAGATATTAATAAACAAAACGTGTATCAGCAAACATGCATTAGAGAAATGAGAAAAAAATAAGAGACGAAGGGAGTAGTATACATAAATATATTATTTTAGATATTACACAATAATACTCCCTCCATCCCTTATTAGGTTTTCCATTTCTAATTTGGGCACAATTCATAAGTAAAGAAAATCCTCAAAAAAATGAAAAATTAATAGAAATAATCCCACATTTGGCATGTCTTCTCATAATAGTCCCACCTTCTAATAATTTGAAAATAATCCCACCTATAACCCATATCTTCCAAATTGGGCCATTTCAACTAGATACCTGATTGAGCGGTTAAGAAATCACTTGTTGACTTTTGTTCCCTTTCCCAAAGCAATTATCAATTCAATAAAAAAAACTTAACCCTCCACCCCACCCCTTCCACCAACCCCCCCCCTTCCACCCCCAAACAACCACCACAACATGTAATACTCCGTACTTTTAGTATGTTAATTTTTATATATTTAGAATGGTTTTAGTTATTAAAAAGACTATTATTTATTAAAAAGACTTGTTAATTATTTAAAAAACTTCTAAAGAGGCTTAAATAAGTATTATTGGGCCTCAGTTTACTAACATTGAAAACAAAATGTATTGTTTTAAACGAAAATAAAAAAAAAATCAAGATTTTTACAAAGTTTAAAAAAAAAAAATTGTGGCAGCTAAGAAATCACGCACTACAATGATGAATTAAATTTTTATCAACTTTTATATCTTCTTCTTTTTTTTATCTTCTTAATTCTTTCAACCTTTTAAAATTATGTTTTGCTAATCTTAGTTGGATGACCGTAAATATTAGCTAGATCTTAGCTAGATTGGTTTATCTTTTTCCTTAAACCTATCTTTTAGTTTGCTAGTCCTATTACGACTCTACCTATCCAAATAATATAAATAGGGGTTTTCACTCCTCATATTCTTCACACCGAATTTGAGAAATACATGTTTTTTTTCTCAAGTTTAAACTCTATGTCCCTCTTGGCCTACTCTTTATCTTCTCCATTAGTAGTCTTTTAATTTAAGGGTGCGTGTATATGTAGATCTTTAATAATTGTTTTATTATAAATAGATAGTTAGTTAGAAAAAAAAAATGAACCCCCTCCCCCCTTCCTGGAACTTGTGCCCTTGCATTATCCTTTATCGCAGGTAGCCCCCGACGCTTCTCCAGGAGGTTCCAGCTTGGGTTCTTTTAAAGATGTTCTTCGTGCATCTATTTCCAGTGAGGAAGGTAAAATGGAGACCCCCAACCCTATGTGTGCAACAACCCCGCCATCAGGATTCTCCCCGGAATCCCAAATTTTCATTCCTATATCGGAGGATACTTGCTCAAATATGTATAAGCCATGGTAAATTCCATCATTGGTAAAGTGGTAGGGATGGCGTTCTCCTTTCCTAAAGCAGCAATTATCTCTGATTTTGGCAAAATTCACATCTTGGGAAATTCTCATCCTGGGTAAAGGTTTTTTTCTAATCAAATTTCAATCGGATGAAGATGTGAGGAGAGTTATGGAATATGGGCCTTGGAAAATTGGAGATTACCCATTATTCCTTAAGTTGTGGTCATCCGGGTTACCCTACCGGAACTTCCTATCTTATATGATGGTGATGTATTGAGGAAAGTGGGTCAATCTCTAGGAAGACTCATTAGAGTTGATGCGAAAACATCGGGGAAAGAACGAGCTAAGTATGCTAGGATGCTTGTTCAAGTTGATTTGTCAAAAAAAAAACTCCAGAATGCATTTGGATAGGTTCAATCAAACAAAAATTTATTTTTCATGATGCGGCTAAATTCTGTAAAGGATGTAAGAACTATGGTCATTGGATGAGTGAATGTCCTTCTCTACAAAGGAAGAAGAACCCTAACGATCGAGGGAGAGGTAGTTCTCAAGGAAAAGCGGGGAAAAAAAAATCATGATCTGGGTGGCAGATCCGATGAATTCTTGAAAGAGGTAGATCCAAGCAAAAATAGGTTGTGAAAAGAAATTCAAAGTCAAAGATGTCTGGGCCCATCCCAAATAAAGGAATGGAAATTCAGCCCTCATCTTCAATGGTAGTGATTGTGTCAAGTGGCGAGGGATCCAGCCGTACATCCCCAAAACCTCCCAAATCGTAAAAAACCCTTTCAAAAAAAACCCCACAATCTTTAACCCTCCTAGCCTCCCCTATCCCATCCATTTCCACAAACAACAATTTGAAGCCCTAAACTCGGCGATGATATCCAATTATGCAATGTACAACCCATCCCTGACTCGGAAGATTTTTCTCCCATCCCCAACCCCAAGCCCATCTCAATCTTTAACCTCTCCTCCCACTCCCAGCCCCACCCCATATCCCCCTGGTCCCCGCCGTCTTCAATGGAGATTGTGTTTTCAGAAAATTCAAATGTGGCAAATCTAAGCCCACCGAAGAGTGGGATACCGGATATCAATCCGAATTCTGTGCAATTTATACTTCAAAGAAATTGCTAGAAGTAATGGTTGCAGATTTGATCCAGCTCAGGAATTTTATCATGAATCCCTTGAAAATTCCGGAAATTTGGAAGGACCTCAAGACGTTGGCAAATCAAGGCGAGCTGCGTCTTGCCCACCTCCCTAATGTATCGGATATGAGCTTCCTGACCCCACACCTGAGAGCACTCTTCTTTTGGGAGATGGCTCAACATATAGAGGGGAATGCCGAATTTGTAATTCCAGAAGCATTTGTGGGAATTATAGACCCTCCTCCTATCATACCTCGTAAGATAGAAGTGATTATGATGAAGGGGTTAAAAGTAGAAGTTCAAGCAATGAGTTGGTCGAATATGGTGATAATGGTGCTAAAAAAAACAAGGTTTCGACAAGCGCATTTGACGGTATCTTGGGAACTGGAAGAAGCTGCAGAATAAGGAAGGTTAATGATTTTTTCTCTAGAGCAGAGGTTATGTTTAATGTTCGATCCCTTGATAGGAATGGAACGAGAATTTGCAATGGGGCTGAGGGGAGAAGAGGCCGAACAATTTCCTCTCCCCCCGATAATTTGTAATATGTCTATTCTATATTAGAATACGAGGGGTTTGCACGGGTGTCCTTCCGGAGAAATTTGTTGCTTCTTATCAATCTACACCAGCCTCATATGATTGTCATATCGGAAACTAGAGTGAGTAGGAATGGAACGGAGGAGATCGTGGGAAATCTGTCCTATGATGAATGGATGATGGTGGAACCTACAAGTTTCTCAGGAGGAATAGTGGTTTTATGGCGCACTTTGTTTCGTTTGAGCCCATTAGAAACTCTAACCAGGGAGTTCACGGCATCTTGCAGGTATTTTCCCCTCAAAAAACTTTTTTTATTTCAGCTATTTATGCAAATCCAAAATTTAGAGTCAGGAAAGAGTTATGGTTATATCTTCAGAGTTTGAATTCGATTATGAATTTACCATGGGTGGTGATAGGTGATTTTAACGAGGTTTGTTACCAACATGAGAAAAATGGAGGCGGGCCTATAAAAAATCATAGAGCAAATCTATCCATTAATGGCATGTCATGTTGTAGCCTGCTTGAAATTGGTTTCTCGGGGCAGAAGTTTACATGGTCAAATAAGAGAAATGTTGGACCAATTTTGGAGAGAATTGATAAAGCTTGGGTTTGTGCTGATTGGTTAAGTATGTTTCCTACTGGTTATCTTCGAAATTTACCCATCTTTGTTCGGATCATTGCCCGATCCTTCTTAACCTTGCAAAGTCTAATAGCTTCCAAAGACCAACAGTACTAGTGGAAAAAACCTTATATGTCACTTAGTAACAGATCCCATTTTTACAAAACCGGATCCGAAAAATCCACAGAAAAATGGGAGGGAAAGCTGGGGTGAAGAAACGGATTCAGTCTAGTAGTGAACCGGATTAGTTAATAGAAAACGGATCCGGTTTTCTGTTAACTGATCCAGTTCACTAAACCGGATCAGTTTGGTTTCATGCGCTATATAAGACGCAGCCTATTCCCGTGTTTAAAGCCCAAAGAAATACTAATTATTTAGACCAGTCCCATTTCCACATATCCCCCCATCTCTTACCCATATCTCCCCTTCTCTCTCATCCCCACTAAACCCTAAAAAAATCACTCCTCCATTGTTCGTCTCTCATCAATGCTCCTCCATCCCTCATCTTCTTTACTATTTCATATTCCCTCTCTCATTCCCATAAACCCTAAAAATAACGCCACCATCACCTCCATCTCTCATCCTCTTTCCTCTCTCATCTTTTCTCCTAAAAAAAGGCCACCATCAACGCGCCGATTTGGACACTTTCGATTTTCGATTGAATTTTCGATTATATTTTGAAAACGCCACCATCATCATCTTCTCCATTTTTTCGATTTTTGATTGATTGTTGAATGAACAAATCTACAGCGAGATGAAGACGCTTTTCTCTCACCAGATCATCATCAACCACCAAGAACAACGAACGATAGGGTTTGAGTTTTTTGAGTTTTTGGATTTAGATTGTAATTTTTGAGCTTTCTTAGATCTAGAGTTTGAGTTTGATTTTTGTTTTAATTTTCATTTTCGTTTGTTTTTTTCGTTTTATAATTTATAATATTTGTAATTTTATAAGTTTTTAAATTTTCTGTACAAGTTTGTTATATATATTTTTTAATTTTCTGTCTTAAGTTTCATTTTTTTTATTGTGTATAAGTTTCGTTTTTTGTTTTTTATGTATAGTTTATATTTATTGTCTTATGTATATATGTGAAATTATTGAAAATATTATATATGTGAAATTATTGAAAATATTATATATGTAAAATTGTTGTAAATAGTTTGGTTTTTAATTTCTGTATATATGTTGGTGCATTAAAATATTGTGCAACTCAAATTCTGAGCTTCTGATTTTGTGATGATTGAGGTGTGAACCTGGTGTATGCAAATGAGGGTGACTATGTGAACCTGTGATGATGATATGTGAAGTCAATTTTTTTATGTCATCGTACAACTAACTGATTCGTTTTTTTGTAGAAATCGGATCAGTTTATATTATGATGTTGTGGATACAAGAAAGTGGCGTTAGAAGACAAACTGATCCAGTTTTGATGGAAAACCGGATCGGTTAATTTGATTAATTGATCCGATTTTGCTTCAAAATCGGATCAGTTTATCATTGTTAACAGCTGCTAGCCCACCCCATGTGGACCAAAACCGGAGCGGTAAGCCCAGTTTTGACCGGATCATATAGGCTTTTTCCACTAGTGCAAAGCCGTTTAAATTTGAGCCTATGTGGTGTGTGAATCCTCAGTTTAATGAGCTTGTAAATTATGAGTTGAACAATTCTGTCAAAAATCTCTTTGAAAGATTAAATGACATGTCCCCCATTTTTAAAACTGGAATAAGAATGTTCTGGGTAATATTTTTAAGAAAAAAAGCGAGACTTATTGCGAGAATCGAAGGAATTCAAAAATCTCAAGAGCAAATGTTTTCTACCTATCTTTTTTTATCTTGACAAAAACCTCCAAGAAGAGATCTTTGAAATTCTCCATCAAGAGGAACTTTTTTGGATGATGAAATCTAGGGATAATTGGGTAGTGGAGGGTGATAGAAACACTACTTATTTCCATCATGTTGTGTTGGTGAGGAGGAAAAAGAATAGACTGTTGTCTCTCAAGTCTGAGGTGGGGGATGACGTTTCTGACCCAGTTGCCATTAGAAGCCTTATTAAGAATCATTTCTCCACCTTTTTCTGTACTAAAAAGATCACCTCGTCGAGAGACTGAGATTTCCCCCCTTTTGACCCAATGGAAAAGGAGATAACCTTGTCTGCTCCCCGGGGAAGAGAGAGATGTGGGAGGTTATTTATTGTATGGGGCCTTCAAGGCCCCTGGGCGGATGGGTATCACCCATTTTTTTACAAAAAGTATTGGGATATGATAAAAGGTGTGTTGATTCCGTATATCCAAGATATATTCAAAAACAAAGTCGTCCCTCAAAATATAAATGAAACAATCATTGCCATTATTCTCAAGATAGAAGACCCGACGTCAATCACTCATTTTAGACCAATAAGTCTTTGTAATACCATTTACAAGACCGTGTCTAAAGTTCTTGCTAATAGAATTAGGTCTTCTCTTCCTCATAGCAGGCTCTCCGCAAACCAGAATAGCTTCCTACAGGGCAGAGGTACGGAGACAAATGTGATTATTGCAACTGAGATCTTTCATTCCATGAGTAAGAAAAAAGGGTATAGGGGTTGGTTTATATTGAAGTTAGATCTTGAGAAAGCGTATGACAAGCTTGAATGGGAACTCATTAGGAGTTGTCTTAATAACTTCTATGGCTTTGATGATCAGACCACCTCTTTACTCATGAGTTGTATCACCTCGGTGTCTTCCTCTATTATGGTAAATGGCATCCCTACTGATAGTTTTGAGCCTTCAAGGCATATTAGACAAGGGGACCCAATCTCTCCCTATGTGTTTACTATATGTATGGAAACCTTGTCTATGCTCATTCATGATGCAGTGGAAAAAAAAATTTGGAAACCTTTCCATATGGGTAGAGGGGCGGCCCCAATTTCTCACCTTCTATTCGCCGATGACATTCTGCTTTGTGGGGAGGAAAATGGGAAAAATATCCTGTTTATGAAAAGTATTCTAGATGTTTTTTGTGAGATCTCTGGTCAAACAATTAGTACTACTAAGAGTAAGGTCATTTTCTCAAAAAACACTTTAATAGGGGAGAGGGATAGATTTAATAATACGGTTTTTTCACCATATACCCCCGACAAATTAGAAAATTCACCATATACCCTCAATGTTCCAAACATTCACCATATACCCTTGAGTTTTTGAAAACGCTCACCAAATGCCCTTTTTCTAACTTCCGTTAACTCACCGTTAGCTTTATTTACAATTTTGCCATCATTAAGCCTTAACCCTAATTCTAATCTAACCCTAATCCTAATCTAATCCTAATCTAACCCTAACCCTAATCTAAACCCTAATCCACCCCAGCCCAACCCCCACCCCCTTTGCCCAACCCCCCACCCCCTCCCCCTCCCTCCACCATAGCCCGCCCCCCCCCTCCTCCTCCTCTATTCCACCGTGGCCGGCCCCCACCCCCTCCCCCTCCCCGTCGATTCCCCCACTCCCTTCCCCCTCCTCGTCGATTCCCCCACCCCCTCTCCGTCGATTCCCCCACCCCCTCCCCCTCCCCCGTCAAATTCCCCTAACCCCACCCCCTCCCCTCTCTCCGTCGAATTCCCCTAACCCCACCCCCTCCCCTCTCCCCATCGATTTCCCCACCACCTCCCCCTTCCCCGTCGAATTTCCCTAACCTCTTCGACTTCGAATTCCCTTAACCCCACCCTTCCCCTTAGACTTAGAATTCCCCTAACCCCACCCCTCCCCTTCGAACACCGGCGGAACACACGCACAAATGCGAACACCAACCTATAATTTTGCGGCTGCGAGGGTGGGGCACGCTTCCCAGTGCGGCCTCTCCGTGGAGTAGATCAAACGAGAGAGAAGAGCGAGGGAGGAGAGAGGGTAGGGGGGATGGGTAGGCCGCTGCGCCTGCGAGGGGTGGGGGACGCGGTGGCTGGCGCTATTTGGGGTGGAGGAGGAGGGGGCAGGGATGCGGCGGTGGAGGGGATGTGGAGGGTGGGGGGCTTTCGAATTTCACGGGCTACGCGGGTTGCGGGGCTGCGGGGAGAGGGGGGAGGAGGGGCTGCGGCGGAGAGGGGGAGGAGGGGGGATGCGGCGGTGGAAGGGAGAGGGGATGCGACGGTGGAGGGGAGGGGGTGGGGGTTGGGGTTGGGGGTGGAGGTGTGGTGGGTTGGGTGGGTTAGGGTTTAGTGTAAGGGTAAGGGTTTAGGTTTAGGATTAGGGTAAGGGTAAGGGTAAGGGTTAGATTAGGGTTAGGGTTAGATTAGAATTAGGGTTTAGGGTTAGTAATGGCAAAATCGTAAATAAAGCTAACGGAGAGTTAACGAAAGTTAGAAAAAGGGCATTTCGTGAACGTTTTCGAAAACTCAAAGGTATATGGTGAATTTTTGGAACGTTGAGGGTATATGGTGAATTTTTTAATTTGTCGGGGGTATATGGTGAAAAAACCGTTAATAATATTATGAATATCCCTGAAGCCCAAGATCTTAGTCCTTATCTGGGGTTTCTTATTTCTAGTTCCAGGCCCTCTAAGTCGAAAGTCCAATTCCTTGTGAATAAGATCAAAGGAAAATTGCTAGCTGGAAGACAAAATTCTTGTCTAAAGCTGAAAAGTTGTGCCTCATTACAACTACTCTAAATTATATGCAATGTATTGCGCTTCCTATGTCCATTCTTAATAGCTTCAACAAGGACATTGCTAGATTTATGTGGAGTAAGGACTCGGACAAGAGGAGGTTGCACCTTGTAGGTTGGGATGGTATTTCAAAGGGGGGCAGGGAATTAGATGTGCTAAAATGCTTAATAAAGCCCATATGCTAAAAGTATGGTGGAATTTTCTGAATAAATAGGATAATTTTGCTATTCAGGTCTTGAAGGATAAATACTCTAAGCAAAACAACTCCTTTAAAGCTTTCTCTACGGGGTCCTACTTATGGAAAAGCATGGGAAAAGTGTGGGACATGTTCAAGTCTCACAAGTCTCAGATTATCTGGGGTATTAGAAATGGGGAAACAGTCTTTATGTGGCATGACAACTGGGTTGGGGTCACTCCTCTTAGAAGCATGATTCATGGTCCTCTGCCCAGGGGTGCTGAGCAACTCCATGTGAGTGATTTTCTTGGGGTCTTGGGTGGGATTTCTCGAACCTGTCTTTCCATCTCCTAGAGGAGATTAGAAACTTATATGTGGCAGTTAGGACACATCGTGAAGCCCCATATTTCATCTTCTCAAATCTCTCTCTTGGTCTGTTCTGTTCAACTTATTTTGTCTTATCTTATCTTATCTTATCTGAAATGAGTGAAGATAAGTTGAACATAACCTCTTATTTTATCTTATCTTATATGATGCGATCGATCGATCTTCTCTTATCTTATCTTATCTGATCTGATCTGATCTTATAAAATCTTATATAAGTTAAAATAAGTTGAATTGTGTCTGTTGTAATTTGTACACAGAGGTCAGAGGATGCTTTTCACGTCCTTTGTGATTGTAAACAGACATCCACTTCATCAACGGCTCTCCACAAACCTTCGCCTAACTAAACCTTCGAAGCAAGATCCTACCCAACTCCCATGGCATTGTTATTTGAAAATTTTGGCTCCGGAGAAATGTTTGCATATTCCAAAATATTAACTTGTCTGCGGTAAAGTGCCTCATGGAGGCCCAAGCTATCTCTTGGCAATTCTTCTCCTCCATGGAGCTGTATCTTACCTCCTCAACCCCATTCCCCCCTTCGTTGGTCCCCTCCTCCTCCTTCCTTCAAAAAAAAAAAAAAATCAATTGTGATGTTTCCTTTGTTGGTTTGGGCATGCTTTCGGGTATTGCTGAGGTTGTTCGAGATAACCTTGGCAACTGGGTCTGTGGTTTTCAAAAGTCTTGCAGGTTGAAAACAATTCTCACAGGTGAAATTATGGCCATTGCCATCAGCTTGGAGCTTGCAAGAGATAAAGGATGGAATGCGTGTATAATTTCAACGGATGCAAAACAAGCTGCAAACCTAATTCAAGATGAGAATAGCGCTAAGGATGACAATTTTTTGTTGGTCAAACTGTGCAGGGCCCATATGCAGCAGATCCATGATGTGAGAGTGGTATGAACCAAGAGCCACGAACAAAGTTGCAGATAGACTTGCGAAGATGTGTAGAACAAATCAGTTAGAAAACTTTAAGACTATTTGGCTAGATTTGGAGCTTGGTTTTTACAAGATGTAATTTTGGAGGATAGACCTCCCTAACTAATTATGTAAACCTTGTTATTTTTATGATATTTGCCCTCTACTTGCATAAAAAAAATTTGTTTTGCAAGCATAGTTTCATGTTTTAGGAAAATATTTTGGATTGAAGTGCATAATTTTTATGAGTTTTATTATGAACTTCATGTGTTTTGTATGAACACATTTGAATGTTTACGAATTTTATTTATGAACTAAGAAATTAGAATCATATCTTTAGTTTAATATTATTATAAAGTTTGATCTTTGTATCTATATTCAAATACTTTAGAAGGAGTTTGATCTTTAAATTCATTTTTTTTGAATGAGATATATTGGAGGTGTTACACACCAGCTCTCCGACCTAGGCCCGGCCCTGTATCGGTCCAAGATGGGACTCTTAACAGGGCCTCCCATTTAAATGGGCCCCAAATTTTGAAAAAAAAAACTTACTTCTCTCTCGTGTACTTCTATGTTCTCTCTTTACTGTACTGAGATGACGCTGTTGTACTTCAATCTCTCTCCTTACTTTTTCCCCCTAAATCTCTGAACTTTCTCTTTCTCTCCTTACCTCCATGTGGGTAGGTTTCCCATCTTGTAATTTTTATCTTTTTTATTTTTGAAAAATCATGTTGTCACTTTCTACATATGGGGTCTTGTAAAATCTGATATAATTTCAATATGTGTTTTGTGTGCACTTCAATCTCTCTCCTTACTTTTTCCCCCTAAATTCTTATTGATTTTTATTTGTGTTTTCTGTGTTTGAAGAATGTGCGTTCTTCTTAATTTTGTTGAGTTTGAGATTTTTTTAATATGTTTTTAGTGATTTAATTGTACCTTTTGTTGGAGATTTAGAGTATTAGATGTATTGGTTTCATGTCACGTGGTTTTGAGTCGCAATGGTTATGGTGGCGTGGCTCGAATCAACATGAGTTATAGAGTCTATTAATGTATTTATTACATTGATGAAGGAGCGTTCGCTCGGTTAGAGCAAGCGATCAGAATTGGCAGGAATTTTAAAGAACGCGAAAACTGACAAAAGTGCGCTAGGAGCGCCGGCTCCTGCTTGGAGCGCCCGCTCCAGCAAGGAGCGCCAGCTCCTCCTCTGCGCTGTCTTATTTTCGCGTCTCTTCGGTTAGTTTGTGACGGTTACTTGTCATATAATAATTGATGTTCCTGTATTTCAAAGTACTCTAATTCATTATCCTATACATGTTTATGCAAAGCAACAAGAGAAAACTCTCTCTCTTAAAAAGCACAAGTTCATTGTTCATCACATCAATATCATTCACATACTTATTCTCATTTGACGATTATCATAGTGAGCGTGATCATCGTTGTTTCTTCTTTGTATCTCGAGAGTGAATTCCGTGTAACCCGTGCTCAAAGTAAGGGTCGGAATATTGCTTTTGGGAAAGCGTATCACGCCTAGAAGATTGTTCATTGTTGTTTCTAATAGTCATATTTGAGATCCTTGTATCATCTTTGTAGCATTTCTAACAATCCAAAAGCAATATTTATCGAAGATGACTACGGTTCGTGAGATGACAGCGAACTTTCACAAACTAGACAAGTTTGAAGGCGTTGGTTTTCGTAGATGGCAAATGAAGTGTGGCGTATGTTTTGAGCACTCCCAAACCCGAGGAAGTGGAAAATGAAACTGTTGAAGAAATTAGGAGGAGAAATAAATGAGAAAATGATGACTATATATGTCGTGGTCACATCCTTAACGGTATGCCGATGCTTTGTTTGATATTTATCAATTTGTTGAATCCGCTAAGATTCTTTGGGATGAAGTAGAAAGTAAATACATGGCCGAAGATGCTTCTAGTAAGAAATTTCTTGTAAGTAATTTCAATGCTTTTAAAATGGTAGACTCTAGGTTGGTGATGGAGCAATTCCATGAAATTCAAAGAATCTTAGGGAGTTTTAAGCAACACAACATTGTGATGGATGAGACTTTTGTTGTTTCCTCTATAATTGACAAATTACCACCTAGTTGGAAGGATGTTATAAATTCTCTTAAGCATAAGAAAGATAATATGAAAGTTGAACAATTGGGTGCTCATCTTCGGATTGAAGAGGGCATTCGGGTCCAAGATGAACAAAAGGATGTCAATCCTAATTCTTCCACCGTTAACATGGTGGAGGATGGTAAATCAAAGGAGTCCTCTAATCCTAAGAAGAGGGCTAACAATTTCACCAAAGGCAATAATGGGAAGAAGCCTAAGTTTGGTGGAGGTGCTCAACGAGGTTGTTGGGAATGTGGAAAGCCCGGTCACTTCAAGAAGGATTGCACCATTTGGAAGAAGAAAATGCTCAAAAAGAATGGTGGGAATGGCGAGTCTAGCCAAACCCATGCCAAACAAGGTATGAGTACACAAGTTTCACTTAATTTAAATCTGAACTTTGTGTGCATGATTTCTGAAATCTTTTGTGTACAGGATGATTGTTCATGGTGGATCGATTCGGGAGCATCAAGACATGTATGAAAGGAGCGGTCTCTATTCAAGACTTTCAACGAGGTTGAGAATGGAGAAGTTCTTTACATGGGCAATGATTCTACGGCTAAAGTTCTAGGTGTAGGACAAGTAGAATTAGTGTTTAGTTCCGGAAAGCCTCTTATTTTAAGAGATGTATTGTATGCTCCGGAACTTAGGAGAAATTTAGTCTCCGGTGCTACCATGAATCGATTAGGTTTCAAAATGGTGTTTGAAGCTGATAAATTTATATTGTCTAAGGGTGGTACATTTGTAGGACTTGGTTATCTTTGTAATAGCGTGTTTAAACTTAGTATTTCTAATGCTTTGAAAGATACTTTGTTTGTTGTCAATGACAATTCTTCTCTATGGCATAATAGACTTGGTCATATTAACTATAAAAAGTTGTATTCCATGCCTAAGCATGATTTGATCCCCTCTTTTGATCCAAGTATAGAGAAGTGTAGAACATGCATGTTAACAAAGATAACTAGAAAATCTTTTCGAAACAATGTGGAAAAAGATACTTCATTGCTTGATTTGGTGCATAGTGATTTATGTGATTTCCATAGCACCCTTCCTTAAGGAACAAGAAATACATGATAACTTTTATTGATGATTATTCTCGGTTTTGTTATGTATACTTGTTGTTTACTAAGGATGAAGCCCTTGATAAGTTTAAGATCTATAAAAATGAAGTTGAATTGCAACTAAGTGACAAAGTTAAACGGTTTAGAACCGATAGGGGTGGTGAATTCTATGACCCGAGTTATTTTCAATCTACCGGCATTATACATGAAACTACCGCGGCTTATACACCACAACAAAATGGTATAGCGGAAAGAAAGAATAGAACTTTGCAAGAAATGGTAAATTCTATGTTATCTTATTCAGGTTTAAGTGATGGTTTTTGGGGTGAAGCTATGTTAACGACTTGTCATATTTTAAACCGAGTTCCAATGAAAAGGAACGAGGTTACCCCATATGAACTTTGGTATAAAAGAAAACCAAACTTGATTTATCTCAATGTTTGGGGATGTAGGGCAATTGTAAAAGTGCAGGAACCCAAACGTAAAAAGTTGGGTGAAAGGGGAGTTGAGTGCATCTTTATAGGGTATGTTCTTCATAGCAAATCCTATAGGTTCTATGTTATAGAACAAAATAACATTTGGTCAATTCACACTATTGTGGAGTCAAGAGATGCAATTTTTAATGAAAATAGATATTCATCAATTCCTAGACCAAAGGATATTACTCCTAATACCAATATTCAAGCAATTGATCAAACTAACATTGATCAAGGAGTTGGACCTGATCAAACTAACATTGATCAAGAAGTTGATGAACAAACTCTTGATGAGAATGTTGCATCAACATCATCACAACCTAGGAGAAGTAAAAGGGCAATAAAAGAGAAATCTTTCGACCGGATTTTCATGTATATTTGGTTGAAGGATCAAGGAGTTCCATAGTGACTAAGTTTCCATATATCTTTAATGTGGAAGAGGATCCTTTAACGTTTAATGAGGCTATGAGGTCTCAACATGCCGCTTTTTGGAAAGAGGCAATTGATGATGAGATGGATTCCATCATGGGAAATAACACTTGGGTTCTAGCTGATTTACCTCCTAAGTGTAAACCAATTGGGTGTAAATGGATTTTCAAAAAGAAAATGAAAGTAGATGGAACTATTGATAAGTTCAAAGCCCGTTTAGTGGCTCAAGGTTTCTCACAAAAACCGGGTATTGACTATTTCGATACATATGCACCTGTTGCTAGAATCTCCACTATAAGGTTATTAATAGCTCTTGCGGCTATTCATAAGATTGTGATCCATCAAATGGATGTCAAGACGGCGTTCTTGAATGGAGAACTAGAGGAAGAGGTTTACATGCGACAACCGGAAGGGTTTGTCGTGAAAGGTTAAGAGCATAAAGTATGCAGGTTGATTAGATCTTTGTATGGGCTAAAACAAGCACCAAAGCAATGGCATCAAAAATTTGACGAGGTTGTGTTTTTTAATGGTTATAAATTGAATAATTCAGACAAGTGTGTTTATAGCAAATTTGATGACAATGGTAATGGTGTCATGATTTGTCTATATGTAGATGACATGTTGATATTTGGAACGAATTTGTCACAAGTTGAGTGGACAAAATCGTTTCTATCTTCACAATTCTCCATGAAAGATTTGGGGGAGGCAGATGTCATCTTAGGGTATAAGAATTAAGAGAGACAATGAAAAATTGATTTTGTCACAATCTCATTATATCGAGAAAGTGCTCAAGAAGTTTAATGTTAGTGATTGCTCTCTTGTTTCAACTCCTATGGACCCAAGTGAAAAATTGTTGTCGAATGATGGCAATGCCATGTCTCAACTTGAGTATGCGAGGGTTATAGGTTGTTCATGTATGATATGACGAGTACTAGGCCGGATATTGCGTTTGCGGTAGGGAAATTAAGTAGGTATACTAGTAATCCTAGTATGGAACATTGGCAAGCTATTCGTCGAGTGTTAAAGTATTTGAGGAAAACCATGGACCATGGTTTATCCTATAGTGGATATACTTCGATTTTAGAAGGGTATTCGGATGCAAGTTGGATCTCTAATAGAGAGGACCATTCCTCCACAAGTGGATGGGTATTCCTCCTTGGGGGAGGTGCTATATCTTGGGCTTCCAAGAAACAAACTTGCATTGCAGATTCTTCAATGACATCGGAGTTTATCGCTCTGTCATCGGCAAGCAAAGAAGCCGAGTGGTTAAGAAATCTCATGTTTGAGATACCTTTGTTGCCAAAACCGATTTCACCTATTGCTATACATTGTGATAGTGATGCAACATTAGCAAGGGCTTATAGTCAAGTTTACAATGGTAAATCAAGGCACATCGGTGTGATACATAGCTATGTCCAAGGATTGATCAAAGATAGTGCTATTACAGTTGACTATGTAAGGACTACGTATAATCTAGCAGATTGCTTCACTAAGGCTTTAGCTAGAGAAACGGTAAAGAGGATGGCAATCGGTTTAAGATTGGTGCCATTTGAAAATCACGAGTAGGGAAATCTTAACTTAACGCCCAATAAGACGTTGGCTCTTGAGTTCAATAAGATTAATTTCCTTATTTAATGATTGAAAGAACTAATATAATTATCCAAGGTAAAGTTCTTTAAATCTGTGATGGTTTAAGAGGTTGTATAATCTTAATAGGTCTCTTGACATTATGCTTTATCACTGGAGCATGTTTCTTCTAAGAGATCTACCTATGTAAGTGCGAGGTTTGGCCGCTTCAAGGAGCTAGTGGGCATAGCTTTGATGTACTTATGAATGATACGGACACATGGCTATTTTAGTGTCAAGTATATAATGAGAACAAGTATTTAATCTTGTGTGTATAATATCTTCAAGTGTTCATTATGTATTGCTAATGGTTCAAACGTTTAACGACACCATTTGGATACGAATTCTTGGAATGTGTATTGTACTAAGTGGAAGTTCAAGTCTTTGTACACTTTCATTTATGCATGAGGTTGTTTTTTGTAGTGATGATGTGTGTGCTAGAAATACAATTGGATACTCTAAATGGGAGAGGATTGTTGGAGATTTAGCGTATTAGATGTATTGGTTTCATGTCACGTGGTTTTGAGTCGCAATGGTTATGGTGGCGTGCCTCGAATCAACACGAGTTATAGAGTCTATTAATGTATTTATTACATTGATGAAGGAGCGTTCGCTCGGTTAGAGCGAGCGATCAGAATTGGCAGGAATTTTAAAGAACGCGAAAACTGACAAAAGTGCGCTAGGAGCGTCGGCTCCTGCTTGGAGCGCCCGCTCCAGCAAGGAGCGCCCGCTCCAGCAAGGAGCGCCAGCTCCTCCTCTGCGCTGTCTTATCTTCGCATCTTTTCGGTTAGTTTGTGACGGTTACTTGTCATATAATAATTGATGTTCCCGTGTTTCAAAGTACTCTAATTCATCTTCCTATACATGTTTATGAAAGCAACAAGAGAAAACTTTCTCTCTTAAAAAGCACAAGTTCATTGTTCATCACATCAAAATCATTCACATACTTATTCTCATTTGACGATTATCATAGTGAGCGTGATCATCGTTGTTTCTTCTTTGTATCTCGAAAGTGAATTCCGTGTAACCCGTGCTCAAAGTAAGGGTCGGAATATTGCTTTTGGGAAAGCGTATCGCGCCTAGAAGATTGTTCATTGTTGTTTCTAGTAGTCATATTCGAGATCCTTGTATTATCTTTGTAGCATTTCTAACACCTTTGAATATTTTTTTGAAACAATTTAGAAACCCGTAAGATAGCTTTTATAGGGGCCTATTTTCGACATTAGCACAGGGCCTCACTATTGTTTGGGCTGGGGCTGCTCCGACCCTCTGAAACTGAACCCTCATCTCCGCCACCAGTCCCACCATGAAGGGAAAGTTTGGTTAGGTTGTAAAGAATATTGTATACCAATGAAATGGAAGTTTTATTTGTTGCATCAAGTTTGCTGTTGAACTTTCTATGGGAAATATATCATTTCGTATCCTCACCTTTCTATCTGCATAATTTCCTCCATCATCCAATGATGTTTCAGTGAAAGTTGTTGTGCTGCGTCTCGCCACTATAGGGTTGGCTCGTGGTGTGTTGCGTACTTGCGTTGTCACATCGCGGTGGTTGTCCCTGCCTGGTTGTTCCCTCCCCTTCTTGCTCTGCTGCTGTTGTGTGGTGTATATATATATATATATATATATATATATATATATATATATATATATATATACATAGTCATGTTAGGTCTTATTTGGTTCGTCTCATTGTGTACATATGAAAAAACAAATTTTTATAATTTTTACTAATATGTAATTAAAGATATTAGTAATACAAAATATGCATTGGAGAAATGGAAAATCTAATAACGGACGGAGGGAGTAAGTTAATAGTTTTATTATCAAAGAATAAACTCAAAAAATATAAATATTCAAAAGAATATATAAAGAAGACGAGTAAACTAAAGATAATAATAGGTCAGGCTTGTTCCTAAACAGTTCGGTAACGGCTCGGTCATCGCTTGATCAAAGCTCGACTCGGTCACAACTCGGTGCATCAAGTTTCAAGCTCAGCTTGAGTTCGAAAAAACTTAAATGAACACGAGCTCTCGAGTCGAGCTAATAAGAGTTCAGGCTTGGCTCAACCGATAAGCACCTTTAGATGGGACATGTTGCCAAAAATAGAAACAACTACACTGTGTAAATTAAAAAGAAACGGGTCAAAAAGAAAAGTATACGTAGATTACCAAGAAATGGATCAAAAAGATAAGTTATATAAAAAAGAAATGAAGGAGTAGACGAAGAGTTATAGTTATAGAGGTCACATTATATTTCCTAGAATTTTTCGCACGCTATGCATGCGTGTCATATTAATTTTTTTTCTCAATTAGTTATTAATCAGTGTTACAAAAATATTGATTTGAACAAACATTTATATTGTTTTTAAATATGTTTTTCTTAAATAAATGTTTCGTTATTTTTTCATTATTATTCAAATATAGTATTGAGAGAAAGAAATATAAAGCAAAAGAAAGATTGTGCTCAAATAAAGTGGAAGAATTTGTGTATCAGATTCAGTCGTTAAATATTAATAAAGTGGAATAGTTTGATTTATATAATAGAGATTATCGAATAATAATTAACATTTAGGTTTTAAAAATATTACCACTATAATTATTAATATAAAATTCAAGTTTTTATTTTTATTTTTGATTGTATCAATCAAGTTATACTATCAATTTAATTTTTGAACGTAGTTTTTCACACACATGTATGAAGAGGAAATCATTCTTCTTAATTTAATATTTAATTGAAATTTTCGATTCAATTTCATTATTAACTTGTTCAATATATATGACAAGTAAGAAGAAAAAAAAAATTAAGTATATGGTAATTTAAATTCATTAAGGGTATATTAGACGTTTTGAAAGGGAACACCATCTTCCTCCCCTTTCACTTATATAATAGATAAAAATAACTAGTTTAAATGAGAGTGGATTAGAAAAAAAATATATATATTAAAAATTGAAGTTAAAATTAGATCAAATCAAATAGGTAGAAATAAAATGAACTAAACATTGGCTGAGAGGCTGAGACTATTATTAATATCAAGAATTAGTAAATTTCCTTTTTATTTTACAAAATTGACATATGGTACGGAGATATAGTACTAACTGAAGTTGCAGGGGATACAGATGAATTTAGATCCAAGGGAAGGGTCTCGTTGCCCCCCCCCGGTTTCTTGCTTACAAATCTTGGTCGAGATGCTAGGGGCAGCCAGGAAGCTAGGATATTTTTGGATGGCTTATGGGATAAGCAGACTCATATGGGAGGGGCAGCTTGAGTGGCGCAGATGTTATTAGAGCAGAAAACGTATTCTCAAAGTATTTGTTTCTTTGGACACTCAGCTTTTACAACATAAGCAAAAGCTTGCCTCCTAGCTTTACTCTGGGCGAAAGGAACAAATCTCTCACGGCTACTTCTCTATACGGACTCGCACAATCTGGTTCAAAGAATCGAGTACTTAGAAAATGATGGATATCTCCTTCAACATACCGTAAACGACATTCGAATGATCGCTCGTAGTTTCCAAGTGGTGCCGGGTAATGAAGGTAAGCGGACAAGCGGTTGTCCCGGCACATGAGTTAGCAACTCGTAGTCGTAGAACTAGAATTCCTATTTCCAACTACTAGTTTGTACGTTTTCTAGCCAAAAAAAAAAAAAAAAAAAAAAAAAAAAAGAAGTTGCGTTTTACTCACTTGAATTCTATTGGATTCATCAGATTTGAACTCATTCAAACTTAAATTTTATAAGGTGTTAAAATAAATTTAAGTAAACCTAGCATGACTTATCTAAATCTACTAGAGATGCAAAACTTATTTTTGTAGAGGTGGAGAGAACTCACCCTGAATTTAAAACAAGAACACACCCTGAATGGAAAACAAGAAGAGCTGGAGCCATTCTTGAGCGCGCTGGAGCCATCGTTGAGCGAGCTGGAGCCATTCTTGAGCGAGCTGGAGTCATCGTTGATCGAGCTGGAGCAATCATTGAGCTCCTGGAGTCGAGCATCAGTGATAAATCCGTCTAAGATGTCCTCTAAATCATAAGCCAAATCTTGGAGATCTTGAAGCCACAGTTTGACAGTTTCGCTGTGAAACTGCTTTTGCTCAGCGTCACTTAGGACTGCATTGATATATCTCAATTTGCTCTCCAATCCTTCAATAACTTCGGGTTGTATTCCTTCAATAACTTCGGGTTGTATTCCTTTTTCTCGATGTAGGAATCGGCGTATCCCTGCCGATGCCAACTTCTCAAATACTACTTGAAGTAAAGGTGATATGAATACCCCTACTAGGGCTATCTCCATTTTTATCTCTTTTTTCAATGTATTAAGGTTGAGTGTGAATGGACTTCATTCTCTAAGTTTCTACAACTTAAGTAGCCTCAAACTTTCATTTATTAGGATGATCATTTGGTGGTTGTAGCTCATTTTTTTTTTTTTTTTGAAATAATTTAGTGATTAATTGTAGCTTGTAGGACCAGAATTGACGATAGCATGCATATACATTTGCACACATACCTTATCTCTTCTCATTTCAAAAATGCAATTAAAAGTTCTGGTATTTAAGTCCTGTTTGATAAATTGAGATTTGGACATGAAATAGATATCCACTAATGTTGGTTTCATGAGAAAGAGTGTTTGAGCTAATAACTCTTATTTTGAAAATACTTATAGCTAGGGGCCTAGAGAATTCTTGTTGTGAAAGATGATTAAGCATACTAAGGTCAAATAATGCTATTTATATGAAAATACAATAAGCTATCTCAGCTATTTATCATACTCCCTCCGTTTCATTTTAATTTACCCACTTCACTTTGGGGGAGAACCAAGGAGAAAGTGCAAAAGTATGAGAGAGAAATTGAAAAGGTGGAGAGAGAAATTGAAAAGTGAGATAGAGAAATTAAAAAGTGGGTTAAAATATTAAAAAGTAGATGACATGGGTGAAAAAAGAGGAGAAAGTAGATGTGACATGTTACCAAAAATAGAAAAAGCAACAGTGTGTAGATTAAAAAGAAACGGACCAAAAAGGAAAGTGTGTAGATTAAAAAGAAACGGAGGGAGTACAATTTTGTACTAGCAACTAATACTATCATTTACCTAAATTAACTAATATAATTAGGCATTATCTATCAATTATATACTCCCTCCGTCCCACAATATAATGCTTGTTTATTTTTTACACGGTCTCCAAGACGGATCTTTGACCTTCTATATCTTCAATTCCTTATTGATAAAAAAAATAAAAAAATTGATATTATGAAACTACATTTTAAGGCGATTCTAACAATATCCCACATGAGTATGTTTTCTTGTATATATTAATGAGAATATTTGGTCAAAGATTTTAAAGTTTGACCCACCTAAAATGAAATAGGCACTATATTATGGGACGGAGGGAGTAGCAAACAGGCCCTATATTTCTTTAATAGTTTTGCAAAATATCAAAAGTAACTTTCTCCTCATTAATGGGAGGCAGTTATGTGAGAATTGGGTGAGAATTCAGGAATCATTAGTTGAATTAAATGGGGTTGTTGAATTAGATGGGGTTGTTGAATAAATGAAGTAGGTGAAAAAGAATTAAATAATAGCAAAGTATAATAAATGAGAAGTTTTTTTTAACAATTTGAGTTATGTGTAACTTGTTATGGCATTTCTCTAAAAAGAAAGGTGGTATGTTGTATTTACGAGGTTAAAATTGAAACTATTAAACAATAAATAAATATTAATTAACGCATGATTATATCATAAATTCTTAAACTTATATAATTTTTAAAAATATGTTTAATATTTAGAGTTCATTTATCATACAACCGGGTAGGGGTGCTAACGAGCCAGGACGGCTCGCAAACTATTCAAATTCGGCTCGGTCAAAGCTCGGCTCGGATGGGATATTCGAGTTCGGGTTCGGCTCAAGACCTTAACGAGCCGAGCCTGAACCTAATAGAGTTCGGCTCGAAAGCTCGCAAACACGTTCGATAAAATTTAAATTACTATATATATTTTAATATTTAATCCAACTTGGACCTTAAACAGTAAATAGTACTCCACTATGCATTAAAGTCCCACATTGGTTAAGAAAAGAAGCACCAATCTTATTTTCTTTATAAATAGCTACTACTCCTTACCTTTACTTAGAGTTTGATTTTGTAATACCTCCTTGGTTGGAAAACAAACTTTATACTCTATTTTCTTCATAAAAGGAATGAAGTATATTTTAAAATATTTGATTATTTAATAATTAAATTATTTAATAATTGATTATTTAAATGCACTTAGAGTCTTGTTGTTACAAGGTTGAAAGTTTTTTAAATAAAACACGAAGTCCCACATCTAAACTTTAGTGAAGTTAAGAAGGAAACCATGTTGTAAAAGAATATGTAGGGTGAGTTTTTTTCTTAAACAAAACAAGGAGTCCCACATTGAAATTTTAGCAATGCTAAGAGGGAAACCAAGTTATAAAAACATATGTAGAATGAGTTAACAAAACATGGAGTCCCACATTGAAAACTTAGCAATGCTAAGAGGGAAACCAAGTTATAAAAACATGGGTAGGATGAGTTTGTTTTTCTACAATAAACCATGGATTCCCACATTAAAATCTTAGCAATGCTAAGAGGGAAACCAAGTTATAAAAGCATATGGTGGATGAGTGAACAAGCTCACCTACTTTCTTGGGCATACTTGACCTATACGGTTGGGCCATACTTACCCTATACGGTTGGGCATACCGCCTAAGTGTAGTTTTAGTTATTTGAGTCGGGCCTACACGGTTGGGTCTACGTGGTTGGGCTTAAGCCCAACTTTGTCAAACTAAGTTTTAAGCCGAGCCTCGAGCCGAGCTTGGACATTGTCCTCTCGAGCTCGAGCCGAGCCCAAATTTTGGAGGCTCGTCGAGCTTCGAGCTCGAGCCGAGCTTGACTTCCATTAGTTTCGAGTCGAGTCGAGCCTGAGCATGTTCGGTCTCGGTTTGGCTCGTTAACACCTACAACCGGGTGTAACATGTGCATAGTACAACCAAGACTAATTTTTGCTCATGTGCCCATTTGGAACTTCGCTTTTTTGTACATTTTGCTCATTTGAATTTTTTCAAATTAGCAATGAGCAGAAAAATAGCTTTGAGTGTACCATGCTCACGGTACACGTGGGCGTATGATAAAATTTTTGTAATACTTATCTACAATCCTAAAATCTCTATTGATCTAATTCTAGCACGCTACATTCATGTAATAATACGTATAGGTGTCAATTCACTTAAACGATTCAATTCTAGTTCAAACCAAACAGTTTTGGGAGCTTTGCCTCTGTTCCAGCGATCAATCGATTCCTTAAGCATGTCAATGCATGTTGCAGCTATGGCTGACTTATGAACTATGTTTCATATGAATTTTTTGAGGTCAATTTGTTACTTGAGAAGGGCAGTTAATCTATGACAGATATTTCCTTGTTTCTCGCCTTGTGCACATTTAATCCTTTGTTTTAGTCAAAAGTTGTTCATTCATAATAAGCATTGTTTTGCCTCGTCAAAAAAAATAAGCATTGTTTTGGATGAAATGATGTTGAATAATATTTACACATATTATGGCTCAACTCATTAATCATGTTAATTTCTTAAGTTTGTGCAACTTCTCTTGGGTAGGGGTCAGGAGAGATGAGGCCAATCCTAAAAAACTTTGTATCGCCATTTTTATCTCTTTTTCAAAGTATGAAGGTGGAGTGTAATTAATAATGGCCTATAAAATATTGTGGGGGTTAAAACGTAAATTCGAAGGTGCGCACGGTTGCACCTTCCTCTAGGTGCGCACGCCGCACCGGTACAAAATGGCACCGTGTTTTGTTATTTCAGTTAACATTTGCAGTTTTGGAATGAACATTTGTAGGACCTACCTCAATTTCTCTTTCCGCAACTTTTTCACCTCATGTGCGTTGTAAACGAATAAACATCCAGTTTATTCCAATGGACATTGTAGTATAATGAACACGCGCTATTGTTGATTGAACATTTGCAATTCCGGAATGAACATTTATGACAAATTTAGTGTAATAAACACATTCTTTCGTTGAGTGAACAATTATTCCAACTTTGGATTGAACATTCTCAATAATTCCAAAATTCAAGTATGTTTAGGAATTTTCAAAATTCAAATTCCCGCTGATTTTCAAAATTCAAAATATTTTTCAAATTTACTATTATTCATTTCTCACTTGATTAACATACTATTGATTCAAATTGTTAGTTTGGTCATCTAAGTTCTTCAAAATGTTCTTTCAAATTACTTATATGTTCATTGTGATGAATATTTATGTTGTCATTATTATTTTTTGTAATGTACAAATATGATTCTCGCAATGAACAAAGATACTATCTATAATGAATAACCCAACTGAATAGTTATATAATTATAAAAAAAATAAGTAATTAAAAAAGATGGTTAATTCAAAATGTAGTATGTACCCAAATATAGAAATATAACCAAAATAATACAATATATCCTATATGAACACCAGAGTCTTACAAAGAACATGTATTGCTAATTAAACACTATTGAGTTCATTAAGAATATATTCTTGCTTCGAGCTTCCTTCCATTTCCGATTGAAAACGTATATCATTGGTTGTCCGAACTAGTCGAATTGAACCGATACAAGAAAGGAAAAAGCGGTAGTTAAAACAAAATTATTCAAGTTCATAATACAATGAACATAATCTTTGAAACATACTATTAACACATTCTAATAACACAATGAACACCCACACACAATAAATATATGCCCAAATATAACGCGCAAGTGACTAAAATGAACATGTTAGTAATTCAATGAACATTAGCCTAAAAATGTGCATCTTGTATTTGTAAATAGTACAATAAACATCACATAATCATACAAAGAACATATGAACAAATATATATCACACATTTATATACAAATATATGATAATCAATCCATCATCAATTCACATCATTTCATTGAATATTTTACAGACACATAATGAACATATGACTGAAATGCAATAAACATCTCGACCAAAGCATGTGGTTCGGTGAACATATGCTAATAGGACAGTGAACACATGCCATAATTCATGTTATTAATGCAACTAATATGTGTCAAACACACAATGAACATATGAACAATCGTACCTAACATCTCGAACAAAACATAATAAACATATGGCTAAATATAATAAACATATGACCAACACGAATTCAATGAGTACATTATAATAATACAACGAACATATAATTACAGTACAATGAACATTACCTGGTTTTTTTCTAGATGTCGAACTTGTTCATCTCCTTTGTTCATTGGGCTCTCTCATTTGTTCATTGGGACATCAATTGCAAGGTTGTTTTCATTTTTTCACAAACCACTATCAAGATCTTCAATAGAAAATAGGAAAAAAAATAAGAAATAAAAGTGCAAAATGTAAAAAAACATTCTATTTTCTTATCAAATGCATAGATATAATACCTTATGTTGTCGATTTCGCTTTGCAACTAGTTATGTTCATCTTCATATACGAAAATTATGCAAAAAAATGAAGAATATGAAGAGTTTGATGAGAGAAGTTAGAGAGGTGTTGGAGGATTTGGGGAGAAGAGAGATAAAGTCTCTGAAAATTTGTGTGGGAAAATGAAAGTAATGAATTCAAAAAATAGGTTTTATGTTTTTCGTTTTCATTGGAGATCAACAGATGTTCATTCCGTGCGTTTTTGGTTTAATAAATCTGCGTTTTATGCTTTGGGATGTTGTGTTTTGGATGGTGCGCACCTTCCCCTACGTACACCCGTGCGCACCATAGACGGATTTTGGGTTAGAATTTAGAAACCTCGCTGCGATGCCATATAAATTTTGAAAATAATGATATCATTAATGAAGTATGAGCAGTATATAAATACACAAAGTATGTAGCTAGGTAGTTATAGAAGATAATTAAGTAAGATTACAGAGATTACAAAGAATATTTAATTTCAAAAATTGGTAACAATAAATCCTCTTAACTACCCTCGCACAGAGTCCACACCCAAAGGCCCATTGCAAGCCAGACATCTCTAAAGCCCCCCTCCCTCCCTCCTAGATCCCAAGCATATTGTTGATTACAGAATAATGCTAATATGAGATAATACGCTATACAAGATAACATTTGACTAGGAGAGAGAATAGGTTGTTCCCACAACCACCGAGTTGACGAAGTCAACTCTTATCACCTACCACCTCTTTTTTTTAGATGTAACATTTGATTATTTTAATCCACCAAAAAGACAAATGTTACCTCTAAAAAACCATATCACCTTCCAACTCTTTTTTTTTCTATGCAACATTTGATTATTTTAATCCACCAAAAAGGCAAATGTTGCATCTAAAAGAAAGGAAGTATATTTACTTATGAATTTCTACAACTAAAGTAGTCTCAAAGTCTCAATCATTAGGATGATCTGATTGGTGATTGTAGGCCACAATTGACGACAACCATGCACATACGGTTCCACACATATCTTATCTCTATTTATTTCTAAAATTTTATTTTAGATTAGGATAAAATGAATTTGGTACACAATAACTTAATTATTGAAGAACATATATCGTATCATATAGTCGACTTTTTATTTTATATAATAGTCAGTTATTATATGACATAATCACCTTTTGTATAATTTATTTTTGTATGATATTGTCAGTTTTCTCTGTTGTACTTGCTTTTTTGTGATATAATCAGTTTATTGGATCCACAATAAAACTGTGAATCCCTTCCACTAAAACTTGTTGCAGATGAAATGCGAGGTTGTGAATAGGAAGATGAGGAGACTAACCGGGAGTCAAAAAAGGAGGGAATCATTAATAGGAGGGAGTTGTGTGAGAATTGGGTGAGAATTCAGGAATCATTACTTGAATTAAATGAGAATTAGACGGGGTTGTTGAATAAATGAAGTAGGTGAAAAAGAATTAAATATACTAAGTACAATAACTTAGAAGTTATATCGATTGTAGGGCCACAATTAATGATAGCCATTAGCCATGTATAAACATTTCCATTTTCCACACATGCTTTCCCACCTTTTTATCTCTTTTCATTTCAAATTTACTCGCTCTCGTGAAAAAATGTTATAAAAAGTTTTGACATACACTTTAGAAAATTTACTCTATACTATAAGGGAAGAGAGGAGCAATGGTGTCTCCATCTGAAATCTCATTTTTACCCCTTTTAAATAAATTATTTTTTAAGAAAAAAACTTCAAACAACACTCCTAAACAACTCAAAGTCAACACAATCAATGCAAATCAACAAAAAATGGACAAAATTGTTTTAAAAAAGGAAATTCTCAAACAATTCAAAGTCATCACAATCAACATAAATTTGAGAAAATAATTTTAAATAAGGAAATTTACCATAAATTTAAAATGACACATTTAAAAACATACATATGATTATACATTGATTAGAAAAGTCCATAAAACAAAATTAGAAGTGTGTTATTGAAATACATTATCGATAATAATGTAGTGTGTAAAAACTTGATGATGATTTATAATGTATTTAGAAACTTATATATTTTTTATCAATAAAATAAGACTCTTTATCTAAAGGAACATTATCGAACCATCACATAGTTTCAACTCCAACTATATGTTAAAAACAACAAAAGGTTAGTGATATATAATTTCTAATTGCTTTATGCATTATACGTGCTTCATTGATTTCAAATTATTTACTCATTAAAAAAGCACAATCAAGAAGAGCTGAAGTTATTGAAATGCTATAGACAATTACATGGGGAAAGAAAAAATTTAAAGGGTTTACTGCGAAAGAATAACCAACAAAGAAAGTAATTAAAGCACGCATCGCGTGCATAGATTGCTAGTGTTAGTACTCCATCCGTAGTTTTTCTTTTGCTTGTCTTTGTACTTGTTTAATCATTAATATTTTTAATTATATTTTTATAAAAAGTTATTAAAAGTTGTAATTTTTGAATGTATATATCAAGACGGTCTAACTAGATTCTACATGACTATGTTTTTCTTATGTAAATACCATAATAGATGGTGAAAGAGTTGTGTGTGAATAGAGTAAATATTCATATGTTGTAAACTTGTAATAGAAAAAGAATGTTAAAAAAATTTTAAAAAATAAAACCAGGTTATGTCCCCCTGTTTTCGTCTAAAAGGAAACCAACGCACATGGCGTGATAAAAAGAAGTACTTTTAGCCCTTCTTTTTTTGCGCGGTTTCAATTCACTCCAACTCACTTCAGTTAAGTCCAACTTACTTCAATTCAATTCAGTTCACTTCAACCAAAAGAATAGTCTTATTCTTTTTTGGACTATTTGAGAGTCATTGATACTGAAAATTTAAAGGGTTGTACCCCATTCTAGTGGTGCAACTAATTTGACCTTGTGAATGAGTCAATTGTAGCAAGGTCTCGAGTGATGCCACATCTTTTGGAACGCTATTTAACTTAAGGTTTGTTCGTGGCAAGCTTTTGAGTTAAGAAAAATAAAATTGTTTTAGCTTTTGGAACGCTATTTAATCTCAAAATAATTATTGATTGATAATTAGAGATGAATGGTCAAAGATATGTATTGATAATCATGAAAGTCAAACAGTTGCAAGTATTGCGAAACATAGGAAGTGCAATACAAGGCCATTTCATAAAGTAAAAAAATTTCTTGGTTACCAAATATAAATTGTCAAAACACAGGGTTTTTAATGAGAATTTGATTATATAAGAGAACGTGGTCCCAAATCTTATTCATATTTAATTATAAACAATTAGATCTAATGGGACAAGTAGCAAGAAATAACTATAGTTGTGGATAAGGGTGTTAACGACTCGGGGGTGGCTCGCAAACTATTCGAACTCGGTGCGATCAAAGTTTTGGTCAAAGCTAGTTTTGACATGGCTAGATCCGAGTTCGGGATCAACCGGAAACCCTAATGAGTCGAGTCCGGGCCTAATGAAGTTCGACTCGAAGCTCGCATATAGGTGCAATAAATTTTGAATTATTAATTTATGTATTTACATTTAATCTAACTTGAACCTTTCTGGAATTAAAAATCTAATTTGGACCTTAACTCCACTAAAAAAATATACTTCCTTCGTTCTATGATAAATGAAACGATTACTATTTTAATTTAGGTCGTTTTAAAGTAAATTTAACAATACTTTAGTTGGTATTTTCTTCTCTCTATCTCTCCCCTCATCACATGGGTCCGTCTTTTTTCATTCTCTTTATCTTACGCCTAAATTCCCGTACCAATCCCCCTATATTTCATATAAAATATAATGAAGGAAGTATAACCATATCATTCAAATTTGCAATATTTTACTATTTTCTTAGATTAACGACTCAAAAGTCTAATCATTTTCGAATTCAACTCATTTTGAACTCAAAGTATAATATTGTGTTCGTACTCGACTAATTTACCAATCCTTATGTTTCATTTAAAATGGATCGAATGAAGTATGAGGGCCCAGCTCCCCGACCCAAGTATCCAACCCATTCCAATTAAAATTTGAGGAGAGAGTGTTTGTGGTCTTTTGGCACTGCCAACCTCTCGTCAACCACAGACTCCAATCCCTAGATCCCTCATTGCTGGTTGAGGAGAATGAGTTCTCGCCTCTTACGGGTCTGATATTGCCATAGGAGAGAGAGTTCCCCGCCACCATTCCACCACATCTCCACTGGCGCTCTAAACAATCTATGGTCTGACCAGTGGCTTCTTGGAGGAATGGCGTTTTGCTATTATTGTGGCCACGAGCAGTTGCTTCATGGAGGAGGAGTGGCGCCCGATAGGTAATGCTTTATAATGCATGCCAAATTCGTGAACCTTTATTGAGTCGAGACGAGGCTTAATTACTTCTTTCGAGCTTGAGTCGGGCCATGATTTTTCAGCTCGAGTTAAGCTCGATTATTCTCCTTTATTCTCAAGCCGAACCGAGCCTACCCAGACTAAGCGGTCTTAGTTTGCCTCGTTGATACCCTTAGTTGTAGGAAATTTACTATGTTGTTTCGTATTGGAATATAAGGAGCACTACAAGAGGGGGGTGAATGGTTGTGTGACTATTAAGTGTACTTTTTGCGGAATTATAAAAACAATGAAAGAAACACACCAAGGGAACACAAAAGAAATTTACAAGGAAATTCATTATCTCAATATAAGGAGAAAAACCTCGACCACAAGGGATTTTAACTCACTCCACTATAATAGGTAATGACTATGTTACAATCTATTACACTTTATAGAGTTTAACACTTAAGTTACTCAACGAACTCAAGCTTCAAACAATAGTTCCCTCTAACTGTTGTTCTCTCAAACTTCCCTCGAAGTTCCCTCTCTTGACTTTACGCTTCACTCAAAGCATACACTCTGTCTCTTTCTCAAGCTTAGCTTCACTTAAAGCTTCTCATACAATAGAAGAACCCACTCTAGTTTTCACCCCAATACAAGAGTTCGCTCAAAAATTTTAACCCAAACTAAAATTATGAATAATACTAGTTGGAACAATCACAAGTATGATGAAGGAACAAAAATAGAACTTGTGGAACCGATGTGCAAGACTGTTTTTTAGATTCTTGTGGCCCCGTTTTTATAACAAAATGAGGCCCCTATTATATATAAGTATAAGCACAATTCAAACAACGTAACTTCGCTTTTATTATAAATATGATCCTAGTATCATGAAGACACTCCATATGGGAGGAGAGCTGTTGCAACAATAAAATCTTGATTGTCCATATTTTTATCATTCTCAATATCAACACCAACATTTGGATTTTCAATAGGAACTTGTGGTGCTTTAATTACAAATTTATCTAATGCTCCTCTTTGTGACCTCTGTAACTCTTCAAAAAAAAAATTTCTTACGTTTCTCATAACCAGACTCATGTTTTTTAATGCTAGGGGCCATAATATGCAATTAAAAAACAGGGAGATGAACATGCAAAATTAAAATGAAAAAGGATTGAAACAACCCGATGTCTTGGTAATTTGGATTTTGGCACTTCATAGTAATAGCATCATTGCATCGGTAATTCCAGTAGTACTGCAATTTCGTAATAGATCTCAACCTTCAAAAAAATAGTTTTTTTTTTTAAATCTCAAAGTAAGGAATGCCCAAAAACAAGTGGCATAATAATTCAAGAAACCTCTAATTGTATTCTATAATAGAGTTGTCTCTTCCTTTTTAATAATTCATATAATTTTGTATAGTATGCTATTAATTTATTCTATAATGCATAATTAGCTAGTGGCAGACTGCAATTTAGTGCTCCTATAATCTAACAATGTTGTATTTCTTCCTTAGTTCCTTTTTCATATCAATTTCTTCTATGATGCATAATAATTCACGAAAACAATCTACTGCTGCCCAAAATTTAATAATCTATTATATAATCTAACAATGTTGTTCTCATCTAGTCATCTCCCTAATTATTGCATTTTAATCCAAAACGACAAAAAAAATCTGCAATTTTGTAATTAAAATATTGAAGGTGAATAGAAAAATATACTATTATTATGGTTTTAAATAGATTTTTAGGTCCAGTTAGGTTACATTTCTAGTTCATATTAGAGCATTTATGTGCATATTTGCATGATTTTACTCAAGTTTTGCTCTACTACTCCCCGTTTGCGTGTTTCGATGATTTTCAGGTTATTTTGATGTAAATTGATTATGATTATTTAAGATCAAGCCTATTAATCATTGAGGATTAAGATAGCTTGCACAAGGATCACCATGCATCCGTTTCGGACAATTTCAGTTAGAATAAAGCAAAAAGTTAGTGAAAGAAGTGCCAAAACTAACACTTGTTCACCATTTTGATCATAACTTTTGAAAGAAAATTGATAATCAAGAAATTCCAGTTGGATTGGAAACTAGACTTTAAATAATTTTCAATGATAGGTCACACACCTCAAACAGACTTTTGGTTTGAGAGATACAACCTTCACAAGTTGAAGCAAACTCGCAGTTTTCCCGCCTGATAGGATCGGGCGGTTTAGCCAGGTCGGTCCCGAGAACATATTCATCTGGCTGCGTTCTAGAGTTGAAAACAAGAGGACAAGACTTCTGTCGATGGGATCGGGCGAGCTTGCCCGATAGGGCGGGCGGTCCGTCATATTTCCGAAATAAAGAGCTTTTCGCCAAATGGGGTCGAGCGAGTTGGCCCGACCACCGGTTGACCCGGCACGCGTATTTTAATAATTTCTGGGTTATTTTTGTTTGACTTTTCCTTTATCTTTTAGGTTTAGTATAAATACGAAAATTAGAACATTACTAAGACATCTTTTATTCATCTTTGTTTGAGCCCTTATTTTTCATAGTTTTCTCTAGAGAGTTATTCAAGAACCCTAGTATATTGCTTTTCGCTTTGGATTCAAGATCAAACCTTTGGATTATTTGCAAGTTCAATATAGTTTTTCAGTTTGGTAATCTTCTTTATTGCTTTCTCTATTATTGATTAGATTCATTTCTTAGTTAATTGCAATTATTCAAAGTATGAATTTTTATATTGATTTTGTTATTGTTTTCATAAACATGAGTGAGTAGCTTTATTTCTAGAATTGTGGGGGAATCTATGTATGCAATGAGGGATTGATAGATTAGTATAATTACCTTTTATTTCAATTGTTTCATGTGGTTGAATAGTTCATGCTATTTTTATAAATTAGGCCTGATTTGTATTTCTACTATCGCAATACTGAATCTGCTTCGAGAGGAGAGGTACCGTATATGCTTTCAATCATTAGGCGAGTGATCCTTGACCATACGAGAGCGGCTAGGTGATCTTTGAGGGAGGTAATGTTCGAGAGAAATTACATGTGCCCTAGATAAATTAACTTATTAGGTAGTTGTTATTCGTCCCTGATTTCCCGAATTGTATGCATAGTGATCCATAATCCTAGTTCTTTATTAATTGATTCATTCCCTCGTATTTAATTTTGTTATATGCTTAGTTTAGTAACACAACCATTTTCATCTAATTTAGTCAGTATAATATTAGAATTCAGATACAATAATATAACTTTTTTCCTGTGGATTCGATCCTGACTTCCCTTACTACTAGTTAGTGGACCTTAGGTTATTTTTGATTAGGTGATACGACTTTAACCTGTCAAATTTTGGCGCCGTTGCTGGGGAGAAGGTTTATTTTTATTTTATCTGAATTATAGTATTACACTAATATACTCGAAGAACACCTGTTCTTTGGAGCATTTCACATTTGTTTTTGTTTTTGGTGTATGAGCAGGAAATTAAAATCCCCAAATCTCATTCCATTTGACCGGGAATTTGAGAAGACCGCTCATAGACTCATAAAGAAAACTAAGCAAGCAAAGTTGTCTGCAGGGACACCTTCCCAAAAGACACCTTCTCCACCACCCTCACCGCACCAAGAATCCCCTGTCACACCTATTTCTCTTAAAATGGGTGAGAATGTTTAACCAACCTTCAGAGGTTATGCACAACCATCTCCTGATAATGTGCCCACTGGGTACGGTTGCCTACTATCGTTGCTGCAAATTTTGAAATCAAATCTCATGTGCTGAACATGGTTCAAAATAATCAATTTGTTGGGTTACCTTCTGAAGTGTGCTACTCAGAAACAAGCTGGTGTTTCTGTTGAGGAGGTGAAAATGATTCTATTTGGCTTTTCCCTGCGAGACAAAGCTCTATTTTGGTACAACAAGTTGCCTGCCTCCATCACCACTTGGGCAGAGTTATCAAAAAATTTCCTCATCAAATGGTATCCATATCAAAAGACTGCAGATATGCGTCATGAGATAGTGACTTTCACCCAAGATCCTGGAGAGTCATTATATGAAGCTTGGGAAAGATTCAACGATCTGCAGCGTCTTTGTCCTCATCATGGTTTTGACAAGTGGTATTTGTGTCAGATTTTCTACACTAGAGTTGATGCAGATACGAGACGGGTAATTGATGGAGCTTCCGGTGGGTTCTTCATGTATAAGGCCATAGATGAAGGGTATGAACTTCTGGAGAAACTTGCTTCTAATCAAGCGTCTACCATTCGTCCTTCTATGAAAAGGGGAGGCAAACATGATGTTGAGGCCATTTCTTTACTGTCCGGGAAACTAGCTGCTCTAACCAAGAAGATCGATTCTTTGAAGCTAGGTAATGACTCCTCCCACATGAGAGTTAACGTAATGGCTAGTGTTTCTGGTTACAATGCTTTCATATATGTGACGCTTGTGGGATAACTAGACACAACTCTCAAGAGTGCTCCTCTTTTCCACCTTCTAGTGAGACAGTGCACGTATTCCAGTCACAACACAAGCCCCAGTTCGATCCATACTCCAATACATACAATCCTGGATGCGAGATGATCATCCAAATCTCTCATATAGGAGTAATAATGTGTTGAAGCTGCAACAACAACATTATCCACAACTTCAGCAACAACAACAGTCCATACCACAACCACAATTTTCGCAGTATCAGTCACAACCACAAGCTCCCCTTGGATTTCAGAGAAATCAGTTTCAACAGCATCACATCACACCTCCTTCAGACCCAGCTATTGCTGAACTCAAAAATCTCATGTTGCAGTTGCAGAAAGGTATCCTTTCCTTTCAAGCAGATACTAGGTCTCAATTTGAGAACTTGCATGCTCAGAACAAGCTACAGGGGACACATAATAAGATGTTGGAGTCACAAATAGCTCAGCTGGCTAGTTCTTCTGCAAGTAGGCCATCTAGGTCATTTGCCTTTGCAACTAATGCAACCAAGGGACACTGCCGATGTTATTACCCTTCGAAGTGGAGTGCAGTACGATGCCCCGACAATGCTAGAGGTGGAATCATCAGTTGCTAAGAAACCACAGAAAGTGCCTAAGGATGCTGAACCTCAGGAAAAGCAAGGAGTTGTAGACAAGACTACGGAGGTGACGAAGGAGAAAACTGCGACTCCGGTGATCAAGCTACCATTCCCAAATCGGATGCTCAAGAAGAAGCTTGACCACCAGTATGATAAGTTTTTAGAGGTGGTAAAGAATCTGCAGGTAACATTTCCTTTTCTTGAATTATTAAATCAAGTGCCTACTTATTCTAAATTTTTTAAAGAACTTTTGATGCGGAAGAGGACTCTCAATGAGGTGGAACCGTGGCTTTTACTTGCGGAATGCAACGCTCTTTTACAAAACCACTCTCCACCTAAATTGAAAGATCCAGGGAGTTTTTCCATCCCCGTCACGGTGGCACCATATTCATTGACAAAGCTTTTATGTGATTTGGGTGCCAGTGTGAGTGTCATGCCTCTTTCCATCTGTAAGCAATTGAACATGGGTGACTTAAAATGTACTACCATTACTCTGTAAATGGCTGACCGTTCTGTTAAATACCCCTTAGGTATATTAGAGGACGTTCTGTTAGAGTAGGTAAATTCTTTATCCCCTGTGGGCTTTGTTATTTTAGACATGGCGAAGTAGATACCCAAACCCCCATTATCCTCGGGAGACCTTTCCTTTATACTGATGGAGCAGTTGTAGATGCTAAAAGTGGGAAACAGACATTGACTGTGGGGGATGATAAGGTTATGTTTAGCCTGCCCAATGCCCCTAAAAGCCCAATGCTAGAGGAATCATGCTATAGTGTTGATGTTATAGATGAAGCGATCCATGATTGCATGCCTCATTTCCCCTCCCGTGATACTTCAGATGATGTGCTTGTCTTAGACTCTATTGCAGGTGAAGAACATTTTCTAACGGTCTTGAAGACTCACAAAAAGGCAATTGGGTATAGCACTGATGACTTGACAGGAATAAGCCCCGTCTTTAATGAGCATCGACTTCATCTAGATGAGGGTCACCGCCCTAGCATTGCAGTCCAACGCGGGTTGCAAGGGGTGGTACATCACGAAGTTACTTAACTGCTAGATGCAGGTTGATGGACAACTGATGTCCATGTCCCTTTCCTTCCCCTTGTTGCAATGAGGGTATTGCCAAGTTCATCTTGGGGGAGAATTTTTGTAAGTGTTGCTTTTCTTTTACTTTTCTTGTGTTTTAGATTAGTTTAGTTAACTTAATTGCTTTCAAAAAAATGAATAATTCCTGAAAAATACAAAAAATACGAGTTGAATATGGAGTGAATTGATTGCTTCCCTATGCCCCATATTGTGCTTTGAAAGAAAAATGATTTAACTCACTACACTTTGGATAGTTGAGCATTTGTGATTGTGATGTTGTGATGTGATCTCTGACTGCCTTAATCTTGAATGAATATTGATGATAAAGCGCTTACTTTGACTGCATGCTTGAACTGGTTATACTGTGAGGATTCATTGTTGCCTATGGATTTACATCCATATCCAGTCTATTCTTATGTGTTAGTTCCTCGTAGCATTCTGATCTTGATTTTGGCAATGTACTCATTGATTTCTGGTGACATTGGACATGTGTTGTGATAGAGGCGTTCTTTTGTTTAATTTTATACCTCAGAGTTGATAAATGAATTAATTTCCCTCCTAGCCCTGCTGAGCCTAATGACTTTTTATTTCGATATTAAGCCACATTACACACCTTGAGCCTTTACAATGATTATTGTCCCGAGCCTAGCTTGGGGGAGCAATTCGTTAGGTTGATACTATGATGTGTGGGTGATTTTGTGGGTTAATTGGGAATAATGTCTATATTGATACAAAGAAAAGAAAGAAAAAGAAAAATAAAGTGAAAAATGATAGTGAAGAATCTAAAATAATTTCTATGATCTTCACTCACTAAATTTCAAAAGTGTTGGAAATTATGATGAAAGAGACAAGTATTGGTTGGTTCGTGAGATTTCAAAGTTGGTTATTGTCTTGGTCATGTTATTGAGGTCATGGGAGTTGTTTCGGCCATATCTAGTCTTATTACTAGTGTTTTTTGCTCCACTTTCTTGGCTTTTCCAACACATTCCCTAAATAATTTCTTTACCTTTACCCGAGTCCCATTACAACCCTGAGAAAGACCTCTTGAGCACGTGTTTGATTGTTTTCTGGATTGATATTGAGTCAATTTGCCAAAGTTAAAGAGTAAGTTGTTATTTGAGTCGACCTGACTAGGATGAGCGATATTATACCTTTCTAAACACATGAGAGTGTAAGTGGGAAGGGCTATTATGGTTGGGTTGGTGAATGTTCGGGCACATAATATGCCTGGCACAAAATTGAGAGGAGTGACACCTCGGTGAGCACCTTTTCAAGATTTGCATGTTATGTAGGGCAGTTGCATTTGATGGTTTGTTTAGGTGATTGGTGGTCAGGGTGATCTGAGCAACTGAACTTGAATTTTGCTTGCTTGAAGGATTTTGAGTTTGAAAATGTTTGAACCTGAACTTCTTATCTGAGAGGTGAAGCAATTTTATTCATATTCATGTTGTGCTTTGATTGGGGACAAGCAAAGGTATAGCTTGGGGGAGTTTGATGTTATGGTTTTATATAGAGTTTTAGGTGCATTGGTTGCATTTCTAGTTCATATTAGAGCATTTAGGTGCATATTTGCATGATTTCCTCAAGTTTTGCTCTACTACTCCCCGTTTGCGTGTTTCGATGATTTTCAGGTTATTTTGATGCAAATTGATTATGATTACTTAATATCAAGTCTATTAATCATTGAGGATCACAATGCATCCGTTTGGGATAATTTCGAGTTAGAATGATGCAAAGAGTTAGTGAAAGAAATGCCAAAACAGACACTTGTTCACCATTTTGATCATAACTTTTGATAGAAAATTGATAATCAAGAATTTATAGTTGGGTTGGTAACTAGACTTTAAGGACTTTCCAATGATAGGTCACACGCCTCAAACGAACTTCGGTTTGAGAGATACAACCTTCTTAAGTTGACGCAAAATTGCGGTTTTCCGCCCCGATAGGATCGGGCTGTTTAGCCCGATCGGGCCTGAGAACATATTTATCTGGCTGCGTGCTAGAGTTGAAAACAAAAGGAAAAGACTCCCGCCCGATGGGATCGGGCGAGCTTGCCCAATCGGGCAGATAGTTCGTCATATTTCCGAAATAAAGAGCTTTTCGCTAGATGGGGTCGGGCGAGTTGGCCAGATCGGGCAGTTGACCCGGCACGCGTATTTTAATGATTTCTGGGTTATTTTCATATGAGTTTTCCTTTATGTTTTAGGTTTAGTATAAATACAAAAATTAGAACATTACTAAGACATCTTTTATTCATCTTTGTTTGAGCCCTTATTTTTCATAGTTTTCTTTAGAGAGTTATTCAAGAAACCTTGTATATTGCTTTTCGCTTTGGATTCAAGATCAAACCTTTGGATTATTCGCAAGTTCAATATAGTTCTTCAGTTTGGTAACCTTCTTTATTGCTTTCTCTATTATTGATTAGATTCATTTCTTAGTTAATTGCAATTATTATTCAAAGTATGAATTTTTATATTGATTTTGTTATTGTTTTCATAAACATGAGTGAGTAGTTTTATTTCTAGGATTGTGGGGATCTATGTATGCAATGAGGGATTGATAGATTAGTATAATTACCTTTTATTTCAATTGTTTCATGTGGTTGAATCGTTCATGCTAGATTTATAAATTAGGCCTGATTTGTATTTCTACTATCGCAATACTGAATCTGCTTCGAGAGGAGAGATACCGTATAGGCTTTCAATCATTAGGCAGAGTGATCCTTGACCATACGAGAGCGGCTAGGTGATCGTTGCGGGAGGTAATGTTCGAGAGAAATTACATGTGCCCTAGATGAATTGACTTATTAGGTAGTTGTCATTCGTCCCTGATTTCCCGAATTGTATGCATAGTGATCCATAATCCTAATTCTTTATTAATTGATTCATTCCCTAGTATTTAATTCTGTTATTTGCTTAATTCACAACCATTTTCATCTGATTTAGTTAGTATAATATTAGAATTCAGATACAATAGTATAACTTTCTCCCTGTGGATTTGATCCTAACTTCCCTGACTACTAATTTGTGGACCTTAGGTTATTTTTGATTAGGTGATACGACTTTAACCTGTCATATACCCAGCAATAAAAAACAAAACAAAAAAAAAATAAGAACAAAAAAAATACCTGGTTTCACCAACAATAGCTAGCTTGATGATGAATACTGGAGCTTGTAAGTGGTATAATTTCTTCTTTCTCTTGGTATATTTGCAATTGAGATTTTTCTTTCTCTTAATAAACAATAAAAAAAATTGGATGAGATTGATGAAGAAAGGTTGAGCTTGAATTGTGTTTTATAATTGGGGAAAATTGTAGCCATTTGACACACATAATCTGGAGATCTAGTTGAGGAAAAAATTGATTTACTTGTTCAATTGAAATAAATTCAAGAATTTTGAAGGTCTTTGCCAAAATTGCCATGATCACTGCTTCCATAATTAAGAGAGATAAATCAATGAAGGATTTGAAGCGTGACTTGGGGAATGACAATTTGTAGCGTGATTTGGGTTTTTTTTGGGAAGGAGATATCAGTTGTGGAGGAGAGAGAAATGGGTATTCTTTTTAATTGACAAAAATATTAGATTTCTTCAGCTGGGCTTACCTCAAGTTTAGGCCCCTAAAAAAAGTGGCCATGTGTTGTAGACCATTATGCACGGGATGAAATCCGGCCTACCGATATGGTACGGTACTGACTTAATTTGTGAAACTAAAGATAATAACTTTGTATATTACTTTCATAAGTTAGACACACTTAAAACTAGATTTTAATGTACTAGTTATAGGCAAACTACTCTGTCTTGGATACTCTTCAAATAACTGACCACTAAGCCTACAAATTAGGACATTTCCTCCATCATCCTTTACTTGGGAACTAACTCACTAAGCATACAAAATAGGAATAAATGACTCCACAAACTGAACGTAATATTTAGAACAAGGTTAAAAGGAAATGTACAACATTTATTTTAATTAATACTGATTAATTAAAACTACTTTTTTATAAGGACTCTGAGAAGATAAAAGTTAATTCTTTTATTTATTTTAAATAAAATCTTATTTAGATTTTATCCTAAACTAATTTTATCTAATTAACAACTTTCCTTAAAATCAAATAACTTGATTTATTCTTAACCACTAACATTTACCAACTTACTAAGGGGCCGTTCGGGATTGTTGTGATTTTGGTTGTTTCCGTTTTTTTTCCTAAAAATGAAAACAAAACGTGTTCGGCAACTTGCGCTTAATAAAACAAATTCTGTAGATTTCCCCATAAACAAAACGGTAAAGTACAAACCACTAAAAGTGGTTTTGGAAGTTTTGTTTTAGAAAATCCCGCAAATCTCTCACTCCCTCTCTCTCCTCCCAACCCCCCCTTCTCTCACTCTGTTCTTCCATTCTATTACTGAAATTTATAAACCCTAATTATACTCAAGAGGTAAAGATTCTTGGAGTTGCTTTCTAGTACAGGTATGGAGACTTCTCTTCTCATTTATATTAATTTTTTTTTTTTTACATTAATTGTCTATTATTCTCTTGAATTGTTACTTCTCTTTCTTGTAGAGATACTTGAATTCTTTGTTATTACTCAAAATCTTCTGAAATTTTGCTTTAGTTTCGAATTCTTAATAGTTCAATTCATACAGAATTAGGCGTAATAAATTGGTAGCTATGAGTGAAAATTCTAAGAAGAAGCTTGAACTTCTTGAGAAGAAGTTGAGTGCTACATCTACTAGTATTCCCATGAATGATAGTAATGATGGTGGGCATCAATTGAGGGAGGACCATGATGATCTTCTTATAGAATGCATTGATACATTAAGTGGTCTTGAAGGAATTGATGGGGCTTCATTTACAAAGGCGACTAAACTAATACATGATGATCCATCATGGAGGAAGATATTCCTACGTCTGTCCGATGATAGAAAAGTTGATTTTGTGCTTAACATTTAATCATTTGATTACTCTTTTTAGTGCATGTTTAGATGAGAATAATTTATATATGATCATTTGATTATCTATCTTTATAAATAAAGAACTTACATATTGTTACATTTGGTAATTATGAGATGAAAAATGCTCATTGCATGTCATAGAGTTATATATTATTTTCTATTTAGTTATATACTTATATTTATATCTTCCTCATCTTTCTTATTACTTTTATTTATAAAGTTGCAGATATGGATTTAGATATTGAAGATTATTTTTCAGACTCAGATGAGGAGGATTTCCAACAATTAATGACTATTTACGTTAACCTACAAAAAAATGCATTTCTTAAGGAAAAACCATGCCTACAAAGGATTTCAAAATTGAAAGGACACCAGTTTGTCCTAGAGCTTCTAAATGGTCATCCAATGACATGTTTTGACTTGCTTCGAATGACTCCAAAAATCTTTGTCAACTTGTGTGACGAGTTAAAAAAAAGAGACAAGTTGAAAGATTCCAAATTTATATCAGCTCAAGAACAGGTTGCAATGTTTCTTCTTATAATATCTCATAACTGGAAGCAAAGGGTTGTAGCAGATAGATTTCAACATTCCTTAGACTCTGTTCATCGTCTTTTTCGAAGGGTGTTGTATGCCATTTCCTCACTATCAAAGCATGTGATTATTCCACCATCATTTGAAGAAACTCCTCCAGAAATTAAAAATAATCCAAGATATTATCCAACATTCAAGGTATGCAATTTCTTTTTTCTTTCATATGTTTTTTACTCCATAAACAAATATATGAATTTTTTAATACTAATGCGCATGCTCAATAATTATAAAATGTCCATATAGAATTGCATTGGAGCTATCGATGGAACTCATGTCTCAGCACGTGTGCCACAAGATCAACAAATTCCTTACCGTGGGAAAAAAGTAGACCCTACCATGAATGTAATGTGTGTTTGCTCATTTGACATGAGATTCACGTATGTTATGGCTGGATGGGAGGGAACGGCAAATGATTCAAGAATATTTTGGGAAACGATCACAAATAAAGAAGACAATAATTTTCCTATGCCTCCTATTAGAAAATATTATCTTGTTGACTCAGGATACACAAACATGCCTGGATTTCTTTCTCCATATCGTGGAGAGCGATATCATCTGCGTGACTATAGGGGAGCAAGGAATCCACAAGGTCCGGAGGAGATTTTTAATTATACACATTTATCATTGCGTAATGTCATTGAAAGATGTTTTGGAGTGTTGAAAGCAAGGTTTCCCATTCTTAGAGACATGCCTTCCTATGATTTAAAAAGGCAAAAGTATATAATATTGTCCTGTTGTGTTGTCCATAATTTCATCAAAATGTGCAAGGATGGAGATCCTCTCTTCATACATTATGCAGATGAAAATGTGGAGCTTGAAGATGACATAGTCACCACCAATGCATCTGAGGACGAAGTAACTCCTAGTGTTAGTCAAAGTGAACTTCGTCGGATGGCAAAATTTCGAGATCGTTTGGCTAAACGGTTATGGGATAGACAAAATTCTTAATGAGAACTATATTTTTCTGATAACATATTGTACTTTTTGTTTACTATTCATAATTTTATTTTATTTTTGCTTTCACCTTTTATTATAATACGATGCTCTCTTATTTATAAGCATTTTATTTTTTATAAAAAAGAGGGGTAACAATAACAATAATTGGCAAACAGAGATATAATTATGTATCTTTCCATCTATATAGTGACTAAAATTATTGATGATGATTTTTTTAAATTTCATGTAACAATGATCTACCATTGAAATTTTATTTTTGGTGCAAAAGAAAAATAATTAATAAAAATAAATTAGTTAAGCATTGCACAGCAAAATTTAATCAAAATGTACATTAACTAAAGGCAGGGGGTTAATAGATTCTTAAAGGGTAAAGCATTAACGGCCCGTTTGGTTAGTGGTCATAAATAGTGGTAATGGTAATGAAATTTAGTGTAAATTTGTAAAGAAATTCTCATGTCAATGACCATGGGAATGAAACTATATCACAAAACATGGGTTTCACTTTACAAATTTCCATTACCATCCAATACCACCTTCCCAAGTGGTAATGGATGGTAATGAGATTTTAGGAAGAAAATGGATATCTTGTGATGGAGTAGCATTAAAATAGGTAATGACATTGGAATTCTAGTACAAATTTACACTATAATGCATTACCATTCCCACCATTTATGGCCTCTTACCAAACGGGCCGTAAGTATAATAGAAGTAGCAGTTGTGGAAAAAAGAGAACCAAAACTTAAATCAGTTTTCTAAAAAATGAAAACAAAAACTAAAATCAGTTTTCAGTTTTTAAAAAACAAAAACTAAAATCAGTTTTCAGTTTTTAAAAAACAAAAAACTGAAAACTAGCAACCATGCCGAACGGGCCCTAAAAGATTTAAAACACACGTTTATTGTATTCTAACTCAAGAATTCTCTAATTGCGTTCATCAATCCTTTAGACTCAACTTTGTTCCTAGAAACAATTGCAAGGGAACAATTCCCAACTTAGGAACAACTCCTACTCTCCTAGTTCTTTATAACATTAGTTCCTTTATACAATATTGTTACCATGACACAATACCACAACTTAAGTTAACAATTCCCTACCATACTTTGTAGTTCCTTACATGAAGCCTAGTTGTACATTCATACAATTAGACTTCTTCTCATGCAGTTCCAGCTCAAGCACTTCTTCTCTTCTTCTTGGAATTTCCACTAGAAACTTTGTTTTAATATCATCCTAGGATATTACTCAAAATCATGTTAGTTATTATTTACTTTGGTTTGTCATCGTTAAAACTATATTGGGTCAACATTTCGGTATGGAATATCTGGTAGGGTGAACCATTACCTGGTTCGAATGAAATACACCGGTTGGTACCTACAAAAGAGAACACGTAAGCTAACCTCAAGGGTGAGTCTGAGGAACGCCCCTCCAATACTTAAGTTAGTAAAGCAAAAACCCTGAGCTCTTAAGTACTGCTCAATTTTAAGTCAAACGTACTTGAATTACTCAGATCATGGGTATCCTATAGATACTGAAAGTCTTTCACTATCATTAGCTAGGAAAGCTCCTTATTTGTTCGTCCAATACTTATCCTTTAACCCAATGTCTTTAGCCCATATATAGGTCCCACTCGTATCAAGCCCAGGCCCAAAGCACAAGGCATGCAAGGATCATACCGGCTTTCTCTAATCAAACTGGCATGGACAATCAGTTCCTAAGATCACGCATAATATCCCGAAAGAATATTCACGGAGGTGGAAACGGTCTAATGGACTGGTATAGAATTTGGACGACCCTCATACATATGCCTTAAATAGAAATATCCAAAATGAGCAAATAAAAACATAGAAATAGGTTAATAGTTGTATAATTAACAAAGAAAGTTAACAAGATAAAAACCATTGATTGAATATAATATTTTCATAATACTTCCTCTATTTCAAAATACTTGCTAGACTTGCTTAAAATAGAAATGTCACGATACTTGTTATATACCATAAATAGACTTCTTTTTACCCTAGCTTTTCTAATATACTTTCAAAAGCTGGTGGTCCCCCAAACCCCCACCTTTCCTTTATAATGTTCATACTTTTTTCTTAACAAATGTTTTTTTTTAATTCAAAAGTGACATTCCCCCACTTTTTCTCTCTACCTTTCTTAGAATTTGGAACTCTCCAGTTTCTATAAGTTACAACGGAGAAAGAAATATTTAAGTCTAACTAATAGTTGTACTTTAATTATGTCTTAAAGTTTTTTATTTTAAAATATTAAATTTACTACCAATAAGCTGCCTCCAAAATATGAAAGGGGAAGCAGAATAGGTAAAAGAACTTTATAAGTTACCTACAAAAGGTGGGTAGTATTTTAAGATACAACTTTATCATAATATACCTAGGTGTACCATATGTATAGTAAACTCAAAGTTTTTTGCTCATTGCTCATTTGAATTCCTCCAAATTCAAATGAGCACAATTCACATAATAGCTAGATAAAGCTCAAAATAAGTGAAAGGAGGTATTGGGTGTATGGTGTACCTTAGACATAATACATCTGAATGTATGATAACTGCTCTCATCTTAAGATTGAATTATGCTTATCTTGAAAAGGCAAAAGAAGCAACAGCTACAATTTCACTATTAAGGATGGGCATGTGTCGGGTTTAGGACGGGTCCAGCCAGACCCAAACCTGTAGATTATGATTTGAACCCAACCCCCCTAGACCTACGGGGTCTAAAAATTTTGGACCCTAAAATGATAAAATACCAAAATAATAGTCTAATTCTTGTACAAAACATTCCAAATTAAAATATCAATTACATGTTGGCTTGAGTCTCATCGGCGAAGGATAAAATGAGAAGTTTAGAGCTAGAGAATTTGAGTCACTTGACTTAATGGTTGCATAAAAATTTAAATGTTAGGGTAAAAATTTTCTACTCTATGCACCTAATGCAAATGATAAGGTCTATCTTTTAAGCAAATTAATTAACATTAGCATAATTTTAGGGAGAATCTTCTATTGTAGTTATTTAATTGGCTTAAAAGATAAGTCTTATCCTTTGCATTAGATGCATAGAATAGAAAACCCGTATTATGTAAAAGAAAATGGGTCTGTAGGGCGAATCTCAAAATTCTAGACGTAGTTCCCTTAAAAATGGATTGGATCCAACCGGATCTGCGTCGGGTCTTGAGCTATGCCTAGGACTGTGCACCGGTCCAAAACCGGATCGAACCGGAATCTCATTTTTTTGGACCGGATCTGAATTATCCTGTCCGATTACGATCCAGACCTGTCCGGTCCGGTCCGGTTTCGTTTCGATTTGGACCGGACTTTGTGATTTTTGCAAAAAAAAAATCGTTTTTTTTTTAAAAGCTATTTTTTTCCCTTCTTCCTAATACTTATTCATGAACTATTTTAACCTCCTTTAATGATACTTTTACATTACTAATAATTTTAATATAAGTTGTTGAAAGTTTAATGAAACTTTTGTTTAAAAATAAAAAATAAATAGCATTTTTTAAAGTAACCGGTTTTTCCGGTCTAAAAGGAAAATCGGATTCCAAAATTTTGAGGACTGGGGATCGGACCGGCAGCCACCGGTTCCGGTCCAGTTCCCCTTTTTTTGTCCATCCAGTCCGAAACCGCACACCCCTAGCTATGCCCATCCCTATGAGCTATGACCACAACTCCAGTACTCCACAGGTCATTTCACGTAGCGGGAGGAATATGACCGTTGTCATAACTCATAACCCACAGAAATATAACCGTTACAAATTTATACCCGTTAACATAGCTCACAATTCAAATATCAGGCGATCACCCTCCCCTGTATTTCCAACTTCCCATTTTCTTCTCCCTCTAATCACTCTTTCTCTCTCCTCTCGATCTGAAATTTCCTTTCTCTTCATCTCCTGCAATTGTTTCCTTATCTGAATTTTATTTCCTGCAATTGTTTACTAAACATATATCTGAATTTTGTTACAATTCCATCCCTTTTTCTTTATTTTGGTCCTCATATATCAGTACAAAAAAAACATGGCAAATTCAAAAGAGACCCACATAGTAGAAATCCCAGTACACCAAGAAAACTATCAAAATCAACAAACAAAAACAGCAATAATAATCCAACAACACCCCATGATGGAAATCTCCCAAAGTCCAGGTCATCTCCTCCTCCTTAAACTCTGGCAAAGAGAAGAACACCTCTTCACTCGTCGTATCTCATTAAACGAAACCAAATTAGACCATCTTCGCCGCGAGATCTTCCAACTATGCTGTTATTTCCTCGTTTTCCATTCCTTCATAAGCACCCTACTCTTCACTTCTTCCTCCACGGGTGACGCTCATTCGAGCGTCACCCGGTGTCACAAATGGTGGGTACCATCTATACTTGCGGCCGCGACTTCGGGTGCTATTGCTTTCTTAGTTCAGGTGAAGTTGTGGAGGTATTGGAAGGTGACTGAGAGGTTGAGAAGAGAGAAAACTGATAGTAGGACACTTGGGAGATCAATTCAGGAATTGAGAATGAAAGGGGCTAGTTTTGATTTGTCTAAGGAGATGAATTTTGTAAATAGCAAAAAGGCTAAGAAAAGTTCTAGTGTTGAGATTAAATGGAAGCCTAAAATTTGGTGTTCTAATAATTTAGTTACTTTTTGTTTAATCTTATTTGCAGGTTTTGCATTTCCTGCTCCCAAATTGTTTCTTTGCATCATCTAATTTTGGTATGTAATTTGATAGTAGACTAATATGATGATCTTATTTTTCTGATATATTTTGTGACATTTTTTTTGTTTCTAATTTTTGCAGGGAAATGCTGGACATTGACATTTTTGAAGTTGAGGGATGAAGCATAATGGTCCGATTGACTAATTTTTTACACAATAAATTAGATATTTTGTAAAGAAAACAAAGCAAATGCTTCATACTTCATTTTATGTTTATTGATGTCAAATGGGAAAATCTAGGGGTGGGTGCAATTTATATAGTTAGAGCACCACTGCTTGTGTGCTTCCATTATCTTTAATGGGATAATTAGGCAATTCATCAATTCTTTTATTCATCTAATTTATACAAAATTTTGGTTATATATTGACATGTTGTTACTTTTATTGTTTTAATGCTTTATATAGAAGTATATTAACCTATTTGGAGATTAAGCCTGTGCATCTTTGTCCAGTATTCGAACAATTCTAGCTAACTGGATAAAGTCCTTAATGTACTAATGGTAGATTATAACTTATGTTGCTCGAACTCTTCATTTCACCTCAAATACCCGTGTCGGATACTAGGATATTGCTCAGACACTTCATTTTGGGCCAAAGAATTGAAATGGTTCCAAAACGTAGCCAAGTTGGACACCTGCACACGTACTTTGTGTCGGACTGGTAGCCCGATCAAGCAACATAGATTATAACTACCTTATATATTCGGATAGAGATTATATATACTTACGCCACTTGTATGAAGAAAATGAAAAAATACAAACTTCTTGATGATTGTAAGAAAGTAGAGTTATGTGGTCACTATCTCGCTAACAATGACCATAGTGTCAACATTTTTACATAAAGTTGGGCTTAATAGAGAACAATTCGCAGGTAAATACTTCGCGAGAGATGGACAACTCACAGCTACTAAAAGGTTCTTGTACATAGACCTTGCAAAATTAACTATTTGACTCCAATACTTGTAGCATCAATCTCTCTTTAGAATATGTGGAAAGAAAAAAAGCTTCGACAAAAGTGGAGGGAATACTTGCAATACTATTTCTTTCTTTTATTATTCAGTTACCTTGATGAAGGATTATTGATCCACCACCAATAGCATAATTTTAAAGTCTCCCTTTATTTCACAATAAGCTTAAAACACTTACTAGACATGAGTGTTTCATAATAACCTTGATATTCACATATTTTCCGTATTTTGGATTTCTACATCAATCTCTCTCCATGTTTTTTTTTTTTGGCACAACTCTAAACATTAAGCTTATTACGAAACAAAGGGAAGATAAAGATCCTAGTAAGAAATATTATTAGCTTGATAAATGTCGACTTTGGAATGACTCTCTTAAGTATGCAAAGTATTTCATGTAACATTTCTCTCTTGCTCTTCCGAAAACATGCTATTATACCCTTCATAGAAGTATATCTAATGTCAAAATCTTGCTACTAACCCCATGATTAGAATTTTGATTACATGATGGAACAAGATGCATTAGGATTTTCATCACTAAACATTTGGATATATTTCTCTTGTGTAGCATCAGAAGTAGAAGCAAATGCTTGAGGTGCATTCTTGACATAGCCTGAGGGTGCTTTCTTGTCGTAAACTTGAGCAGCATAAGGGTAAGATACCACATTGTAAGGTACATAAGGCCAAAATTCTGCTCTCTTCCCTGTTCTCTTCACTTTGTTTAGCACCCTATTTGGCTCCACATTTCCTGTCACCGTTACTTTGCTTTGCTTACGGTTTACGTCAACCGATTTCACTCCTATATATCAAAATACGTGCACGTGTTAATACATACGAGTATACGACCCATAACTGATTCTCTCTTATCTTATTTGTTTTTAGAGTAATACTATATCTAGATATACATATCTAGAAATCATTTATTAAAAATCCCAGTAAAACTACTTTTAAGTTAGCAAATTGTGGGACACATCATGCAACTCTCTAGATCAGATTTTTCTGATATCTATGTGGTCCATGAGTAAATTAGTTTAAGCAACTGATTATTGGTACCTTTTTATCTTCTTACATAAAGGCATTCACAAAATCAACTGGAATAATATGGAAATGAAGGATATAAAGTATTACTTCCCTATTCTTTTTTATTCTTCCTACTTTTCTTTTCGTCGTATTTAACATTGAACTTTGACTATTATATACTCTTGGCATATACTTTCACTAATTATCAAACAAATACAACAATTTGACTTTTTCACTATTTATATGTTAACATTGACCACATTTTGTTACGATATTAAAACATATTGTAATTATGTAACATTTTGTTAGATTATTCTCAATGTATATTGTAAATTTTTTATTAGAAACCAGATATCCTGATAATCAAAGTTATGTATTGATAAGCAGACTAAGTATTTGTAATTCTTAATATAAAAATGAGAGTTAATTTTATGAAATTATTATAATTGAAGATAAATTTGTTAATAACAATTCTATAGTGTAACCACAAATCAGAATAGCAATAACTAAATAAAATAAGGGAATAGTAATTAGTATGTTACCTTTGATATGAATGACAGAGTTCCTGACTCTTCTTTCACAACCATCACAGTCCATTTTCACCTTGATTTCAACAGTCTGTTAACACATCAATGGAGACACATTTTAGTACATAGTTAATACAATTCTCTTCGTCTCAGTATACCATTGTTATGATAATATCTTAAACACTAAAAATGAAGGTAAACCTACCATACAAAGTAAGGGGAAACTAATTATAAACAACAGCAATGGTACAATAGAGGATGTAAAAGAACAAAAACCGCGTAAATTCTACAAGAGTCACCTGCAATGGCTTACGATGCTTACGCTTTACGACAGTAGCATCACAGAAGTCCAAGATATGATCTAACATCCCCATTTCGATTGTGCTTTTTCGCCTTCCTCAATGCAAAAACAGAGATAAAACAGGGAGAAGAAATGGCACACAAGTAAGAAAGGAACAATTATAAGTGGCAACTTGCTTTCTACTAAGACTAACTTTACTATGTGAGTTAACATAACACCTAAAAAAGCTATTTTGAGCTATATAAAGATGGTATAGTAAAAGCATGGTGGTCTCAAAAAAAATGATTCCTCTTTTTGGATACCCAAAACTAAAGAAAGAAAAAGGAAAGGGGAAGAGGAGACTAACGCAACCATGTATGGATCGAGTTCGAAAAGGTTAATAGATTGATAGGAAACTACAGTGTTTCTTGATATGTCTAAATGCAACGTTTTTGTGTTTTTTTGACTAATAAAAGTGATATATAGTGGGATTATGGTCTCCACCTTCATATATATGCTTGTTCGACTGCATATGGTCCATTGTTAAGGTAGATTCTATACAATAGTCAACATCACTTTGTTAAGGGATGGATTGGCCTGCGTTCACGGCTTCACTTCTTGGCTCCATGTCTTGCCTCGCGGCTCTCGTTATGGTCTTCACGATCAAACTAGAGTTATGGCCACAGTATGTTATCACTTATCAGAATTCTGAATATTTTGTGGTTAGTGAGCCTCGTATCATTTTGCACTACTAAGAGCGAGCAAAGTTCATGAAGAATTATTTTAGCAAATACTTCCTCCGGTCTTTATTAGTTTACCCGTATTCTTTTTTGGGATGTCCCTTATTAATTTACCCATTTCTTTTGTTTCTATTTTGGAATAGGACTACTAACTTTCCATCACACATACATTCAACTTTAATATAAAATAATAGTTTCTCTTTCTTTCTTTCTATGTCCCATAACATTGTTTCTATTATTTTGCAATATAAGGGAAAGTTTATATCCTTTTAGTCCACTTTCCCAAAAAAAAACCAAAAGAACATGTTATTGTTATATTAGGATTGGCCGGATGTGCATTAGCTGTACCCAGATGATATATATTTGGTTCTTTGTGATCTCTATCAACCCAAAACAAATAAAGTGTACTCGAAATTCTATGTCGTTGTTATGTTGATTTACACACTCCAATCCAAGATTTGGGAATTTCCAAATTGTTACAAAAATTTAGAATTGATTGGTCATATAAGTCTTAGTTGATCTTTCTAGCATTCTAAAAATGATGTTTTTGTTTCACGTAGTATGATTTACAAAATGCTATGTACAATTAATTAAGAAAAATAAATATAAAAAAATGAATTTATTATGGAAAGTCTAAACTTATTGTCAACTATGGTATTGCATTTTTTTTTAAAGAGAAAGAAATAGACTAGGGAGGCTGCCAGGAACTGGGCCACCCTAAAGCATCCTTTCGGATGATTACATAGAAAGGGAAATCAGGAACATCAAACCGGTAGGTAAGATTTACCGTCGTGTGACCCCTATGAGTCAACCAATTCGCAGCAGCATTAGCTTCCCGAAACACGTGCCGAATTTGAACCTCTTCAAATCTTCACCTGCAATCCTGCATCAAAAATAATATCATTAATAGTCCAAGGAATCTTCCAAATGTTTTTGATAGACTGAATAACAGCTAAATTATCACCCTCAATAACTATGTTTCTTAAACCCAAAGAAATGACCCCTCTAATTCCTTCTCTCAACCCTCTCGCTTCAGCTACAAAAATGGAAGCCGAACAATCTAGAGCCCCTGCGCCCACAAAGTAAAACTTTCCCTTAAGCATCCCGAATAACAAACCCAAACGAAGCTTGACCATCTGAAAGCTTGGAACCATCAAAGTTAATTTTATAACAGTTGAGGAGACCAAACAATATGATCCCTAGACCCTTCTTTAGGAGGATTAATAACCAAACTCTAGGCTGACGAAGCGAAAAGTGAGTATCATAATCATCAACAGACGCACTTAGACGTCTAACCTTCTCAACATAAGCTCGAATCATCATACTCACTTTAGTGGGAGAGCACGTGTCCTGATGAAAAATCACACCACTCGTATTATACCAAAGAAACCACCAAATGATAGCAAAAAATCTCCAGATGAGACCAAGAATTACACGATCTAAGAAAGGCTAAAGATTCTACAAAAGACATATCATTACCTATACTAGCCAGAACTGGCCAATCCAAATGAGAACGAAGATCCTCAAATACATCTACGTACAACAAAAGGACAATTAGAAAAAAGATGAGCAGCATATTCGATATGAAAGTTAAAAAAAACACATTCCAAAGGCAAATAAATATGACTTAATTCCAATCTTTTTTTGTAGGAAGGCCATTATGACAGATTTTCCAAATGAAAAAATTTATTTTAGGGGGAACTTTCAACTTCCAAATCCATTGAAAAGCAGAAGGTTCAGTCCACTGGGAATCAAGCCCCTGTAAAAGATCAGCCCCAGATTTAACTAAATAAATTCCATCTGGGGACAATCCCCAACCAATTTTATCTAGAATTTGATGGCTAGGAATAAAAAATTTGATAATTCCATAAACAATTTCTACAGGTACAAACTGACCAAGAAGCAACTTATCCCACGATCTTGATTGATAAAATGACTAACTTGAAAACTTTCTGAACCTCTTAAAAACAGGACAAACATCCACAATAGGGTAATTATAATCATACCAGAAAGAAATAGCCACACCATTCCCTACCTTCCATCTAAGACCTTTTTTGAAAGAATTTCTCAAATTCATAAGTTTTCTAAACTGACCAAGAAGCAACAATGGTGTTGCATAGTTTGATAAGTTTTAGCAAATATAAAGTCAAATTAAGATAAATTCAGCAAAATTAACTTAATTTTAAGTTAATTAGAAATAAATTCGACACAAATAAATTTGGTTCAGCGAAACTAAGCTTATGTTAAGTAAAATTCAATAAAACGAATAAAGTTCAGCAAAAATAAATTTAACAATAATAAATGAAGCTCGGCAAAAATAAGTTTGGCCAAAAAACCTCCATACAATGGTAGTTAGCAAACAGATTGAAACGCCTAACAGATGACGTCTCGCCATATCTTCTGAGCTTCCCCACAACCGCAGTTTCATCCTCCTTCTCCCAACATATAAGTTATCTCTCTCTGAAAAGTCGTTTACGCGTCTTCTCAATTATGATTGCTAGGGTTTCAATATGTGATCAATTCCTGTATTTTGTTTATTTTTATTATATCATCCAAAACTTTATCAATTTTACATTCCCCGTTCACAACACGTTAATTGTTAACTTACCAGTCGTAATTTTTATGGTTTCGATGAATCGATGTTGCCTCCTTATAGGAATATACTCCTCCCGTCTCAATTTACTTTTCCCACATTTTCGATAAATAGATGCTACATTTTCTTAATTGATAACCATGACCACGTAAAAGTACTCATTCACCTTTATGTTTGTCTTTTTCCTACATATTAATCAATCCCCAATTTGTGTGGTCTTTTTAAAAAAAGTATGATCGCCATTATACATGCAACTCTGTCCATTATATGTTGTCCAAAAGCGAATGTAACAAGTAAATAGAAACGGTGTATACATTAGTACACACTTCTAATTTTTCGGTGTATTCATTATTAAGCTGCTCCTTATATCATGCTAGTTATTCAACTGTCTTATTCCTTTTTAAATAATGAAAGCAAGATGCGGTTTTGGCTTAGTCCCACTCAGATTTGAACATTGATACACCATTAAAAAAATTGTTTCGCATTTTATGTGTTGCCAAACAAGGAAAGAAAATATCACAATGTGGACTTTATATGCAGTTGGTACCTGTTAGTGATCTCATTGATCTATGCTGTAGTTAGATTAATGGTAACTCAGATTGGTACTTGACGTCGAGGTGGCTTGTGATCAATGGGGTAATGGAGGTGTATGATCTCCTCTAATATGTCATTACTGGCCAGAATACTTTTGTCACTCATTATAGAACAAAGGCCAAACTGGATTTTATGTAAATGGATATATTCACCATATTGGCCTTTTAAGTCAAACCATTATTTGTTGATTCTCATTGTTGAAACAAAATGATTTAGTTTGAGAAGATTTAAGTTCAGACTGCAGACATGATTTGTTAGAGTCTCCAATCTCCATAGTATATTATCATTTATCAAGATATGAAGGCGATGGAAACAATTAGACATAACAAGGAGCTAGTTCAGCAAGAAAGATCTGCTTTTGTGAGGAGGGTACTGATTCATTTAAGGTCACATTTGATTTAGACATTAGTTGCATTGCCAATCTCATTTGAATAAGTGCACGGTTTTCGCACTAGAAAAACAAGTCAAAAGGCTTACCTGAACTTTCGAGGCAGAACCTTCTACGAGCCACTTACCTGCTATACTTTGTTGCTCGAGTGCTGCAGGCTTCTAGAGCTGTCTTGTATGTTCATATTGTTCTTCCTTACGGATATCAACACGACTGCACAAGCTCTTGAGTGTTTTTTGCATTCCTGCAAGCTTCTTGAGAACTTGTTCATTGATAACTCAGAATCTTTAAACAGAATAAGAGCTTCTGGTAACTCTCTATCATTAAAGCATTTAAAAGTTATTAGATGTCGCCAATATGAAGTCCATTGATATTTCTACACTGAAGCTTTTGTCATTTACTTTGGAAGTTTAACATAGACCAGCTACATATTCTAGGTGCCTCGTTGCAACGCAATCATTTTCTTGTTCCAAGGGACCCTAAATTCACCTGTTCTCGACTTGCTTTCAGAATACTTTTCACAGTTGGGTGTTATCTAAGTTTGTGAATATGAATAAACTCGAGTCTTGAGGTTAGTGGCAAGCTCTGTTTGTTTAATTTGCTGTGGCTGGACATGACACATTTCGTAGTGAGCTTCCATATATACACTTGTGAAATTTTTTTCATGTTGTTGGCTGTGGGAGCAAGCACTTTGCAATGTTGACAAACCTCAAGCATCTGCAACTATTGTTAAAGGAACGTGGAAAGACTATGTCCAGAGACGGATACGGGTACGGGTTCGGATTCGGGGACGGGGACGGAAAACGTCAAGATTTTGAAATTTTAGGAATGGGTACGCGTACCCATACAGGATACGTATCGTATCGGGCACGGGTACGGGTACGAGTACGCTACCTAGCAGAAGTACCCATGCTTCATAGTTCTTGGGTGGATTCCTTTGATTGAAGCATCTCCAAGCCTGCGAAAACCTGACGTTCTTCTTTTTCCTAGACATGAAGTAGGCTTGCACGTAGATGTGTGTTTATTGGATTCCACACAGGTGGCTTTGCTTTCTTCTGAAAGACCTGCTGTGAATATGTATAGCAGTTTGATTCATCTTGTTAAGGGTGCTTCCATTTATCAGGTTTGACAGCTCCTCAATTATCTTGATTTGGTTTTACCTATCTTGGCAAGGTAACGTAGTGATTAGTGTTAGGTAGCGACTTAAGTCACTTGTAGTACCTCCACTAGTGACTGGTAGTGCGTGTCTACCATGTTTTTTTGGCTGTTGAACTCTATATTCACCCTTCTAACTAGTAGATGGGATTTGGGAGCTTCATTGCTGGGATGTTCGATGAGGCGATGACAGATCTCAATGGTTAGCTGTTTAGAAGCATGTAAAGTTGTACACTACATCTGATCTTAATGGTTCATTGCCAATGTAGAGGAGTGTCTTGAATCTCTTGATAGTCACTAGGACTTAGTATGATTTGAACATGAAACTGCTTCATAGAATTATCCTTAACAATGTGATCCTCCATCGGTTGCTTGAACTTTATTGGCACCCTCTTTACAAGATTTGCTCTATCATCTACCACCATCTAGCTGGGTTCTCTATTCTCTGTCAAATCTTTTATTTCATTTCCAATCCGATTAAATTCTGTGTGACCGCGTCATGTTACAGGTGTGTAATAGTTACCTCAGCCTTCTGTTTTCGCCTCTAATTCCGCAAGTGATGGGCAGTTGTGGCACTTGTGGTGGACGCCCCCTCAAGAGCTTGAAGACACAGTCATAGACACTGCATATTCGTAGCTTCACAGGATATCGTCTTCACCTTAAGCTTCCTGCCTATGTCGTGCAGAATGCCATTATGCTAGAACAGGTGAGTTTTATGTAAAGCTCTGATACCTGCTGTGGAAATTGAAAAAAAATCACCTAGTGGCGCAATGCTTGTTTACAAGGGATACTTGCCATATTGGGATTCAGTTTATAGGGCATTCTCTAATCTTATAAACCAAATAATTGTATAGTTGGTGTCTTAAATTGTTTTAACTTAGAAGACGGTTTGTCATCCTAGGCCAAAGTACCAATCTTATTAATCAGAAAAATGTACAATTGGTGTTTTTCCATAAAGTAGATTTCCAGCTTTTTTTTTTTTTTTTTTTTTTTTTGAGAGGAAGTAGATTTCCAGCTTTTAGTACACATTTTATGCCCTTTTCTCCTAAATACTAAAGTTTATATTCTTACATGGCTATGTGATTGAATTGAGGAATGTAAATGGAGTGGAAACTAAAAATATTGGAAGAGAACTTTTTTTCAGAAAACCTTAGAAATTGCTATTATAAAGATTTGACGTAAATATGGCTCATCCAATAACGAAAATTGCTTTGCACAACCCGTTCGTTATTGTTTTTTGTTTTCAGTTATTAGTTTTTTTGAAAACTAAAAACCAAAAACAGGAAACCAGAAAAAGTGGTTTTCACTTTTTAGTTGTTAGTTTTCAAAATCATCATGTTCCTAATAAATTTGACTAATTTTTTATTCATTATAGGACATATATCATATGACTTTGAAAATCAAAAAACCAAAAAACAGAAAACCACAGTATTACTGAACGGGCCCTAAGTAAATAGAAGCATAATCAAAATTTATTCCTCAAAAGAAAAGGAATAACTAAAGTTTAGTTAAATGGACCAACTTACTCTCTTTTTTTATGAAATTGTAGACTTTTATTTTAGCCTTTAGGCTAATCTGACTTCTAGACATTTATCGATCTTATGTCTGAATGTCGATCCATTTTTTTACGAATTTGAAAAAGTCTCTCATTTTTATACCAATTTGATAGTGCAGTGTGTCAACCCAAATTTACATGGGTTGACTATTAGTCAACAAGGACTCAAGGAGCCTAAGATTTCGTTACGAATTGTGTGAGTTTGAATCATTTCTGTATGTTAAGAGTCTTGTGCTTATTAAAAAAGTAGTTTTTTTTTTTTGGTGAACATTGAAAAAGTAGCTATCACACTAGGATTATACCAATAGTTGGGAGGTTAGGTTACACAAATATGGGGATGGGGACGGATACGATACGAACACGAGAAAACTTCATATGGAAAAAAAAAATATGTTCACATCCTTATTATAGCATGGGAAATGGGTACTGATGTTCAGCACGAACTAAAGTCTCTAAAAGAAGGTATAACCTAAAAGAAGATATGCCTAGGGATGATAAAAAAAAGGGAAGTAAGTCTTGAACGTACCACAGTCTGATAAATTAGATTCGGATTAGATTGTAGGAAAAAAAAATTATTAATTTTGTCTTTATTAACTTGTTATATTTGCCTTTTGAAATTTTTGACTCTCTTTTCTCACATAGAAGAATATACTTATATGTGTTTTATTAGATATATCTCAATATGATTTTTTTTTTTTTTCCTTAATACCAAGCTTTTAAATATATTGATGATACACAATTAAAAATATTAATAGTTCAAAGTTAGAACTAATTTAAAAAACGATAACAAAATAAGAAAAAAAGTGCAACAAGTAAATGGAAACAAGTGGGCTAATCCCCACAACATGGGTATGTTCATACAAGGGAAGCTAAGTAAACTAGCTTGTTACCTTATCATGAGACATCTTCTCTAAGGTATGGCCTAACCAAAGATAATAGGAGTACAAAACAAAAGCCATTCAATAAGAAAGAACACCCAAAAGATTAATAAGAATAGCTAAAACTTGTATGGCTTGTATAGGTACACACGTTAGATTACATAAAAGTGGACCCCAATGTTTTCTAGTGCATCTTCTTAGATTTATGTGGATTGAAATCCAGAAGGCCCATCTCAGAAACAATTATCGACGTCATGATTGAATTTGGATTGATTGCCGAAAAGCCGAGTCTTAGTAGTTTGTGCAGAACTTCTCGGCCCAATGCTCTCATGCTAGTGCTAAGTTAGCATGTGGCTGCTTTTATGTCATCTATTTTAACACCATCTCTATCAATATCATATTATCATCCATTATCCATACAAGAAATGTATAATGTATTACTAGATATATATCGATGTTTAGTTAGCACCAAATTAATCTATTTCATTTATTGTTAATGGGTAAATTATACAGCGGATAGGTGTTGACTTTTTTATGTTTTTTCTACGAGATGATGGTTTTTTTCGTGGGGGATAGGTGGAATGAGAAGACCATTTTCCTATGTGTAATAATTAAAACAGTTTTTAAATAAAATAGTATTGGTGTCAGCATTTATACATAATTACATATCAACATTCTACATAGTTTCTATAATATAGTGGCCAATTTTTAAGAGGTGATCAACAACTTATTGGAATCACGATAAATTTAAAGAAAATAAAGTTGATATAGCGCAAAAGACTATAGCCATCATCAGTGATTGATTGATATACCAGGGGAATTGGACTAGTCGGCACAAATAGTTTATGGCTAGAAGGTTTATCTCCCCTTAATTATGAGGTTGGAAACAACAGTCTCACAATCAAGAAGAATCTCATTGAGTCCATGGAGGAGGCAAGACCCTTTATAATGCTTAATCCCCGGTAGTATGCCCACGTAACAATCCCCTGTTATATGAAGAGATGTTAGTAGCAATGCGGTCAAAGTTAAGTCTAGTGGTGCACGGAGGCACTCCAACATGACTTGTGACACATAAAGGAGATTTTTAAACGTTAAAGGTAAATCCCAAATGTCATAAATCTAATTTAGACATTTAGTTCTCTATCTGTAAAATCAATTTTTTTATTAGCTTATTGCTTATTTTTGTGTATGTATTAGCAACCCACCTACAAGAGGTGGGTATCAATTTCAAAATTGAACCATTATGTATATGTAGGTTTTCATATATTTTAAGATGTAGATCTTTTATTGTTTTTGTTATATGTGTATAAGAGAGTTGAAAACCTGTATATAATGATGTAATTACTCAAACAAAAGCCCAAGCTCTATCCTAAATTAGATAGTCCAACCCAAAATTAATCTCCTTACACTAAAATAACCCTGGTGAATCCTTATCAAGATAAATTGTGATCGATTAAACATACACATTAAAGGACTCATAACTTGCATAATCGAAACTAAATTTACTTGAGTGAACCCAAAATATAACCTAATTTCCCCATTTTTTACACTTTTTAGTCGATAATGTAGTGGGCCTAGGTTGGGACCTTACAGCCATGATATTCTCCAGCCTAGAAGAAGCACAACCCCACCCCTCTTCTCCCCCTCCCGAAACCTCCCAAGAGTATCCAACATACTCTTATATATTTGGGATTAAACTCAAGAACTTCCATTAAAAATGGAGTAGACAATACTTAAAGCAAAGCTCTTGTGGCGATTTCACCATCTATTGATGTAAGAAGAGTTTCACTACAAGTCCAAAATACGACTACAAAATGCAACAAAGAGACAAAGGGAGCCTTAATATACGGCCTAAGATCGGACATCCACATGCACTTGGTAGAAAGAGCTGAGGAGATGAGGTTGAAATTGAATATTGGCCCACCCTCAAGATTTACTCATATTACAATAAGTTAATAACCTTTGTTATTATCTTATACATTAATAATACAAATTACTGAAGGCCCACATTCTGATTAATGTAGGCCCACAAAAAGTTTAGAAAAAGAAGACTCAATTCTAAGTATCACCCTGCCGGTTTGTGTCGGTCTATATACTTGGCCCACAAATCCTCGTGACATGTTCATCTGTTCTCCCCCTCTCATTCTAGATTGCGTTGATGAAGTTTCTATTTGCAAAGATTTTATCTCATAGAAATTGCTCCTAATTTACTTCGACTAATGTCGTTTTCTATTTGATAGGATAACAAGAAATTTATCCCTATCAAATAGACTTAGATTCTTGCTATTTGCATTTTTTGTCACAATGTTTTAACCGTTTGTCTCACCTGCCCTTCACTAGTGACAACTGACAACAACTATAATTTTTTTGGAGAAACTATAACTATATATTAATTGCACATATACTTATTAATTAGTTAAAGTTAATGGTCTCTCGTAAACTTATATTTATTGTATTATGTGGAAGGATAAAATCTAGTTCTATGATAATGATATGATGTTCACCCTAAAACATAGAATTGTGAATTCCTTTATTCATGATGCGATTGTGAGTGAGGTGTACAAGAGCAAGTGATTCTAGGTTCCAAACCTGGGGGATTTTTGTTTCAGTTGCCGGGTACTTGGGTCGGGTTTTTTTGGACACCCCTAATTGGAAGAACACTGGAAGCTGTACATAATATCTTGAAACATAGGATTTGTTGGTAGAAGTAATAAAAGATAAGAACGATAAACATCTCGTATCTTTAACCGACTAAGTGGGTGGGAGAAAAGATTAGAGTTATTATGCCTTGGGGTTACAAGTTGTTCTACAGGATAAGATATATAAGACTAGAAACATATAGTTGGTATTGTTACCAAGTATAGTCTTTGTAGGAAATAATTTCCCTTGATCATTTATTGTCTATGATTGATAATAAATACATCCTAATCACAAGTTAAATGGGCTTACATATTAATACAACATTAGCATTAAATACATTATGCACAAAGGAGGCCCAAAATGTGCCTAATGACCCCCCTTCAAGTTGGAGCATGGAAGTCACAAATGCCCAACTTGCTCAAGAGATAATGAAATTGTCGTTTCCCCAAGGCTTTGGTGAAAATGTCAGCGATCTGTTCAGTAGTAGAAACATGGTGAGTAGAAATAAGCCCCTCCTAGAGGGCATCACTAACATAATGGCAATCCACCTCAATGTGCTTTGTGCGTTCATGAAATATCGGGTTTTGCGCAATGTACAATGCGGACTGACTATCACAATAGAGACGCATAGCGCGAGGGTGAGTAATGCCAAGGCTCACAAATAAGGCCTTAAGCCAAATCAACTCACAGGTAGTGGTAGCCATAGATTGATACTCAGCTTCGGAGGAAGAACGAGAAACAGTGTGTTGTTTCTTGGTCTTCCAAGAGACAGGAGAGTGACCAAGAAAAACGAGCCACCCGGTAAGAGAACGCCGAGTCAAAGGACAATTGGCCCAATTAGAGTCGCACCAACCAGATAGTTGCTAGTCACAATCAGCGGGAAGAAGAATGCCCTGCCTGGGGCACCCCTTTAAGTAATGAACAATGCGGAGAGCGGCGGCCCAGTGTTCCTGGCGAGGAGACTGCATGAATTGAGCAAGAGTATGAACAGTGTATGCTAAGTCCGGCCAAGTGAAAGAAAGATAAATGAGACGACCCACAAGACGGCGATAGCGCTCAGAATCATCAAGTAGCGCGCCATCAGCAAGGGCGAGATGATGATTCTGATCCATCGGGAAACTAGAAGGACGAGCTCCAAGGAGCCCAGATTCAGCCACAATATCCAGAATATACTTGTGTTGACATAAGAAAATCCCCTCTGAACTACGAGCAACCTCAACACCAAGGAAATATTTCAGATGTCCCAAGTCCTTCATATGAAAACCCTCACCCAAGTATTGCTTAAAAGCAATGAGGGGACGAGAATCGTTGCCAGAAATGATCAAATCATCCACATACACCAGGCCGTTGAGCTGAACGGAACCATGAGTAAGAGTGAAGAGTGAATAATCAGAGTAGGATTGCTGAAAGCCATACCGTTTAAGAGAAGCTGCAAGCTTGGCAAACCAGCAACGAGGAGCTTGACGGAGCCCATAAAGAGATTTCTGAAGTTTACAAACCATACCAGATTTGTGACCATGAAAACCGGGAGGAGGTTTCATATAAACTTCCTCATCAAGATCCCCATGCAGCAAGGCAGGTGGACGACGCGCCGGAGTGGGGTTAGCACTAAGGCGAGGCTTACTCTCCGCGGCAGACAAAGACCCAGACGAAGACGAAGAGGGGGAACCTTTACCATACTTTTCCTCCCACCATGCGGGGCGGCCGTGAAGCTTGAAGCAAGAAGAGACATCATGTCCTCGTTTCTTACAGTGTGAGCACAACAATTGAGATTTATCCGGGCGATTTAACTAGCCTTTCACAGCAAAGACATGAACATCCTCTGGCACGGGTTTGTCACGAATCATCCCACGAACACGTTCCTCTTGAAGGAAGGCTTGATAGGCACGTGTGAGATCAGGGGGAGGCTGTTGAGAGAGGAGATTGGATCGAACTGTGGAGTATAAAGAATCATCAACACCAATGTAAAATTTAATGTAACTTCTCTTCCTCTCGATCAGTGGCAAATTTGCCGGCGACGTCGCACTTACAGTTACCACATGTGCAACCATGAAGAGGTTTGAGTCTAATCAAATCATCATACAAACCCATAAGGGTATTGTAGTAGTCTTCCATAGTCATAGCTTGGGTTTGCCGGCAGTTAGCAATGTTTGCACGAAGCTGTTGAAGGCATGGGCCATCGGCGACGTAGAAGCGATTCTCTAAATATAACCACAAGGGCCGAGCCTCATCATGGTAAGGGATGGAGGCAGCAAGTTTAGGGTCCATACTCCAAAGCATCCAGGAAACTAGCATAGAATTCACAGTATCCCAGTCAAGTAACTTCTTTTTATCAGTTGGTTTGGTGATAGTGCCATCAACAAACACATATTTCCGGCGAGCCTTGAGAGACAAGGTAATTGCCCGAGCCCACAATAAGTAAGTATCACGTGAGTGATGAGGTTGCCGGGTTGATCGTCGGGGGTGCAGAATTAAAAAAAAAACGGCAGTGATGGGGTAGGGTTAGGCAGTGGCTCTTGATACCATGTAGGAAATGATTTCCCTTAACCATTTATTGTCTATGATTGATAATAAATACATCCTAATCACACGTTAAATGGGCTTACATATTAATACAACATTAGCATTAAATACATTATGCACAAAGGAGGCCCAAATGTGCCTAACAGTCTTGTAAACAATGTTGTTCAAGTATGTATATACTATATAGGAACAGTGATATGATTATGAAAATCAAAATTATATACAGAAGAAATTAAAGATTTTCAATATAACCAGTGCCTCGCGCCTTAATCAGTGTAAAGGGAGCTCTTAAATGAAAGTTTTGCAAGTATCTAGATGATGAAGGTGATACAGCTGACATATCCAATTATCCCCCATATAAAGAAGTTCTATTAGTAGAGATTGGAATGGATACGGGGCTAGTTGCAATGTTTCTATATAGTGTTCATAAAGGATTAGGTTATGGAAGGGGGAGTGAATAAGGAGATACAATTTTGGATTTTGCGCAACCATATGACTTGATTTCAGCTAACACATTGTCTAAAAAGTGGGATACTTGTTTAGTGACATTTCATAATGGAACATGCAACGTAAATTGATATTCTTTTGGTAAGGAGCTTGAATAAAAGTAATTGTCTTAACTGCAAGGTTATACTAGAGAAATCATAGCTATACAAATTCCTAATTCTCAAGTGAGTATAAAATTAGATGGTAGAGATTAGAATAAGGTGATATTCAAAGGTTTAGTAATGGGTTGGTTCCTTAGTTATTGCCACATGCATTCTACTCCTTTATGTCATTATTTGTCCCATTTTGACTCTGTAACTATTTAGATTTTAATTGGGTAATGGATAGAGTTGATCAAAGACAAAAAAACACAGGATCAAATATAGTCACTTTACGAGTAAAGTGATGGTCCCCGTGATCATTATTAGTGTGAAGTAATCATTTGAAAACATACCAAAAAGAAATTTGAGGCGACAAAGTGAAACCGATGAAGTATATGTGAAAGTTTAGTAAGAATATAGGTAGTTTTTGTATCAGTATGATCATTGGCTTATTCATAGGCATGGCACATAATGTTCAGTGGTGATACCAACCGTCGTAGTAGCTTTTAGTTCTATAGAAAATGTTAACTGAAAATTGAGCTAAGTTTAGTCCTACATTCGAACCAATCACATGGTTGCAACTTTATGAGACGCGGTTAGGCCCTATTCTTTTGGGCTGAACTGGAAACTAAATTGACTAAACTAAGCTAAACTAAAGTAAAACTGTAAGAGGAAAGTAGCAGAACTGAATTGAACTAAACTGAATTGAAACTGTGTTCAAAAGAACAGGGCCTTACCCAACTCTTGGTTATGAACGGCAATGATCTACGTTTCACACGGGGCATAATTTTATGGATAGTTCAGTGTCTTTTGTTTAATGTTTTGCAGTTCTTTTTGCAAGTGATGGACCAATCCCTTTTCTGACTCTTATTTCTTCATCCTTTTTCCTATCCACTTTTTCCTTATGACCTTCAGTAAGTGCATTAAATCTCCTAACCACCAGGCTTTTTTTTCGAAATGGAAAATAAATGGTAAGTGGAAACTTTGTACTACACAACTGTAGCTAAAGAATTTAATACTTACCATCTCAAGCTGCTAATTAACAACGTAACAACAATAATTCTTTCACATCTGACCCTGTTTAAAGTGTAAATGACAGAGACATGACAGTAATTGACCTCTCATATTCATTCCTTGTCAACTTAAGTAGCGACACCCAGATCTCATACATTTCATACAATCACTTAAAGCAGATTTGATTAGTGACTATTAGATCTCAGGAATGAGGATGAAGTTATAGTCAATAACATCAAAAAAGACATGCAAGTAAAAGTAATTGTTTTATTATATACTGATCCACGAAGCAAAAAAAGGTACTCCTCAATCAAATGTGAGTTCATTTCAAAGACTGTTGGAGTTGGTAAACGCATTCGAAAATGGATAAATGGCCCCGAAAATGATGCAGACGAGCACAATTCGATTTTTGTAGTGTTTGATCGACTCGATAGTAAAAGATGTAGAATAACTGAATAAGGCTTTGAAGATGAGTATGTTTAGATAGAGTAACTAGTATTTTGGCCCGGGCGATGCCCCGGGTCAATTAAAATTATCAAATATATTATTATTCATAAATTTCATAATTGATTTTATTAAATTTTTGTAATTTTCTATTGAATGCGTAATTAGAAAATGGACGTTATATCATAATAAGTCACGTTGTTTAAAAAAAAAACTTCCAAGGAATTGTGGATAAAAATAACAATTTTAATGGAATTGGGGTAAGAGAATGTTATTACTTTAATAAAAGTGTTACCGATCAAAAAGTTTGTCTATGTCTTTATAGTTACAAATAATTATAAGACTTTATTATATTTTACTTTGAAACAACAAACATTTAAATTGTAGTAGATTAGTGGTTAAACTCTCACATTTCATCTCAAAAGTCATGTGTTCGATTCCTAGTAGCTACACATTGTTATTATTTTTAAATGAGATCATAAACATGTGTATTCGAAGCTTTGAGAAGAGTGCCACGTGACATTACTTGGATAGGAACGCCTTTTAATATATTTGTATAGATTGTTTTATAATATAATATAATATATTGATCAACGGAGCTAACAAGGTACTCCTCAATCAAATGTGAGTTAATGTCAAAGATAGCTGGAGTTGATAAACACATTAGAAATTGAATAGATGGCAAAAATGATGTAGGCGAGATTCTATTTTTTAGTGTTTGATCAGCTCAATAGTAAAAAGTGTAGAACAAGGGTTCGAGGATGAGTATGTTTAGATGACTCCGTGTAGACTTGGGAGTAACAAATCATTTTATCGTTTCATGTCTTTTGCATTGTACTTATTTCACATGATTATATGATTGATTTTAATTTTTGAACATTAAATTTTTCTGCTACTTTCTTCCTTATTGATGTTCCTATAATTTTTTCCAATATTTTCTCTCTTTCTCTCATAGCACATAAAGATTCTTTTGGATGTTGCAAGTATTAGAAAACGGAGGAAGTATCTTAGAAGTGAAAGAAAAAAAAACTAATGTAATTATCGTTTACGATGTTATGTAGAAAACATAATCCAATATATGGATCGTATCGTACCATAGAGATAGCCTTTGCAGTAGCCAGGATAACAAGATGATGGTGGACTGTACCAAAGAGGCAATAGCCTATGTGACATGACCTACATGCTACAAAAACCTCTATCTAACCTCATACCTTAATTCCAAATCTTAAACAAGTTCAAGTCTTCTCTTATACTTGAACAATACGACATGATTGTCTAGTACTCTAGTTAAAAACAAATATAGCTAGCTAACAGCCTAACAGCCTAACAGCCTAACACAATCGCATATGACACTAACTTAAACATTACCTGTTCGACTAAAATCTTGGAAATGAATCAAAAAGACAAATACACCCTCCTAAATAACACACGTAAAAGGCTTGTCCTTGCATAACATACCAAAAAGATTGATGTAAGAAACCATGTGAGCTTTGGGAACATCTATTTTAACAAAAAAAAAGATGCCCATTTTTCGCTCACGAAATTAAAGGATAATCTACAACTATTTTCTCAAAAAGTAATAAACAAATCAAAGGAAATAGACAACATCTTCAATTTTAATCAACTTTATGAAATGATTTTAATATAATTTCATTAATATAAATAGGTCCAAAAAGCCCACTTTTTGTACCCCACTCGCCCACCCTCCACCTTCCACGTGAACTCCCTCTGAAATTTTATTTTTATCTTTATTTTTATTACTACCTCTGTTTCATATTAGATACTACATTTTAAATTGCAAACTCTAAGACAATTTTTGGAGAGGAGAGAGATAGAGAGAAAGAAAGAAAAGTGGAGACCCGTATGGTAGGAGAGAGATAGAGAGGGTTTATTTCACAAAAAAGAAAGTGTAGCATCTAATATGAAACATCCTATTATAAGAAGTGTAGCATCTAATATGAAACGAAAGTAGTATTATTTTTATTTTTTCTAAAATAGAGACAACAAATTAAAGTGGCAATTTTTGTTATTTTGGGCCAATTCTAAGGGCCTCATTGGCGGTGGGCATGCATATAAGCCCACCCCTCCTTCACTTCTTCTTACTGCAACACCCACAGACAAATTCTCTCTCTATTCTTCATTCTTTCTCTCTCTAAATAACACTACAACTTTCTCTCTCTAAAAGTGTCGAAATGAGGATGGTGAATGAGATTTTGGTGTCGGTGCTTCTAGTTTTTGCCACTTGCCACTTTGTTTCTGCCTTCACTGATGGTAAATTTCATCATTCTTATCTCTTATTTTCTTACATTCTATTTTATAACCTATGGTTTACTATTTTTGCATGAAATAAGAGTATGCTTTAACGGTTTCATAAATAAGTAGATAGGAGTATACTATTTGAATTCTGTAATTAATGTGCTAATGTTTTTGTATGGGTTGTGTATTTTCATCTCATAAAGAAGACAACAACTTTAAGAAATCACATTTTTGGTATTGGGAGCTTAATTGCATAAACAAACTACCTTTTTAATTAGCTAATTAAGTCGATGGTATGATCAGGTTCTATTCACTTCCATTGATTTTATTGAGTTAAACTAATCATTACATAGTTCTTATGATATGACATAATAAATGTAATACTATAGTATTAGATTTATGTTGTGTATAATTAACAACTATAGTTCGACTTCATATATTGTAGGAGATGTATAAAAAGAAACGAAAGAAAGTACTACATAGTGTATACACATACGTGTTTCAATTCAAATATCCTTTAGTTGTCAATCAATCCAAAATTGTACTATTTTTTAAGGGTGTTATGAAAATGCCTGTAAACAAAACACCCTCTACAGTACTATTATTAAAATTTGAATATTAGACTAAAAACCCAATATTTAAATTTAACATCCCTCTTTTAGGGAGTTTTTGTTAGGGTTGTTTTCAATGGATTACTATTATTGTCAGAGCTATGAAAGCTAGTTAGGTAGTCATTGAATTGTTTATGAAGGAGAGATTTTATTGCTTTAATAAGGGTGATAGAATTACCTCACCAATTTGAACTAGATGTCCTTTTCAATAAATAAATGTTACTACTATGTGCTTGTATTATTCAAAATTTACCAATATTGTTCCAACACAAGAGTCAATACTCTCTTAGCTTGTACTGCCACTATCTTAGCTGGTACTACCACTATTTTACTCATGTGCGTTCTCGATCTTCACTGTAAAAAATCGTGTGCGTTCTCTTCACCGTAAAAATACTTGATTTATGTCGGATGAGCATTAAGGTAACATCAAAGTTAAAAGTCGAATCACAGTGAAAATATATAACTAAAAAGAGTCCATTTAAAACATGCTACTTCTGTATGAATTGAGTTTATCAATCTAAAGTGACAATTAATTTGAGCATAGTTATATCTTATTCTATTTTCTTTGTCCTCTCTTGTTTTTCACTTTTCCTTGCACGTAGTTAAACACGCACATAGAAGAAAAAGGCAAACAGATTAGTGGGACTAATTTCGATGTGGACCAGGACAAATGTAAGAGTTGGGTATTCCACCACATCATACAACTCTGCCATGTTTCAAATTTCACGTGGTGGCCCTAATCAGTAGTCAGGCCCTTGCCTATCTAGAGATTTACTCAAATTTTGTGACGTTTCATATAGATGAAGAATTTGGCAAATTCTCCTTCCACTCTTTCCTTTTACATGATATTTATACTTCTTGAATTTGTAAATTATTTGACAGTTCTTTTCATCTTAAACATATAATTTTCATATCCAATTAGGTCCAATTAGCTGTAATAAATTAGAATTTGTAAGGAGATCAAACCTTGACAAATTGGGTGAATAAAAGGGATATATCAACTTGTCAAGAATGAAAATTCATCACATGTTCTCGTTAAATCGGAAGAGATACTATAATTAATCCATCACTTACGTGCTTTAAGTTATAGAAAGATGTACAATAATCATAGTATATTGCAATAAATAAAGAGTAATTAAGGTATGTTAAGTGGACACTAAACTCCTCAAGAGTTACCTTATATAATAGAGATATTTGTACTAGTCATCATACACATCACCCGTCAGAGTGAAATTTTGTTTAGTAGCAATAAAAATATGGGTCGACATATGCTTATCATTATGCCTCTATGGCTTTTTACGACTACATCTATTATCTATCCTTGTGCGATTGCTTTGTTGTGTTGCAGTCTGCAAAGTTCTTTCATATGTGTGATGTGTCAGTACGTGGTAGAGTGGTAGGCTGGTAGCAATAGTTTTTTCCCAGCTCCCAAGGTCCCTTCATCAATATCTGGATATAGGGATTACACCGTCCTTGACCAGAAAAAACAAAACTCAAATATTGTGAATAATATTGATTAGTTTACCTTGAGTAAAGTCACAACAAACTCAATCAATATGTAATAGTAGTACTGGAAATTTAATCAATTGAATCATCACTCTATATGGGTTAAATTATCAGAAACCAAGGATTCATAGATGGGTATCAAAAAAGTCACTGCTGACATATTGGTATAATAAGGGGTACTTTAATAAATTGGTAAAAAATAGACAAAGTTGGCATCATATAAGTCTTGATTTTTGCGCTCATTTGCTAAACGCCGCCCTGGAATTTCCTGGTAACGTCCTGTATTTTTGTACAAAATTACATGGAGTGTATTTCCCTATTCCCTTTCTTTATTTAAACTCCCACATGTGCCACATGTTTTCCACGCAAACCCCACCACATTTTCTTTATTTACTTTAGTTCTCTCAAGATTTCCGGCATTGACCAAGGTATTTACCGGCGTTGACCACACAAACGCTAATGTAATTAAAAAAATGGAATAAAACTGATAGAATATCTTGAACCTGGCGCTTCGAAAAACTTAGCACGTATTAGAACATCTCATAATAAAGTAAAATTTACCATAAATTGACTTTTAAATGCCGAAAAAGTACCCAGGCGCCTATACCTGTGGTTGAGCGCCTATTTTAGGCGCCTATACTTGTGGTTGGGCGCCTAATTTAGGCGCCTGGACACTTTTTCAGCATTTTTAAGTCAATATAGTCCATTTTTTGTATTAAAAGAATTATAAAATTTCATTAATATTAATAATGCAATAATGTTGCCGGAAAAGTTGCCGGAGTTGTCGTCAGAAAATTGGCCGGAAAAGTTGTCGGAGTTCTTGATGGGAGATCGTTGTTGATGAAAGAGATGTAGTGAGAGAGTGATGGAAAGTGAAGAGAGTGAGGGAGAGGGGGAGTAGGAAAATTTAGGGCGGCATTTTGCAAAACTTTTTTTGCGGAAATAACTTTTTTTGGCCGGATTTAACTTCAACTCAAATGTATTGTTAATGCACTACTATAAACATCCTCTTCCTGGAGAGTGAGGGATAGCTTAGTTGGTTAAAGCTTCCCTCCCGATCCCAGGTGATCCTAGGATCGATTCTCATCCCCGTCCTTGTGGCTCATTCGCACCAAAAAAAATAAACATCCTCTTCCTCCATCACAAATGAGGTTTAAAATGATTTGTTATTGTTAAGTTAGTTAGGTTAAATCAAGTCAAAAAAGTTAAATCCGGTAAAAATTTGGACTTATATGATGCCTAAGATGTTATACCAATTTGTCAAAGTGCCACTATTATTCACTCCCTCCGTTTTTTTTTTTATTGCCGGTGACCTTTTTTATGAACTAATATCGCCAGTGACTTTTTTATGCCAATCTATCAAAATCCTCTTTTTTGTACTAATCTGATAATTTGGTCTTAAAGAAAATCTCTTGAGGTTAAGGTTTCCATGTTTCTCAACATGTTTCCTTTCCCCCCAGTGATTTTTGTGCTACATAGGCATCATTAATCATTGTACATTACTAGTATGGACGAATATAACAAAATTATTATCATCTGTAATCTCAGGACTACTGCCGAACGGTGATTTCGAGAAAGGGCCGAAACCATCGGACATGAAAGGCTCAGAGGTGCTAAACAGGCACGCAATACCGAGCTGGGAACTCTCAGGCTTCGTAGAGTACATAAAATCAGGCCAAAAACAAGGGGACATGTTGCTAGTAGTGCCCGAAGGCGCCTTCGCCGTAAGACTAGGAAATGAGGCATCTATTAAGCAAAGGGTGAGAGTAACAAAGGGAATGAACTATGCTATAACATTTTGTGCAGCAAGAACTTGTGCACAAGAGGAGCAGCTGAATGTGTCAGTGACTCCTGAATGGGGGGTTCTACCTATGCAAACATTGTATAGTAGTAGCGGATGGGATTGCTATGCTTGGGGATTTGTGGCACTTTCTAAAGTGGCTGAAATTATGATCCATAATCCTGGTGTTGAGGAAGATCCTGCTTGTGGACCTCTTATTGACTCGGTTGCTATGCGAGTTCTTTACCCTCCAAAGAGGACTGGATGTATGTTTTCTAACCTCCCTAAATTTTACTATTTACGTTTTTTTCACCCGCATTTTAAGGTCAACTTATTTGAAGTTATTTTTTCTATGAAACTTACTTTTTAGAGTTCAAAAGAACGCACCCTTAAGTTTAGTATATTTAAGAGGTGATGATGGCGCACCCTTCAACAAAGCATAATGAACCTTTTAATTTCAGACGTGTTTTTCTTTATAAACATTACTACTCTATATCTCTATTTAAAGTGGTAATGAATGGTATGAAGATTTAGGAAAGAGATAGATGTTTGGGGACGATGGACAAGCTTTTTACTATAACATTAACATGGAACATCCCTTACGAAATTTCGTTATTGTTACTCTCACATATTATTACTTACTAAACGGGTCATAATCATAACAGCCAGAACTACAAGATTTACTAACAGAGTTGAAGTTATAGCTTTTTGTTGCTCTCTTAGACTACTAGTACAATGGTTTGCCACACAATAAATTTAGATATCTAAGTGTTAAAAAAAGCAACCTCACGAGAGTAGTTGAAGATTGCTAAGTACTATATATGCAATATAGAAAGTCATGATTGTTGAAGCAATAAAAGTATACTTCTGTTGTTAGGAGATACATTAATAAGGCTTCAATTAGTGTAGACACCTGTGTTGGTACACCACATGCTTTGCCTAGTATCTAACTCATTTGTGGGCATGCATTGTACTGTCACTAAATTATTAAGCTTATACTTCATGAAATTCAATGTGCACATGGTGAATGGGACATATGTTGTAGCATGCCATGCCCTAAGTAGTCATGAGTAATTAATGCATCACATGATCTTCATTTAGCTCAGTTAGTTGTATATTAAGAGAGTAGAGTGTCAACATCAAATTGACAAATTACCATAGTATTTTTCAAGATGCTCAATTATACCCTTCTATGGGAAATTCCTATAGCATATATAACTGATATGATGTCCAATAACAAATTTTATATATTGAACCGTACATGTGGATTATATACTAACTCATATATATCGTGTTTGGAATACAACATATCGTCATCATAATTAGTCAAATTGAAACAGTGATATTTCGGGCATTTCTACTTACATATTAGATAGTATAGTATTATGGAAAATGGTTATGAACTACAAATGTTTATATTGGTTATGAATCGAGCAACCCTTCTCCCTCCATGACAGAGTTAAGCTAACATAGCATACTTGTACAGAGATTAGACACTTAGACTTCGTATATTGCTAATTCCGAAATTCTTGTAATATGACATATGCAGTGAACCTATTGAAGAATGGTAACTTCGAAGAAGGCCCTTACATCTTCCGCAACACATCATGGGGAACACTAATCCCACCAAACATCGAAGATGCCCATTCACCACTCCCTGGTTGGATGGTCGAATCGTTAAAGGCAGTGAAGTACCTTGATTCCAATCACTTCTTTGTTCCCTCAGGCAAACGTGCGATTGAGCTCGTCGCTGGAAAAGAAAGTGCCATTGCTCAAGTTGTTCGTACCGTTCCGGGTAAACTCTATGCTCTGACATTCGCCGTTGGTGATGCTAACAATGCTTGTACCGGCTCCATGGTCGTCGAGGCCTTTGCAGGCAAAGACACGGCAAAAGTCCCTTACAACTCTAAGGGGAAGGGTGGGTTTAAACGAGCTGTTCTTCGTTTCGTTGCTACCCAAACTCGAACCCGGATAATGTTCTATAGCACCTTCTATTCGATGAGGAGTGATGATTTCTCTTCACTTTGTGGGCCTGTGATCGATGATGTTCGACTCGTTAGTGTTCGTAGGCCATGATTGTTGAAGGCTTAACTAGAGGGTGCATGGAGTTATAACTAAGGTTTTCTATACTTCGAGGAAATGTATGAAGGATTGTTAATTTGATTGGAAAAGGTGGTGAAATTTAGGGTGTTTCCTATTATGCAGAGGTAATTATATGTATAATGCAAAGCAATGTATTTTTGTGTTGCGGATAAGCATTTAGTAGCTCATGAGATTCTCTCTATGCTCAAGTTTATAAATATAGGTAAGGCTTTCGAAATAAGATGTCGTGAGTATACTATAAATGTAATATACTTGTATGGTGATGGTGAAACTAGGGGGATTTTTCTTCGAGTGGTGTTGATGAAGGTAAGATGTATGATGTAGTATCTTTGATGTTTATGTACGTGGTGGTTGTATTGCTAATTTTTATTAATGAGAATTATATGTACTCGATATGATTCCGAGGTATCTTCAATCTATCTCTAAACAAGAGTAAAAATATCTATATATGAAAGTGGGATGTGTCATCCTCATATAATTGATTAGTTACACAAGTCTTTTAAATGATCAACTATCAAGTCGTCCAAATCAACATTTTTGAAGTGAAAATTGTGCACACCTTTATTTAGCTTTAGAGTATTTTATTCCTACTTTCTAGATATGAACTAGCTTAGCTCATGAATTTTGGAAGTTCTATCTTCAGATTGAGAGATAACAATTATATTTTTTTTAAAGAGAAATTCATTAATTGAAAGACAAACGACATCTACAATAGGTATTAAAGAAAAACAAGATACAATTAAACAAGGCTAAATCAAATCCGTCTTCGAAGAAACTACAATGAACCAGATCGAGCAATAAAGCGCAGCCCCCTTGTATTTGCTGAATCAAGCAGCTATTGATGAGGAAGTCTATCATTCTGATGTAGTTTGGGAAGAACATTCTTGACCGAGTCATGTTGACTGCATCCGAGATTCTAATTACCTTCATGTTGAGTCTCGAACTTCAACCAATGAGAACAATTTCTCATACCTAAAAACAAAAAAACCATACTCACAACTCCCATAGGGGAGAAGGAGATTTTCAAAACAGAAACTAAAAACCCCATAACAGGGTTGGAAAAGATCTCATATAGAGAGACTAATTTATTAAACAAAACAAGAAAATGAATTAAAAACTAAAAATAAAAGGGGAAAAGGGGCTTACTATGGATGAAATCATCCATGACACCCTAACCTGTGAAGAAGGGGGTAGGGAAGGCTAGGGTTTGAGAGATAAAGAGAGAAGGGGAGGCTAGGTCTAACTTTTTTTTTTAAGGTCCAGAGTCGAGTGTTTTGTCTCTCATCCTTCGTGTCCCCTTTCTCTACGTAAATTTTCAATAACTTACCCCAATTTAAATACGGTTTTTTCACCATATACCCTCGACTAATTTTTTTTTTGCACCGTATACCCTCGCAAGTTTCCAAATTCACCATATACCCTCAAGTTTCAAAAAATACATCAACATGCCCTTATGACTAACGGTGTTAGACTTCCGTTAGTCATTAGACCCTAATCTTCCCTTTAATCCTAATTAAATAACTTAAACCCTAAATAACCCTCAACCCTAAACCTAACTAACCAAAAAACCTAACTAACCAAAAAACCTAACCCTAAAAAGCCCACTCACCTCTACCCACCTGACCCACCACCCCCACCCCCCACAACTCGATCCCACCAGCCCCGTTTCCTCCCCACCACCCCCGGCCTGCCGCATCCCCCTCCCCACCACGCCTAGCACTGCCGCCTCCCCCTTCCCACCACCCCTGCCTGCATCCCTTCTCCCTTCGAATCTCGCGGAACCCTCCCTTTCGAAAAACCGAGGACCGACGAATCGAGGCGAGACCCCTCCCCTTGGAAAAAACAGAGGAGAGAGTGAGACGTGCGTTTTTCCGGCAAAAAACGAGAGGAGAGAGAGCGTTCCAACGAAACAAAAAGAGAGTGAGGCGTGCGATTTTTTCCGACGAAAAACGGGGGGGAGAGAGAGAGCGTGCATTTTCGGGCGAAAAACGGAGGAGAGAGAGAGCGTGCGTTTTTCCGGCGAGGGTTTGTGAGTAGAGGTCGGGGGAAGGGGGGTGCGGGCAAGGGGGAGGGAAGGGGGGAGGGGTGCCGTGGGGCAGGGAGGATTCGGTGGTGGTGGGGGGAAGGGGCGGGAGGGAGGGCTTCGGTGGGGGTGGGGAAGGGGGGCAGCAGACCAGCGGTGGTGGTGGGGGTGGGGGAGGGAGGGCTTCGGTGGGGGTGGGGAAGGAGGCGCAGACCAGCGGTGGTGGTGGGGTGGGGTGGGGGAAGGGGGGCAGCGGTGGTGGTGGGGTGGGGTGGGGGAAGGAAGGCTTTGGTGGAGGAAGGGGGCGGGCAGTAGTGGTGGGGTGGGGTGGGGTGGGGTGGGGTGGGGGGGGGGGGGGTGGGGTGGGGTGGGTGGTTAGGGTTAGGGTATTAGATTAGGGAGTTAGGGTTAGAGGGGGTTATGGTTTAGGGTAGTTAATTAGGATTAGAGGGGGGATTAGGGGTTAATGACTAACGGTGTTAGACTTCCGTTAGTCATAAGGGTAGGTTGAGCTATTTTTTAAAACGTCAAGGGTATATGGTGAAAAAACCGATTTAAATATGATCACTAGGTGTTCACCGGTCCAGGACCGGACCGGAATGGAATCGGGCTGGACCGGGAGGACCAAAATCCGGTAAAATTTTGGACCGGGACCGAAATTTTTCGGTCCGGTCCGGTTTTGGGCCTGTTGGACCATAATCTATATTTTGAAAAAAAATTATTTTATTTTATTAGAAATATTTATAAATTTGATACATTAAAATTTGATAATTTTAATAACAATATTCCTAAAGATAATAAATAATATGTTTTTAAGTTTCTAACTTTCTATCTTTTAAACATTTTTAACATATGAACTTTTTTTTTTTACTAAAAAATCTGAAATTCCGGTCCGGACCGGAATTTTTCGAGTTTGAATCGGACCGAAAACCGGATTTGGGATTTTCTATGGACAAGAGTACCGGACCGGAATCTTCGGTCCGGTCCAAATTCTGATCCGGTCCGGTCCAGATTCCGGTCCGACCCTGGTCTTTGCACAACCTTAGGAGAGTTCATTAACGTGTACATGTATTATAAGAAAAACTTAATTTGTTTGGATTCCATAGACTAGAGTCAATTCATTACAACAATTAATTATAATTCTTAACTAGGGTAATTATGTTGCCCTACTCGCAAGTAGCTCATACTCATTCGGTGAAACTTCTACTTGAACTCTTTCCAAGACCTGTATGAGTCTAGTTAATACTCAACTCAATAAACTCATTAGCAATTCAAAAACTTTTAAGTCATAGTATATTTATATAAAAAAGAACTAAAATTTCCCCATTGGTTGGGAAAGATAATAACAATTACTTCATCCGTTTCATTTTACTTGCTACACTTCTCAATTCCACGGACTCCTAAGCAATTTTTGGAGAAGAGAGGTAGATAGTAAAAAGAAAAGAGACCCATGTGAGAGGAGAGAGATAGAGAGAGTTTATTGCCTCAAAAAGGAAGTGTAGCAAGTAATGTGAAACTTCCTACAATGGAAAGTGTAGCGAGTATTATAAAACCACAATCCAAAAATCTATAGGAAGAGGGCTAATAATATTTACCCTTGTAGGCTAATTGAATTAATGGGTCAAAATTCACAACCCATCCACAAAGGTAAACCACAATCCAAATATGGATCGAAAACATCCATTAATTTTGTTAAAAAGGTAACTTAAGTTAAGAAAAAATTCCTCCTTTTTGTTACTCGCAACGTTTCCATTTTGGCAATTCTCAATTATTTGCAACGTTTTTATCTTCGACAGTATATTCTCTCTCCTAGCACATATGGTTCTTTTTTCTCACTCACCTCTCCTTGGTTCTTATGCGAGTAATTAAAAATGAAATAGTTATAAATAGACTTATCTCTCTTTTATCTCTTATTTCTCAGGTCTCCCCCAAAATCATAGTTTTTCTCTTTCAAACCAAAGGCTACCATGGCCTTTTAAGGCGACGGTAAGCCCTAAGTTTCTCTTTCAATATCATATATTAACATTGATGTTCACAAAAAATCTCTTCATTCTCCCTTTCAAAGAGTTTCTCTACCAATGTACAAAGTTTTATCTTTCTCGCAAGAATTTTGAGTTTATGTGGTTAACTTTCTACCACAAGCTGATTCATTTCCGCTCAATACATTTTCACAATAGAGGTCATTTCTTTATCTACAAATTAATATATATATCAATCAAATAGTTAAAAGTAGATTCAAAGATAAGAACATCCCTACCAAGTCATAGAAACTACTCAACCATACTACCCTAACTCCTAGGCTAGATTTGAAGTGTGAATATGCGGAACTTGGGTTATAGGTTACTCCATCCGGTTCCTAAAGATCTTCCTTGTTACTGTTCCTACATATACCAAGGAGGATTCATTGATGTGGGGTCCAGGGTGGATAAAATATAATAAAGTAAGATCATAGAAGAGAGAGATAGTAATAAAGTATAATAAAGTAAGATCATAGAGGAGAGAGAGAGTAATAAAGTATAATAAAGTGCAATTGTGGACCCATATGATAGTGACATGAGAGGGTAAATAGGGAAATTTATTTTGCCAAATAAGGAATAAAGCAAAAGAGGGAAGATCTTTTGGAAACGCACTTAAACGGAAAGAGGGAAGATCTTTAGGAACCGGAGGGAGTATAATAGAGTACTAAGGGTACTTCTATAATATTAGGTGTAATCCTAATTTATTATGTATATATACTGTACCAGGCACCCTAAAAAGATAAGTCGTTATTATCTTTCACAAAATCACAATTGCTTAAATTCAGAAAAAAACAAGCTCTAGAGTTCTACACAATACGCCATATAAAATGTGAATATGTGAGATGTCATATAATGATATAACGGACTTCTTATAATGTGGGCTGCACTGCATCAAAGTTCAAACAAACCCATTACATGACGTCCATCCCCAATTCCCAATTTCCCACCTCCACCCTTTTCTTCCCGAGACTTCCATACCCCTCTCCCTCACGTGTCCAACACGTGTCACCCCCTTATTCCAAAAGAATCAAATTAATCTCGAACGCAACCTTAAATTCCCCTAAATCCAACGGTCGAAAATCTCGCGTTGCCAAAACGCCACCTTCAAAAATTCAAAATTAAAACATAACAAAAGTATTCAATTTGTTAATTTCTTTCTACAAAAACCCTTCTCGTATTTAAACCCCCTCAAACCCTTTTCTCTCTCCTCCTCCATCCCACCTCCAGTCTTCTTCTTCTTCTTCATCTAATTACTCTCTCCTCTCTGTTTTTAGAACTCATCATAAAATGGTTAGTTCATATTTTTCATCTTAATCTTTGTTCTTATATTCAATTTATTTTTGTTAATCTGTTGATTTTTTTTCTAATCAAATTTTGGTTTTGATTTAGGCTTTGCCTAATCAGCAAACTGTTGATTACCCAAGCTTTAAGCTTGTTCTTGTTGGTGATGGTGGTACAGGTAAATTTTATTTCTTTTTAAGTTGTTTAATGCAAATTTGTTATGTCTATGGAAATTTATTTGTTAAAAAAGCAATTTTTTGGGGAAAGTTTCTTTTTCCTTGATTAATGTAAATTATCATCTTTTAATTTATTGGGTAGTTATGAAAAAGATTGAAACTTGAGCTAGTTTGAAAAATGGATTTTGGATATTTTTTGGGTGTTGTTTGGATTTAGATCTTTTGTGGGTGTTTGTTGGATTTAAAGTTTGAATCTGGGATTTTTTTTTTTTGGTTATGTTGAAGTGAATTATAGAGGAGGTGAAATGATGTTAATTTGGGATGATTTGATTTGCAGGGAAGACTACATTTGTTAAAAGACATCTTTCTGGTGAATTTGAGAAGAAATATGAACGTAAGTGTTGTTGTTATTACAGATTTTTTTGTGGGTATTTAAAATTGTGAATTTGTGGTTGAGGAGGTGAATAATGTTGTGTGTGATGTAATAATTGTACAGCTACTATTGGTGTTGAAGTTCATCCATTGGATTTCTTTACGAACTGTGGGAAAATCCGATTTTATTGCTGGGATACTGCTGGACAAGAGAAGTTTGGTGGTCTCAGGGATGGATACTAGTGAGTGATCTTGTTTATTACTCGTGTACTTCGATTATTTAACTGCTCGTTTCGTTTTGTATGACTTTGCCATGATGATTTAACTTCCCCCCTCTCCCCCGCCAAACAAGTAATTATTGGTAAAAGGAAAACGGTAGGGCAATTTTGAGGTGTAATCGAATTGTGAATGAATTTGTTGATTTTTGATAGTACCTTTTGGTTTGAAGTTCTTATTGTTGATAAGCTTGATAGTAGTAATAGATTCTTGAAAATGTTCTGTCTTGAATGTTACTCGTACTTAGGCATACTTAGGCAGTTTTGTTAGGCAAGTGCAATGTAGCATGGAGATGGCTAGGTTTTCGGAAAGGAAAACGTTTTTGAACAAGGAGACCGTAGAGTGTAGTCCCGGCAATTTGTAGTCTTTATAAGCATGAAAAAGGTTGGGCTTGAGGATGGGAACCTGGTGGAAATGGGGAACTTCCAGTAGGTTTTTGTGCACTATAGGACAGGTGTTTGTCCTTAACTTGGCTATTCTATGAAAATTTCCATGATCGTGTAACAAAAATAAAGTGTTGAAGTGAAGGGATGTGAAAGTTGAGTTGAAATGAAAAGTTTGAGATACATAGTTCTCAGTTTTGATGTGAAGAAGTTGATCTGGTTGTGGCATCTTCATGTTGGGATCTTTTGAGGTGTTACTGATCCTTGAGTAAATGAATAGGACCACTACCTGTGTGGCAATTATCACTGTGTTCGACACATTGTTGCAATTGGATTTAAATCAGAAACTGAGGAAGTTGCATTAAGCCATAGATTGTCTTCACTCTCTTTTATAGATAAGCAAGTATATGATGCTAAGATTAGGGTAGTAACCATGAGTGTCTATTTTCAGTATTTTGCTCTTGTGTTTGTAGTAACGGTAATTTTGTATTTTCAGTATCCATGGTCAATGTGCCATTATCATGTTTGATGTGACTGCTCGTTTGACATACAAGAATGTTCCAACATGGCATCGGGACCTCTGCAGGTAAATTGTAATAGTCTGGCTATCTTTCTCTTGTGATGTTCTCTAATTTTCTGTGTGATTATGAATCTCACTGCGGAAATATGTTTGCTTTTCCTCAGGGTGTGTGAGAACATCCCAATTGTGTTATGTGGAAACAAGGTTGATGTTAAGAACAGGCAGGTGAAGGCTAAGCAAGTCACTTTCCACAGGAAGAAGAACTTGCAGTACTATGAGATATCAGCTAAGAGTAACTACAACTTCGAGAAGCCTTACCTCTATCTTGCCCGTAAACTTGCAGGGTACGTGATGTTTTCTAGTATTTCGGAACAATATGATTAATATAATGACTGTATTTTAGTTTCTAATGAAAAAGTTGTTGATGCAGTGATCCCAACTTGCATTTTGTGGAGTCTCCAGCTTTGGCTCCTCCAGAGGTGCAGATCGACTTGGCTGAACAGCAGAGGTAATTTTCAGTCTCCTGCTTAATCTTTGGCTCGGGAGAGGCTGAATGCTTCGTTTCTTTTTACCCTGGAATTCATTAGGTTCAACATTTGCTTTTAGAAGGTCAAATTTTATTGATTGTGACCATTTTATATATCTAATCCATATAAAAACATGTTAAAGAATTTTGTTCTCGTTATAAATTCTTTTCTTGCAATGTTGTGAACTATTGATGAGAAACTTTCAGTTCAACATCTTAGTTACTTAGTAACATGGTTGTTTTTATAGGCATGAACAGGAACTCGCCGTTGCAGCTGCACAGCCCCTTCCAGATGATGATGATGATGCGTTTGAGTAAATTGAAAGTCTCGGAGGAATTTTTTTTCCCGCCCTCGTTGTGAAATTTTCTCGGTCTTCAAGGACTGTATCACTAAAGTTGAATGTGCTTGTTTTAAGGGTTTTGGATAGTTATTAGTAGTAGGGGAGTTTGGGACCGTTGATATATGGGGTTTTGTAACCTTTTTATTTGTAGGCGAGAGTTATATTCTTCTTAGGTCTGATGCTCTCGATGAAGAGCACGACTCTGAGACTCGCTTTGTATGAATATGGGATATCTTTGATCCCGATTTTATCATATGGATGTTTCTTCTAACCATTTTGTTTTTTGGATCAAGTTGCTGAGATATGTGCTTCTGTTTGTTCTAAGATATCACCTCAGTTTATAAATAGAGCTGTATTGACATAATCTCCATTTTTCCACTCATGTCTGTCTAAAATTTCTCGTCTCCTTGTTTTGTTCTATTACTTTCTTAGTCTTTGGTGATCATTAAGTGATTTAATGTGCACTGAGGCTTATGCAAACTATTCTAAAACTAAGTGTCTAAAAGAAATGGAATTTATATCAGTCTTCTACAGTAGTTTATAATTTGTTAGATTTAATGTGATCAAACACATACTCCTTTACCTTTTGTTTTTTTTACCATTGCGAGATTTTCCACCATTTTCATACATTAATTGAACCAAAATTTATGGTTAATATATTAGAACAAATGTTATATATCATGTAAAATATTATTGACCTTGTGTCTTAATAATTATATGTCTTCAACATATAAAACTTTTATTTAATAATATAGTTGTTTCGTGTGGACAAGGAATGACTCAGAAAACAACTTCCTTTTTTAATAGGAAAGATAATTAGCCGAAAGACTAACCTCTGCTAGGCTAGTCCTGCAGGGCACAACAACTCAGAGGCTGGATACAAGGCTAAATAACTCGTAGGACAACAGGTTTAAAGACCCATTGCCACCGCAAGTGAATGTTCCAAACATATTGTTGGGACGAGGATTCGAACTTTGGGTAATGTCTAGAATTCGGGTGGTATTCCACTGAGCTATTACCTCTCCCTCAACTTCATTTTTTAATAATCATACATCATTAGTTATAATACAAATTGCAAAAATTAATAATATATTCGGTTATTTCACCAAATACCCCCGACAAATTAAAAAGGGGGTTACTAAATACCGCCCGTATTTACTTGAAATCGCCCGTATTTTTTTTAAAATACTCCTAAACTACCCCCTACAAATATACCCCCACACTCTCTCACTCTCTCACTCTCTCACTCTAACACTCTCTCACTCTCTCACTCTCACTCCTCACTCCCACCATAGCCACCACCACCAAAGCCACCACCACACCCAAAGCCACCACCACCACCACTTGCCACCACCACCACACGGCAACCACCACCACCGGGCGAGGAAGGCCGCACCGGCGACCACCGGAAGAAACCGACGCCGACCACCACCACAATACGCGGAAAAAGAATGGGCCCAAGGAAGAAGGGAAAGGAAATCGGGGAATCTTCAAATCAGGTTAGTTTTGTAGTTATTTGTGGTAAAAAACAACGTAGGGTTGCCGGAAAAAAGCCCCACTCCTCGCCGGAAAAACGAGGAACAAAAAAATTTTCTTTTTTTTTCGTAAATGCAGCCCAACGGACGAGAAATCCGTTACCACCACACGGTGGTAACGGACATCTTTACCGTTACCACCGCAGAGGTAACGGTTCAGATCTCCGTTACCTCTGCGGTGGTAACGGAAAAGTGATTTTTTGTTCTTTGTGTTTTCCGGCGAGGGGGGGGGGATTTAGGGTTTTTTTTCCTTTTTTTTAATTTATGTTTATGTTTATGTTTTATTAATTTCTGTTTTTTTCTAATTATGTTTATATGTTTATTTTAAATAATTTATGTTTGTTCGTAATTTATGTATTAATAATTTCTGTTTGAATTAAAAATAATAATTTGTGTTTATTTGGGCTTTTATAATTAATGTCAATAGTTATTTGAATATATTAATTTAATTGGAATAGTTAATATGTTAATTTGTGTGATAATATGGTAATTAGGTTTTATTATTATTATGTTAATGCATGTTAGTAACATGGTAGTATTATTTAATTTATTTAATTGTTTAATAGCATGTGATAATAGTATTATTTAATTTTAATAGTTATTATATAATAAGTTAATATATTGATTTGAGCATGTTATTATATTATTAAAATATTTCAATGATATTAGCATGTTATTATTTTATATTAGTAGCATATTACGATTATTTATTGTAATGATATTAGCATGTATTAACATGTTAATTTATGTAGGGTATTTGTTTTTATTAGCATGTTTACTAATGATATTAGCAAGTTAATATGATTTATTGTTGTAATTTTAGTTAATTAATTATTAGAAAGTGAATAGTTATATAATAATGCCCTAATTTACTTACTTTGCGCATGTTAATATATTTTAATAATATTATGTTAACACCATCACCAATGTTAATGCATCTTAGTATTAGTTTTCCTTATAATTTTAGTTAAGTAATTATTAGAGTGTCAATGGTTATAGATTAGTAGTAATTACAATATAATAACGTAGACATTTAATAAATAATAAATAATTAACATAATGTATTATTAGGGTCTTGATGGTCCTGAGGGATCGACGCCACGACACACTAGATCTCGTGGTGTTGATGCATCTAGTAGGAGGGCGAGGACTGATGCTCAGGCTAGCCAGATGCCTATTCCTGAGGACGCGCCTGATAGTGCTGGATGGGATATTGGGGACGAGCGGGAGTTAGATCATGCTATGAGAGATGACGATGGAGCTGATGTGGGTGAAGCCGCCTCCCATGTGCCTGTGAGGAAGGGTAGTAGAGGGAGGTTTGTTTCGGGGTCGAGTTCCGGATCTAGTAGGCTGTCGAGCAGGGCTAGAGCTGCTAGGGATACTTCGTGGTTAGTTACCGAGGCGATGCCTGGGGGCCCACTTGACGGTACCCTGATTCCTAGTTGGCGGGGGCACGTCGGCTCCCGTATATACCACGATACGACTGCTAGGGATGTTACTGTTGTGCCATAACCGCTCCAAAGTGCATTTGATCCGTTCTTGACTTGGGGTTTCCCGCAGCGATCGTTGCGGCGCTTGGATAGATCTTGTATTGCCCGACTACCGGGGGATTATGTTTGGGCACCTTGACTTTCCATTACTTACGGCGTTTGTAGAGCGTTAGCAGCCCGACACGAACACGTTTCACATGCCTTTTGGAGAGATGACGATCATGTTACATGACGTTTGGCGGATCCTACGTGTTCCTATTGAGGGTCGGACTGTTAGTCTTTGTTTTGCCGACTTCCGAGTTGTATGTACGGTTTGAGGAGCTCCTCGGCTTGACTCGTGATGAGTTATTATGTGAGGACTCACGGGTCTGGAGGAACGGTGGCGTTACCGTTCGGAAGATTTTCGATCCTTTGCATGGATCGGGCCGTCCGGCCGACGTGCGAGGTTCGCGCATGGTTCCTCCCGACACTTGGGTGTACCCTCTTCACCTGATAAGAGTGGTTCCCGCCTCATGCCCCTGGAACATAACCGAGTTGGATGACCTTGATTCGGTTCATACTTACTCGTGGGGCTCGATTGCTTTGGCGTACCTATATCGTCGCCTAGGGGGTTGCGTCTAGAGCGGATAGCAAACGAGGTTGCCGGGTGTTTGACGCTCCTCCAGGTCTTGGATATACGAGTACTTCCCGTGTTTCCGACCACGGCGAGAGGGGCGGCCTTCGGTTATCATGATCCCCAGGGCACGGAAGTGGGATTATCACATCGTCGGCAAGGATTTCGTCCCGACCGGAGTCCATCGTAGACGCTTGGACAACCTTCGGGTTACGGAGGTACGAATATTTAATGCATTAGTAAAATATATATTATTATGTTCTCATATATTACTACTACGTTAGTAACATGAAATTATTACATTTATCCGTTTTCGGGTCGATTGGACGCCATATGGGGATGACCAGGTCGCCATGATTCCGAGGGCGTTGTATGTCGGTTTCATACGTTATCGAGGTATCATTGAGCCGTACAACCCGGATCGTGTCTTTGCGACAGGTTGGGTTTTGTTCGGGTCATTCCTACCCCTCCTATTCGGCCTGATTTCGCATACTGAGCCGAGCAACCCGAAGAGGTATGAGGTTCGATTCTCGGTCTCGATGGCCGAGTCCGCATGGCGGCAGTTCACGCCATATCTTTGGGGGTCTCAACGTATCACGGTTGAGACGGGTTACTCGTCGCGGAGAGTGTTCGAGGGAGTACATGGATTGGTTTTGTACATATTCCCATCCTACCCTCATTCTTTGCGAGATAGGATGCATATTCCGCCCCGGGCCAACACTTCAAACACCCACTATGTACGCAATATAATCATTTATTTGTTTACTATTTTATATGTTATATTATTGATACATAACATAACATAACTAAGCGACTTTTTGCAGTGGATGGCCCGACATTTTGACGCCACGAGAGCGTTGACGGAGGATCGGCACAATGACCGGCGACCCAACACTTCTTTGGCATATGAGATGTTGGCCGACCTCGCTCGGGATTGGGATCTTGCATTGCGTCTAGATCGGGCACGGGACGCTGCCGAGGACGAGCATCATCATGACATGTAGTCATTGCATTTCAATGTTCTCATTCCATTAGTTATGTATGGGTGTATTATGTAGTAACATTTTTTTATGATATTACTTTGGGTGTATTATGTAGTTACATTTTTGATGATATTACTTTGTTAGGTATATATGACTTTGGTTTTATGATGATATTTATTATTTCAATTTGAATCATTGCAACCTATTGTTTCAATTTGAATCATTGCAACATATTATTTCAATCTCAATCATTCCAACTTATTATGATCCAACATTATAAATTAATATGATCCAACATTATAAATTAATATCATATCAAATACTACTTATTCGGCTCAAATTCAATTATCAAATAGTATTAATAATTACAAATACATTTATCAAATACATTACATAAAATATTACAATGAATAGATCGCACTATGTACTATATACTAAGAAGAGAGTAACTCATCCCATAAAGCGCGTCGCACACCATACAACAGATCCCAACCATCAACACTATCTTCATGCATGTTATGCCACAAGTTATGAATAGGTGGTACCGGTGATCCGGGAAGTAACTCCGAGTCTAATATAATCTTTGAAAGGTACCAAGATGTGCAATTACGAGTTCGTTAGTTGGACCCACCGTGTATTCGAAGCACGCCAAGGAAGGACAAGTGATACACGGATATAGTTGTCCCTACGGGCCAAGTCCTACTAAAATGACTGCGGCATTGAACATCTCGCGCAATAGGAAACAAGTCTTGCGAAGTAACCATCCAATGAGCCTCGAATCTTTGCCCCCCATTCCAAATAATGCGCCTTATTGCTGCGTCTATCCCATCATAATAAATATGTGTGTAAACATCCCGATGAGCAGCAATCTCATTTGCCATATTTTGGCGGATAAAACCCCAATGGTCTTCACTCCCTAAAAAACAATGCGCAACAGTTCGAAATCCCACGATTACCGTCCGCTGGACATTAGTCCATCTAGTAATGAATGGTCGAAGAATCCCGGGAATCCTGCGGTAAAATGGAAATCCACTAACACCATCTTGTCCATCCACGCTTTCCCGACCTACAACAATCAAATTAATTAACATAAAATTTATCGATACGTATCAAATAAATGTTATCAATAATCAATACATACAATTAACAAACATATTACCTGTAGAAGTTGACAAGCTCATAAGCGAACCCGAAGATCCGCTTCTTTTTGAAGACGAACTGGATGTGTGCTCAAAGCCACTCTTCTTTCGTTTTGTACTTGGGTGATTCTTTCGGCGTGGTCTCCCTTTGGGGTTCTCGACAATATCGGGCTCAAAAGCTGAATCGCCCGGATTACGCGAGATGTTCCTCTAGAACCGGGTAGCGCTCCGCAATACGGCGGGATCACTACTTTGAACTCGCTCAACCAACTCTAAGAAGTGCGAGAATCTTGTCTTGCCTCATATACAAACACGGGGTTGTTGACACCATCACCAATGATCAAAGTAGTCCAATAAGGATGTAAGTGCGTCGGTACAGGACTCTCGTTCGCCTCCAATCGTCTCCGTATGGCGCATGCACGGGGGATTGCATGTGTGGTTCTCAACGAGCAACCGCAACGCCGATATACCTCGTAGCCTAACTCCCGCATACGATTTTCCTCATGCAATAACAGTTCTAAACAAGTAATGCGAGACTCGACCATTTAATTGATACAATGCACGAGTCTTGTATAATATTCCGTGCCGACGCCGACTTTCCTCCAAATCATTCTCAACCTTCTTCACCCGATTTTCTATCTCACTTGTGAGCAATAGAAAAGATGGAGTCCAAGGCGATTGTGCTACTAAAAACCCAAGACTTCGGTGCGAGTGTGCACTTTCAACTCGGTTAGTGCACGTGTTCCCAAGGTGAAGTACATTGTCCGTCCATGCCCGCACAAACTTCTCTTTGTACACAAGCCAAGTTGTTTCAACGTATTGGATTATTTTAGGCCACTTTACGTACACATCTCTCATATTATCAACCTCGGCCTCATAACTCCTCTCGTTGGTCGCGTTGACTATCCGATACCAAGTTCGGCTCACGAATCTCGGACCCGCATCGGTGTTGGCCATGATGTTACTCACTCTAGCCTCGCACGTCTTTGTTGATATGCCATCTACATAGCAAATGTGCAGAGTTAGGAAACACTTCCCGGATCGCTTTCATAAGGCCCAAATCACGGTCGGTAATGAGTGTAACAGGGACAACATTCACTCCAATAAGCAACCTAAACTTGTCCAACACCCAATTATAACTATCATTTGTTTCGTTGGCCATCGAGCATACCCAACCATAAAATTCTTGTTGCACGGCGTCATCCCAATGAGCTCTAGAAAAGGCATGTTATATTTGTTGGTTTTATATGTTGCATCCATACCAACAACAAGTGGATAAGTTCGGAGGATATTTGCCGAACGAGGGTGCACCATGAATCTTGCGAGTCATTGCATTTGTCTCCTCGTCTTGCCTAATCCAGTGAAGGTAGTCGCTCTCTCGAGCAAGGTGAAGGAAGTGTTGCATCACGTCTCTACCATCCATTGCTTCCCTTCTATCCTTTTCCTTCGGGTTGTACAAGTGTCTCATATTTGGATGATCATCGGGAAATTTTTCATTCACGGCTTTCATTATACTAGCGAGGCTTAACGTGCGACTTTATCATATCGCGAGCGAATACCTTTGCCGCCGGACTAAGGCCGCCGATGGGTCGATGTCCCTCGGGGTAATGAATGAACTCATGATTGTGCATGCCCCTAATCCCCCCGTTCGCTTTGATCACCCATCCAGTTCGATCCGGGTACTCCAAATACTCAACCTTAACTCCCGCTCTACTGACCCACGAGGCTTTTGTCTTTGTAGCTACCCGGTATGCTACACTAAGATCTCTACCTTCACCCCTATATGGTGCGCCCGGTTACATTTCATATATACATATTCTCGTCCACTAGGATCGTGTTTATGATTTGACATAATAATCATCACAAACCCGATTTCATTTGCCCTTTTCTTAACCCAATCTTGTAGTTCCTTTTTCTCAGCCCATAGTGTTTCATTATAAAACATGTGATTATAATCTATATAATCACCCCCAAAGTCCGGCAAATAAGCCTATAATGTTTAGCATTTTTTCAATTAGACAACATATAATCAATGATATTATTCACATATTTGAAAACAATATCAAAAAATATTAACTAAATATTCGTTAACAAAATTAACATAAACGGATGTACTATTATTCGCTAATTACAAAATCAATACTAATTATGACGAAAAATCAAATATTAACTAAATGGAACATATTAACTATTAACATTTAATTAATATATTCAAATTAACTATTCACATAAATTATAAAAACCCAAATAAACACAAATTATTATTTTTAATTCAAACAGAAATTATTAATAAATAAATAAATAAATTAGGAACAAATATAAAATATTTTAAATAAACATAAATATATAATTATTAAAAAACATAAATTACTACAAACATGAACAAAACATAAATTTTAAAAAAATAAAAAATAAAAAAAACCCAAACTCCCTCCCCCCCAACCCCTCGCCGGAAAACACGAGGCTAACAAAAATATTTTTTTTTTTTCGAAAATGCGGGGCAACGGATAGGAAATCCGTTACCACCGCCTCTGGTAACGGATGACTTTTCCGTTGCTTCCACAGAGGCAACAGATTTTTGGTCCGTTGTTTCTGTGGAAGCAACGGGTTTTACATCCGTTTCTTCCACTGGGGTAACGGATTTTCGATCCGTTACCGTGCTCCGGTGGCCAAAAAAAAAATTCCGGCAACTTAAAAAAAAAAATTTCCAACTTACCACATTTCGTTCCGGCGGCGTTGACGGTCCTTCATCGGACATTTTGCGTCGGTGGTGCTCCGGTGTTGGTGCTCCGGTGGTGGGTGGTGGTCGGCCGACGATGGTGTTCGGAAGGTGGTGGTGGTGTTAGTGCTTGATGGTAGAGAGAGAGAGCTTAAGTTTGGTGAGAGTGGAGAGGGTAAAGTGAGGTGAAAGGGGGAGGGGCATGGGGGGTATATAATGAAAAAAATACGGACGATTTCAAGTAAATACGGACGGTAAATAGCGATTCGGATTAAAAAATTCACAATATACCCTTAATGTTCCAAAAATTCACCATATACCCCTGACTTTTCAAAACTGTTCACCCGATGCCCTTTTTCTAACAAACGTTAACTTGTCGTTAGCTTTACTTACCATTTTGCCATTATTTACCCCTAACCCTAAAATCTAAACCCTAATCCCTAACCCTAATTTAACCCCTAACCCAAACCCAACCTCCCTTCCCCTACCCTCCACCCCATGCCCAGCCCCTCCCCCCTCCCCCGCCCCCTCCTCCGCCACCGTTGCTCCCACCACATCCTCCTTCCTTCCTCCTCGATTTCCGCCGTTAACACCCTCCCTCCCCCTCCCCTCCACCAGCCCTTCTCAAACCACGGGCGCGCGAGATCTCCCCTCCACCAGCCCTTTGTAAACCTAAAACTTGGGCGCGCGAGATCTCCGGTGAAGAATTCGAAGGGCGAGACGTGATTGGGTGCGCGAGATCTCCGGTGAAGAAATTCGAAGGGGATACGCGATTGAGGCGCGCGTCATCTCCGGTGAAGAAATTCGAAGGGGGAGACGCGATTGAGGCGCGCGCGAGGGGGATGGTAGGGGGATGCGGTGGGGATGCGGTGGCATAGGGACGGGGGTGGGGGGATGCGCCGGTGGGGGAGGGGGTGGGGGGCTGGGGTGGGTTAGAGGGGAGGGGCTGGGCTGGGGTGGAGGGAAGGAGGTGGGTTAGGGTTAGATTAGGATTAGGGATTAAAGATTAGGGTTAGATGTTAGGGTTAGGGTTTAATTGTGGCAAAAACGTAAATAATGCAAACGGTGAGTTAACGACAGTTACGAAAAGGGCATTTGGTGAACATTTTCAAAAAGTCAAGGGTATATGGTGAATATCTGAAACATTGAGGGTATATGGTGAATTTTTCGATTTGTCGGGGGTATTTGGTGAAAAAACCGTAATATATTACATAGTCTTTTTTTTTAATTCGATAAGCATGCTTTCTAACCTTCTTAATAAATCTAATCAAAGAATGAATAGCTGGACGTCCCATCTATTCTCTTAAGGTTAAGAAAACAATTCTTACTCAGTAATCTTGAGACTATTATATACTTCCTCTGTCACTTCCCGATGCACAATTTTGAACATCAATATTTTCAAATATATATTATTAAAAATTATAAAAAAATAATGTCCTGAAAATATGTACATTGAGATTAACCCAACAATAACTAAAATATTGAGTTCGCCTCCTCTCCCTTTTTCTCTCTTCTCTCTCCTCTCCCACAAAACCCTAATTTTCAACCTAGGGGCTACCGCCACCCTTTTGGGCGGTGGTAAGCCCCTTTTCTCCTTTTGTTACTAGTTTTTTATGTTAATGTTTCTAATAAACTCCATTCTCTCTTTAATGGAGGAGTTTTTCTACCCATTTATTGGGTTATATCTACCCATATATTGGGTTTTATCTATCTCCATTTGAAAGTTTGGAGACTTTGTTTTTGGGTTTTTGTGTAATTCAAGAGGTTGATTTGTTGATTGAAATTTGTGCGGGTTTGCAACAGATGTCAGTACTTCGTTTACAATCACTTGGATTGGATCCAGTTCTACTTCAAAACTACAAAAGATCGATAGACCCCCTTGCAGAAGGCTGCGTCAGACAGCGATGTGAAAGACGAGGGTTTTCAGAAGTGTTAGATCTACTCAACGATCGTGGTTTTGTCATATTAGAATTGTATTTATTTCATTTTGATATGTATTTGTTTAGTTTTGACTTCTATTGTAGATGTCGTATGACTTTGAATCAATGAATTAATTTTTAATTTCAAAAAAAAAAAAAAAACTAAAATATTGACATTTAATTTTACAAAACAGTAATTATATATATTAAAGTTAATATCCAAATAATATCAAAAGCCAATATGATGTATCTTATTAAGAAATGGAGGAAGTATTCTGGATGTCGGTTAAAGTTTAACTTATATGAAACGCTTACAACTACTCTGCCGTCAAATAATAAGAACTACTATTTTTCGGGTTCAATCCCCTTTAAAACCATGCTTCCTTATGATTTTTTTAATGCAAGGTTCCCAAAACCAAGCTCTATTAAGAGCATGACCACTCATGTCTTTTTTAATCATTAACTTGTGCCATGAGGTGTGATGTAAGATATCACAGCCTTTCACTCCTGTTTTTTATGATTTAATTTGAGTCATGCCATGATAAAATGCCATATAGATCATCCCATTATCTAACTCATGAAATGAATATTAGAGAAAGTGAAGGTGGAGCCCGTGATTTTGGTTATAACTTAATTTAAATTAACCTAGAAATTTGTGTGATTGGAAAGAACTTTTTATCCAACTTAGGCTCTGTTCTTTTGGACCGAATTGAACTGAACTGAATTTGTCTGAACTGAACTGAACTTAATTTGTCTGAACTAAAATGAACTGAATTGAATGAAAACTGTGAGAGGAAACTAACTGAACTGAATAAACCTGAACTAAACTGAACTGAATTGAATTTGTACGAACCGAACTGAATTTTCATTAATTCAGTCCAAAAAAACAAAGTCTTAATTTACGCGTGTAACACCCCGTAATTTTCACCCTTTATTTTTGGTGTGTGTTTATATTAAAATGATATTTTTCGTAAAAAAAATAATTTATTATTTAGATTATTTTGGAACGTGTTGTGAAAATGTGTATATATATTTATATGTTGTGATATATTTATATATATATTTATTTTAAGTTGTTAGTTATTTATTTTAAAGGTTATATTAATTTCATTATTTGTTTAGGCGTTTAGGATGCTGTTTTGTCGCGTAGCGTTTTTGTAACGTTGTTGGACCGACTTGGGTGATGAAATGTTGCATCGCATGTGGCGTGCTATTGTGTTTATTATATTTATATTTATAATATAATTTATTAGAGTTATTTTCATTATTAAGTATTTTCAAAGTTTAGGCGCGATTTAAGAATTTATCGATTTATCGCGTGACGGACTTTTGATGCATGGACCTTTGATGACTTGGGCCGAAATCTTCTTGGTGTACTTGGGCTTGGATAGCCGACTATGGGGAGGGAGAAGGAAGAAGTTTCTCCTCTTTTATTTCATTTCTTTTAATTGGTGACTCTTGGTAGATTGTAACCCCCATAACCCCCCTAATCATTTCTCCTCAACCCTTCATTTTTCTCCTTGCCATAAAATTCTGATTTTTATTAAAGGAAGTTCAGCATCATTTGCATTTAACCCTCACCGTTTTCAAGAAAAGAAAGAGAGAAAAGGAAGAGGAAAAGAATAGAAAGTTTCAACCCGGTTTTTCCTGTCACACCTTCAGGAAAATAACCGTAGCCGGAGATCTAACCGTTGGATCGTCTTCAAATTTGGACAGAACGTTTATAACATCTTGTTCTACACTCTGACCAGATAGATTTAGAATCTGAGATGTTGATCACCGGGAATCATGGTCGGAACAGAGCAGTGTGACATGAGATTTATCAACGTTCAAGAAGAAAATGCCTAGTGACCAGTTGCTTCAATTCTCGTTCGTTGTGCCTTGGGGTTAGAAGAGGAATTGGATTGTATGCGTAGCTCTTAACTATCTCTTTAGACTCAGCTCTCCTCTCGACGTTCCAGGTAACTAGTAGTTATCTTAGAACCATAGTGATTAGAGTATTATTCGGGATTAGATTATTACTCTAGGAATTATTTAAAATACTTTTTAAATGAAATTATTGACGAAATTTGACATGAATGTACTTGATGCATGCTGAGTGATTACTGTAAAGAGAAAAAAATAATTTTCGTATGATTTTTGGTATTTATTTGATTTGATTGGTGTTTTGTGCGTTTTTGGCTAAATTGCATAATAATTATTAAACGGATGTTAAAATTGCTGAAATTATTTTTCTTAGATCATGTTGTATGCGTAGTATGTATTCCATGCCTTAGAATAATTTTTGCCTACTGTGTACTGGTTTATTTAATTGATATATCTGTTTTTGCAATTTCGTTTCTGTCAGTATATAAATCATGAAAATTATTTCTGGAGGCCGAAAAATTCATTTCTTTGTATAATATGTATTTCCATAATTTTATGCATGTTGTGTAAATTTTTGGTAATTTTTGGGCGTATATTTATATTTTTAGTTATTATATTGGCTTTATTGAGTAATCTGTATATTAACTTTTAAAATTACTTTTGGAGTCCGAAAATTATAAATAAAATTTGTACCATGTCAGTAGAGAAATTAGGGTCATATGATAATTTTGTGTGATTTTACTGCTCGAACTTATTTAGTTTAATAATTATTGTTGGGTTTTTGTTGTGAAATTAAGGATACTCTTTTAAATTATTTGAGAGCTTGTTAATCAAAAATAATTTGTGATCTTTTATGTTCTTGGATGCTGGTGTTTAGTAGGTTGCTGTAAGTATTATTGGGTAATCATATGTTTATGTTTGATTTATGAAAGAAAATGATTAACTGTTACTACTCTTTTAATGAATAAGTTTTAGAGTTATTTGGTGATATATTTCGAACGATTTGTTGGTGCTGTAAAAATTTGTTTTATATCATTGATGATGTTTTAGAAATGTTCAAGCGTTTTTTGTGGGAGATATTTGTTGTAAATTTGTAAGTTACTACTTTGAAGATTTTTGAAAAATTACTTTTGATGAATTATGGGTATAAGGCCGGGTGGCATCCCTTTTAACAAATATTTTTGAGCTGAATGATACTTTGATGATATTTATGAATTATGATTTTGTTTTTGAGATAAGAATATCCGGTGGGATAGATGTAGTCCCCGGTGAAGAACATGCCAACCACCCTAGTTTGCGAACTAGGGGTACACCTAGGTTAATTGTTGTGGTCCGAGAGGTCAGGAGTTCTGCGTGTTCTACCTTGCATCGGGAGTTTGGCCATTCTTAGACACAGGCAGTGGGGAACGTAAGCCCATAGACTGACCTGGAGATGGCGATCTGACAAACCTTAGGAAGTGAATTGCGATTCACTGGCGTTCGGTTTCTGACTCAATAACTTGTTTTACCTATATTTTATTTTTATTAAAGTACTCGATTTATTTATTTTTATCCAACTCACTTGCTATTTATTATTCATTTGCGTTATTTGTGAGTTATGTGGAAGTGGATGCATATTGTAGTTGACTTGACTTTATGCTTTCCTTTCTTATTAATCTATGTCTGAATCATACTTTGATTTCTTTTGTTCTGGGAGAACTACTAGTTACTCCCCACTGATTGTGGATATTTGTTGTATATTTTGCAGGTTTTGTTGATGGGGATTTTCTTTGATTTTGGGCTCGGGTTAAGATGCGAGAAATAATCTATTAGGGGTTTTAGTTCTAGACTCCTCTTTAGTTTGAGATAGTTTTCTCATTTCGATTTTAATCTAAGTAATTAATTTACTTATAGTACTTACTTATGTTTGTTTTTATCACTTAGTTATTTAAACACTATTCTTGTAGTAGTGACATTCCCAGAAGACGATGTTTCCGCCATCGTCCTATTAATACTATTATTATTTCTTTCTTTTCCGCTTTGAAATTCTGGGGTGTTACAATGCGCCTTTTCTTTAATAATTTTTTTTTTCATTATTAAGCACTATAATAAAGATTAGTAGTCGAAATCGATAAACTTCAATTAATAAAATTGAGTATTAATTTACTATTCACAAAGTTAAATTTAGGGCCTGTTCTCTTCGGCATAAAACAAGTGAACTGAACTGATTGCAACTGAACTAAACTGAACTGAACTGAATTAAATTATAACTAATATTACACTTTTTTTATTGTTTATTACTTTATTAGTTGGTCTTTTAACTTTTCAAGATTTTAACTTATTTTTCTTATCATAGTTTAAATTACGGTTGATTTTAAAGTCGTAAAAGCTAAAATATTGTACTTCCTTCCTTTCTTTTTGTTTTCTCCAAGACACCCAATCAAAATTTTACAAATACTCCCTCCGTATTTTTTTGTTCTTTCTATTTATAATTGATAGAATTTTCTAAATTATTTTTAATATATATGAAAAAATTTAGTCATGTGGGGTTTTATTTGATTCGTCGCAATGGTTACTTTATTAATATTCAATCGTTATAATTTAGACTAATATGTAATTAAAAATATTTAAAGTCAAAGCAGTGCATTAGAAAAAAAATACAAAAGGAGTATACAATAGGAAAAATAAAAATAGATCCTACGTAATGAGTTTTTGCTTTTTGTTAATTAGATGAGTGTAAAAAAGGAAATCCAAGATAAACCTCAAACTGTAAAAAAAATATTAAAAAAGAAGAAAGTATTCAATATTCTAGACTATTTAGGATTAGCAAATAAATTTTTAGTGGTAGAGATCTATTAATCATAGAATTCTTTACTGATGAGAAGTTCCATTTGTTTGTTCAGTTGTAAACCAACTCTAACTAGGATTTATCCCCAATCAATGACCTTTCACATTATATATAATTCTGCAAAAATGAATTTACGTTTAGCTCAAGTAATTAATCACCTTTCACATTATATTAGCCGTCCGACGCAAATTATCCTTCTACTCATTTACAGTGGTTATTTGCGTCGTACCTAAACTTTGATCCCACGCAAATAGTCTGTTCCTGAACATTTGCATCAGGTTTTCTTGTATTCGACGCAAGTAAGGAGACGCAAATTATCATTTTTATGCTAGTGAATTGTGGAGGTTAACGGAGATGATTATATAGTGAAATATTTCCGACGTCCCGGGTTACTGAGAAAGGGTGTTGATAAAGTAGCAGCAGAGGCGGCGCTGAGCACGTGCGACATAGGTGACCGCACAGGGTCCCGCAAATTTTTGGGTCCCATATACTATTTTTATATTAATAATTGACTCATTGTATATACATTCTTCATTGTTGGTATATGACTCATATGTCATATACGCATAGTTATGATTGATATGAAACCGGGAAGTAAATTGATCAAAATACCACTCTTGATGATTTGACTACGGTTTTGATTCCCTTAAATTACTCCAAACTTAATTAATCAAACAATAATTTTTAATACATTCTTGTATTTAAAATAAAGGTTTATGTCACTCTTAACCGTCTAATAATTAGAAAGAATATTTTTCACAAATTTTAACCGTTGATGAGTTTCATTAATACTTATAATAAAATAAGTCATAGGGAGAATATAATAAAACCATGAGCTTATTTAGTATTAATACATTATATAGATAGTATAAGACAAATGATTATAACACATGGCTATTCACCCTATGAACTTTTGCCTTGATGTTAATAAATGAAAGTCAATGGAGTCCAAAACTAAAGGGACAACTTACTCAAAGAGCGACTCTGATTTTACCTCAATGATGTTAATTGTGTCAACATTTTTTTATAACACAAAATTTTAATTTAAAAAGAAAATCTTTGTACTCTTAATATATTAATAAAGGGACCAATATAATCTGTCAAGATTAATAATGAGGCTAATTGAGCAAGCTTATTTATAATACAAAGTATCCTAATGTAACTAGAACTAGGAAAATATATCCCAAACAAAATATGTTTAATCCAAATCATATTAGTATCCTCTACACCACCTCCCCCCCCACAAGTTGGAGCATGTAAATCACATATGCCCAACTTGGACAAAAGAGCATGGCAGCCAATTGTTGTACTTAGTTGCTCTATAACACATTTGTTTTTCCGACTCTGATTTATCCGGCTTTATCCTATTCAAAGAGAATGGGGTATAAAGGTTGCATTATTCAAGAATAATCAAAAGGTTGCATTATTATTCACGAATGGCTAAAAGGTTGCATTATTAGAAGCAATTATTCCTATTTACTATTATATATTTGTAGAGTTTGGTTTGACTCTATTTTCTTTTGACAAGATAATATCATGAAAAATAGATCTACACATGGTAATAAATCAAATAATATATCCTATATAATCAGTTTTTCATTCTCGGTCTATAAGATAAGTGAACAAAACACAATCTAAGTTAGAATCTTCTCCCTTCTCTCCCTTCTTTCCCTTCTTTCCCTTTCTCTCCTAAACCCTAGCCTTCATTAGTGAATTTCAAAGGGACTTCCATCGATTTTATCGGTGGATAGCCCCACCTTAATTTTAATCATTGTTGTTTAGCTTTGTTTATGTTCGTTCTTGTTTGAATTATACTTCATCCTTTGAAGAGAGAATCGTTTCTCCCTTGAAATAAAGGGTTTATTCTCTTCTCCTTGGGAGAGATTTTAGTTTACTCCTTTGTTTCTAGATGAATTATCGTAATTTTGATCATTGATGAAGAATTATGCGGCGTTGAAGCAGATTCTGGATCTTTAATTACAATCAATGGTATCGGATTTAATTCTATTTCAAAACTACAGCATATCAGAAGACCCCTCGTTGAAGGTTGTATCAAACAACGATGTGGAATAGGGTACGCGGAATTGTTAGATCTACTACACAACGATCGTGGTTTTGCAAATTCTGAATATTATTTGTTCAAAATTGTAAGTATTTGTTATTCCTGATTTCTATTGTAGATGTCGTATGACTCCTTTATTAATGAATTAATTTTACTTTAAAAAAAACACAATCCAAGTTGACTTTTTTTTTTTGAAAAAAAATATTTTTAAAAGGGAGTATTCAGAGTTCTAGACTATTTCGGATTAGCAAATTAACATTTTGATGATAGAGATCAATTGATCTAATAATCCTCCATTTAAAAAAAAAGAAGTTAATCTTACAGTTATGGTCTTATGGAGTACTATTTTTTTTTTATCCATATGAGCCACGAAAGCAGTACAAAGTACAAAGAAAGGGAAGGGGGATTCGAACCTGTGACTATTGTTCACAGCACCTCAATCTTAACCACTAGGCGAAGACATCCTTGGTTATGGAGTACTATTTTGATGAGAGTAAAAAACTTATATGGACTTGGTCCACACTAAATTAGTGTGGACCTAATGGTAATTCATGTTATTTATGTTTAAAAAAGGCTCACTATATAAAAAAATAGATATAAAAGATGAGTAGATATAGATTGTAAAGTTTGACTATATGAAGAAAAAAATGGTTACTATGTCACAAAATGAAAATTTCATTATGATAAACTAACGTGAGAAAGAGTGACTATATTTAAAAAAACGGTCACTATGATAGATAATAACTGTATAGTATAACTTAAGATTTTAAAAGGTTACTATATGGAAAAAAAATGGCAACTATGTTAAATAAGTGGCTTTGGTCCACGATAATATTATTGTGGATCAGGTCCACACAAGACTAACTTATATATATATATATATAGGGGCACGATCACATGAGAATGCTCCTTACATGAGAAATGAGAATGAATCTCAACCACACGATTGGATTAGAGTTACAACACTTGTTCATTAGAGTTATACCCCCGAAAAAATTTCGACCCCAAAAAAAAAAAAATTTTTTCGAAATATTTTTTCTAATTTTTGTTTTTTTTTTTTAGTTACATCACTTTTTCATTAGAGTTACATCAGTTGTTCATTAGAGTTATAGCGTGTAAAGTATCCATTCTCATATGAACTCACTTATATATATATATATATATATATATATATATATATATATATATACACTACAAACTCTAATTTCCATGTAAATGATCAATCAAACACTTGCTTTTTCGCTATAAATCGTCTTGCGACTCTAACTCTACGAAGGTATCATATTTTTCTCAATTTCTTTCTTTCTGCAATATTTTTGAATTTCTTTGATTATTTAGTAGAATAGTAAGCTCACTGTTAATATTCAACTTGAAATATTTTTTTCAAAATCTAAAGCATTTCTTGGCATGATTTTTGTTTCATACACAAAAACTTATTGCTACTTGAACATTGAATCTATAATGAAAATAATCCAATTCTTTTTTAAATGATTCCAAATTTAAAATAAAGTCACTTCTTGATGAATTTCCGTTATTACTAATATTGATTGTTCATACGTTGCTAAGCTTTTTATGTGTTGATTAATCAGGTAGCTAGTGTTATTCTGCATTGAGTCAAAGATGAGGTTTCAAAGAGGGAGTATGGTAGAGGTGTTGAGTACGAAGAAGTATCCTACGGCCGCTTGGCGGTGCGCACAAATCACTAGTACAAAAAGCAAGAATTATGTCGGTTCCCGGACCACTATTTGCGTCGGTTCCGGGTCCGACGTCGCAGGTTTCGACGCAAATTGCCGAGACAAGATCTACGTCGATTGACTATGCGACGTAATTGATGAACCATTTGCTTCGGACATTAATCAGGGTCTGACGGAAACCACGCCACTGCCCCCACTACATTAGGTGGTGCATAGCATTGGAATGGTACAAAAAGTCAAAATTTGCATCGCACCTTTACCCAATCCGACGCAAATGAATCAATTTTTTATTAAAAAAAATATAAATCAGTACTGACGCCCCAAGGAAGCTTATCAACCCATATTGAAACTCTCAGTTTAAATTACCTATCTATATGTTAGTTAATATAGGATTTTCACTCTTTTGTTTTATCAAATCTCAAATAGAAAAAAAAACAACAAATCCAGTAACCACAATTTACACTAGGAGAATCGAGAAAGAAAAGAGAAAAAAGGAAAAATCCATCAATTCCCAAGCTTAGAGACAAAGGTTAGGATTAATTTACTCATATTGCTCGAAGCAAGTTCGCACAACACTAGAAACTTACAATTTTACGAGATCTAAAAAAAATGAAAGTAACTTACAACACTAGAAACTTCCTAAAAAATGAAAACTAAACCTAAATTCTGGAACCTTGCTTCTTCAGCTTGAGCAGACATCGACGGTGAAAGCACTAGACTCGAATTCTTCAACTCACAACACTCGAATTCTTGATCATTTTTCAACTTTGCACAGCTGTAGACTTCTTGAAAATTAAGCAACCAGATCCTGGAAAGAATGGCAAGAAAACGAAACCCTATAAGAGATTAGATCTGAATTTTGAGCAAGATCTGATACAAATAACAGGTAAACCCATAAATTAAACTATCACTAAATATACAATTAATCAATCTCTTTTTACTTAAACACCTGCTGATTAATACAACCAGAGAAAATTCAAACCCCCAAAAAGAAATTCCCAATTGCTTCATTACCAAAAGTTATCAAGTCATCAAGTCATCAATTAAACTATGTTTAAGCTACAAATTTCAAATCTTTGAACTTCAATTAAAATAAGCCCTAAACAAACCTTCAAATTTTCGGAAGAATCAAATTTCAGTTCGCGTCGAAAATCAATAAAATTAGCCCACAATCCTTGAACTTCGATTCTCTAACTCTTCTAATCTGGTTTTCAAATTCGCAAAATAAGTAATTTGGTGCTGGAAATTCGAAATTTTGTGTGGCAATCTGTTAATTTGATAGATTAAAAAGCTCGAATGGATGAATGTTGAAAGAGATGTAAATCGCAATTAAGGGATAGGGTTCGAGACGCATGTTAAAATTCGAAGGGATTAATCCGAAGCCACCGCTGAAAAAGTAGCTCCGTTTCAAACCTATCGTCGACGGCGATTGAGAAAGGTGAAAAAGGAACGCATGTTGTTCCTTCGTTGTCTGCTGGCGAGATAGATAAAGGGGGAGAGGGGGTTAGAGAGAGGGAGATGGAAAGGGGAGGAGATCAGATCTAGTCTAGGTTTACAATCCGTGCGAGTGGTTTTTTAAATAAAGGAAGAATTTGGGCCTTTGTTTAATTGAGTCGAATGTTGGTCCACGTCGGACGCATATAACTCATTTGCGTCAAACTAAATCCTCAATCCGACTTAAATAGTTTGGATCCAACAACCCTCTAGCATTAACATTTGGGTCATATGCTCATAGCCGTCCGACGCAAATTATCCATCTACTCATTTACTGTGGTTATTTGCGTCGGACCTAAACTTTGATCCCACGCAAATTGTTTGTTCCTGAACATTTGCGTCAGGTTTTCTTGTGTTCGACGCAAATAAGGAGACGCAAATTATCATTTTTCTACTAGTGAATTGTGGAGGATAACGAATATGATTATATAGTGAAATATATGCATAGTTATGATTGATATGAAACCGGGAAGTAAATTGATCAAAATACCACTCTTGATAATTTGATTACGGTTTTGATTCCCTTAAATTACTCCAAACTTAATTAATCAAACAATAATTTTTAATACACTCTTGTATTAAAAATAAAGGTTTATGTCACTCTTAACAGTCTAATAATTAGAAAGAATATTTTTCACAAATTTTAACACTTGATGAGTTTCATTAATACTTACTAGTCTTATATGCACGCTATGCGTGCGAAATCATTATCAAAATTAAATTAATTAGCACCATGATTACATCTAATATTAGTTTGAGCTCTAGACTGATATCAGAATAGGGAGAAGATCATGTTAGTTTACTGTAATGTTGTTGCAGTTATTCTTTTCTATATAATAAGAGATTTTTTTAAAATAAAAAAACAGATGAGAATTTGTGTAATTTCCCAAACAAACATAAATTTCTATTCTATAATAGTATATAATTTAGTCAATGATATTTGTCTCATTTAACAATGTAATACAAAGCTATAATACCAAGTGGAGATCACTACCAACTAACCAAGTACCAAGTGCGTAACTCTATGATAGAGAAAATTCATCTAACAATGTAATACAAAGTTAGGTTGTCGAGGTTATATCTTCTATTAGCTTGTACGTAACAACACTTCATTCGGTCCCCTCTCTCTCTAAATTCAGCCTCTAATCCCCCCATCTACCACCACGCCACCACCGTCCATTGTTGCTTCACTCTGCATCTGTTACTTTTTCTGTTTCCAGTTTATGAAATGTACTCAGAATTAGTTCTTTAAAATGGTTTTATCGAACATGTTTTGTTTTCACTATTTGAAGATAAACAACAAAACCACCATAGCAGTTACCATCTCTCTTATTTTTAATTTTTTGCTTTTTCTATCTTTTGGTGTCCTAACCCTCTTTAACATACATAATAGTGTAACAAAGAAAAAACAATTTTTGTTCTTGTAAATTGTTATCCTTTTGTACGCCTATTTGAAGGCTTATACTTTTTTTGAGGGAATTTAAAGGCTCATACTTGCTAATAGCATATTAGCGAGATCATTCAAAGGCCTTTCTAACTCGATAGAAAGTAGATTTTTTATAAAAAAAAAATAAAGAAAATAATGGTAACTCAGCAGCATATAGAACGATATACATTATACAATCTCCTTATATATGAAGTTGACAAATTTGATGGAATTTAATTCCTCATCCAACCAAATAATGAAATGGCAGAGCATAAAAGTAAAAGAAATAAAAATACCATCGGTGATGACAGCGTTGGTTGAGGAGGGACTTTAAATTCCTCGGCGGCGAATTTTAGAACGCAAGTGAATGGTGCGGCTTTTCCACTGAGGTGAGGAACCAAAGTTCTTGAACCAAAGCCCAAAACCCAACAGAAAAGTGAGAAAAAATGGTAAGCAACAGGAATAAGAGGAGAGAGACGAAGAAGATTGAGAAAGGATATGAAATTATGAATGATGAAGATTGGAGCCGAGGCCGTTTCTTCTAATGAACGGTTGATAATCCGGTTTGTAAATTGTTTCTGTCTATGAGAGAGAATATGGTAGTAAGAAAGCAAAAAGACAACTGTCGGGATTTTGGTAAATGTGGCCCTGTTCTTTTGAACTTATTTTCAGTTAAGTTAATTTAATTTCAGTTTATTTCAGTTAATTTCAGTTCAGTTAATTTCAGTTAATTTCAGTTTAGTTCATCTTATGTAATGTTTTAATAATTATTTTTTTTATTATGATTATGATTATTATTATTATTATTATTATTATTATTATTATTATTTATGATAATAATAATAATTAATATTATTATTTATGATAATAATAATAATAAATATTATTATTTATGATAATAATAATAATTAATATTATTATTTATTATTTATTATGATTATTATTATTAACCCCTCCGTCCCAGAATAGTCTAAACACTTTCCTTTTATGTTTGTCCCAAATTAGTTTGAACACTTCCATTTTTGGCATGGTCCCACTATTAATATATTATTTCTTTTACACATCTTTGTCCCACACTATACCATTTATCAATAAAAAGTTACCCAACTTCCTCTCTCTTCTAATAAAAAATACTCCACCAACTCCTATCATATCCACTTTTTAAATAAAATAACATTTGATAACCACACTACAACTTATCACCTTAAAATACGTGTCGCAACAATTGTTCAGATCTTTCTGGGACAGAGGGAGTATTATTTATGATAATAATAATTATTATTATTATTTATTATGATTATTTTTATTATTATAATTTATTATCTATTATTTATTATTTTTATTTTATTATTATTGTTTATTATTACTATTATTATTATTATTATTATTATTTATTATATTATTTATTATTATTATTATTATTATTATTTATTATGATTATTATTATTATTATTATTTATTTATTATTATTATTATTATTATTATTATTTATTTATTTATTTATTATATTATTATTTATTTATTTTATTATTATTATCATTATTTATTTATTATTATTATTATTTTTATTAATTATTATTTGTTATTTATTATTTATTATTATCATTTATTATTATTTATTATTATTATTATTATTATTATTATTATTTTTTATTATGCATTATTTATTATTTCTTATTTATTATTATTATTATAATTATTTAATATTATTATTATCATTATTATTATTATTTATTATTTATTTATTATTATTTATTATTTATTGTTTATTTATAATTATTTTTTATTTTTTATTTTTTATTATTATTATTTATTTAATTAGTATTATTATAGTTATTATTATATTTACTATTACTATTATCATTATTTATTCAATATTTATTATTTATTATTTATTATTATTAGTATTATTTATTATTATTATTTATGATTATTATTATTTATTGATATTATTATTTATTATAAATATTTATTATTTATTATTATTTGTTATTTATTGCTATTATTATTTATAATTTATAATTTATTTATTATTATTTATTATTATTGTTTTTATTATTATTATTATTATTATTATTATTATTATTATTATTATAATTAATATAAAGTTGAACTTAACTGAACTTAAATTAAATAATAAATAATAATAATAAATAATAACAATAATAATAATATTAATAAAAAATACTACCTCCATCCCAGAAAGATCTGAACATTTGTTGGGACACGTAGTTTAAGGTGATAAGTTGTAGTGTAGTTATCAAATGTTATTTTATTTCAAAAGTAGATGTGATAGGAGTTGGTGGGGTATTTTTTATTAGAGGAGAGAGAAAATTGGGTAACTTTTTATTGATAAAAGGTAGAGTGTGGGCCAAAGATGTGTAAAAGAAATAATATATTAATAGTGGGACCATGCCAAAAATGGAAGTGTTCAAACTAATTTGGGACAAACATAAAAGGAAAGTGTTCAGACTATTCTGGGACGGAGGGAGTAACAATAATAATAATAATAAATAACAATAATAATAATAATAAATAACAATAATAATAATAATAATAATAATAATAATAATAATAAATAATAACAATAATAATAATAATAATATAATAATAATAATAAGTATTGATAATATTATGTTAATACTTATTGATTATTATCGATAATTATTATTTTAGAAAATTAAATATACAATTCAGTTCAGTTTCTCTCGTTTCAGTTAATTTCAGTTAATTTAATTTAATTTCAGTCCCGTTAATTTAATTTCGGTTCGCCCGTTAATTTCAGTTCAGTTAATTTAATTTCAGTTTAGTTCAGTTAATTTTCAGTTAATTTAATTTAATTTAATTTAATTTCAATCAAAATAAGTTCAAAAGAACGGGGCCTGTGTTGGGGGAGTTGGGTTGGTTTTATTTTGGAGTGAATTACAGTTATTCTGTGTTATGTGATTTTGTAATATGTGATGGTAGTTGGGGGTGTTTTAATAATTTTGGGTGGACACCAAAAGGTCAAGAGTTGCCTTATATAATAGAGATAATAAAATAAGTCATAGGGAGAATATAATAAAACCATGAGCTTATTAAGTATTAATACATTATATAGATAGTATAAGACAAGATTATTATACATGGCTATTCATCCTATAAACTTTTGCCTTGATGTCAATAAATGAAAGTCAATGAAGTCCAAAACTAAAGGGACAACTTACTTAAAGAGCGACTCTGATTTTACCTCAATGATGTACATTTTGTGAACATCTTTTTTTTTTATAATACAAAATTTAAATGTTAAAAGAAAATCTTCGTACTCTTAATATATTAATAAAGGGACCAATATAATCTGTCAAGATTAATAATGAGGCTAAAAGCTTGAAGTATTATAATTGAGCAAGCATATTTATAATACAAAGTATCCTAATGTAACTAGAACTAGGAAAAGATATCCTAAACAAAATATGTTTACTAATCCAAGTCATATTAGTATCCTCTACACCCCCCCCCAACAAATTGGAGCATGAAAATCATAGATGCCCAATTTGGACAAAAGAGCATCATATTGGCGCTTGCCCAATGCCTTGGTGAAGATATCAGCCAATTGTTCAGTAGTAGTAACATATGAAGGAGCCATGAGACCTTCATTAATAGCATCACGAATGAAAGTACACTCAACCTCAATGTGTTTGGTGCGTTCATGAAAGACATGATTCTTGGCAATATGTAGAGCATATTGACTGTCACAAAACAACGGAATAACTTTGGGATGATTAACAACCATACTAAGCAATAAATCTTTCAACCATTTTTAATTCACATGTAATAGCCGCCATCAAGCGATATTCTTCCTCAGCAGATGAACGAGAAACATTATGTTGTTTCTTAGTAGCGGAAGCAGGAGAAGCAAACTCAAGAAAATCAGTCCCAGTAGGAGCAAGAGCCCCAATAATCAGTGGAGTAGGGGAGGTGATGAGTGAAAGGCTATTTTCATTTAGTTTCTTTACCTTTTTAGTTTATTCTTCCCCTAATTTTACCTCTTGTGTTAATTAATTCCCTCTTGCCATATATATTTGTTTCCCCTCTCCTTACTATTCTATTTGACCTTTTTTTGTAGAAATTTAATAATTACAAGTGGGAAGCACTTGAAAGGGGAGGAAAAGAGAACCACACGTCCAAGCATAGAGTGGAGCAATTTTGCTAAAATAAGAGCTTTTGGAAGGATTTGTGCATAAGGGTCATATTCAAACGGTCATAACTTTCAGCACACAAAGTATTTTTCAGTGATTCAAGTTGGAGATGGAATTTTGGCTCGATATCTTTCCAACGAGTGGTCACAAGCCTAATTCCGATTAAAAATGAAAGAGATATGGCTCTTTGAAGTCAGGCGCGTCTGCTGCCTCGCTCAGCCCAAAAGGTCCGGCGCTCTCCCGAGCCGAATCCCAGCCCGCCCGGGCTGCTTAATGCTTGAAGTTCCTGCCTCGACGCAAAAGAAATGTTCCCGCCCGGTGGTATTGAACGGGACCGACTACCTGCACCGTCCGGGCCTTGAACCAGCCCGTCCGGTTTGCCTTGGTCAACGCGCCTGGGCCATTTGGAGCCCGTTCGGGCTTCTGCTTCTTGGGTCCTTTTTCTTCGGCCCGTTGTGTTTGCGACGAGGGAATTAAAGGGAGTATAAATACTCCCTTTGCCCATTTTAAAAAAAAAGAAGTTTTTAGCCAAGTTACCCCCGAGGTTTCACAATTGAGGGGTTTTTTCACCAGTACCCATGAGGTTTCACAATATTCACCTGGTACCCTCGCGTTTTCAACAATTCAACCGGTGCCCCCGAGGTTTTGAAAAATACATGGCTTGCCCCCGCCGTTAAGTTTCTGTTACAAACTTTATTCACCATTTACCCCTCTGGTTTTTGAGAAGTTAGGATTCGTCAATTGCCAACATTTCCACTCGTATTTCATTTCTCTCTCCACAACGGCAGCACCAACACCTACCACTACCTCCAACCGCTGCATTGAAGTGTTTGATTCTTAACCCACCCCCATTGAAGTGTTACTCGCTGCATTGAAGTGTTTGATTCTTAACCCACCCCCATTGAAGTGTTTGACTCCTAACCCACCCCCTCCTCATCCCCTCCACCAGCCCCCCCCACCCCTCCCCTCCACCGCCGCAACCCCCATCCCCCCTCCCCGCTGCCAGCCCAGCTCCCCCCCCCCCCCTCCCCTCGCCAGCCCAGCCCCCCCCCCCCCCTCCCCTCCCCTGCCAGCCCTAGCCCCCCCCACCCCCTCCCGTTCGATTTCGTTTCTCTCACTATTTCGTCTTTCTCACTCCGTCGACGGCGGGCTTTGGGTTCTGGTTTCTCCGACGGCAGCTTTGGGTTCTGGCATCTCCGACGATGGCTTTGGGTTAAAAGCTTTGGGTTTCAGATCTAGGCTTCTTTTCGCATCTACATATCACTCTGCCCTTCTCCGTTCACCGCGGCGCCACCTTCCTACAAGGCCCCGCGCAGTGTTGTTGTTTTGGTGGTGCGCAGGTGTGAGTACGTCGGGGTGAGAAATCGAAGGGGGGCCGAGCTGGTAGTGGGAAGGGGGGAGGGGGCTACGACGGTGGAGGGAGGGCTAGGGGGCTGCGCGGGGTCGGGGGGAGGGGCCGCGAGGGGGTGGGGAGGCGCCGCGAGGGGGTGGGGGAGGCGCTGCGAGGGGGTTGGGGGAGGGGTCGGGGGTGGGGGCAAGAGCTACGGAGGGTGGGGGGTTGCTGGGGTGGGGGTGGGGCGGGAGCTACGGAGGGTGTAACACCCCCAAAATCCATACACGTCCACGACTACGTTGCACCGACTTCGGGAGTGTTACCGCCGCGGTGAAACGCAAGGCAAGATAAAATCAAAATGTCAACAACTCCTTTATAAAACTACATTGCAGCGGAAATAAAATATTAACTTCAAATTACAACTCGGGAATCACCATAGACCCCTTTTTATTCAAACCATTAACTATTCATACTAATTGTTCTATAAGTTCAATAAAAACATTTAAAAGCTTATAAACCAGAAAATATTCCCCGTATGCCAACTCATGCAAAGCAACACCAAGACACCTAGTCTGCTCCCCATTGAAGCATCAATGGTTCATCACAGTCAACAAACAACACAATAACACACAATCGCCTATGCTGAGTACATAGTAAAGCAGTAAGTGCATACAAAGCATAAACAAGATAATAAGGATCATTCCTAGACATGATACTACCATAGCATTACATTCTTTACTTTTTATTTAGTTGGCAGCGAACGGGCACCGTCATCTTACTAGAATCATACGGGCTACTGAATCCTTAATAGACAACTTGGTCTATTAGATGGAATGTAAACACGGTTTCGTTCCGTTCCACATCCATCACCTTAGTATGCATACCCCCAAGATCGTACGGAACCTTCCGCCTACTTGAGTTATCAAAATTTATAAGGACACTACTGTCGTCACAGTAGGCCTGCGTAGGAGTGTAGAACAAGTCAAACACTCCCCCCATTGTTCATTACTTGTAGGGAGTCCAACTACAAGTGATTGCCAATATCCTTTTTAATAATATTCATTCATACAACATCGAACATATAATCGTTAAATTCTTAGGTACATTGCTCAAATTCTCTAATTAAAGCAATCTCTTGCAACATCCTTGTTACAACAATAAATCATATGCTTTCAATCCAATTTTCATTTCATGCTTGTAATGCGATAGAGTTACGCATACCAATAATAACTCATTCCAACTCACAAGTCAAACAACAAGGAAATACATAATATTTCCAATTGATTTCATGTTACCAGACAATCTCATCAATCATAATCAATCACAGTTCCCTATCATGGTTCTAGGTTCCAATATAACAATCACAACCTAAACATGATACTAATATATCGAATTGAACTAGTACGCGTACGTACCTTGTAACGGAGAATCTTTGCTGATTATTAAAACGTTCCGCTTATGAAATTGGGACCTAATCGAAATATAAAATAATTCAGTTAACCAACTTAACTACTGTGTAAAACTTAGTGTTTTGAACAATAAAAGTAAACGTTCTTGTTGTTTAAACTTTTCTTTCATAAACTTTATTGAACTAACATATTTATTACTTACTAATGAGGTGCTTATAAATCTGATTTTTGTTTAACTTTTACACTACTTTGTTTGCAATAACAAAACTTAACTAAATATCTATATAAGAACTATAAAATCAGATTTGAAGAACTAAATCAAAGTAATAACTAGTAATATATGTAATAAATCTGATTTTGTTTAGTTCATAATATACTTTTATTTAAAGTCCCAAACTTAAACCAATATACATAAGGATGATAAAAACAGGATTAAGAAATATAATTATCATAAGAACTATATACATAATTCTAAATCTGTTTTTTTTTTTTTTCTTTAATTATATTACCACTATTTTTATATTTTACTTATAGTCACAAAGTTTACTCAAGGATAGTAAATATAACAATAAAAATCAGATTTATAATTCAAAGAAAATAGGAGAGATGACTACCGACAAACACCGGCGACCACCACAACCTACGGCTGACCTGCGCCGGCGACTTCCCCGACTATCCCCTGGCAGCACTCGCGTCGCCTCGTTCGCAACACCACTCGACTTTGCGTCGCGCCCTAGCCTCGACAGCAGCGTCGACCAACGATCGCCTCCCTTGACACACCCATGCAACTCCTCTCGCGCGAACCCGAGACCAGAAATTTCCGGCCGCCGTGAAGAGAAGAGGAGACGAGAGAAGAGGAGAGGAGACGAGAGGAGAGGAGTGCAGGAGAGAAGCAGAAATTTTTTTTTTTTTTTTTTCTGAAAGGAATCACGTGGAAGAGGGGAAAAGAGGAGAGAGAAATTCTTTGGTTTAAAACAAACGGCTGATGACTTAGTGAATAGGGTTTGCAATTTTATTTTTTTTTTTCTCTCTTCCTTTTTATAGTATGAGAAACCTTAGTTTATTAGGATTCGTTTCCAAATCGACTTCTGATTTACTTAACAAAACCGAATTAAAATATAATTAGGTACCAAGGTAGGTTGTATATTTAAATTATAACTGTAGGCTTACCTAAACTATACTATAATTTATTTTCACTTTTACTTTATATTTTCTTATTTATAGTCAAATAGCTCCAAAAATACGGAGTATTACGGAGGGTAGGGGTTTGCTAGGGTGGGGGGCCAAGGGTGGTGGGGTGGTGGGAGGGTGGGGGAGTGGGTGGTGGGGTGGGGGGGAGGGTGGGGTCGGTGGTGGGTTAGGGGGTTAGCGAGAGAGATAGGTTAATTAGGGGTTAAAAGTATTAATTAGGTTTCATTAGAGTTAATTAGGATTAATTAGTATTAAGTAGGGTAGTTAGGGGTTAATTTCGTTGATTTAGCCTTAATGACTAACGGAGTTGACGGTCGTTAGTCATTAAGGGTATTCTGATGATTTTTCAAAACCTTAGGGGCACCAGGTGAATTGTTGAAAACGCGAGGGTACCAGGTGAATATTGTGAAACCTCAGGGGTACCTGGTGAAAAAACCATTTATTTTATCAATCACTCTTAGTTTTAAAATATTTTTAGGGTTTTAGGGAGGATTAGCCTCCATAGCTTAGTTTAGGGAAAAAGTGAGAAAACTCAAAGAGAGATTGAAGTTTGGAAATTCAAGGGTGACAACTTGGATTTATAGATTCAACAACTTATCAATGAGCATTTCTTTCTCCCTCTCCTCTTTTATTGCTTTAGTTTAATGTTTAATAGTTAATCTAGATTAAAGTTTCCATCTTTTACTAGTTTCTTCTTATTTGCTCTCTAGATTTTGTTTTGTGTTTGCTTTAAAAGTTTTGATTTTTGATTTTTGCTACTTTTAGATTGGTGATTTAATAGCTAAATTTTCATGTTTAGGATGTTTGGTAGTATAATGGGTAGTGAGTAGTTCATTCACTAGGTTTCACTAGTGGAAAAATTAAAAGCCCATCTGATGCGGTCAAAATCGAACTTACTGATGCGGTTTTGGTCCGCATCAGATGGGCTCGCAGCAGATCCCAATTATTTACCGATCCGGTCCAAAACCGGACCAGTAAATTATTTACTGATGCGGTTTTAAGCTAAAACCGCATCAGTTAATCGCATTAATTGATGCGGTTTTAGCTTAAAACCGCATCAGATTGTTCAAAAATTTATGCCAAAAAAAAGTGCAGACCTGCAGGATCGAACGGAAGTGTTCAACAGATATTGAAGCTTGTGTACCATAAAGGTACATATACATATATAAAAAAAACCCAAAAATAAGACTTCAGAACCAAAAATGAAAATGAACAAAAATATAAAAAACTAAATCTAACTAAAAAAACGTAAATTACATAAACTGAACGAAAATTACAAAAAAAAAAAAAACGAAATAGATCTAACTAAAAATATAAATTATGAACGAAAATTACAAAAAAAATCTAGATCGTAGAATTGCAAAAAAAAACGAAAGAAAAAACGTAAATTAACTATAATTGCAAAAACGAAAGAAAAAAAAGCGAAAGAAAAACGTAAAAAAAAACTAGATCTATAATTGCAAAAAAAAAAAAAAAAAAAACGAGACTAAGAACCCTAATAGTTCACTAAAAGACTTGCCGAAAACTACGAAAATAGAGGGGATGTCGGTTTGCGCAGCCTAAAAGTTCGCTTCACTTGCGCAGCTCGTGGCGGTTCGTGGCGGAAACAACGAGGAATTGTGAAGCCTCTCTATTTTCGTGGCGGTTTGTGCCGGAAACGATGAAGAAACGACGAGCTGTGAGGAAGATGGAGAGAAGGAAATCCATTTTCGTAGCATCAGAGGTGCGTAGATCGAAGAAAAGGAGGATGAAAGAGGGAGGTGAGAGTGGGCATTTGAGAAAGGGAGTTAGGGTTTCATGGGAGGAGAGAGTGGTGGCTGGGAAGAGAGTGGGGAGTGAAGAAGAGTTAGGGTTTAGTTGTTTGGTTTAGTTGTTTGGTCAGAGGGAAGAGAGGAGAGATGGAATGGGCCATGCATTAGAATGGGCACTGGAATGATGCGTGGGAGCTGAGAGGAGATTAATAACTAGCGTGTATTGGAATGGGCTCAAAGAAAATGGGCCACACAATGAACTGGGCCACGCATTTTTTATAGAAAAATTCACGAAAATCTGATGCGGTCTAAGAAACCGCATCAGTTTTTTAATCTGATGCGGTCCACAAGAGGACCGCCTCAGAGTTTCCTCCCAACTTTCCTTTTCATTTTTTTAATTTATTTTCTGATGCAGTTTTGTAAAAACCGCATCTGTTACTAAGTGACAGATAAGGTTTTTTCCACTAGTGATTGGCAGTAGCCCAATCATTGTTTGCATCTTATTTTCATGAGTAGAGTTTATTAGGTTGGTTATATTTGGGATTTGTGCAATTTCAATCTTTGATGTTGATTGGTGACTTAGTTGATGTGAGCTCCATCATCTTTTGATCATTTGTTGCCATTTAATGGTTTACTTTAATGTGGTTGACCTTCATGAATGATTGATTGGTTGTTACACATCACTTGTTGGTTGTTATAGACTTAGGTTTGATTTCAATTCTTAACTTGGCCTAGTTAGGTAATAACACCTCGAAATATAGGTTTTGTTGCCATAATTAGGACTCTAAACTCCCTAAGAACGATTTTATAGGTGTTTAGGTTTGTTTATTCCCTTTGCATATCGCCAATGCATGTCAACCCCCATATCTCTACTCGGTTTTTGGATGTGAACTATGATTGTGGTGTTTTCCCATTCCTAGTGCTTTTCCTAATTTGATTTCAATAGTTTATACCCTTAGTTTTACCAAAACTTGACGATTTCTTCGGCCTAGCTTATTGTTAAATTAACACAATTTGATGTTCCTTAGTCCTTGTGGAAGAATGACCCTTACTTACCACTTTATTTAGTTTAGTGGTCAAGTTAGGTTTTGTTTGACTTTAGGAAACTAGTAACGACCTAGTTTTTCCCTATGTCAGGAGACGATGTTGATGTTTACGCCAACATGGCCATTTTGCTCAGGAGTTCCAACACATGAAGTTTGAAATTGAACATCAATAGCAGAAAAATAATCAAGTAGACAATTGAATTCGGTGCCATTATCACTTTGCACTATCTTAATAGTTTGAGAAAATTGTCGATCAACCATAGCAACAAAGGCCATAAACATACGAAATACCTCAGTTTTATCAATAAGTAGATAAATCCACATAGCTCTAGAAAAATCGTCTATTATGGTTAAAAAATAACGAGCACCACAAGAGGAAACATGTTTATAAGGTCACTAGTAGAATAATTGATTATTGCTGCGGTGGTATTGCTGCGGTTTTACCTATACGCAGCAATATATCACGTAAAAAGAAAAGGTAAAATATAAAATAAAGATATTGCTGCGGTTTCGGCCAAAAACCGCAGCAATATAGTTTCAACAGGAAAATTTTTGAAAAAAGTTGACTTTTTGACCAGACATATTGTTGCGGTTAAGAACCGCAGCAATATATTAAAATAATATTAAAAAAATAATATTTTAATATATTGCTGCGGTTTTTACAAAAAACAGCAGCAATATCCTCAATTATTTCATATAAGAGGCGCTAGGGTTTGGGATCCCGCATTTCAGCCTCTTCAGCCGTTTCTCTTCATTTCACTCCTCCTCCCTCAACCTCACTCCTACTCCTCCCTCTCTATCATGGCAGATCTCACCATCTTCGTCGAACTTCGCCCGAACGCCATCATCTCTTCATCATCATCATTTCCTCTCGCCATCTTCGTCTAAATTCGCCGGCGAGTTCGTCTTCTCCAGTCGCTGACCGGCGAGTTCGTCTTCTCCAGTCGCTGACCGGTTCATCATCATCATTTCCTCTCGCCATCTTCGTCGAAATTCGCCGGCGAGTTCCGAGTTCCTTTGGTTCTCTCTCCTCTTCGCAGACCTTTGTGATCTAAACTTGAATCATTTTTTCTTCTGTCAATTTGTTTTCATGGGTTTTAGCGTTTGATTTATGTTTCATTTGCGACGATGAAATGACTTGTTTGTATAATCTGTAGTTTTGAAGTATTCGGATTTGTTTTTATGAGTAGCTGATACAACTCATTAGCTTATGAGTAGCTGATACAACTCACTCAATTCTAGAGGGAGGGGGAAGAGGGGTGGCTGCTGGGCGGCGTTTGGTGGTGGTCGAAAGGTGGGGCTGTAGTGGTTGTATGGTGGATGTAGTGGAGGCCGAAAAAAAACAAAGGATTAGAATTGAAATTTTAACTCATTTTGTTTCGAATTAATTCTGAATTTTGTTGTTGATTTGTGATGAAAATTTCTTTTTTCAATTTAATTTTTTTGTTAATTTTGTAGATCTAATTGAATATGTATTTTAGGTGTATGGTGAATTAAATTAATTTGTATATATATTTTTAGATATCATTTGTATATATTTTTTTAGATCTTATATATGTGTATTTTTTTATTTCAACATAAAACTTATAAAGTCAAATGTATAATGTTGTAGTTATGTAATTTGTCAATTAATTTGACGCTTGAATGAATTCCAATAAATTTGGTTGTGGTTTTGAAAATGATGTGTGGGTATAGACGTGTAGGACTAATATATGACATTATAAATGTATACTTTTTTTTTTTATAAAAAAAAGCAACCTATTGCTGCTGTTGTTGGTAAAAAATGCAGCCAATAGGTGAGTCTATTGCTGCTTGTTTTTACCAACAACAGCAAGAATAGGTTACTTTTCAATTATTATTTTTGTTATTGACACTATCTATTCTTTGCGGTTTTGGATAAGAACCGCAGCAATAGGTGTAACATATTGCTGCGGTTCTTATCCAAAACCGCAGCAATAGACTCACTTATTGCTGCGGTCAAAAACCGCAGCAATAGGTTAATTACCTATTGCTGCGCCCTTAATTGTTGCGCGGCTAAAACCGCCGCAATAGGCCACTTAATGACCGCAGCAATAAACAATTATTCTACTAGTGGGTCCCGCAAAGATCACAAGGAATCTTTTCAAAAATTATAATGGATTTATTAGTAATTAAATTTAACTATCACGATGATGCTTAACCCTAAAACAGATCTCACATCCTTATTTAAACTACCCTTACAATTGTGAACAGGAGGAAGTAATTTGATGACCTTTTCATAGGGATGACCCGTACGATTGTGCCATAATTCCAATGTTGAAGCAGAGCTAGTGACAACAACATAATGAACAGAGTCTACTGCATTTAGTAAAGTCCATCTTTCCTAATTCCCATTCCAATCAGATTCCTCATCGGGTACTGTATAGCACATGAAGATGAAATAATTTGGACAAAACACTGTAAATTATCAGATAATTGGGACACCGAGAGAAGATTACAACTCAAAGTGGGAACATAAAGAACATCATGAAGAGTAATGGTAAGAGATAATTAAATGGATCCGAATTTAGTAGCAAGGACCGTAGCACCATTAGGAAGACTAACGGGACAGTCGGAAATAGGAGTGACATCAAAAAACCATGAAGAATTACCAGTGATATGATGCGTGACACCGTGTCAATAATGCACAAATTATGGAGAAACTTACCACATAAGCGAGCGGAAATTTTGGAATTACTAAGTTAAGCAGCAAGAGCATGCCACTGGGTTGTAGAAAAGAATCAAAGATAGGAGGAGGTCCATCTTTAGAATTGGGCCCATTAGAAGAGGAAGTCCCAACGTTGGTATGAGACCCACGGACAGCAGCATTAGCACGAGGGGTTTGAGAATTGCGTTTTGTGGAGCGAGAGGCTAGGGATTTGCCTCGGCCAACGGGTGGGAGGGTACCAGAGGAACCACCAGACGATGCGCCACCGGAGCAGTGCAGCTTCTCGAGCCAGCAGTCAGGGTGGCCGTGAATTTCGAAGCACATGGTAACATCGTGGCCGTGTTTATGGTAATGGGAACAGTAAAGTTGCCAGTTTTATTCCTTGGTAAGAACACCACTCCCACTGGACGAGGCTGAGTGGACGGTGAAACTGAGAACGTCGAAGGGCGGCGTCACAGTAGAGGTTGCAGCAAGCTGGAGTCTTTCAGCCTGGATGAGCAGTTGATAGGCTCAATCGAGAGAGGGTAGCTTGAGCCAGAATCTGTTGTTGGGTTTGAGCATAGTAGTCTGGGTCCAAACTCATGAGAAAATCATGAAGCATGTTAGTGCAAGAAAGAGGAGGTTCATGATGATGCAATTCTTCCCACAAAGAATTCAGTTTTCCATAACATTGATAAATGGATAAGGATTTAGTTTGGACACACGTTGCAATTGAATGGCGAATCTGTTGAAAATGGGGGCCATTAACAACGGGAAATCGGCTTTTTAAAGTATCCCATAGTTTCTTGGCATCACGGTATTTTGCGAGAGTAGATTTGACCTCCGGATCAATGACGTTCATGAGCCGTGAAATCAACATGGCATGAATAGTAGTCAAATCGGAAGGAATGCAATGGTTTAGTAGGAGTATTGGTGGTACCATTGATCGGTCTTAAAAGTACCTTAAAATACCGCAAGTGTATGGGTCAATTAGTGTAAATATAGGGTGAGCAAGGTATCGTTTCCCACAAGGAGGTATGATCAACTACCAAATTAAGAGATACTAATATTATTTAGACGACCCGAAAATAGTGAATGATGGTGATAAAATATACTACTAGAAAAACTATACTAATTCTTACTCTAAAAAAGCCAAACAATAGGTATAAACCAAATATGAGAGATAATTGTAGGTTTCGGGTTTCGCCTTTTACTTCCTATAGTGAAATTAAACTAGTTGTTGGGTTGAAATAATATATCAGAATGATCGAATTTACCTATAACATGTTATCTCCTCTTCCAAGGTAGAAAACGTATATCTATACCAACCTTATGTATACTTCCATAATCATAACTATTGATATAAACTCAATAATAATAGGAATTCATATAAGAGACCACCCCAAGTGTATAACTATTCCTAATATCATACTAGCTACTTGACGTTTAATAACCCCACGAACTAATATTGAACTTCCACTTCCGCTAATAATTCAATACCTTAAACATACCATCAATGGCCAGATTGATAGTATGAAACAGATCAAGATTATCAAATTACAATTATAATAAATCAAGCCCAAACAACAAATTCAAATCATTGATAAGAATATAAAAGACTACATCCCTAACCTAGAGCAAGAAAACTTAGCAAGACATAACAACTAAATAAATCCAATTGAATAACAATGTAAAATCAATACTCGACATAGTAATTAGACAAAGTTTAATAATTGAACTAAATAAAATAAGGAAACAGAAGAACTCCCGATAAGTGTTCTTGGTGTTCGACTCTCAGACTATTGCTTTCCTGGTCTCTGTATCCTCTCAGGTCTCTGCATTCTTCCTCTATTGTTCTCCTCTCGTCCTCTGTTGTCTCGTGCACTCTGTTGTTCTCGTGCGAATGTTCTGCCGTGGCTCTGTTGTGCGTCTCTCCTTTTCTAGGTTTTTGTTTTTTTATCTTTTTATTTTCTTTCCTCCCTTCTTTGATGCCTCCTAGGCTAGCTATATTGTTGTTGGTCTTTTGGGCACTAGTGGAAAAAACCTTATATGCCACAAGTTAACGGATCCGGTCATATTATAAACCGGATCAGTTTTTTTGCGCGCAAAGAAATGGACCAATTAGCTGATCCGGGTTACAAAGAACCGGATCAGTTTTTGTTAACTGATCCGGTTCTTTGTCACCCGGATCAGCTAACAGGCCCATTTATGTTCAACCCAAAAAGGAACATGCGCTCACTTACTTAGTCATTGCACAGCCCTATAAAACTCCCATATAAGCGCACCTCCCTCTTCCCTTCTTCACTAACCCTAAAGAAAAAAAAAACCCTAAGTTCCCTGCTCTCCTCTTCACTTCCTGCTCTTTCCTCTCTCCTCCTCTCTCACTAAGTTCGCATCACCAACATCCAACGGTTGAGGTTCCACCATGGGACCCACCCTACGAAGATCCAAGGACCCCCATTTTCTCCCCCGCAAACAAACGATTGTTTCTCTCGCGCCGAGGTGTTACTTGCCATTGTCGAGTTTGATGATGAGTCCCGCTACAACTTCCGAATGTTCAAGTCTTGGCTCCACCCCGCCCGCTACGGCACCCAGCGCTGCAAGGACGGGCCCCTCTGCCATCAACTACGACCAACGACGAAGTGTTGTCGCTTCATTTTCCGCAGCGTCAACCAACCATCCTAAACCCCAAAGTTCCAGATTTAATTTCGTGTAATTTTGATTTAATTTTTTTCGTTTTTTAGTTCAAAATCACGTCTTTCCCTCACTTCATCTTTTTTTTCATTTTTTTAGTTCCAGATTTGATATCATTTTTTTGTTTTTTTAGTTGTGTATATTTTAGTTGTGTAGATTTAAGGTTCTTCGTTTTCAGTTTCGTTTTTAGTTGTGTATGTTTTGGTTTGTTGGATTTGTTTTTTGTAAAATTTGAAGGAGTTCTTTTTTGTTGTTTCGAAACAATGAGATTTTGATTTTGTTTTTCCTAGTACTGTAGAATATGATTGATGAACAAGCTTAGTTTGTCAATAGTTTGATTTGGCGTATTTTGTTGTTATTTCTGGAATTATCCGTCACCAATTACTCATCTAATGGAACAACTCTTATCAAATATGAACAATCAAAAATAGCATTTTCATTTATAAGAACAAATAGGTAGCAAATTGAGGGCATATTATAGGAAGAATACATCATTTGATTCATTGATATATATACTCAAGTTTTTGTATCTATTAAGAATGAAAAAATTCCAAAAAAAAAATTTAAAATTTAAAATTTTAGGGCATTAACTGATCCGGTTTTTGGTGAAAACATCAGTTTCACCATTAACTGATCCGGTTTTCACCTAAAACCGGATCAGTTAATGGTGTAACTGATCCGGTTTTCGACCGCAGTCAACTGCTGCTAGCCCAACCGCTCCAGACCAAAAACCTGATCGATAGGGCCCATTTTGACCGTAGTGGTTGAACTTTTTTCCACTAGTGGGGGTTCAATTTGATGACTCTCTTTTACTTTCTTACTTTTGTTTCTTTTTTTCTTCTTCTAATTTTCCTACAAAACAAACCAATAGGGTAATGAATAGATGGACTCTAAAAATAAAGTATTTGTATAGTAAACACAATTTTCATATTATAAATATAAAATAAACCTAATTAGCATGTATAAGTAGTACTAGCATCAAGCAAGTAATTTATTGAGCGTATTTTTCATATTTTAAATCAACTTTATTACTTAAGTAACTTAACTCTTAAAACGTTAAAATATAAACCATATTATAAGTCTCATAACTTATACAAAAAAGGTAATATAACGGGCTAAAATCATGTATAAAATAGAGCTTTATCAACCATCTAAAAAAACAAACTTTCGTCGAGCTTCTAACGCAGTTTGAATATGGGGTAATAAAATCGCCGGGACGATCTTGAGAGCCAAGATAGTATGGGAACTTGGTTCAATTTTCAGAGAAGTTTTGGGAGGTGGCGGTGAGGATACTTCACCACCAGCCATGGGGGGCGTGTTTTAGGGAGAAAAAAAAAGTTTTTGGAGTTTTATATGTTTGTTGGCTGTGATAGCATTTCAAGATTAACAATGAGGCTAAAAGCTTGAAATATTATAATTGAGAAAGCATATTTGTAATACAAAGTATCCTAACGTAACTAAAAGATATCCTAAACAATAATACAAAGTATCCTAAGGTAACTAGATCTAGAACTAGAAAAAGATATTTACTAATCCAAATCCTATTACTATTCTCTACGTAATCTCAATTAAACGAGGACTCCGTGAGACCTTGATAAATGAATCACCCCTTAGTAGAAGCAAACGCAGTACAGCTTGATCACCAAAAAAAAAAAAAAAGGATCACCAAAAAAAACGCAGTTCAGCTTCGTCCACCACCAATGACAGGAGTTTGGAGTGTGGGTGATGTTGTAGAAATGTTGGGTAATGATGGTTACTGGAGAGAGGGTATGATTAACGAGGTTATGGAAGATGATAACTATTTTGTCCGGGTGTTTGAGTCTGTGCATCACTCTATAGTGGAGAAGTCGAGTGTTCGAGCTCGGCAAGAAGGGAAAGATGACGATCGGTTTCTCGTCGATAAGGTATTATATCCTGCTCTTTGTATACATTCGAGTAACTGTTTGATTTTGGTTTCTTGAGAAATATTGCATATGATATACCTAGTACTCCCTCCGTCTTTTTTTATTTGCTACATTTTGCCATTTAGGTGTGTCTCTTATTATTTGCTACATTTGCCAACATTACTACAAATGATAATAAAACAAACATCCAAAAGTTCAGCCCAAAAAATTAGCCCACTTAATCAAATTCCCTAAACCTACCCAACCCACCTAACTCTATTTATTATCCCACTCCCTCCATTTAACCCTACCCCAACCCCCCTATAACTACTCCCTCCAAAACCCTAATCTCATTTTCTTTCGTCATTTTCTTCTCTCTCCTTCTGACTCTCTCTCTCCTTCTGACTGTCACTTTCCTCTCTCTTCTTCTTCTTCAAACCCTCAGATCTAGGGTTTTTTACTCCAAAATTGTTGAAAAAAAGAGTAGATTAATTATCTACTCTTTTCTGCGATCATTATAAACCTAGATTTTGTCATTTTGGAGTGATTTCAGAAACGAGTCCCCTGTTTCTTGGGTATTTTGAGTGATTTTGGGTATTTCATGGATGAGTTAACTCCGAAATCAAAGAAACGGCTCTTTGATTTGATGGACGAGTTAGATGCGGAGGCTAAAAATTCTAGGGTTGCAAAAAAATCCTTGGATTTTGGTTCGTTTTGTTGGTCTTGTGGCGCGCCTTCAAGAAAACCACCAGATCTTCAATTTGGTGGTGTATTTGAGGGCAAAAAACCCGAAAAGTTGGAAGATCCACCTCCGGAAGGCTTTAAATCATGGCGAGCTTACCTCTCTTGGTATAAAAACCATCTCGAAATGGTTTCGGAGAGTCCCCTTTCAAATTTTGACTCAGATCGGTCCACTCCTTAACTTAAATCTTTGTTTTTAAAATTTTAGGAAGTTTTTTTAACATGCTTTGCCTGTGGGGTTGCGTTTGATTAGATTGCATGTTTAGGTTTTTGTGTTTTTTTCATGTTTTAGCCTCGATTTGTTTATACGCATGTTGTTTATGCCTCGATCCGTTTATTTTGCCTTGATTTGTTTAATTTCGTTTATTTTGCCTTGATCCGTTAAAACATGTTCATTTTAGCCTTGAGTTGTTTCGTTTATACGATTTTTTCACTTGATCCGTATATATATGTTCATTTTAGCCTTCATTAGTTCCGTTTATATGATATTATGCCTCGATCCGTTTAAAAACTTGTTTATTTTGCCTTGATTTGTTTAATTTCGTTTATTTTGCCTTGATCTCGTTAAAACATGTTCATTTTAGCCTTGAGTTGTTCTGTTTATACGATTTTTTCACTTGACCCGTATATATATGTTGATTTTAGCCTTCATTAGTTCTGTTTATATGATATTATGCCTCGATCTGTTTAAAAACTTGTTTATTTTGCCTTGATTTGTTTAATTTCGTTTATTTTGCCTTGATCTGTTAAAACATGTTCATTTTAGCCTTGAGTTGTTCTGTTTATACGATTTTTTCACTTGATCCGTATATATATGTTGATTTTAGCCTTCATTAGTTCTGTTTATATGATATTATGCCTCGATCTGTTTAAAAACTTGTTTATTTTGCCTTGATTTGTTTAATTTCTGTTTATTTTGCCTTGATTTGTTTAATTTCCGTTTATTTTGCCTTGAGTTGTTCTGTTTATACGATTTTTTCACTTGATCTCGTTAAAACATGTTCATTTTAGCCTTCATTAGTTCTCGTTTATATGATATTTTGCCTTGATCCGTATATATATGTTCATTTTAGCCTTCATTAGTTCTGTTTATATGATATTTTGCCTTGATTTGTTAAAACTTGTTCATTTTAGCTTTCGTTTATATGATATTTTGCCTTGATCTCGTATATATATGTTGATTTTAGCCTTCATTAGGTCTGTTTATATGATATTTTGCCTTGATTTGTTAAAACATGTTCATTTAAGCCTTGAGTTGTTCTGTTTATATGATATTTTGCCTTGATCTGTTAAAACATGTTCATTTTAGCCTTCATTAGTTCTGTTTATATGATATTTTGCCTTGATCCGTATATATATGTTGATTTTAGCCTTCATTAGGTCTGTTTATAAGATATTTTGCCTTGATTTGTTAAAACATGTTCATTTAAGCCTTGAGTTGTTCTGTTTATATGATATTTTGCCTTGATTTGTTAAAACTTGTTCATTTTAGCCTTGAGTTGTTCGGTTTATATGATATTTTCACTTGATCCGTTAAAACATGTACATCTAAGCCTTGAGTTGTTTCGTTTATATGATATTTTGCCTTGATTTGTTAAAACTTGTGCATTTTACCCTTGATTAGTTCTGTTTATATGATATTTTGTTATATATATGTTCATTTTCCTTTATTTGTGTGTGTGTTGGTGTGATCCTCTATGATGAAATAGCATGTTACATCCAAATTGTTACTCCATTTTGCATTTAATCAGTGGTAAAATGAATAGAATTGTAGTATAAAGAATTGATGAGGCATTTGTGTTATATTTTGGTTTTTGTTTGGCTGTCCAATTTAGTTTTAATGACATATAGAAAGTTTACATGAAAGGTGCACTATGTTCCTCAATGATGAATGAGGTCGGATGATTTATACTAAGGACATTATGCCTTTTAAGACCAAGTATACTCATGTTGCCACCAATTTTTTGTGCTCTTCTTTTCAACTTTTCCTCTGTTTTAATAGCATGTGTTGAGTAATATGGATGAGTGGGGACTCCCCGAGAGGAACTTAAATCATGCCTTGATCGTGTGTTTTTTTAAATTGGCCTTCATTATCATTTTGTCTTAAATATGAGTGAGAAAAAAATGAAATCTAATTGAATTTTTGTCAAACAATGTTCAATTTGATTTTCTTTTTTTTTCACTCATTTGTTTGATACAATGATACCCTGTTTTTTGTTCTTAACCTCACATGATCTGTGTTTTTTTATTTACTAACTGTTTTTTTAATGGATGTATATCAAGTGTTTTCTTTTTTTTAACTTAACATAACCCAACATGTTTACATATTATAAATGTAAGGTTTAGTACAAAATGTTTTTAACTACATATACAAAATGTTTAACAACCTATATATGTTGTATTTTACTTACAAAATGTTCTTGCACTCTAATGCCCAAAAAATTGGCCTTGAAATGCCCATTGCTTGCTGTTTTTGCTTTATATTATCCCAATACCATCATCTGAATCTTCATCCCCATAGTTTGCTTCTTCTTGATCATCTTCAAGATGACCTTCTTCCGCCCATTTTCTCGCTCTCTTCTACTAATTGTGGGCTAATGACAATACTTGTTGGTAACTCACCCCTCCTCTCAAGTGATTTCTTCCCCATATGTGGTATGTGGTAATTGTTGTTACCCTTATTCATTAGAGTCTCCTTCATCACTTGTTGTAGAGTTAACCAAATATGATTGCATAGCTTAGGATCATAGTTGTCAAATGCCTTGTTCACTGCCTTCACCTTGTTCACTGCCTTCACCAACTGTTTCACACTTCTAGGTGCTATTTGATCTTTTAAGGTTTGAATTGCATTAAAAAAACCAAGATCTAACACATTCATATCTGGTGATTGTCTTTGGTGATTGATTAATCGATATCAAAACCATCTTTTTGTGCTTCCAACATGAACTCGCTCATCAAGACTTGCTATGTGTGGCCTTGCATTGTCTTGGACAATCCATATTTGCTTGCATCCATTATCCGGCCACTTGTTTCTTATAGATGGCAGTATGTGCTTTATGAGTTTCTCCCTTATGACATCTTTTGTGATGCTTAATTGAGCTTTGGTTTCAATCACCCCAAAGATCTCCTGTTACAACTTGACCTCTTTGTCGCCACCTCTTCTATGAATGGGAAGATTCCTATCTTCCCATCAAAACCGACCTCTCCACTTGGTGTTATGTGTGGCCTTGCTAGTGCAGCTATGAACATCACTTTGACAATGAACCTCTTGCTTTTGCATCTTCTATATGGCTCTGCTTCACCGGGAGCTAGGTAGTACCTTTGAGAAATTTTGCTCATGCAAAACCATTTCTCATCCACATGCACCAAATTATACATGTTGCTTTGAATTTTGGTATTGTTTGGATAGTGTTTGGTATGATAGAACCCAAACACCACAACACCCTTGCAATTTTATGTGCTTTGGAGTCGGGTGTGGTTTTATGGCATTAGTGTGTTTTTTGATTGCCCCCCTTTTCACCAATTCGTGCAATGTAGACCTGTGTATGCCTAGGGATGTTGCTGTTGCTCTTATAGTAGTCCTCTTTCTTAGAGGAATTGCCATTAACCTTTGAGGATCCAATTGAATTCGTTTTCTTCCTACCCTCCCCTGTTTTTCTCGTGATTCACATCTATTCTTGCATCTTCTTGAAGTTGTTGTCTTAAATTCTTCCATATTCTTCCAATTGTCCACCTTGAAGTATTCAATTCAATGGCAATTTTTTTGATAGCCCCTTGAGGTATAGTGAATCGCCATTAAATTTTGTGTAAGCTACTTGTTGTAGCCTGTTTGCAACATGACATCTTGAGTTGTTGTGCAAAAAATGTGTCTTGTTGACCACTATTTGGTCGTTCTTGTTCTTGATGTTCTTCATGTTCTTCATGTTCTTCCTCCGATTCACTATCTCGTCCAATTATATTCTCGAGACGTGTACATCTCGAATCATCATCTAACCATTCAGCCCACAAACTCTTCTTCATCATTCCCATGTTCCATTCTTTGAGAAGTTATTTTCTTCTTCTTCACTTGATCGTCTTTGGTGCTCTGTTAAGATCAAAGGCCTCTTGTTGTGGTTGAACTTGTAAGTCCGGTAATGGTTGTGGTGCGGTTGCGTTCCGGTTCCGGGCAGTGGGTCATTCAGATCAAAACTTGGGTAAGTTGGTGGTGAATTAAGAGGCGATGGGGATGGTGTTGAAGTGTTATCGGTAGAACTGCTGCAGGGGGCCATAGCTAAGCTATGGATGCCGGACATGTTCAAGCCGAGAAAGCTTCCACACTTTCCTCAAGTGAAGCTATGAAATCGAAATGGCTTGTATAAAACTCTATGATGATTTTGCTCGAGAGTTAATCTACCCAAACCCCCCCAAGGAAATGGCTACCTGGTGGGTGCTTTTTATGGTGGTTTAAGCCGCTTGGTTGGTGTCTTTGATGGTGGTGGTGGTGGCCGTCGGTTGGTCTCTTTGGTTATGTTGATGGAAGTGGTGAAAATAATAAATGCAAGTGTAAAAGTGGTTGTGTATATATAGTCCACAATTTCTTAGGATTTTTTTCATGTTTTTTGGGGGAAAATTCAATTCCCCCTTAAGTTCGAATTTTTGGGTAAAATTTCAATACCTGTTATGTAATCTACCTTTAAAATTTTGGAGGGAAAATTTTAGTTCCCTTTGGTTGTATAATTATAACAGAATATTTTAGTTGTTTTGCTTGTATAAAAATTTTGGAGGGAAATGAAATCCCTCTTTCTATAAAAGTGGCGCCAACTATTTTTTTTTTGCTTTCTAATCGTTTTTTCACAACTTAATTAACCACAATTACTTTTCTTCAAAACACCCACTGCACACCCACTGTACAGTGGTCCCCACCCTTTTCCTTGGTCTTTGTGAAAAAGTGCTTGTAGCAAATAAAAAAAGACAGAGGGAGTATATATGATCTGCTTCATCTCGTGGATAAGGTGTTATCCTGCTCTTTGTATACATTCGAGTAACTGTTTGCTTTTGGTTTCTTGAGAAATATTGCATATGATATACCTAGTATATATGATCTGCTTCATCTCGTGGATAAGGTGTTTTATTCTGCTCTTTGTATACATTCGAGTATGTTTGGTTTTGGTTTCTTGAGAAATATTGCATATGATATGCCTAATATATATGATCTGCTTCATCTCGTGGATAAGGTGTTATATCCTACTCTTTGTATACATTCGAGTAACTGTTTGGTTTCAGTTTCTTGAGAAATATTGCATATGATATGCCTAGTATATATGATCTGCTTCATCTCGTGGATAAGGTGTTATATCCTACTCTTTGTATACATTCGAGTAACTGTTTGGTTTTGGTTTCTTGAGAAATCTTGCATATGATATACCTAGGTCCTAGTATATATGATCTGCTTCATCTGTAAGATGATTCTAATTGTTTTTATTCCTTGTGTGCAGGAGTTTGAAAATCGCGAAAGTCTGATGAATGCCAAGGTGCAGAAAGTAGCAGATCAATCTGTTGTGCTGTCTAAATCATTGAAGAGGTCATCTCCTGATTATGCATCAGCTGACAAAGCTTATTCAAAGTGTGTCCAGAAACGAAGATTAGTAGATAAGGAGGTGGATTTTGATGCTATTCATGGCGACGCATATTCCTTCACTGGAAAGGTAGATAATGTGCAAATTACTACTGATGAGAAAACAATCGGTGATAGGAATGGTAAAGCTAACAGCCGAAATCATGAGCTAGATGACTGTGTTAGTACTGTATCATCTGTCGCGAGTTGTAGCAACACCAATGTGATTCCTGATAAGTTGGTCAGCCATTCTTCAGCAGGATGTAGCCAAGATCATAGTGTTTCTCTTTCGAGTGACGCCGAGTCTTATAGTCATGATTTTGGAGAGGAGGAGGAAGTATCTAGTGCTCAGTTTCAAAGGGGTAATGCTTTACAAACACATGAGTTGGACTTATATAGTTATATGGTTATCGTGGTGTTTTGGGATCATTATACTCGTCTGGTCCCTTAAGCTGGCAACAAGAAATTGCATTGACAAATCTCCGTTTGAAGTATTCAGTTTCAAATGATGAACATTTGATAGAGTTAAGGAGGTTAAAGTCAAGTAGAAATCTAGGTTTGTGTTATTAAAAATAGCTTTCAAGTTTGCACTTGGTCTTGTAATTAAGTTCAGTTCTGCCTTGTAAGAAGAAGTAGCCAAATGACATTTGAAGCTGTATATAAAAGTTGGCGTAAAAGGCGGGGTCAAGTACTATCAGTTGAGGGGAATGAGGAGGCAGTTTGAAGAAAGTAGTAGGCGTCCTATTTTAAGGAAAACGTGGCAACGGATACAAGGGACTCATTAGCTCTCTTTCTCTCTCTATCAATATTCTGAAAAAGCTCCATTACTGCTCTTGTACGAGCAACTTGTATTGACGGCGACATTGTTATGGTGGATTGGTGGTTACAAGAATCACCCGTGGTTTTTCCCGTTCTTTGGGTTTTCCGCGTCGCCATTTGTTTGTGTTCTTAATTTCATTGTTTGCACTTTTATTATTCTTTGCTCTTCCCATTAATTGCACGTATATTGTTCTTGTTGTTGGCTTCCCCAAAACCTTTTAAGTACTTAGTATAAAATCGGCAAAAACAGTTAGTGTATTCATCATGTTTCTTTACTTACAAATTTCATATATCAATCAATTTTGTATTTTGAAAATAATGTTTTTTTGCTTTAGGGTTGCCATTTTCTTATAGTGCTTGTACATTCTTTAATCTTTTTTAAAAATTAATTTTTATAGTAATATACTATATTTATAAGAGATGGTAAATTTAGTAAGTGTAACCTTCAAAACGAAACAAACTTGATACAAACTTGCTATGAATTGATTGGCTTATCTCAACTTGCAAATTAACATTGTCCTTTTATATAACAAACAAGTGATTCACATACCTGAATTTAGAATATATATTATCCAAATCCAATTTTGGCAAAAAAAAAAACGGATTGAACATTCAATCTTGACAATCTAAATATATAAATCGGAATTTTAGATATTCGTTTGTGAGCATATAACTTTTGTTTTATTCTTACAAATTTGGTCCAAAAAAAAAAAAGAAAATCCAATTACATTGTCTTTGCTTCTCTAATCTCTACAATCAAACACACTTAAATAAAATTTCAAAAAATTACGACCATCAAACATTACACCATCCAAAAAAAAAATTCAAGTGTCAAAACTCGAACCACTACTAACACCACCACCACTACCACTACCACTACTACTAATAACTTGAGACTCCTCAAATTCCTTAATCAAATCCGGATCCACATTCTCCTCAGGTTCCCACGTCGGATCCTCAATATCAACCCATTTAACCAAAAACTCATTGTTCCCATCATCCCCAACTCTCTTCCCATACACACCTTGGGCCTCAGCATACTCAAGCCCATCTTCAAAATCCTTAACCAAATCCTCACCAATAAACCCAACTTTAACCCACTCATTCTCTCCTCCATCTCTCCACTTAACCAAATACTCCAAATTCTCTCCTTTCCCTCTTTTCTCCAAAACCCCCTCAACTTCAGCATATTCATAAACCACCCCCTCCAAATTCTTTATCACATTCTCCAACCCAACTCTTCTCCCAAATTGCATCAAATTCCCCTTCGGAGTAACAGCCAGGATTTCTTTCGCTAAATCCAACGGCGTACGTCCCTTGTCGTCCTCCACCTCGGGATCTGCGCCAGCTTCTAGAAGCGCACGTGCGGCGTCGGGCCTCGCGTATCCTGCCGCCATGTGGAGCGGCGTGAGGCCGCCACCTGTGATGTCTTTTTTGTCCACGTCAGCGCCGTAGGAGGCGAGGAGAGAGACGCACGTGTCGGACCCGAGGCCCGAGACGAAGTGGAGAGCTGTGCGGCCGTCGGAGTCAACAGCGTTGACGTCGCGTTGGGCTGAGTTGGGCTGGGCTAGGATGGATTGGAGTTGTTGGGCGTCGGCCTTTTTGGCAGCGGCCCACCAAGGGGATTCGTAGTCTGAAACGACGTCGCTGGCTATGAAGTTTGATGGGACCCATGTAGGTGGGTGGTTGTCGTTCCATTCTATGAGGTATTCCATTGTTGTTGATGAGGATGAGGACACGCGGCTGCCTATGATTCGGTTGACTTCTCCGTAGGATTCTTCTTCGTTGTAGGATTCGTAAGACTGTTGTTGGTTTTGTTGTTCGAGTTGTTGGTTTTGTTGTTCGCGTTGTTGGTTTTGTTGTTCGAATTGTTGATATTGTTGGTTTTGTTGTTCGAGTTGTTGGTTTTGTTGTTCGAATTGTTGGTGTTGTTGGTTTTGTTGTTGGGCGAGGAGAGAGAAAGAGAGGGGGTGGTGGCGGAGGAAGAGAGAGCGTGGAGAGAGAAAAGAGGGAGGAGAGAGAGTGAGTTTGAGGTGGGAGAGGTGGGGAGGAGTGAGAGAAAGGGTGTCCATTTTTATTATTGTGGTGGAGAATTGAATGTTAATGTGAAGAAATCATACTCCTCTCCTATGAAGTATTACAAGAGTGGAAAGTGAGAGGAGAGTGAGAGGAGAGAGAGGGGACAAAGGAGGGAGGTTTAGTGGGGGGATAAGAAATCATATCCACTTTGTGGTTGGGATTTCCCTTTTTGTTTTTTTATCACACACATCATTTGACTTGTTTTCTGAATTTCAAGACTTTGGAAGTTTTTTTTTTTTTTTTTTGACAAGACTTTGGAAGTTTTCACAGTAAAGAATTACGTTGTGATTAGTTTTCAACTTTTTATATTTTCTGATGGAAAATTATTCCAGCTTAGAATGCCTCATGGCCTTCATATAAGCTAGAATTCCCTTGTCGGAGAATTAGATTTTGTTCTTTTAGACTGAATTAAGGTAGTGTTTGGATACAATCATTTAATTTCAAATGTTTCATTTCAAATCTAATATTTTAAATGCTGAAATTGAAATCCAAGGAGTAGAAATTAATTGAAATCCAAGGAGTAGAAATTAGATGAAACCCAAGGAGAGAGAAAATATTAAGAAAGTCAAGGAGTGAGAAGGGCTAGAGAGAGGAAGTATAGAATGTTAAAGATTTGAATTTAGAATGACATCCCACCATATGTAATTTGAAATTCTTGAATTTACATAGTAATTTAGAGTGTGGTGGATTTGGATGAAATCCAATTCCAAATTCATCGATTTGTCAAACACCTCATTTCCTCAAATTCTAGGATTTCAAATGAAATCCATATTCCCAAACACACCATTAGGTAGCGTTTGGGAACCCGAATTTCATTTCAGTTTTAGTATTTCAATTCTAGAAATTGAAATTATACATTTGAATTCCAATTCCAGTTCCTCAAACTCGTTTGGGAAACAGGGAAATTGAATTCCAAATACAATTCCTCAAACTCGTTTGGGAAACATGGGAATTGAATTCCAAGTACAATTCCTCAAACTCGTTTGGGAAACATGGGAATTGAATTTGAATATGGGCATGGGGTGGGGTTGCCGGTGAAGGGGGGGGGAGGGGAGGGAATAATGGGGAGCTTAGAGGAGAGAGAAAATAGAATGGGAGAAAATTTGAAATGACAGGGGAAGGGGGTGGGATTTATACCATGTGTTTTTAACTTGGGTTGGAATTGTATTGGAATTGACCCAATTTCAAATCCAATTCCATTGAGTACACAAATAAGTGAATTGGGACAATTCCATCATTTCAAATGAAATGATGGTTCCCAAACAGACCCTAAATGGGCATTAAAGGAGCTTTTTTCAAGATTGGTTAACTGATTTGGTCATTTTGATTGGCTACTCGAGTTAAAACTAAGTCCTTTTTTTTAATATAAAAAATATTACATGTACTTAATATAATAGTCTAAAAAAGACAAAAGAAAGGTTAACATTTTTGATAAATCAAATTATGTGACAAAAATAAACAAATAATAGACAAAGACATATGAAAATAGTTTTTGACTTCTTTTGCATGTTTATGAATTAAGACATCTATCTTAATCTAAACAACACCTTAAACTAGATGTTCCCTCTCATAACTTGTACGCATTCTATATATTGCTCATTTAAAATTGTTCAAATGAAAAATAAAAACATAGAGAGTTTTGGAGCACATAACTCTAGATATTGCCGAGACCGGAGCACCTAAAAATTTGTATTTTTATATGAAATAAATCATATATAGGATTTATATAACCAAGCTTGCTTGGTGGAGGTGGTGGCGGGGAACTCACCTTGTGACCTCAATGTCACAAGTTCGAATCCCACTACCTACTTGTGTTTGGGAGTAGGGATTCTCTTATATCCTCTACTCTTGAGCATTGACCTGTGTAGCTGGTTTGAAACAAAACACTACAACTCCAATACCTCCTGACTGAGACTTATTATAAGATCTTTCATGTGATATTGATAATAGTGTTGTATTGTGTGATTGTGTTCTTTTTACTTGATTGAGTCGTTTAAGAAAAATCAATATATAAATTTAATATATGGTTCACAATTAATTTTTGAATGGATTCACGATATTTTCTTTTAATCCAACACTACCTATATTTATGTATTGATTATTTCATGTTAATACTCTCAGCATTTCATCTTATTAGATCAAGAGTTATTTCTTGTTTAAGTGGACTCGACAATGTTCAAAATCTGATATACGTAAGTTGAGATTGGATTGGAATCTTAGAGGTTACTTTAGGCTCAATAGTCAATTCGAACTTGAATTTTCAAGCTCATAAGTCATGAACATAATTATTTTAGAGTAGATCAGGATTCAATCTTTTAAAATGTTGGTGTGTATATCCATCCCAAAAACTTCCTTGTACTTATGCCACATCAATTTTTCAAAAACTTTTTATTGTTCTAACTCATGCAAAATTCGTTCCAATTTCTATTTTTCCAGAAATTTTTTTATTGTTTTAACTCACACAAAATCCATTCCGATTTTGATTTTTCCAATTTTTTTTATTGTTTTAACTCACACAAAATTCGTTCTAATTTTAGATTTTATCCTCTAGTCTCATCAAAAAGAAGGTTGGATGTAACTAGACTAAGGATATATTCTTTTTGACTGAACTAAACTAAACTAAATTGAACTTCTAAACTGAATTGAATTAAAAAGAGAAAACTAACTGAATTTCCATTAAGTTTTATTTCTGTCAACATGTCCCATCTTTTTTAAAAAATCCACAATCTATCCTCTTATTCCCAAGGCCCAACCAACCAACGAACTTATCTTGCGATCTTACATCGTTTGATCATTTTGAAGCCGTTGTGGGCTCTTAGGGCACCTAGGTTATGGTCTCATGGATAAAGTTAATCAGTGTGAGTTTAACGTCTAGGTGAAGTACTAAATCTTCGTATCTCTTGTTATGTACTTCCTTCAAACTTTTTCTTTGCAATAATTTTTTAACACTATTCACTCACCACCCTTTTACTATTTATTATGATTTTGCTTACGGAAACATAGTCATGTAGGATCTTGTTAGATTCGTCTCGATATATATATTTTTAAAATATCAAATTTGTATAATTTTTACTAAAAATTAATTAAAATTATTAATAGTTAAAGTTGTGCATTGACAAGCATCAAAGCTCAATTGTTGCAATAGTCTAAAAACGATGGAAGTACTTGATATAATAGTCTAGTAAATATTGTAGGAGATTTAAAATCCATTGTTTCCATCTCGTTTGGATCCGATTTGAATCATATTTGAGTGTTGATTCATTTAACTCATGTTCAAGTATATTAGAGAGTCTTTTGCCAATTAGTTTATAATAGAAATGCATAAAATGTTGTCATATCAATGCCTCAAGTTTTGACAACATAGACAATAGGGCATAGGCCATGCAATTTTAAGTTATAGTATTTTGGAGCATTACACATGTACCTGGAGTAGAGACTGCGCAAAACATGATAGATTTTTCTTTTACCACAAACTTCATCTCTTCTTGTAGGAGTAGGACCACCTCCGTTGTTTCTATATGTTGGCACTCTTCTCCAACATGGAAATTCATACATAATTTTGATAAATCGATGATTTCGCCCTTTGTGACCGTTGGAGTTATTATTCACAACACAACAACTCGGGTTTGTCAAGTACTCTAGTGGTGGGCGTGGTGGCACAAGCATATCTGTTTGGTCTGATATATGCTCTAATTGCTAAAACTAGGGGCTAAGGATCAATCTCCTACTGGCTCTAAGGATCATCATACACATGATCATATACCAAAAGGCAAAAGAGACAAACGAGTTGTGATTTGTATTTTGCAAGGCCAGTACTCTTGTCTGTGGTCCCTCCAGACTCTAATTGATGATATTCATCTCTTACTTAACCATTTCAACATTGATTTCATTGATCAAGTGTGTGTTCCAGTAAGCAAATAGGATAACAGATTTTATCTATAAAAAAAGTCACTCTGTTGCTGGTGCTGCCTTCTATGATGTTGCTGCTAGAACCCACCTAATTAGAACCCCTAGCCAAACAGTAAATACGCAAAAGGGCGGGAAAATCCAAAAAAGAAAGCGGCAAAAGTAAAGAAAAACAGAAAATAAAATATTTTCCGCACGCAAGAAACACGGTTTAAAAAAGATTTTAAAACCCTAACGGAGGTTCCGTTATTTGTAAATCTCTCTCCTAAGTCCTAAGGTGATCAACTGAGTTTCTACTTTACTGAATCGATTTGCGCTACATTTTCTCTCTCCTCCAGGTGGGAATCTTAAACCCTAATTTCTAATCTCATAAAGTAATGAAATGAATTTTGTCAAATTTAGATCTGTGTTGTTCAATTGTTTTTCTCATATTATTGTGTTTATGTTTAATTTGAAGAATTTTTTAGCGTTTTTTAAATATGTATCTATGCCGAAAGAGTTAAATTTTTCCGATGTTTATTTATTTGATGTTTGAGATGATAATCTTCTCATTTCTGTATCGTTTGTGGTTTATGGTGCTTGATGTAATGAAATTTATTGAAAATGCATTTATAACAGTGATTTTTAATGTGAAAATAGCTGCAATTAGTCAATTGAAAAATTTGGTGATTAACTATGAACTGCGGGAAATTTTGCACCCAATATGTTGTTAATTGAGCGTTAACAATCTATTGTGCTAACAACATTTGGCATATAATGTGTACTAAAGTATGTTTGTGCTACTTTTACTCGTTGTAAATTTGGATTCCAAAATTGTACCTTAACTAGTGATGCTTCTAGTTTGTGGTAGGAAGTTGGCTATATCCCATTGTTGTTTTCTCATCGTATGGTTCGTCATTCGTGACCCTTCTCCTTTAGGATTGATCACTTGAGTGGAGTGTAGATAACATCCACAATTTAAGTTTCAATGTATTAATGAATTTTAATAGGGTTCACATGCAATCGTTACTTGGATGCATATCTGGAGGAAATTTTGATAGTGTTTGGAACAACGAAATTTAGAAATTACAATCTCTTTGGGACAAAGAAAGTGTTTCATATGATATTCTTTCTGATTTATCGACTTTGACGAGTCTCTTTTCTTTTTTATTTGTGTACTCCTGCCTTGATTTATGTTGACTCTCTTAGTTATCATTAATAATTTTCATTTCTCTTCTCAACTTCTGTTGGCATGGTTGGAAAGTTGAATTCGTGTTGCTAGTTTGGTAAGCTCTGAATTCACTGTTAAGAAGTGCTATCTCGTTACCTGTTTGTAATTTAACATGCAATTCAAACTACTGAAGTGGTACTAAGGTATTGACAAATTGCCAGTGCTTAATTATGTCCTACTTATCCTGCTTTTTATTAATTACTAATTAGTAAGTTAACTTCTCCTTAAGATTCAGAGTCAATCTCAGTTCTTGCTATTAAATTGTAGTGCTTTTTAGTACCCATCACACGAGATTTCAATGACACAACAAAATATCCAAATTTTCTTACCAGAAGTTATCCAAATAATTAATTTGGTAGAGATACTAGAGAAATCAGTCGCAGGGATATCCCATGTTGTGGCATTATTGAGTTTTCTTTCATCTTCTAAGGTGTGTCTAAGCTCTAAGGTATCACATTCAATGGTGTTTTCAGATTATGGATACTTCAAGTCCTGCAGCTTTTGTCAATGGAGAATTGCTTCGTATGTTTGTTGGGCGCAAGGTTCGAGTAGTTGTTCAGGTGATCCAATCTGATGCTGGCTCTTTAATTGGAAAATCAACTGATGATCGTGAGATCATTATCAAGGGTTCACCACCAACTCATCCATTCACCAAATATGTTGAGATTATTGGTATTGCAGACAGCAACCAATCTGTTTGTGCTGACATATGGACCAACTTTGGTGATAATTTTGGTACAGTGAGCTCCTCTGACTCAAATGTGTTCTGTTGTTTATCTTGTCAATCTAGGCTGCAGCTTAAATTTTGCTTATCTTGATGTGCTATAATTAACCTTCTTGTGTGCATCATATACTCTTAAGTCTTAAGTTGCATACACAGTTTCATTCTTAAGCTGGAAGGCTCGGTGCACCTAGCCTGCACATTGCCCTACAGAATATAAGATTTGTGTGTGTTTGTATGTTTTATGGGGTTGGCCATTGTTTTCTGATGTCTATTCAATGTAATTTGCATGTCTGGCCTAAACTCTATCGTCCTGTTTCAAATTATGCTGTATGTTTTCTGCTTGAATTGTTTAGCTCAAATAGATTCCCATATCATTTCACACCTCTTGCTTCTTTTGAGGGAGTGGGTTGTGAATCGTGATGGTCTCTGGAGGAACTCTTTGTTTATTTCTTGGAAATGAGTAAAAAGTCCATTTTGAGATACTTTTATACTATTAATACTCTAATTGCTTAGTTAGGAATATTCTAAAATACTCCTGCATAGACCTATAACCCAAGAATCAAGATAGAAATAAATTGATCTGAGATTGGAATGAAAAATCTGATTCCTGGAAGGCTCTAGCTATGTCTTGGTTTCATGTCACTCAAGCAAGTTAGCTAGTGAAAGCTAGTAAACCATCTACTTGCCTATACTGAAGACAGTTCTGTCTTTCTAAAAGCTGTGGTGCTTTTCCATGTTTTCAAAATGTTTGCCCAAACAGTTGATTGGAGATTGTTTTTTCACAAACCAAAAATTGAAAATTTCACACTTACCAAAATACCGAATTCTGTACACCTTACGAAAAGCATGCCATTTGCAATCCTAAATGTGATCTTAGTAGTTGGTTATGTACAGACTTGACTAAGACTTTTCGTATTTCATTGCCTTTCATGAAATTGACTATTATGTGGGTTTGTTGCAGATGCACAGAACTATAATAAGATATGCCAGCTTGCTAATGGGGAATACAAACACTTGTTCATTTGATCCATTGATGTTAAATGTCCTAATAGAGGATGCGACTCTAGTAGAATATTTTGCCATCTTCTCAAACATCAATTTGTGAACTGTCAGCAGATTATTATGTATAGAATGTCTCAAGGGTTTTGGTGACTTTGTGGCATGTGATATGAAATTAAATTTATATTGCTAAGTTTCTTCATGCTTTCTTTCCTCTGGAATTTTGGTTGGTGCATCTGATCTAGTGGCTTGGGTTTTATGTTAATCACTTTGTAGAGTTGATTATTGTAGTTGTATTCCTTGATTGTCTTTTTATGGTAATTCGAAGTTTAACCTCATGAGTCATGACTTGCTTATGTGAGTTTGGTACATGAACTTCACTATAATATCAGGATCTGATACAGAATATAGTGTTAAACTGTTTCCTTGTATTGGTTTCTCACCAGATGTTAGAAATGATTAAAAAAATTCCTGTCAGAAAAATAAAATAAAAGACTGGTAACTCAATTTTTTTCAGAGTAGTTTATAGGTTATGAAACCTTTTATAAGTGATATGTGTATCTCTGGGTTAGGTTCTTTGAGTTTAGAGGAGCTTTTATAGATTGATAGGGGAAAATATGTTATGAGGGTTACGAAATTAGATCAGATCAATAAAATGACAATTCAAATATCATTACTTGTACTAATATATTGAGGCCTTATTCTTTTGGACTAAATTTAACTTAATTGAACTTAAATTGTGAGAGGAAACTAACTGAATTGAATTTGTTTAAATTGAATTGAATTTCTATTAATTCAGTCCAAAAGAGCATGCACTAATTTTTCAAGTTTGTAAGTTTTCTAACTTTTGTGGTTAGGATTGTGTGTCCCTACACTAACAATCTTTAATAAATTGAGTTTAGAGCACTGAATATCTTACAAAGTTTATCAAATGGGAGACAAAGATAGGGGTATCACTGACACTTCTAAAATTATAGAAATCTTATAGAAATATAAATTTAAGGAAATAGTATAATAGTATAATGCCAAATATGACTCACTCACAGTATGCTCTTAAATGGAACACTTACTTCAATTGTTGGTCCGTACTCCATAGCATGAAGCAGTTGGGCAGCAGGCCCAGCAACTATGAAAATTGCATAGGGAGAAATTTCAGATCAATGACAACTTTTAACTACACACAATAAGTTTAAATTTGTAACACGTGTCATGTCAGGACACAAAAAGTTCTTTTGCAAAATATATATAATATAATTTTTTTTAGAAGAAATCGAGTTTTAAGATAAAGTATTGCGTCTATTATGAAAAAACCATATATGATTAACTGATTATTTGTTTCAAATGTTTTCCGTATTTTTTAAAGGTTTCTACTTATATGGTAATAAATAAAATTATGAAATTACTGCTAATAATATAGAATTATGGGATATAGATAGCAGTTGGTTTTGTAAGAGATCGCTTATTTTTAATTTAAAATTAGGCAACGGTCCAAGTCCAATATTAAGAAGTAAATAGACCATCTTTCAAATTTAATGACTAGTTTAATCTATTTAGTGACCATTTAAATCTATTTAATGACCAGTTTAATCCAATTAGTTCTCACATATTTTAATTAATTTAGTACTAGTTTAATCCATCCAATACGACTACCAGGTTAGTTATAAAATTGTTCGTTGTAGTTCGAGATTCAAAGAGAAACAAAGAAAGGAGAAGAAAAGGTACGACTAAGTTGGTGCAAGATGTCAAGGGATAGTGTTGGGTTAGAGTGAAATGAATAAGCTTGTAGGAAAATATAGGCTTAAATTTATCTAATTTTATGTTTAAATTAGACCGCCTATTCTAAAAATTTGTGTATAGATAGTGATAAGAACTTATTTCCAATTATATATTTTCAATGAGTAGAGAAGAATGAGGGCGGGATCTTAAAGAACAGGATATAAGTCAGGTTAAAAGAAAAATAAATGGCAGAAGCACATGACATGCACGAGGATCCACACTTGGCATCTTTTCTTTTTTTTCCTGGTAAGTACACTTGGCTTTTTTCGTCAACTGAAGGAGCTCTAAACTTTTTTTTTCTAACGGGAATTAATTCTAAATTATGGAGATGAAAATAAGAATCGGTTTTCTATATGGGGAAGAAAAAAAAAATCCTCCCACTTATCTTTCCTGCAATTTTCAGCTTTTCCATGCTAAATCCACAAGCAAAAAAAAATTCCGAAGAATAACAATATTCATTAAGAATTATATAGATCTAAAATCTAAATTTTAGATCTCAAATTGAGAATTAAGAGTGATTGAATTACAAAAAATCCTCCATGTTTCTAACATTTAGATATCTAGCCATGTTTATTAGATAACAAGCTAGAGCATTACAGATGCAAACCAAAACAAAGACATGCCTCTAAGCTCTAACCCACATAGTGAAACTCGTACACAAAACAGAACTCTTTCATGCTTCGCCAACAAAGCAATAACCGCCCTGCGATCGCAACGAGAGCCACCATTGGTCCATGGAATCCTGGTAGTTCCGCAGTAGAGGGAAAAAGAAATTTCTTCAAGCAAATGGGTAACCCAATACCTGAACAGCTATTTCTGGCTAAAGAGATCTTCCAGAGGGGCAACAAGCCAAGCTTGTGGAAAAAGTAAAAAGAAGACATAATGCTATTATGCAAGATCTTACCAGTCTGTTCTCATTTGCCTCAATATTTAAAGCAGAATCAGATTTGAGCTTACAGCCTGCTCCAACGAGTCAGATTACTGAAATTGACTAGCAACAGAGAGAATAAGAGAGATCTTTTTACCTCACCTTCCCTCTTGAATATAACAATCTATACACATTTTGATTTATCACTCTTCCTAACCGCACATATTTACAAGATGTTGTAACTTGCATCATCCTCGTCATTCACAACTAATGACGAGTTCAAATGAAATCAATTATTTCCATAGGTAGACACCATATCTAATATAAAAGCGATTTCTTGTCTTCTTCTTATCAATTTATGCGGCAAGCAGAGATCATTATAACGAACAACACAGAGCATCTATAGTAACAATAAAGCAAGAACCCATTGAAGTTGATAAATGTATCATGAATTCTGGTGTCTGGATTCAAAAAGACTAAAAGAGAGAGATGACTCACTTCTCTTTGAGATCATACTTTCGGAAAACCATAAGAGTAAAGGTTGGTCAACGTGCTTTAATTACCATCATCAAATAATGATTACAAAGTTCATATTTCTTATTAATCCATAGGCACCTTATAAAACTGATCAATATTTGCAGTACCAGAAGTCCAGAACCATACCCCCACAAACCTGAATTTCAGTGGAATATGTATGAATAACTAAATGGAGAGAATAATTAGGACAGCCTCACAATTTTTGGCTGCAAAAACTGCATGGTAACTTTGGAATAGCTCAGACATGGACCAAAATCCTGCTGTTATTTCCACTGCCAACAGATACTATTAGCATTTAGCAAAGCCGGCCAAAATGAACAAAGCTTCATCTAAATCAAAAGAGCACACGAAACAACAAAAGTCTCTATCAATGCATGCATAGTATATATGATCTATTCTGAAACCACATAACTAAAAAAGTGCATACAGCTAATGTTGCAAGTCCAGAAACTCGAAGAACGCTCTAAAAATTTCTTTGATCACAACCCTTCATGTTATACAAAATTTTCCCAACCTCTCAACATACACACAAAACATGTGGGCACATAACCTGAACACCTAATTAAGACCTTCAGCAATTTACAGATGTAGTAATTTGCATACATTCCAAGGTAATAGATAAACTTGCCATATTAACTCTTAAAGAAAGAACCTCTGCATCAACTAGTACTTATGCACAAGAAGCTTCTCTAGCTATTCTCAGTTTATTATGTTCGATCACACTAATATTCAGTTTTAGATTCTCCTGTCATGAGTTACAAAGTTTGTCAACAATTAGATGCGGTGAATAATTCTGCATTTACAGAAGAAAAAGACAACATGATTGTCTGGAAGACAAACACCAATTTCAGCATCACTGGAACAAGAAGCATCTTACCAATCCCAACAAGGGACCTGTAAACAGGAGTTTTCATCAGGCCACCAAAGGGACAATTTGGCTTCGAGTAATTTAACAATGAATATCTTTTTTTACCTGGAATGAAGAAGGATAAACAACATAAAAGAGATTATTCACAGCGTCCGACATGCATTGCCTCAATTATAAAAGAGCCAATGCAGATGATGCCCCTTTCTCAAACTACAGAGGAGGTGGCTAACCACAGCATCATCTTTGTGGCAGTAAGACTTGCATGTCAAGACAGCTCCTGAAAATTGCACAGGAGGCATCAATAATGATGATATAGTTCTCCAGACAACTACAAAGAAGAAACAGTGCTAGCAACAGATGAAGAGCTCTACTGCACTCTTTAACATGATATATATGTCATTCATTCAACTTAAGGTGTTAAAACCATGAATATGCTTACACACACAAAAGAACACTCAAAATCTGATAGAATGACAAGATTATGTTACCCAAACATTGGAATGAGTGTCGAGTAGGCACATATCCAATTGTTCAACACGTCACAGCTAAAATTTCAGACGTAGGGACACTGACCTATAATTGGACATGGGTGCAGGAACACAGCATTCATGACACCTATTCCTGATTTTTTGAAGGCTTTTTGCACGAGAATCTTATTCACTATTAATAATATACACATTTCATGTTGACTTGTTTGCTAATTACTGCTATAATACTAATCTCAAGCCCATAAGTGAGCACATATTGCATTATATTTTCTTAACCATCCTCTCTTTTTACATTTTTTTTCCTGCAGATACAGAATTCAATCAAGCTAGAGTGTCGAGGTAAATTTGAGTGCCGGGTACTGATTCCATACACTTGTCAGACAGTTGATTGTCCAACCCAGGTACATAATACAAAGAGTTAAAGTAACATAAGGGAAAGACATGAGCAAAAAAATTTACTAAGCTCATAAGAGTAAGATCAGAATCTCCTGATGTTAAATTGCCACACTTGTAAAACTTATAATGACCACCACGCTTGATGTTTCACCTAAGGGTATACAATAGGAAGGTCAACATATATCACTCTACTAGTTGAGATTAGTTGAAGCATTATGTTGTTTCTATATAGCCATTAATATCTTTTCTCTACATGTACAGTCTCTATAAGGAAAAACATCACTATAGTCTATAACCACCTGAGAAACTTGAAAAAAAAAGGTCATAAAAGAAGAAAGATAGAAAGTACAGCACATTAGCTTGCACAAAACCAGATTCTCCAACCTAGTAAGAAAACATAATTGGAGACCAAATAATACTAAAGCCAGGTTTATGTACAGACAATTTGACAAATTAAGGCTTGAAAGAATACTCTCCATCAAAAGATTGAAGAGTGTACAAGCACTACAAGAAAAAAAAAAAGGCAACACTAAATCAATAAACATTACTTTCAAAATAGAGAATTGATTGATATATGATATTTGTCAGTAATCAAACTTCATGACTACATTAACTATAGCTAACATGTACAGCTTCAAATTTCACCCACTTCTTACAAGGCACAAAGCACAACTGAACTTACATGACCAAGTGCAAACTTCAAAGCTATTGACAACTCAAACCGAGATTTCCAATCGACTTTAACCTCCTTAATTCTGTCAAATGTTCATCATTTGAAACATAAAGCTTCAAACGAAGATTTGTTAATGCAGTTTCTTGTTGCCAACTTAAGGGACCAGACGCATATAATGATTCTAAAACACAACGATAACCATATAAGTCTAACTCATGTGTTTGTAAAGCATCACCCCTCCCTAACTGACCACCAGATACTTCCTCCTCCTCTCCCAAATGACTATGAGACTCAGCATCACTAGAAAGAGAAGCACTATCCTGACTACATCCTGCAGAAGAATGGCTGAGCAACCTATCAGAAATCGCATTAGTGATGCTACAACTGGCAACAGATGATACAGTACTAACACAATCATCTAGCTCATGATTTCTGCTGTTAGCTTTATTAAATCTGATTGTTTTCTCAGTAATAATTTGCACATTATCTTTACCGAGATTTCCCCATTGGTTAGCAGGGTTATCTACCTTTCCAGTGAAGGAATACGCGTCACCATGAATAGCATCAAGCTCCACCTCCTTATCTACTAATCTTCGTTTCTGGACACACTTTGAGTAAGCGTTGTCAGCTGGCGCATAATCAGGAGATGACCTCTTCAATGATTTAGACATCACAACAGATTCTGGTACTTCCTGCACCTCGAGAAGATTACTTTGTAGTTCCACATGGGACTTCTTGCACATCCTGGTAATCAGATCCTTGCGATTTTCAAATTTCTGCACACAAGAAACAAATACAATAAATATCTTCTTCTAAGCAAGAACCAGATACTAGCTATATGCAGTATTTCCCAGCAAACAAAAATAAAACAGTTACTAGAAGGTAAACAGCAGGATATAATACCTTATCCATCAGAACCCACTTGTTGTTTTTCCACTCTTGTCGTGCTCTAATAATAGAATTTTTCACTCTAAACTCATCCAGAGATCCAATCACTCGAATGTAACAATAATCATCTTCCATAACATCGTCAATCATAGAAACCCACCAATAACCATCATCTAACACTTCCACAATATCTCCAACAACAAAATTCCTAGAACCCGTTGCTGGTCGTGGACAAGGCCTGACTGCTTCAGCTGGAACCTTGTCAACACTGTCTGTAGCTATGCCTGGCCGGCGATTATATCTGACGGTGTAACCATCTCCATTATCTGCCACTATTTCTGCACACCGCCAAACACCTGAAGGCTCCTTCTTGGACAGAACCTCCACCATACTTCCTCTCTTAAATCTCATGATTGATTTAACAACAAAGCAAACCTGAAAATCAAACCAATAAAGATCAGCAACGACTTAAGCCTTCCTATTACAACACTAATTAGATTCGAATACGAGAAAGAACAATAAACGCTAACCGAGATGTTTGTAGATTCAATCAATTTAAAACTTTTTGAAAAAGCAAACCCCTCTAATAATTCAAAAAAGTTCACATATAATCTGAAGTTCTAAACCATAAATGAGTACAAAAGAACAATCTAACCCATGACAACCTTATTGTAATAATACGAATTATCAAGGCAGAAGAATTTATCAAAGTTGCAGATCATCAAAAAAAATAAAAAGAATAAATTCAACAAAAAATAAATAAAAATAAACTACGACATCGTAACTTTCATATGGCTGGAAATGATTCCTTTTCAATCAAATTGATAATTATTATTGTTCTCTAAATTAGGGTTTGCCATTTTAAGAACATAATTCCGCAAAAAGCACCAATAATCGAAGTAAAATTTCATAAAATTAATTTAAAAAATCTACAATCCGAAACTTCGATGAATCGTGATTTTCAACATAATAAGAGCATAGATGATTCACAGTATAAAACAGGGAAAACAAAATCTGAAATAAAAAATCGAGGAGATGAAAAAGTAAAAGAAAAATACCTTCGCCAGAAAATTGAAAAGGATTTGTGAATTCGATTGATCAAAGGAGTACGCAAATGATTGCTTCACGATTGAAAAATTAGGGTTTTTTTTGCTTGTTATATTTTGCAAAATGTGAGTTGTAGTTGGATTGAAAGTGTGTTCGTTCAAAAATTAACAAAATCCAGGTAATTACAGGTCGGTTATTGATTGCCTGCTTGGGAGTCAAGCATAGGTTACCAAAATCATCAGGGAAACAGTTAACCGTTGTTGGACCCTAAAGTAAAGCCCAAATTAAACCTATATTAAGGTAAAAAAAAAAAAAAAAATTCTATACCCTTACAGAAAATGTACAAAAATATAAAATCATAATTTAGACCATTTTTGAGTGGCTATAATTGCCACTACAATTATTTAATCTTTTAGTCCTTCATTTTCAGTGACTCATCTTGACCATTGATTTCGTCGACATTTAAAACATTCAAAAAAAAATTGTTGAAAACTGGCTGAACTGTTAATTGTGAATTTATTAATGTATAACTGTTAATTTCAGTTTTAGTTTAATCATAAAAGTTAATTAAATGGTGTATATTTTAGATTAATAGTTTAGTTTAGACAAGTTATCATGGCTACAATTTTATTGTAGCCATTGTTATCCATTATTTGATCAAGAAAAAAAAATTAGAACATTATTATGAGCTTTTGTTAGACTATTTTTTCCCTTCCTTACTATTCCATCCAACACTTTACTAGAGGTGATCAAGATGAGTCCGGTCCAAATAGGAGGGTTTTGGGCACGATTTTTTGGCCCACGGTCGGGCTCGAGTCGTTTTTTTGGGGCAAACCTAGATTTGGAAAAATAGGCTAAATTTTGGCCTGGCCCGAAAATGGCCGAAAAGGCTGTTAGGCTCAGCCCAAAATACCGGGTTTTGGAGTCGAATTTTTGGCCTGAGCCTTGGCCCGACCCGCAGTTTTGGCCCGAAACGGGCTACTTTTTTTGGCCAAAGCCCGGCCCGGCCCATAATTGTAATACTCCGTATTTTTGGAGTTATTCTTTATAAATAAGAAAATATAAAGAATAGAATCAAAAGGTATTTTAGTATTATTTAAAAAAAATAATAACATAATAATAATACAGTTTGGGTACGCTTACAACTATAACGTAATTATATTATAGTTTGATTTATTTTAATTTCGGAATAAATAAAATAAACCAAGTCCTATTAGACTTAGGATGGCCACACTATAAATAGGAGTAAAATAAAAAGAAAAAAAATTCAGAAAAACCCTAATATATCTCTCTCTCAGCCGTCTCTCTCTCTCTCTCAGCCGTGCTCCTTGTTTCTCTCAAATTCTCTCTCCTTCTCCCTCATCAACCTTCCCGGAATCTCGTCGCTTGTTCGAGTGTGTGCGTGAAAGCTGTGCGAGAAGGTTGTGCGACAAGCAACGAGTGCTCGAGTGTGTGCGTGCGGAGTTCGAGCAGAATTTCGCACTTCCAGTGCGAGCGAGTGTGGTCGTGGTTCGAGTGCTGTGCGAGCGGCGAACGGTGCGACGAGGATTGGGGTGTGTACTGTGCGCGGAGTTCGAGCAGGGGGTGTGCGAAGTCGAGTGTGTTCGAGGTTCTCGTGCGAGAGGCTGTGCGGGACGTGCGTGCGAAGTCGTCGAAGGTCTGAGGGCGAGACTTCAAGGGGGTGCGTGTGGAGGTACGAGGCTCGAGTTGGACGAGGGTGCGACGAAGGCCGGGCTGTGCGTGTGCGACGAGGGTTGTGCATCGAAGCTACGAGAGCCTTGTGCGTCACTGCCGGAATCACGTCGCCGGTGATTATCGCCGGCGAGTCTATTGGTCCCAATTTCATAAGCAGAACGTTTTAAGTAGTCAGCGAAAATTCTCCGTTACAAGGTACGTACGCGTACTAGTTCAATTGGTATGTTAGTATCATGTTTAGGTTATGGATTCTTTCATTGGAACCTAGCATCATGATAGGGAACAATTGTATGGTTATGATTAGGGCTGGGAATGAGCCAAGCCTGCCCGTGAACTGTTCGAGCTCGGCTCGGTGAAAGCTCGGTCAGGGCTCGGCTCGAGCTCGGGATCGGCTCGAGACCTAACGAGACGAGACACGAGCTAAGCTAAGCTCGGCTCGAAAAGCTCGTGAACGGCTCGAGTTACTTTTTTTATTCAAAAAAATATAAAAAATAGTATTGTTATTCATTAGTTAAAAAAAGGCAAAACAATGTATATTTTAAAATAGATGTGTCTATGCTCTTCTCCTACTCTGTCATGTGAAGTATTTAAAAATTACATAAGTACAACCATCACCTGCAAAGAAAGAAAAAGTAAAAGAAAGTTAGCCAACAATGTCGACATTTTGACAGAACCTAGGTTAGATAAAAATAAAACAAATCAGCAAATAAAAAACCAAATAAATCAATGTCGACATTTTGACAGAACCTAGGTCGGATAAAAACAAAACAAATCTAATTGAGAAGAGGGAGAGAGAGTAAGACTCACTGGGTTCGACGAAAGAGAGACGCGAGTTGCCGATGAGAAAGCTGCCGACGAGAAACGCCGAGTCGCCAATGAGAAAGCTGCCGGAGAGACGTGTCGGGGGAGAGTAGAAGGAGTTCGAACTCTTCTCAGTTCAAACTAAGTCCCATCTCTTTCCTCCCTCATCGCTGCTCAGTTGCAATTCGCACCTCTCACTCACCACTGTCGCCACCTGTTCAAACGGCCATGGACGGTGACCCACCAACCTGTATGAAATTCTGATTGCCCATCATCTGTATATATTTTTTAATTTACTATGAATTTTTTTAATTGTGAGATTTCGAGCCTTTTTTGGAGCATTCATTTGAGCACGAGCTTCGAGCCCAAACACGAGCTCGAGCCGAGCCACGAGCCGAGCCTCACATTCCAACACACGAGCTCGAGCCGAGCTCCATTTTTTAGGCTCGACGAGCCTCGAGCTCGAGCCGAGCCTCGTTTCCGAAACTCGAGCTCGAGCCTACCACTATTCGGTCTCGGCTCGGCTCATTCCCACCCCTAGTTATGATTGATGAGATTGTTTGGTTACATGAAATCGATTGGAAATCTGTATGTATTTCCTTGTTATATGACTTGTGAGTTGGAATGCATTATTATTGGTATGCGTAATTCTATCGTATCACAAGCATTAAATGAGAATTGGATTGGAATCCTATGCTTTATTATTGTAGCAAGGAGGTTACAAGAAAGTGTTTAAACTAAAGAATTGAGCAATGTACCTAAGAAGGAAAATTAAATGATTATATGCATAATGTTGTATGAATGAATATCACTAAGAAGGATCTTTGGCGATAAACTTGTAGTTGGAATCCCTACAAGTATGAACAATGGGGGGAGTGTGAGACTTGTGCTACACTCTTACGCAGGCCTACTGTGACGACAGTAGTGTCCTTATAAATTTTGATAACTCAAGTAGGCGGAAGGTTTCGTACGATCTTGGGGGTATGCATACTAAGGTGATGGATGTGGAACGGAACGAAACCGTATTTACATTTCATCTAATAGACCAAGTTGTCTATTAAGGATTAAGTAGCCCGTATGATTCTAGAAAGATGACGGTGCCCGTTCGAAGCCAAATAAATTCTAAAAACGAAATTTAATGTTTTTGTAGTATCATGTTTAGGAATTGTTATTACTCTTTCGTTTATGTTTGTGTATTATTTAACGCGATTTTGTACATACTCAGCATAGCTGATTGTTTGTTATTTGTGCTGTTTGTCGACCTGTGATGAACCATTGATATTTCAATGGGGAGCAGATTAGGTATGCTGGTGATGCTGCATGAGTTCGGGCATACGGAGGATACTTTTGATTATAAACTTTAAAAGTGTTTTGGTTGAACATCCTACAGATTGTTTATAATTTACAGAGTTAATGGTTTTAAATAAAAGGGGTCAATAGTGATTCCCGAGTTGTAGTTAAGTTAGCATTTTATTTCCGCTGCAATTTAGTTTTCATAATAGAGAGTAAGTTAGTGTTTTAAATTCAATAAGCTCATAGCGTTTCACCGCGGCCGTAACACTCCCAAAGTCGATGCAATGTAGTTTAGGCGTGTATGGATTTTGGGGGTGTTACAATAATCACCTCTACGCTTTACTAATAAGTTATGAAATAATTTTATTTTCACTGTTGAATTTTTTTTGGCTAGCCTTCCTTGTTATTTGAAAAACATTTCATATCATACTTTACTAAACTATAGCTACATTAAATAATATGGGAATAAAGATAATTAGTATTTATCCTCACTTTGTTATTTCTCTTGACACCGTAAAGGAAACAACATCAATCTCCTTTGCAACTTGAAATTTATACGGTTTTGGACTTTAGTGAAACTTTTTTGAGGACCAGACACTTGACTACCGAGATTAGTGCATTCTTAGACAATATCACACTACAATGGTGATATAGGAACGACGAAGACATTGACTAGCAATATTGACAAAACTCAAAATTTATTGCTTTATCTTTGCGCCATTATAAGGCAACATCGAATGTTTAATCTTCATTGGTAAAGTTCTTCTGCATATAACAAATACCTATAATTAAAGATGATGCACACAACCCAACACTGGCGGAGCCCAAAGATAGGGCACGCGGGGTCACGTGACCCCGCAAATTTTGAAATCCCGCCCGCCACTGCAACCCAATTGTATAGAATAAAATAACCTAGCACTATGCTTCATATTCAGGACACATTTGCTTCAGAATAAATAATTTTTTTGTTAACCAAGGTGGGTGAGTTTCATAACTTGTGATTTCAAAAGTCGAAGGTGAGTCCCACTAACTACAAATTCATTTGGGTGGGATTTCCTTTATTTTTATGATTTCATTGAATAAAAGTTATTTGCCCCCTAAAATAATTATCTTTAAAAGATTTGGTATCTTAATACAAGTAACAAATACTTATGTACTAACTTATGATATACTTCTAAAAACTTTTAGATATCTTTGCATTGTTCATGATATTTCAAGATACGCACAATTGCAAGATGAATATTTCAAATCTACAACCCCAAAAAAACTAGTTGGATAGTTTTCAAAATGAAATTAAACACATTTAGTAGATGTACATAATATAATAATGAATATTATAAATACTCCCTTCGTTTTAAATAGTTTTAACGTTATGACTTTCATGTGTGCGAAGTTACAACTTTGTCCAGTAATATCTTTTGTTATCTATAAGAAAATGTGAAAAAAAATCCTTTCAAAATATGCATTATTGAAACAAAGCCCTAATTTTTTTAATAATGACATTTGTTTTATAACTTTGTGTAAATAAATACGGCCAGAAGAGAATTATATATATTATAAATGTTAAAGTATTACTACAACTATTAAAAAACTTATGAAGTAGTTGAAGGATTTTGTCCTCGATCAAGTGTAATAAACTAAATGTATATGGACGAATTATAAAGATAATATATTCGATAATATTAGGTGACCGCAACGTTTTGCTAGAAGCTAATTGCGGTTGGTTGGGCTAGTATATTTAGGCCAACTACTAATATGTATTGGGTCCTATGAGGTCACACAATGTGACAACCCTTGGATATTACGTACCCAAATCCATTTGTGAAATGGGTTGGGCGGTTTTAAAGATGGATGGAAGAGTTGTAACTCATGAGGTTATTAGGCTCATAATGTATGACATTATGAGGCAAAATAAAGCCTCATGAATCACCTCTTTGTAACCACCTTATATAATGATATGGGGGTTACAAAGGAGAGGGGTGATTACATCATATTTGTAGAGAAAATCTGATTTTCTTTGCTCCTCTATCTCTCCTCATTTTCGGCCATCACACCTCAAAAGCAAGAGAATTATTCTCTCTTCCGTACTAGCATACGTGGTGATCTAAGGGTTGTTCGTGGACCAACACTAGAGGAACGGCGATTGACGTTCTAAAGGATCTCCACTAGAAGGCTTGAAGTGGAAGTGGAATTCACGCATCAAGAGGTATATTCTATACTCTTAGTTGATTCATGTTAATTTATGCAAGGATCTTGGCGTTAGATGTTTGAGTATGTGATACTCATTTTCCGCATTAAGCATCTAAATTCCTACAGTGGTATCAGTTAGCCTATTGCATAGATTAATGTGATCATGTTGATGCATGTTTTCCTTTATTTTAATTCATTTAGGGGAGGGTATTAGCATGAGGATATTGTTTGCATGATTAAAATTGGATTTTAATCTAGTGGGAGTATAAAAGTTGTTTATACATTTTTTGATACATATATATATACATATATAATTGTTATATTATTTCATGTTTTAGTTAAGTTGTTAATTAGAATATGATGTATATATATATGTATGATTCATGATTTGCATGCTTTGAAGTTTTTTATGCTTAATTTGATTATGTATAATTTCATGGCATGAATTCCTGAATATGAGGCCAAGTATGATTTAGTTATGCATAAAAGTGTTTTAGTGTATAAAGAAAATCATACGTATTTTGATTAAAATTGCTTGAATTGAAATCGGAAAAGTGGAAGCAGTGAGCTTCTCGCGAGTCGCGGCTCACATCGCGGGTCGTGACCATAGTCGCGAGTCGCGACCAAGCTCGCGAGTCGCGAGAGGTGGTCTGCCTCTTCGGCTCATCTCTCCTTCAACGGTTAAAAAAAAAACTTTAAGATCCGTTTATCCCTTAATGCATATTAATGAGTTATTATGCATGGTATCCTATGTTAATACTTAAATGAATTAAAATTATGATGGGAGTTTCATTTTGTGACATTTAATTTTATGTTAGGATGTTAGTTTTAATAAGTTGATTAATTCTTACATGCTAGTGTTTGTGATTAAATGTCATGCAATGCTTTTATGTTTTAATATGATTAAAATATATGTGGTACCTTAAAGTGCTTATGAATTTTTCTTTAAATTTAATAGTTGATTAAATTTGTTAGATTAATATTTTAAAACCTTTGGGAGATAAATTCTAATATGATTAAAATTTGTCTAGAGGTACTAACCATTTAATTTAATATGAGATTAAATTTGGTTGATCTTATTATGTTTTAAAGTTGTTGAAGCATAATAATTTATTTTAATAGTTGATTAAAATGCATGTTTTATATATATGATATTATGATTGCATGCGGTGACTAGTATGGCCCAAACTTGGATAGAAATTACGATCCGCGTATCGTTAATGTATTTTTGTAATCTAAATACGATCGTATCGTTGGTATTTTTGTAATTATAGTTTAAAATTCCAAAAATGATTATTCAAGTTGTCATAAGAAGAATGGTGATTCAATCTTATTCCATGAAGCACTAGGATGGAGATCCAAGGTGATTCAAGAATGGAGACCTTAAAGAGTAGTCTTTAGAGTTAGGGGCCATATTAGGATCACATTTCATTTTATGCATTTAAATATTGCTTTTGAATGCTTTCTAAGTTTTATTATGCATGTGATTTATTTTTGCAATGAGTTCACTAGTAATTAAATCACATAATAATTTACTTAGGTCCCTAAAGCTAATATTGGGTAATTGCTTTTCCAAATAAACATCTACTAAAATCTTGATCGTTAGTAATAGGTTCTGCCAAAGCAGAGTGTTACTTCCAATCTTGGGCTAAGTAGAATAAATTTCCGAAATTTGCATGTTTAGTTTGGTTTGGCCCAACAAAATCATCAAAACGGTTTTGGATTTTGAAGCAAAGGGTTGGGTTTTTGTGTTTGGGTGACAAGTTCTGTCTAGGATTAGGAAGGCTTTCCCCAACGTTGTGGGTAACTTCCTTACCTGGGAACTTTCATCACCTTAGCAATCACCCATCAACTAAGAATTACAATTGTTGTAATTAGTAAAAGAGTTTACTTACCTTTTAAATTTGGTTTTAAGTAAAGTCCACTTTAAATCATGTTTGATAGGATCTTAGAATCACTTGATTCAAAAGGGACACATTTAAAATTGGTCAAGTGCATAGCTTTTATTTTAAAGTGTTTAAAATTTGTTAAAAGCTATTATGATAAACATACTCATTACTTTTGCATCTTCTATGTAGATATCATGTCTGGTAACAACAATAATTCACCTTTTAACTTACGTTCAATCCTTGAAAAGGATAAGTTGAACGGGAACAACTTCCTTGATTGGGAAAGGAATCTCGAGAATTGTTCTTAGATCCGAAGGTCGAGAGGATGTTCTTGAAACCCCGATCCCGATTTTAACGACCACCTCTACCGAAGCCGAAAAGGCGGCCCATAAGGCCATTGCGTAAAGGTCGGTAATTGTTACTTGCCTTATGCTCGCGGCTATGGAACCAAGCCTCGCAAAAGAGGTTTGCAAGCTTGGATGCTCGCAGTATTATCCGACACCTGAAAACCATGTTTCAAAGAAGAAGCTCGGATAGAGAGGTATGAACATCGGTGTCGAAAACCCTTTGCCGAGTTACATGGGATGCTCATAATCGCCGAGCAAAACATCTCTGTTGCACCAAAGAAGGAAGTTCTTATGGTTCAAAAGGGAAAGGGTTTTAAGAAAGAATGGGCCGGCAAGAAAAAGCAAGACAAGGGCAAGCAAGTTGCCGCTAAGATGGCCGATAAGCCACGAGGCAAAGGCAAAGCCAAAGGTGGCCGCAAATGCCAAGTGCTTCCATTGTGGTCAAATTGGCCATTGGAGGCGTAATCGCCCGAAGTATCTCGAATGATAAGAAGTCCGGGGCTTCTTCTTTCGTGTATCTATGTCATTGACATTAATTTAGCAACATCTACTTCTTGGGTATTTGATACCGGTTGTGTTTCTCACATTACTTCGAATGTGCGGGGACTAAGAAGGAGTAGAACCTTGGCTAAAGGGGAGGTAGAACTGCGCGTTGGAAATGGTGCAAGGGTTGCGGCCGCTGCAGTTGGGACTTATTGTCTACCTTTGCCTTCCGGTTTAATATTAGAGCTTAATAACTGTTATTATGTTCCCTGCTATTACCAAAAACATTATTTCTATTCCAGTTTTGGATAATGAAGGGTTTTCATTTACAATTGAGAAAGGTTGTTTCTCCGTTTATTTGAATTCAATGTTTTATGACATTGCTAAAAGGTCTAATGGTCTATATTTCCTGGACTTAGACAAATATGTCCTTAACATAGACAAGCAAAAAACATAGATCAAGCGATACTAATCCTACTTACTTATGGCATTGTCGTTTAGGACATATAAACGCGAAACGCATTCGAAGTTACATAAAGATGGACTTCTAACATCTTTTGACTTTGAGCCATTTGATGTATGTGAATCATGTTTAATGGGTAAAATGACAAAGTCACCTTTTACTGGAAAGGGTGAAAGGGCCAGTGATCTACTAGGTCTAATACATACTGATGTGTGTGGACCAATGAGCACAAAAGCTAGGGGAGGGTTTGGGTACTTCATTACTTTTACTGATGATTTAAGTAGATATGGATATGTCTATTTGATGAAACATAAGTCGGAATCGTTTGAGAAATTCAAAGAATTCCAGAATGAAGTCCAAAACCAGCTTGGCAAAACAATTAAAGCACTACGATCCGATCGTGGTGGTGAGTATTTGAGCCAAGAGTTTAGTGATCACTTGAAGAGTTGTGGAATTCTTTCACAATTTACTCCACCTGGAACACCACAATTGAATGGTGTATCCGAAAGGAGGAACCGAACTCTACTTGATATGGTTCGGTCTATGATGAGTTTTGCTGATCTTCCCATCTCTTTTTGGGGATATGCTCTCGAAACTGCTACTTTCACACTTACTAGAACTCCATCAAAGGCAGTAGATAAAACACCATATGTGATGTGGAGTGGAAAAACTCCAAGTTTGTCTTTTCTACGGATTTGGGGTTGTGAGGTTTATGTAAAACGTTTACTTTCGAGATAAACTCGCCCCTAAATCGATAAGTGTTTCTTTGTGGGTTATCCCAAAGAGACCAAGGGCTATTACTTCTACCATCGGACTGAGGGTAAAGTGTTTGTTGCTCGTCGTGGTGTCTTTTTGGAAAAGGATTTTATTTCCAAAAAGGCAAGTGGGAGTAATATATTTCTCGAAGAGGTTCGAGAAAAGCAACAAATGGACATAGTTCAACCTATGTTAGAGTCGAAGCACAAGTGCCATTGTGGAGCTTGAAGTAATTCCTCCTTTAGAGGAATCTTCTCCCATAACTCGACCAAGTGTTGGAGGATGTGCATCCTGTACACGAACCTCCTACTTGTCCCACTCGAATCTAATTCGTGCGAAAATTCTCAAATTGTTGAGAAGAAAATTTCTCCTGTTGCGGCCCTCGTAGGACTAGTAGATCAAGAATACCAAACAAAAGGTTTGTTGATTTCTTGTTAACTGAAAGTTCTGAGATAATGATCTTAGAATTTGAAGAACCTACTACCTACAAGCAAGCTTTGATGAGTGAAGACTCCGAAAAATGGCTTGAAGCCATGAGGTCCGAAATGGCATCTATGTCTGAAAATCAAGTATGGGACTTGATGGATTTGCCCGATGGGGTTACACCTATTGGTTGCAAATGGGTTTTCAAAGTGAAAACAGACAAGGATGGTAACGTTCAGGTTTTACAAAGCAAGATTGGTTGCAAAAGGGTTCAAGCAAGTTCATGGTATAGACTATGACGAAACCTTTTCACCAGTAGCAATGCTTAAATCCATTCGGATACTCCTAGCGATTGCTGCCTTCTATGATTATGAGATTTGGCAAATGGATGTCAAAACCGCTTTCTTGAATGGGTTCTTGAAAGAGGATGTGTATATGACACAACCGGAAGGTTTTGTGGATCCAGAATATCCTAGGAGGGTATGTAAGCTTCAAAAGTCCATTTATGGATTGAAGCAAGCATCCCGGAGTTGGAATCTTCGTTTTGATGAGGCAATCAAACTGTTTGGTTTTCTCAAAAACGGAGAAGAGTCTTGTGTTTACAAGAAGGAAAGTGGGAGTAACATAGTCTTCTTGGTCTTATATGTAGATGACATACTTCTCATAGGAAACGACATTCCCATGCTTGAGTCAGTCAAGGAATGGTTAAAGAGTTGTTTTCTATGAAAGACCTTGGAAACGCTGAGTACATTTTGGGGATCAAGATCTATAGGGATAGGTCTAAGAGGATGATTGGACTTAGCCAACGAACTTATATAGATAAGATCGTTACTAAGTTCAATATGGAAAACTCTAAAAGAGGTTTTCTACCTATGCAACATGATGTTTCGCTTAGCAAGACTAAGTGTCCTTCTGGACTTGATGAGATTAAGCGAATGAGTAATGTTCCTTATGCGTCAGCTATAGGGTCCATTATGTACTCCATGATTTGTACTCGCCCAGATGTTTCATATGCCTTGAGCATGTGTAGCAGATTCCAATCAAATCCAGGTGACGCACACTGGAGTGCAGCTAAGAATATCCTAAAGTACTTACGAAGGACTAAGGATAATTTCTTAGTGTATGGAGGTGAAAGTGAATTAATTGTTGAGGGTTACACGAGATGCGAAGCTTCCAAACCGACAAAGATGATTTTCGATCCCAATCTGGTTTCATCTTTTGTCTAAATGGAGGGGCAAAGTGAGCTGGAAAAGTTCAAAGCAAAGTAACGTCGCCGATTCTACAACGAAGCCGAGTACATTCTTTGCGGCGGCAGATGCAAAGCAAAGGAAGCCGTTTGGATGAAGAAGTTCATTCTGGAGCTAGGAGTAGTGCCTAGTGTTGGAGATGGTATTGTTTTACATTGTGATAACAATGGTGCCATAGCTCGATCTAAGAAACCAAGATCACATCAAAGGTGTAAACATGTACTTAGGAAGTTTCATCTCATTCGAGAAATCATTGAGAGAAAAGATGTAATAGTTAGCAAAGTTCATACGGATAGCAATGTCGCTGATCCTTTCACTAAACCATTGCCTCAGCCTAAGCATGAGAGTCATACTAGGGCTATAGGACTTAAGCATGTAGGAGAGTGGCTTTGATTGTGTACTATTTACTTTTAATTAGTTCACAGTTATAGTTACTCTTGTGATATGTTTGGTTATGTTTATCAATAAAAGGTTATGTTCTTATTTAATCTTGGTTTAGTATTAAATAAAACGTTCAAAGTATTTTATAACGTTTGATAGGATTGTCAAATATGTGATTTGACGAATGAAACCCTATCCAGTGAACAGGAGTTATAATTTACCTTTGTCCCTAGTTCGAATCATTAAAATTGAACGTAAATGATTCTGTTTGATGGACTAGATTGCAAGTTGATTGATAGCGCAGTTTCATGGGCTATGGGGACATCGAGATGTCTAGTCATTTGCATAGGCGTGTATAGTTGATACACGTTGGGCAGACCTAGTGGGAGTTCTCTAAAAGGTTTATGAGAATCTCATTAATATATTTAGTGGATTCCTTAGACATGAGTATGACACTATTCTTACTTAAGGATTAGTATGTTTTTGACACTGCAAAACGCGTGCCGTAAAAGGAGGCTATAAAAGCAGTGATCGGAACTGCTACGAATTGAGTGGGAGTTTTGGTTATACAAGACTGGATAAAGTCCTCCTAAGAGTTAGGATTGGTGTCTTGGCCTCTTGAAGAGCGAGAACTGAAAATGCATGGCCGTGCTCAAATGGATTAAGGAGTTAATCATTTGTTTCGACAGTTCGAACTCGGATTTCAAGAAACAACTTGAATATTGGTATGGTTTACATACGATGTTACCATGTCATCAAGTTAGACATTAGGCGACTTAAGGAATTTGAAGGTTACACAGTTGTTCTTAGACAAGTGGGAGATTGAAGGATTTTGCCCTCGATCAAGTGTAATAAACTAAATGTATATGGACGAATTATAAAGATAATATATTCGATAATATTAGGTGACCGCAACGTTTTGCTAGAAGCTAATTGCGGTTGGTTGGGCTAGTATATTTAGGCCAACTACTAATATGTATTGGGTCCTATGAGGTCACACAATGTGACAACCCTTGGATATTACCCAAATCCATTTGTGAAATGGGTTGGGCGGTTTTAAAGATGGATGGAAGAGTTGTAACTCATGAGGTTATTAGGCTCATAATGTATGACATTATGAGGCAAAATAAAGCCTCATGAATCACCTCTTTGTAACCACCTTATATAATGATATGGGGGTTACAAAGGAGAGGGGTGATTACATCATATTTGTAGAGAAAATCTGATTTTCTTTGCTCCTCTATCTCTCCTCATTTTCGGCCATCACACCTCAAAAGCAAGAGAATTATTCTCTCTTCCGTACTAGCATACGTGGTGATCTAAGGGTTGTTCGTGGACCAACACTAGAGGAACGGCGATTGACGTTCTAAAGGATCTCCACTAGAAGGCTCGAAGTGGAAGTGGAATTCACGCATCAAGAGGTATATTCTACACTCTTAGTTGATTCATGTTAATTTATGCAAGGATCTTGGTGTTAGATGTTTGAGTATGTGATACTCATTTTCCGCATTAAGCATCTAAATTCCTACAGTAGTTGTATAAAAACTATACACAATAATCAAACACAGGTATCATTAAAACAAGGGAGCACTACAAAGGGCATCCTAATTTATCTTTGTGATACGCATATAGAGCACATCCTAATGGCATTTTATATAATTGTGGAAAAAAGTTACTAATATTGGGAATTGACTATCTTTTTTCCTTAACCTTTACAAACATGTCATTATTGTGATAAGCAATACTGCGTCCAAGAAGTATTTTTTTGCAACAATTTGATTTTCTATTGTTGTCAATTAAAAACTTTGACTAGTAATACATTTAGTCAGTGGCGGATCCAGGAATTGAGCCACGTGGGTTCCGAGTTCGAATATAAATTTTATATTATATTTTACCATCTTCGTTACGTTTTTATAGAAAAAAAATATTTCGTTCTTGATTACATCATTAGAATAACTAATTAAATACTTGTACTAACAAAAGACTAGGGGGCTTGCCCCTTTTCCGCTAAAAAAAGACTATCAATTTATTATAAAACCAAGTACAAAGTATAAATTATTAAGACATTCAAGACATTTTTTATTAAATCAACCTTATCAATTAAGTGTTAAAAGTTTAAAACTATATATGATATGAAACGATGAAAAAAAGAAATATTATCAACTAGAATGAATGTGAAATCTAAAATGATCGTTTTGACTTTGAAAATGACCCATTTTGGCCAAAAGCGTAATAGTTTTTACAATAAATAATTTATTGTACACCCGATGTACACAATACTAATTGTTGCTTCCTCTGTTTTCTTTTACTTGCAACTTTTTGAAATTTCGCGTTTCACAATGCATAACTTTAATCCTTCATATCCCTAATTATAAATATGTAAAATTATAAAAATTAGATATTGTGGAAATACATATTAAGACAAATGTAACAAGATTTAACATGACTATATTTGCGTTACATATAAACTAAATCACCAAAGATAGTCAAATGCAAGCAAGTGAATAGTGCAAAATCTTAGAAGTTGCAAATAATTTAAAACGGAGGGAGTTACTTCATTAATACTTGGTGGAAGGGAGAAATTTATAAATAAAAATGAGAGCTAAAAAAACATAAAGGAAGGACAAAGAAAAGAAAGAAGGAACCAAGAAATAAAAGATAAAGGGAGGGGGGAAAAACAAGATTTAACATGACTATATTTGCGTTACATATAAATTAAATCACCAAAGATAGTCAAATGCAAGCAAGTGAATAGTGCAAAATCTTAGAAGTTGCAAATAATTTAAAACGGATGGAGTTACTTCATTAATACTTGGTGGAAGGGAGAAATTTATAAATAAAATGAGAGCTAAAAAAACATAAAGGAAGGACAAAAAAAAGAAAGAAGAAACCAAGAAATAAAAGATAAAGGGAGGGGGGAAAAACAAAAAGAAAAAAAAAACAATCACTCCCTGCCAGACCCAGGATTCTAACCCGCGACCGCGTGAAAGCAATTTCAAAACAAACATTCACACGCATTTCAACCGTTGAGCCATACGCCATTCAGTAAAATATTACGCGTGAAATATTATTTATTTTAGTTCCCTTTATTTTCAGTTTACCTAGTTTTTCCCAGATCCGCGTACGCTGTATCCGCCACTGCATTTAGTTAGGACCTATTGACAATATCCACCTTTTTTTTTTGAGGGGAAAAGCGGAGCAGAAATAGTATTAAGTAATGGACAAAGAGTCCATGAGAACATATGGAGCTACATCAGCGGGAACATGACACTCCCATCTTTGTTCGACACCAAAAGGGACTAGTCTTGCTAGGTGATGAACAACGTAATTGCCCTCCCATCGCACATGAGACCAAGCCACTGACAATTTCCACCTCATAAAGTCAATTTTTTCTTCTAAAAAACCACCTTATAAAAATCTTTTTATTTATTAATACTACTACCTTTACATTGCCGCTGAAGTTTCTTCTACTTGTTGGATAAGATTCAAAGTGTGCTCCATAGTCAAAACTCTAACCTAATTTCCATTGAAGTGTTGTAAATGTTGAGAATTTGGCAAATTTCCAAGTTTTATTGTTCTTCATTTACATTGGATGAGGTAGGAAGAAGCTAAGGAGAATTGGAGGGAAATTGGAGTAAGCATGAAATGGTAGACCCCAAAAACATAAATTATTATTTACGGATTGTGGTGCTTTCAGAAGAAAGTGTAAGATGGATATTTAGAAAAAAAATAACTCTATAAAGTGGCTATTTTCATAAAATCCCGTTAACTATTCATTATAAGAATATTAGAAGTTCTTATATTGAAAAGAATATATATACTTCCTCCGTCCTTATTTAGTTGCAAATTTGCAATACTTTAACTTCCAAACTTGCTAATGCAACATTGTTATGTTAATATTTTTTTAGTTATTTTCAAGTAAAAAGTAGATAAAGTTTATATTTTACAATTACATATCGAGATATGCGTAATAAAATCTATATGACTATCTTTCTCCTTAATATGATTTACCAAACATGGTCACTAGTGAAGTCTGTAAATAGCCCAAACCTCAAATTGTTGTAACTATATATTAAGAATGGAAGAAGTATGAGACAAATCTAACCCAACCAAATGTATCAAAAGTAAAATAATTCATCATTTTCTTTAAGTTCTACTTCTACCAAACACTTTGATACACAATTTTGACCGATGATAAATCACTAATGGAGAGGGACACTGCCAACTATTAATGTAACCCCCCGACTCCTAAGCATCATTATTAGGTTAATTAATTACAAGGATTAGCAGCGGAAGACCTTCCTAGCTTAGTCGGTGCGTCACTGCCGTACTTTCCGTTCGGGAAAGTACAAGGCAAACATTCTTTCATAAAACTAAACCTTTTATAATAATTATAGTAACTCTAGAAACAAATAGTTAACCTAAGTATAACTAAAGTTACGTAAAAACTTGGATTACATAACCGTCATGCGGCATGAATTAAAGTAACTATTCCTCATTGCTACGCCATCCCATCAGCATATGCATACCTAAAACAAAAAAAACAAAACGTCATGAGCCGAGGCTCAGTAACATACTACTCTAACATCGTAAATTCATTTCAATTCATTTTATTTGCAAACAGGGAGAAGAGAATATAGTAAAACCATTTCGTAAACATACACTTCGAATCAGGAATTTAAAATTCATTCATTAATATAATCTCCATTATCACATTTCATTATCAGAAAACTTTCTTTGGTTACTTAGCGAGTACAACATAAGGCATAGCCACCGAGGACATAAGTCCCCCATCGGAAGGTGGCATATAATGCCATAAAGTAAGGCAAAGCCACCGAGGATATTCATCCCCCATCAGAAGGTGGCATATAATGCCATATATCATAACAGAAGGCAAAGCCACCGAGGATAATCATCCCCCATCAGAAGGTGGCATATAATGCCAGGCAAAGCCACCGAGGACATTGTCCCCCATCAGAAGGTGGCATATAATGCCATCATGCGGGTGCCACCGAGGACCTTGTCCCCCATCAGAAGGTGGCGTTGCCGCCAGATAACAGAACGGCACGTGCACGGCCTAAAGAACATAGTACTGCCATTCACCATCTTTCGCTTTCATTTATCATGTTTCGTTTCTTTTAAGTACTTTTTCAGAAATCATATCAGAATCATTGCATAACGTTATATCAAATCATTCACAGAATCGTACTTCTTATAATCATCATTTGCATAATAAAATAGTCCATATCCCGCACACCATAAATCGCATAGCATAAACATTATAAAAGCAACATAAAACGTAGTTGGAAAGGGAGTGCTGGTGTTAGCAGTAGACGTTACATACTTTTCATAGCATCAAGAATTCATAAAACATAAATTCATAGCCAAACATTTCTTATCCTGCACATCATGAATAATGTAGCATAAACATTACATAAAAGCATCATTTTAAAACAGAGTTGGAAGGGAGTGCGGGTGTTAGCGATAGACGTTACCTGGAATCCTGCTTAACAACCTTGATCGTAGGGGGAGGCTTGTAATATCTCTTCCTTTTTAATCTAATCAATTCAGGATATAATAAAAGACTTATTAATATTTTGTTTGAAAGTCTGAGTTTACTGATCCATTTCCAACATGTGTCCATTTTAGGAATTATATATATTTAGGACTTTGGTGGTTGATAAAAAGTCGTAGGCACCCTTTCCACTTAACAACTTAGCGCCTAAGTCGTAATTCATTATTTGTGATTATAGACGACATCTTACTATAACCATTTCGTATTTTAAAATTTCAAGGCGTTATAATTTTGTTAACCTTTAACTCAAAACTTCATTCTATTAGTCATAGGGTCCCTTTTAGCATATTCGCCATTTTATAAATCTGAAGCATTGGCCATTAATCTTATAGTTCATGATTATACTCAATAATTTGTAATTATGGACCTCGTAATATAACTCTTTTATTCTTATCATTTAAATTATATATAAGTGTTTGTTAATTTGACAAGTAAATTATACTTGATTTGTATTATTCTTGAGTTGATATATTCGAGTTACAAATAAATATGAAATATACTATCAAGTATTATCACATATTAATCATTTATTAGTCACAATAATCTAATTTACAAGGTTCTAGTGAGTTTTTAGTTACTAGCTAAAGAAATCATCAACATAATTCATTAACCAACTCAATTAGTCCATTCTATTTACTGATTTAATAAAGTTAGCCCAATTAATATTATCAAACCATTAAATCAAAGCCCAGCCAAATATAACTAAGCATATAAAGGGGAGAGGTATGTTCAACATACCCACTGCTTCAACTATTGAAGCACGACAAAGAGGAATACAGCGAGGAGGGTCGGATCTCCGGCGAGACGAGGCAAATTGAGGCGGTAGTAGTCGCAAAATGCGGTGGCACTTGCGCGGTGCACCGGGAAGGATTCCGGCGAGATCGCAGCAGAGAATAGAGAGAGGAAAAGAGCTGGGCGAGAGGGATGAGAAGCTGGGCGAGGGAGAAGGGAGCACGACTATGTTGGCGGTAGGGTGGGTGGCGCGATGGTGGACAGAGGTGGTGCTGCGATGGCTGTACAGAAAACAGAGGGGAGAAAGAGGACATTTGTGGTGTGAAAAACAGAGGTGTTTGTGTGGTGTTTTGGGTGGCGGTTTCCGGCAGAAATTTAGACAACTTTCCGGCGAGGTATTGTAGGGAAGTAGTGAATGATGAAGCTAGGAAGGTCTTCCGCTGCTAATCCTTGTAATTAATTAACCTAATAATGATGCTTAGGAGTCGGGGCGTTACAAGCAATTAACACCATTCTCACCTGAACTCAATTATATGTATATATATGTATATATATATATATGTATATATATGTATATATATATATATATATATATTCAAGGTTACCTTTGGTAAAAAAAACTTCCGGATTAAATGAAAATAAATAAGACAACTTTATTTATGTCAGATCTCGGCCAAAAAAGCAAAAGTTGTATTGATTAGTGTGTTCCACTCAATTTTTTCTGCAAAATGCACAACTCATTATATATAAGAACCCCCCACTTGCGTGTTTAAAACACTAGTAATTTGTAAATCAACATCTATTTATGTGTTTGAGACACTTACTTTTTACAAATCAACCCTTATTTATGTATGTTTTTTTTTTTTTTGACAACAAGGAAATGCATTAATATAAAAGCATTAGAGTACAAGTATGCCCATTCCCCTAGCTTCTATAGCTAGGTTTTGGGCTTCGTTTATTTGAGGACACGTAATACAAAGATTCACAAGACCATCCCTAGAAGTACTACTAACAGATTTTATACACGGACTTGAGACACTACTAACTCCTGACTTACTACTAGCACAGGAAGCAATGCTACTAACACAAGGACCTGAAGCAGGTTTTTTCCTTGGACTTTGGGTAGGATCTTCACTAAAACCCGCTTTCCTCTTTACTCGAGTACGACACCTGCCAATAAAATCAAACTTAGGAAGGAAAAAGGAACTTTTCTTGCTTCTAGATTTTAGAATTCTCTTGGAATTTAGTGATCGTGATCGTGCTTTCCTGCTCATTGCTTCTTTCCTGAGACTTCGTTTTTTATTTTCCTTGGAGGCTGATAGATATATCCATATTTGGAAAAGTGGATGAAACAACCGAGCTCTGGTGGACCATGTGGGGCTTACTAGCTTCTTCCTTCATAATATCACTTTTGGATTGAGACTTCGAATTTTCCCGCATAGGATCTTCATTTTCATGCACTCCATTAGGACGATTATGCTCCTTCGTAGAATTGGAGAAATGTTGTTGCAATCGACCATCATGCAAAGAGTTTTCCCATTAGTGTCTTCTTACGCCACTTGAGCAACTCGAACTACCATGAATGACCCTGTTTTTGGATTATACAATTGGATTGATTTCCCTTCCTTTAGCAATTGAATATCGTTTTTTGTCATTCGTAATATACTGAAATTACAATATTGTCCCAAATAGTGGGCAGGCTGTCCACTATTGATTAGTGTTTTATCACTCCTCCACAATTTTAGGACGATGATGATCTGAATTAGCCGACACTTAAAAATCAGATTAGATATCCGAAAATTCGGATCGAATCGATGGATAAACGGATCGGATCATTGATATCGGTTTGTTTTGCACACAGTAAAGAGGTACCCAAAATCTCGTATGAAATCCCAATAAGCCATAGTCTCTCATTAAGGGAAAAATACAAGAGTAAGAGACATTTTAGTTCCTCCCCAGGACTTTAGTACTGAAATTTTCATCAATGGAGAAGGTGGAGGGTTTTAGCAGACATAGCCATGAGATTGAGCCATTTAAAGTCCTCGAATTCTACAGTGGCATCGGTGGCATGGTATCTCTCCTTTCTCTCTCCTCTGTAATACCTTTTTCCATCTTCTTCCCTTTTACTAAAACCTTATAATTTTGATATACAGAGATATTCTCTCATGAAAGCTGGGGTTAATGTAGAAGTGGTACAAGCTTTTGAAATCAATGATGTTGCAAATGATGTTTACCAGCACAACTTTGGGCACCGCCCATATCAGGTTCTCCTATTGAGTTCTTGTAAATTGTCGGAAATTTTTGTTTTGATTAAATTCTTGTTTTTTCTTTCCGAATTGATTTGTTTCTGATCTAACTTTAATTGCATACACTTCTTATGAAGTAATAGGCCCTGTTTTTTTTGGACGGGGAGAAACTGAACCAAGTGCCAAAAAGCTGAGCATGAGAGTGTGTGAACTAAACTGCGATGAACTGAACTGAAAATAAGTCCAAAAGAACAGGGCCTTAGTAGTTAATATTGTGCAATATTCATGTTGGGTGTACTTCTTGCTTAACATTTGAAGTCCTCTTGGAATATTCAATTATTGAGCCATGGGTACGAGCAATTGTTCACTTTAGTTAAAGCTGAAAATTTCTGATCTATGGAGATATACCTGTGTAGGCCAGTTGTGTTAGTTGCATGTAATGCGGTTTATCGAACATTTGGATAGAAATTTTGATTGCAAGGAACATAAATTGAAAACTTGATTTGTAAGTGTGAACAATTTTTGGGACCCCCAAAAAGAAAGTGTGAATACTATTGAACAATTTGGGACTGGTGGTAACGAACATTTGTATGAGCTATAGCTAAAAGTCGAGAAATTTGTGACGCGTTTAAAAATCAGAGAGTTTATTGTCATCATAATCAACTACTAAAACTTTAGGTACTTTTGTTGGACATATTAAAGAAGATGCTAGATCCAGAAACATTTTGGAGTTACAAGATTCTGATTTGTTACGATATGCTGCAATGCTCTTCACTACTTCATCTTTCTGATTGAGATGTTTATTTCGTGATTCAAAAACTCTTCCTTTTTTAAATGGTTTGTTCTATCCTTTGTGCTCCATGCTTCATAAATGTGATCTGTTGGATATTGTCGCTGGTTAGTAGTGAATTGGGAGTCCTTCTTGTCTACAGGGTAACATTCAAAATTTGACTGTGGCTGATCTTGATAAATATAAAGCACATGCTTGGCTTCTCTCCCCGCCATGCCAACCTTATACGAGACAAGGTGGATGGTCTATTATTTAATTAATGTGCTTCTTTCTTTTATATTTGTGCCTGACTGTTGTCTGAACAATATAAATGTAGGCCTCCAGAAGGACTCAAGTGATGCTCGGGCATTTTCATTCCTCAACATTCTTGAGCTTATACCTCAGTTGTCCAGTGCTCCACTCATGCTTCTTGTAGAAAATGTTGTTGGATTTGAGGTATGCTTCAAAGGGTTGAATTTGGGCATTTAGCAATATATTATATCACTTCTTATCGTTGTTTGACCTTTCTGTTGCAGACATCTGACACTCGTAACAAGATGATTGAAGTATTGGTAACAACAGGTTATCTTACTCAGGAGTTCATTTTAAGCCCATTGCAGTTTGGAGTATCGTACTCAAGGCCACGCTACTTTTGTCTGGTACCTTTTTATTCTTTGCTTTTCTTCCTGCTCTCTATCTTTCTAAATCGGGCATGAGGACACACACTCACGCACATGTTTACTCAAGTATATGAAAAGAGAAGAGGAGAAATATAATGAACTGTGGCCCTGTGAGTTCACTGTTTCAGTCAGAGGGCATTATCTTCCTTCTTTGCTTATGGGAATACCGGAATAGACTTACCATCATGTGTGCAATCCTTTAAATGCTAGATCTAATGAATACAGTCATTTTTTGTTGTTTCGTAAATGTGAAATATGGCATTGTTAGTTCCATAATAGCTTGGCTTCTAGATGGTCTTGGCCATTGAGTCCTTTTTTAAGTGTTAATGTTGTGAAATGTGACTGAATAATTGGTGATGTGTTTTTTCCGGTTTCCATTTATTAATTGTCGAGCAGGGTTTTGGTGATATAATTATATTTGTTTAATCATATTTTTCCTTGTTTAGGCGAAAAGGAAACCGTCATGTTTCCAATATTCAAAATTTAATAACCAACTGCTTTTCACACCAAGGCAGTTGTTTGGAAATGATGATGAGTTGACAAGCAATGCACCTGAGCAGTTACCAGAGAGCTGGGAAAGTATGCTCCTGTCTTGTGAGCCTGTGCAGATGTTTCTTGAAGCTGACAATTGCAGTAATCAAGATGCACCAGAATCAAGATGTTCAGATAATGCGAATTGTTCCCCTTCTTTACCTGAATTTACACACATCTGGGACAAAAAGGTTGGATCTGATGGCAAATCGTTAGATCAGTATATTGTTCCACTGAGCTTGATAGAAAGGTGGGGAAGCGCAATGGGTATCCTTAACTACCTTTGTCAATGATAGCATCTACTTCATTGTTCCAAATACATTCTACCACCGTCTCAGTACATTCCTTACATAGTTAAAGATATTGTATATCCAGATTCTAAGCGATGCTGTTGTTTTACAAAGAGCTATTATCGTTATGTCAAGGGTACTGGCTCCCTTTTAGCAACCATCCAAGTATGTCTTCTGTGAACACATGCTGATTTGTTATATATATGGCTGTGTATCTGGATATTATTTTAATGTCTATATCTGGTACATTGGTGCTTAAAACAATCTCTTCTTGCCCTCAAGTGAAAGAACATTTGTTATGCTAGTAGCTATTGCCTCTTTGTTGTTGCTATCTGAGGGTGCTTCAGTGTTTTGGTTAAAGGATAATTTAGTCACAAGTTGAAATGGATTTTACTTGATTTGCAGATTGATGTTGTAAAGTTATGCCTATCAATGTCTTAACAACTAGATTAGTATCATCAATTTTTTTTTTTTTTTTTTTTTATCTTAGCTAGTCTTGCATTTGGATCAAGTGAATATAATTTTGGCATATTTTTAGTATTCTTGTACATTCTTTTCACTTTGAGCTGGAATTCGAGTTCATATGGGTGGGACTCATGATCGTACTTTTTTCTTTTAGTTAAAATTTGGATTTTAGTTGTTATCTGCATTTAGCTCTACAGTATATGTGTTTTGCATGCAATGACAAAAGGCCATGGAAGATCAAGTTAGTTTAGATGGTCGGCCTTTGCAAAATTGCTTCGATGCTTTATGTAATTGATGACAACTTAGAAAATAGGACCAGTGCCTGTCCCCATGGTTGCTATTGATTTGCACTAATTAGTATTTACATGTCATACAGCCAAAGATGAAGGGTAAAGAATCACCATTGAAGGACCAGGGCCTTAGATATTTCACCCCGAGAGAGGTTTGTTTCCTATCACTCATTTAATTCTCTCTCGTCTTTTGTTTTTTCCACTGGATTTAGAGGTGATATATCAATGGTATTACTAGGTGGCTAATCTGCATTCATTCCCAAAGGAGTTTTCCTTTCCCGAGCATGTAAGCCTTAGACAACGGTATGTTATTTATCTTTCTTTGTTTGGTTAGTTTTGGTATGCTACTGAATTAAGTATATAATATGGGAATGAGTGTCTAGAATCTGCTGCTGTATGTTTCACAAAGGAATATCACTTGTCTTAAATATTACTGTAACTGTTAGTGTTGAATACAGCCTTAATCTATGCAGTTTCTATAAATGAGTATCTTGCATTGTACAACCTACCGTTGTCTTCAATCTTCAACTCTTGAAATTTCTGCTGTGACATTCTGCAGGTACGCACTGCTTGGTAACAGTTTAAGCATAGCAGTTGTAGCTCCCCTCATCAAATACCTATTTACGGAGCCTGAGCAATCTCGATGATTAACAATGAAGTGCCACACCAGCAATTTGTACCATCTGCATCATCCACCGTCTCTGTATGGGAGATGGAAACAGACGATGACTTACAAATGAAAGGATGCAATAACGTTTTAGATTACCATGATCGAGCCGTTTGTGGTGCCTATTTCTTGTGCATACTTGAGTGGTTGAAGCTTGTCAAATTTTCATTCTTTGAGGCATCAAAATGTCTACATGTTTCGTTCTGCTACCCATGACATTGTGATCCTTTGCAACAGTGAATCATGAAATCCAATTTTGTAAGCTCTAGTTATTTACATGAAAAAGATGAATTCGCTCAACCTTATCATTTATACAATTTGGATTTTATACCCTGTCTACAAAGAAAAGTTCACATGTCGTTTTCACTTTTAACTTTTCCATTTTGGGGAAAATTGGAGGAAAAATTCAAAATTCAAAATTCAGCTATTTGCTCCCATTTCCCTAAGTACCATATAGAAGAGTATGATATATTTTCCAAAAAAGACTTGGTAATGTTTTGCTCAACACCGAAGCAACAAGGTATCAATCAAAATTTACTATCAATTGGTAAATGTCATTCCCATTTCAAAATGAATATATATATATATATATAAAGGAATTACATATTAAATGGTTATCTGCATTTGTTGCTGCTACCACCATTAGAGTAATTGAAGCGGTAAAGAATAAGGGTTCACTTGCAAATTGAAAAAAAAGATAGAGCTTGTAGCTTCATCATTGTAGAACGGCGGGTTGTTGCTTTGCCAAGATTTCTAGCTCCACAAAGTTAGTCGCTTTCTTCAACTTTAAACTTTTTAAGCCCCGCTTAACTAGATTTATTTTCATTTTCGATTTTTTTAACTTTGTAAAATTTGGCAACGTTCATTTGCTCAGTAGCCCACACCACGACTATATATTGTATTAACTTTCCCTTTTTATTATCCTTTTTGTAAATTTTAGTCTATAAATATAAGTAAATATATTGTACTAATAACCGACACGACTTTCGTTATCTCTTTCTCTATATATTATTTCCTCAAAAGAAAAAATATAAATGGGTGATTCTCAAGAAGTGTGAATTGTATATCAATAATTGTTGAAATGGTGATGATCGACATGTGAGACCTACCATAACCACAAGTGGTTGTGGATTTCCATTGAGAGATATTGTAGCTTGAAAATGTTTTAGTTTGGAAATTTGACGTAGCAAACAAAGCTATAAAGGTTGTAGCTTGTCATTGTGGATGCTCTTATCTTTTAACTTTTTAGATATACACCATATCAAATTAATACTTTTTTATAGAAATTTTTGTGATACCATCAAAAGTGAGCTGTAAAATTTTATAATTTAACATACTCATGAATTTAGAAATTGAGCTATTAGTTTAAGAAGGCATGTATATTTTTCTAGCATTATTATTGGGAAAATATAATTTTAACTAATTTTTATATGCCGACTTATTATTGAAACAACTAGCTTTCGCAGAATTTTATTTAATTCATCTACCTTTTATTACACAAGTTTAGACTTTGCTACATACTAACATAGAGTTGAGTTCTAATGAGAACCCTCTTATGGTGAGAACCGTGAGAACCACTTAAAATAAGCAAAGACTTCATAAAATGAGCAAAAAAAAGTAAAAAAAAATGAGCAAAAGCATAACATGTTAAATGAGCAAAAAACGTTGTGAAATGAGCAAAATCTTCGGAAAATGAGCAAAAAAATTTATTATTATTATTATTATTATTATTATTATTCAGTTCAGTTCAGTTTAATTTCTTTCAGTCAAAAGACTAGGGCTTTATTTATAAAAATGATATTTAATATACTTCCTCCATTTCAAATTAAATGCAACAATTGGGATGTATGCACTACCTAGGCAAAATTTCTTAAGGGTTGATTAACAAAAGTGAGGGCAAGTGTTTAGTTTAATTAAGCACCACCAACCACCACCACCTAATGCCGCCACCACCGAGACTACCACCACCTAATCCACCGAGACTACCACCACCACGGAGACTACCACCACCGAGGCACCGCCACCCCCACCACCACCGAGGCATTACAAGCAACCACCCAAACAGCCCACGACGCCCCCTCCCCCACCCCCGCCCGCCCAGCCCCCCCCCCCCCGCGCTCCTAACCCCCGCAGCCAAGAGCCCCCCACCCTCCCCCCCACCCTCGCTCCCCCCTTCGATTTCGAACCTCTAACCCCACCACCGCTCCCCTTCGATTTCGGACTTCTAACCCCACCCCCCGCTCCCAACCTACAATTTCGAACCTCTAACCCCACCCTCGTGCCCCCTTCGATTTCGGACCTCTAACCCCACCCCTCGCACTTCAATTTCCGCGAAAACGCTTGTTGTGCTAAGGGTTGTTTGTGGTTTTCCGCGAGAAACATTGTTGTGCTCGGGGTTGTTTGAGGTTTTCCGAGCAAAACGATGTTGTTGTCGGGGTTGTTTGGGGGTCGCGCTGAGGGGGGTGATTTCATGGAGTGGTGAGGAGAGAGAAGATGGTTGTGATGGTGGTGGTGGTGGGTGGTGGTGGCGGTATGATGATGGAAGTTGGTGGTGGTGGATGATGGTGAATATAGGTGTTGGGTGATGAAGATGGAAGTTGGCGGAGGTGGGTGGCAGGGTAGGTGTTGGAGAGAGAGAGGGGGGTGAAGTTTTGGTAGATTTATATTGGTTAGGTTAGGTTAAGGGGGACTTAATTAGTTTTAGTAAGGGTATATGTGTAACTTTACACTAAAAATTATTACCAAAAATAGAAAGAAGGAAAGTGTTGCATTTAATTTGAAACATCCGTTTTTAGAAATTGTTGCATTTAATTTGAAACGGAGGAAGTATAAAGTTTGTACACCTCCAAGATGAACTAACACCACCTTATAGATGTAGAAGACCAACCGACAGTGGAAATACAAAGTTTAGATGGTGCACACGCTAGTACATATAGCATGATGCGCACATGTACATGGATAACAAACTAAATGTTCATTGATATTGATTTTTGTGTTAATAATCTATTCATTCATTTTCATTGTGCGTATGGTTCTCATCCTACGAACGCGCGTGTAGTAATTTGGGGTGGAAATAGGGAAGGTGTATAAAGACTCTCCACTCTCCAAAGAATTTAGGAGCCTGCGCTCGCCCTTCTCTCCTCTACTTGTTTTTCCCAGAAAAGGAACTAAAAGTATTGCCTTACTTCTTCTTTGCCTTCGAAGTCTCTCCACTCTCCCAGAGAATAGAGGGGACTGCGCTCGCTTTGCCTTATTTTCTCTTCACTCGGTTCGTATCTCTCTCTTTCTCTTCTTCGATTTGTCTTTAATTTCTGTTGCTTTCTCTTTAAAATGGACGATTATCAAGAAATGGAAAAATTCGGTTTAGATAATGACTTTGAGGGAGGTCAGTATATTGGGAATGAATTTTTCTACAAAAAACGTAAAGAAAAGGCAGTTCAATCTAAGGATGATATATTATATGGTGTATTTGCATCTGGTAGCTCAGATTCTGATATGGATGATGACCCCTTTTCTGGGAGAAAGAAGAAGAAGAGAAAAGGGGGAATTATTAAGAAAGCTGATTACTCGAAACCCGTAAATTTTCAATCTTCTGGGGTTTCAAACCCTAATCAGGAAGTTCAGGAGGATGGTGCTGATGGGTTTAAGCCTGGGCTCGGGCTAGGTGCCGGGCCGAGTGTCAGAGCTGGTTTGGGGAGTGGGTTGGGTTCGAGTAATTCCGCGGAGAAATCTTTAGGGGGTAAGATGCCTGATGATTATTCGAGGGAGGAAGATGATGATCAATCATTCTTGCCAAGTGGTTTTGGGAAGAAGATCAAGGAGGGAGCAGAAAAGCGGCGTGAGAAGTCGAAATTGGGTTTTGGAGATAGTAAGTCTCAGTCAGGAAAGGCGAAGAGAGGTTCAGATGTGTTAGGAGGGAATGTGGGGGGATTTGAGAGGCACACGAAAGGAATAGGGTTGAAGTTGCTAGAGAAGATGGGGTATAAAGGTGGTGGGTTGGGGAAGAATGAGCAAGGAATCGTTGCTCCTATCGAAGCGAAATTGAGGCCGAAGAATATGGGGATGGGGTTTAATGATTACCAGGAGTGCAAGAATTTGCCAAGCTTGGTGGATGTGCCTCCACCTCCTGAATTAGAGGAAAAGCAAGTGTCTTTGAAGAGGGAGGAAAAACTTTGGAAGAAACAAGCTCGAAGTCGAGTTAAGAAGAATGAGAATGTTATTACTCCGGAGGAGTTGTTGGCTATGAAGGCGGAGGCACAAGGTCCAGAATTGGTACTACAGAAGGTGGTAGATATGAGGGGGCCTCAGGTCCGGGTGCTAACGAATTTGGAAAATCTGAATGCGGAGGAGAAGGCTAGGGAAAGTGATATTCCAATGCCAGAGCTGCAGCACAATATCAGATTAATTGTAGACTTGGCAGAGCTTAATATCCAGAAGATGGACAGGGATTTGAGGAATGAGAGAGAGACTGTGGTTGCGTTGCAGAAGGAGAAGGAAATGCTCCAGACGGACGCTGCACGTCAGAAGAAGCAGATTCACTCTATGGAAGAGGTATTGCAGGTTTTGGACAATGTTGAGGAGGAGCATACATCAGGGAGGTTGACTTTAGAATCCCTTGCAAACTCCTTTGGGGACCTCCAGAGGAGGTTTCCTGAGGAATATAAACTCGGTAACTTATCTTGCATCGCATCTTCATTTGCTCTTCCTCTGCTGATTAGGGTATTCCAAGGATGGGATCCACTTCAGAACCCATCTCACGGACTGGATGTCATAGCTCTGTGGAAAGGTTTGTTGCAGGGAGACGAGGATCATGACATTTTTGAGGATGCATCAGCCCCGTATTCGCAATTGGTGGCTGAAGTAGTATTTCCTGCTGTGAGAATAGCTGGTATAAACACATGGCAGGCCAGAGATCCTGAGCCTATGCTTCGCTTTCTCGAATTATGGGAGAGGTTGCTTCCATCTTCTGTGCTACAGTCACTGCTTGATATGATTGTGATGCCTAAGTTGTCCGAAGCTGTGCAATCTTGGGAACCTTGTAGGGAAACAATACCAATTCATGTCTGGGTGCATCCCTGGCTTCCATTGCTTGGACAGAAGTTGGAGACTCTCTATCAAGCTATCCGTGTTAAATTAGGAACTGTTCTCTACAAATGGCATCCTAGTGATATGTCTGCCTATACTATATTATCACCTTGGAAGACAGTATTTGATGCTGCAAGTTGGGAACAACTTATTGCCAGATCCATCCTCCCCAAGTTGGTAGATATGATGAAGGAATTTCAAGTCAATCCTGTTAATCAGAAACTTGATCAGTTTTACTGGGTCATGACTTGGGCTTCTGCAGTTCCCATCCATCATATGGTTAGCCTACTGGAATTACACTTCTTCAGCAAATGGCAGCAAGTTTTGCTCCACTGGCTTCGTAGTAGTCCAAACTTTGAAGAGGTTACACAATGGTACCTTGGATGGAAAGAGCTCTTTCCTGCTGAACTTTTGGCCAACGAACGTATTCGGCAGCTCCTTGATCAAGGCCTGGAAATGATGAGACAGGCTGCCGAAGGTGCGCAGGTGGTTCAGCCTGGGGTGAAAGAGAACATTAGCTATTTGAGGGTGCAAGAGCAAAGGCAATATGAGGCTCAATTGAGAGCCACTCAGGAAACAGATGGGGCGACTAAGAATTTGAAAGAAATTATTGAGGCTTACGCACAGCAGCAAGGCTTGCTCTTTAAGCCTAAACCTGGGAGATTCCACAACCATCACCAAGTATATGGCTTTGGTAGCGTAAGCATTATTATGGATTCCTTGCATCAGAAGATCTGGGCTCAAGTCCAGGAGGATTGGCCTTTGGTTACTCTTGATCAACTGGTACAGATGCAAAACATGTCTGGTCCTAGACGGCGCTGAGCTAGGCTGGTACTCGCTTCTCTTTTTTGGTAGTTGTATCAGATATTTTATGTGGAACAAAAAACAAAGATATGTGTGATCTTTTAGTTTTTATAACATGTTCTTGAATTAGAAATATTAAAAATCATCAAACGAACTTTTTTTAGCTTTCTTTTTCCCCTTATTATCACCGTTTCAATCTGCCGTTTACCCTTGCTTTTCCATTAATCGAATCAGTAGTGTGCAGAGGACAGTTATCTACTTTGTTGTGATCTGTGAAAGTTCAAATAGTAGATTAGATTTCTTTGGCATAGTATCAACATTGCAACCAATATTCTGTCTTGAGTCCAATTCTATAGCTGTATGACAGTTTGGATGAACTTCTTAGCTCAAATCATCAGAGGTTGTCAGGTGTTCTATTATGTAATAACAGATTCCATTAAGCTATAGCTATGAGACCAAACCTCTAATAGCTTGTTTCATATTTTCTTGTTTTAGAAAAAGCATTGTGAGATTGCATTGGGATTTTATTATGTACAACCTCCATTAAGAGCGGAGCTTTTTTTTTTTTTTTAAAATAGAAATGGAGGTTTATATACCATGTGTCCATGTCTATGCCTGTGTATCACATCTCAGTTTATGTAGCTGATGACTGTTAGTGGTTGTGGTATGTCATATGTTCATATTGTATATTTACAGGTATTTGATATAATAAGCAAAGCTCTTAAAGAGCTTGAGAAATTGGGTTGGAAATGGGCTTTGTACAGCAAGATGAGTTACTGTCAAGTGTTGGATGGAGGGACATAATATTTGAGTTGCTCGCTCTAGTTAAATGATTTAGTTACTCTACTAGAGGTTAGGGGTGTTAACGAGCCGAACCGAGACCGAACATATCCAAGCTTAGCTCGGCTCGAAAATTGTTTAGGACGAGCTCGGCTCGAGCTCGAGCTCGAAGCTCGTCGAGCTCAAAAATTCAGGCTCGGCTCGAGCTCGAGAGAATCTACCTAGAGCTCGGCTCGAGCTCGAGAGAATCTACCTAGAGCTCGGCTCGAGGCTCGGCTCGAGACTTAACATTACAAATAATAAAATAAAAATAGGTTAAAGTTAAATCAGGCTTTAAAAAATCTAAAGCCCAACTAAATCTTGTAACTCAATCATTCATTGAGTCAAGGTTGTAGATGCTAAAGGATCCGGCCCATTAATAAATTAGGCGCAGCAACATCCACAAATCTCTACCCACCATGTACACCCCTTTTTAAGGAGCTGGTTTCTTATTACAGTTGTTGTGTCCTCGATGTGGGACTTGAGAAATCCAACAATAATATCACCCCCAGCTACCGTACTGTAGAATAGTGGAAGTCTTAATAAAATCTTTCCACCATTTATTCGAAAACGAATTTTCCCCAGCTACTACTGCCATTAGTCAGAGTAGTAACTACTTCCTAGATTAATTAATTATTAATAGTGCTTGAGTAACTTATTAGAAAACAAAAGTTTTATCTTAAGATATGTACAGACTTCATAAACTTGTCATAGTATGGGATTTGTCAAATAAAAGTTTAGTTTATGAGCCCAATGTCGAAAGGCTCGAGAAGCTTGCAATACACTTTCAACTATGGTTAGATTTTATCAGCCCAAATATTTGATAATTTAATAGCCCAATGTCTAGCAGTTGTTAGCAAAGCCCAAACAAATAGCCAACCTGCTGTAAAGAACTAGGAGGTGAAGGCTTTCTTTTATAACAGCTTGTAAGCATTTCCTCAAGCTATCCCACCGATGTGGGATGTGCATCTGCCAAAATCACGACATGGGAAAATATTATGACTACTAACATGGTTGCTTTTAACCATAATTATTAATTAATTTTTTTTATCTTATATTAAACATTAAAGAAATATATTTAGTAATTAAAAATATATCGAGCCTGTTCGCGAGCTTTCGAGCCGAGCTTAAGGTAGCTCAGGCTCGACTCGTTAGGGTCTCGAGCCGAACCCGAACTCGAGTCGAGCCCACTCGAGCCGAGCTTTGACCGAGCTTTGACCGAGCCGAACTCGAATAGTTTGCGAGCCACCCTGGCTCATTAGCACCCCTACTTGAGGTATTAGGATTGATTTTTGTGGTTATTGGAACTACTCAGTTATTTTAACTTAAAGGTATTGGAATTCAATCTTGTGGTAATCTGTTTCAATTCTTTACATCCTCTATCGATGTTCAAAAAAATTAGGCGCCATGTTGCAGTGATGTACGGTTTGCTGAGTCTTAGAGTACATTTTGTAAGGATATATTTGCAGCATGTTAATATATGGAACTTGTAAAAGGTGACAGGAAAAGTGCTAGCTTATTTCATCTGGGCAAACCTAAGGCATTTTTTGTGAGCGGATTGGTTCTTAAAGTAAGGTATTTTGAATAATTTGGTGTATCAAATATAAGTATTTAGACTTAAATGGTCTGTGTTAAAAACCCTTTTCCTGTTTTCCTTTCAGGGAAGAAGGTTTTTTTGGGGGGTTCATGGTGATTTGTTGCAACTTGCAAGTAGATGACTAATTGTGATGTTTCTAGTGTTGTGTGCATTATAGAGAATAAAGATATTGTAGTCATGGATTTGTTGTTCAACTGGTAACAATTGGATTTAAAATGTGGTAATTGCTAAAGTTGATTGTCTTGTACTCTTGTTTGGTATTGTCATTGTGCATGTAGGTCTAATTTCCTAATTTACATTTCTAAATCTGACTAGAGAAAACTCTGCTAATTTCTTTAGTTAATCTGAATGTACTAAATAAGCTGTCAGAAAATAAAGTTAGTGGTCCCATTCATGCTAATGAGAGAAAACTCTGCTAATTTCTTTACTCCATTTTAATTACAAACAAAAGGATAAGTCACGTAATTTGAATCTCCCTTGTTCTCTTCGGAACCCTGCCGAACCCTAGCTAGCAATTGTCCAGCCTCTCCTGCGGCGGCGCCACCCGCGTTTCTCCCTCCGGCGTGCACCGCCGCAGGGTCGACCTCCTTCCCTGATGATTTTCGTCCACCTTTTCACTCCCTCCCCTAGTTTTCTCTCTTTAAATTTCCATAAATTCCCTCTAAATCAGTCTTTTCTCAATTCGTTTGCTCTCTAGGTTCTGTCTCAGTTTGTTCTATTCTTCAAGTTGCTTTGCTGTGCTCTGGTTTGCCGTTGTCAGATTGCAGGTATCGTTTTTTTGGTGGGTTTTCAGCAAAATCGGTCAATTGAAGTTGAAGATGAGAATCCAAATCAACGGTAAGGCTTTTCAATTGGAGTTGAATAATGGTTTCTTAAAAATTGTTGAGTTCTATAACAATAGAAAATGGTGGATTAAATTTCCTGTTAAGTTGATTGAATGGGTTTCTAATGTCCTTAATGATTGTTCAAAGTTGATTGAATTTGAACACTCTAGAAGATTTGGTTGCCTTTGGTGGAAAATTCAAACTGGTTTCAATCGATGGGGGTGGTTTTTGAAGTTAAGTGTGAAGATTAAGGGTTTATGGTATTCAGTTTTTGTCCCTGCGTTAAGTAGTGTTAATCCTTGGAGGAATTTTGTCCATGCTTTTTTACATGTCCCTCAAGAGGGATCGAAACTGGTTGCTGCTATTGATAGTGAATGCTGGAATGTTTGTTTGGATACTTTTACTTATCCTCGGCAAGAAAGTTCGCCTCTCTCTCACTATAGTGAGCTCAAGTTAGAAGTGGATGCTTTGCTAAACTTAGAAAATTTGCAGATTGACTCTAGTCACCCTAAACTAGAGAGCATGGTTCATCATGTTAATGAATGAAATATCTCTTGTGATGCAACGTGCTTGAACCTTTCAAAATCGCTAGTGTCAACAAGGATAAAATGTTGGCAAATCCTGAGAGGTTATCAGAAAGTGTTGGTTTAAGTGGCAATGGAAGTGCCTTTCATTTGTAGATGAGGTGTGTATCAAAGGAAGTTCAGTCGATGTTGATGGAGATGAGGTCTCTACTCGTGCTAAAGGAATTGGTAGAAATGTAGATTCAATTGGTGATCTTAGTTTCATTGTTCTTGCCTGATTCTAATATGAGTAAGGTTGTGCCAAGTTCTCCTTTTCAAAGGCCTTTTAAGAAAAATCAATGTCAATTACTTACTCATCTTGGGTTTCATCGCAATATGGAGAAGAATAATCAATCTCAGAAAATGGTGAAGAAAAAGGGATTTCAAGTAGCAAAGAGATGATGTAGTGAGGGGTATTCCAATGGCTAAATGGTTTCATTCTTCAATGTTTAAGGAGTTCATGAGTTCTTTGTTGCTTTGTTGGATCTTGTTGCCTTGTTTGGTGTTTTTTCAGTCGTGCGATGGTGCAATGATGTTAACGGAGAGCCGTGGAATATGAGTTTCATTCTCAATTTCATATGGAATGTCATGGTTGAACATCACAGTCACTCATAAATGCAGAAGTTAGAATGCAGTTGCAGTTTCACTAGATAAGCAAGGCTTGAGAAGATGTGATGAGTTTGTAGCTTGGTGTTATCTATAGGCGTGGTTATAGATCATTTTTCATATCATGATCATTAGAGGTGGAATTTTGTGTAATATGTGATGGCATGCTGTGAGTTTCAGCTTGCAAACAATTGTATGATGATTCCTATGGCTCTTTGAAGCTAATAAATAAAACCTCTAAAATTATAAAAAAAAAAAAAGTTGTCCAAATCGATAGAGAAAATTTGGAACGAGCGTAGAGGAGGGCTATGATAGTATTTTTGTGAATTGAAGATGCGATCCAAATTTCATTTTGAGCAGTAATAAGAATTTTTGGGATAGCTATCCTTGTTTAGCAAAAAGAGTCGTTAGTATTCTGCTTTTGGAAAAAACCCTCTTCTTGTGCTCACTATGTTTGCTTTTACTTATTGAGGAGTTGGATTTATGGTGGGTTGCATTTGTGTTCTATTTAGGGGTTTGAGTCAGATTAGGATTTTAATGTGAATTAGAGCGAGAAAAAAAAAATAGAGAAAGAGAAGATTTTGGTTGCCATTGTCAAGACTCAAGAGAGAGAAGAGAAAAGTTATAAACAACTAATGGTTTTAAGCCTAACTATCATTAGTAAGGGTATTTTGGCTAATGAACAACTTCAGGAGCTCCAGGGGGATTACCAGGCCTCTATATTAGCTATTACTATTTCCTTTAACTTGAGGGACACTGTAGGAAATTTTCCATTGAAGAAAGTGATGCTGAAATGCCAAAGGCTATCTGAACATCATCGAATTCTCATGCTGTTATGTATCTGTTATGTCCATTGTCAAGCATACGAATATGTCCATGAAATCATGATGGTCTCCTGTGGCTTTAATTTGCTTCAAGTATACAACAGCTTCAAAAGAGAATGGAGTACTTCAGCTCCTGAAGCGAAGAAGTTTAACCTTGTGATAGTTCTAAGATGGTTGTCACAGTTCTATATTTCAAGTCATTTTACGCCTAGATCAAGTGGGTGAACTTGAGATGGTTACGGTGTAGAAAATTACTCTTGCAATGGCAAGGAGGTTGGTTTATGTAAATCTTTGACAAGAGATGAGCTTGTTCCTTTTCAAATTAAGATGAGATCTGTGTTTAGGCGTTAGTAAACTTTGATATCTTTTCGAGTTAAATTTTGGTTCAGGTTTTTAGCTTTTTGAATATGAAGATTTTTGATCTATATCCAATTTAGTTTAAGCGGATGTGCAGGAATCCAGATATCCTGCTCTTGATTCACGATCACAAACCCACCCCCCAATGGTTTTATCCTGTTTTCAGTAAAGCACTGTTCCTATCAATTGCAGGAACTATAGGCGATGTTGGAAACCTTAAACTTGTGATTCTGTTTGTAAACTTTTGACTGCAGAACTTAAATCTCCAGTATGGTTGACCTAGGGTCATTGGTTTTGCACTGATGCTGAGATTCAGTCATTCTACGTCTATACTGTTGCTTTTAAAGAATTCAGTTATTGGAATCAGCTGTGATGGATCTGCCTGAAAACTCCCGTTATTTCTGGAATCAGCTGTCATGAATCTGCCTGATACTGCTGTAAATGTCGCTCCACTGTCGATGAAGGTAAAGCTTATACAATTTGATTTAGCCTTTGATTTTATAACGAAATCATTATAACTAATGAGACATTCCTTTACCTGTATTTGCTATAGTTTGATTTAGCTGTTTGCAGAAACCCAGTAACATTCGAACTCCTCTTCAGACCGCTGGTAAGGCATATCTGCTGCTTTGAGGAAGGGAGAGTTGAAGCTTTGTATGCTGGTCAGCCACTTGCTGATGTCGAGTCTGCTCTTAGGTCATATTGGTGAAATGAACATCGATAGTTGCTGCCTGCTGGTGTGACTGCTGGAGGTTCGGCATTTGGCCAGTTTTCTGGGGACGCCCTTGGAGATCTCTTATAACTTTTTATTTTGGCACTTTTGGCACTTTTGATAGCATACAACATTGCAGATTCTGCTACACTCCATTGCGCTTGCTGGAAATATATATATAGTGAAAGGGGTTGTTTCTTTCTGCTTCCTTTCTGCTTCCTTTCTTGTCCTACTACTGCTCTCTGAGCTAGAATACATTTATCTGTTGTCTTTGTTTTTAAGAATCTTTTGTTCTGAAATAGATCTGGAAGTCCGAAATTGACTATAATTGACCTGATTAAGGTGAACAATATAATTTGATGATGAACTCGTGAATGTTTGACGAGTGCCTAATTAAGTGGTTGTTTGCCTTTTGAGGTCGAATTGTGACCTTGAATTTCTCTCAAAGTACGTTGATGAATTGATGAAAAATAATTTTACATCATTGAATTCACCAATTAATAACTGTTAACACTAGGGTTTGAGGTTAATGCAACACTTTTGATTAGTGTGTATTGTTAGATTTGTATCAAAAATTTGTATCAGCACATACTTTGAAAAGTGTGGAAACAACATTTCTTTGGAAATGAAGTATTTACCATATCAAAGAATCCGTAAACCAAGCAAATGTATCTCTTGTAAAACTAGAAAAAGGAAATGAAGTATTTACCATATCAAAGAATCCGTAAACCAAGCAAATGTATATCTATTGTAAAACTAGATTAATTTTCGACGGGATTATTCTAAAAAAACCTAGAAACAAAATGGAACTTACAAGTTTATCTCCAGACAAGCTGGAGTGAAGGGGAAAGGGGGAACAAATTGCTTGGGGAGGCTATCCTTGGAAGATATATATACTACGAGATCTCAGATTTTCTTGTCCAAAAGTTTGACAAACACATCAATCGGTAGAGCGTTTCCGACTTCTGTTGTTGCACTAGAGAATTCTGCTAATTAAAATTTGCGGAAGCAGGGCAGTCTCGTCAAGAATGCATCCTTTTTTAGATGAGTGCCCTATAATTACAGCTGTAGCTGAATATCTGCCAATCAAAGCTAATAAGGCTACAGTCACGTCATATGATGAAGATTATGAAAATATAATGCACGATATGTTAAGATAAGGCGGTCTTTCAGGTAGAGTGGGAAGATTTGTGCTTCTCATCCAATCTGAAAAATGAAAATAGAGACAGCACAATTAGTAGGCACCTGGGAGTAACTTTTACAGAAATCTAGCAGCTGAGAATTTAGTGCCAAGACGGAGCAGACAACAAGCTAAAATGTTGAGAACGTGGGATAAGTACTCTTTGCATAATCGACTCCTGAATTTATAAGTTTTAGGTCATATTGATGGATAAATGATTACATGCCACAAGCAATACATGCCTGAAGTGGAAGGTTGAAACCTTCAAAGCCGACCACCAGAACAACAATATCTCAGCCTTGAACCTCCACACAAGTTAGGTTCTGGAAGGGTGCGACACGGAGCCCCACCAGCTCAATAAACAAGGGGCCTTCTGGACATTTTCTAAACTTATAAGTTTTTCTTCTTTACCAATTGATGTAGACAGCACTGATAATTAAGGTTGGTTCCGTTCAAGTTCTAAACAGCCCTGCTTGCAATTGTAGCCCCACTTTTTTCATTTACATCAAAATCTTCCTGTTCTTTCTATTGTCTTAATAAGGCGAGTGAAGTATTAATAGTATGAATGAAGCAATCCTCCTTACCTCTGCATACATGTTATGTCCTCATTGGTGTAGACGACTCTTGGAAACAAAATCCACTTCATATTTTAAAGAACTTGTAGCCGTCCTCAGAACTAGTCATCCCCTCTTCCCAATCACCCATTTTACGACCACCAAAAACTACCTGTTGGATACCAAGATACCTGCGCCCAGATGGAACATTGCTCACTTAAAATATATACAATAATGTCAGAATTCAATAGCGAAAGAATCTTTAGAAAACCATTAAAAGATGACAGGCAGTTAGTTAGCTTTAAAAGCTTGGGTGAAAAACTTACTCTGAGCTCAGCACCGTCAAGCAATTCAGCAGAACATCGATGGCAAAAACATCAGATGTTCCAAGGTCTACCCTGTAGTGAAATCATAAAACGAAGCTGATAAGCATTATTGAGCTATTTAAGGAATTTAGCTAGGTATGCCAAGAGATTTCGTAGCTCATACCAAAACCGGCCCCAGTTATCCTGAAATTCAACATTACTAATATCATGGAATGATGATGGCATCACTTTAAGAGCCTTGTCTACATCGTATAGGGGATTGTACTCCATTGAAGAGTTTGCCAGCTAGCAGGGGAAAGATCTTTAATCAGTACTAGCCTCGTTAATAAATCTTCATACGCCAATAACTAAGTTTCAAGAACAACATTCAAATTTAAATATAAATGTGATAGCAGAAGAAAGGGAAGCTTTCAAGCTTCAATTGGCTCCTTCCCCTCGAGTTTGCTAGAATCATTTGTATCAGTGATTTAATTAGCTGATGGGACAATTTAGCTGGCCGAATTGTATCAGCAAATTGATTAACGGATAGAATCATTTGCATATTGCCCTTTTCTTTATTCAACTTTATATTTTATTCTAATTTTCACGAGGGGGGAAGAGGGTCTGAAAAGCTACAACTCTTTTGTTAGCTTAAAAGCTGCATCCCACAAATTTTTGCAGTGTCAAACTAAACCAAACCATTGTATTTTCTAGTTCCACAAAGAGCTACAAAGGATCAAATGGATCATATATTGGGTAATATTTCCAAGGTCCAGACTGCAGAGCGAATATATGTATATGGCTAGAACCCAGTACACAGAAAGGCTACTGATGTTAAACCATCATCGACCAACTTTCTTTTACAATATATTAAGTGGAGGACAATCAAGCAAGGTTTTAACATAGTGCACTAGTATACAAACTTCAAAATGATTAGTATACTGAGATGGCCACAAATCCTTGCTTAACAACATAACATTAACTTTGCCAAATAGACAAAATGCTCTTGGACAATGCTGGTCATAAGTACGCAAGAAAGTCTCCACCATTCAGTATCCCTTACCAATGTCTCCTTAGAGTGTTGTTGCTTGTTAGCACTTACAACCACAGTGTTAACATTCTCCCACAAACTTACTCTAATGGGCAAGGATTCACACTGCACCTTCTTCTAATCAAGCAAAATGCATTAGTGAGATACAAAATCGTCTTCATGGAAGCGAAGATACATAAACATTTAGAAGACTATGAGGGTTTGGCTTAGCAGAGATGCAAGCTGACAAGACGTGGGCTGCGATGGATTGTTGACAAGCTTGAATGAGCAGAGTTTATGCAGTAGGCATACTTGTTACAAGCATGTGACCATTGGCAAAGCTTGTATTCCACTTAAAGGCAAGCCTAAGGTATCAATTTTCAAAAGGAGATGTCAGTGTGCTTCAGGCATAACTAGTATGCACAAAAGAGAAGGTTGAGACAGACCGCAGACCGCTTATGAAGTAAATAATCTATCTACCAATTAAGACATCCTTCGGTGCACAAATTGGCCACATCAACATAGTTCAATCGATTCAAGCATTCGTCTTGTCATGACGAAAGTGTGAGCTGTGAACAGTCTGAATTTCATCATATTTTTTTCATCTTTATTTTGAATGCATAAATGGAAGGTAAATCCTTACTTCTATATTTGACATATCAACATAAATTATCAACTTCTGCATTTAGTAACCACAGTGACTACCAACTCATCATTGAGAAAATCATCAAGATTTGTTGCTCCTTTGGATTTTTTAAGCACAACTGAACAACTGTACAAAATCACATCCTTTTTCAAAGTCTAGATTCACACTAACCAAATTAATTGTCTTACTTTTCAAGTTAAAATTCAGTTGTACATGTAACTCTAACAGTCTGAACTCTGAATCACATGTTATTCTTCATACAAATAATAAATGTTTCAAGAATAATGAATCTGATCGTAAATATCAACACCATACAAGCTGAATTAAGCATTGTAAAATCTTACAGCTCTCTAAATGAGAAAGAAACAAAATATTAAATACCTGCAAATTTGAAGAATTAAAAGCCCCCAAGCGTCCCATCACATACCAAGCTTGAATAACCTAAGATATCGAGAACAAATAATGACTTACAGCTAAACAGAAGAGCATATAGTGCACAATTGAAGAAGATGGCTCCAATGAAAAACATATGACAAATTTATCACTTACACTTCCAAAAAGATCGACATCCCGATCAGATGGTGATCCAAATAGTTCCACCCAAATGTATGAGTCCAGAGGATTAAAGCTGTCCAGATTCAAAAACAGCCAAAAAAGGGATAAGAAAAAACGACAGAAGTTCAAAAGCAGAACTTTCTCCATAAACATATGCATGAGGTGAGCTGTTAATAGGATTACCGATTATCAATCAAAAACCTCCCCTAGGTAAAGGTCGAATTCTCAATACCACCCCTAACTAACTTATTAATTGACACCACCACTGAGTCTTTGATTACATCCTTACAACCTTAATATCTAATTAACCATTAAAACATCCTATATAGCACTAAAGGGCTTATTTGACTTGATTAAATGAATTAGGAAAAATTGACAACAGAGGTCTCAACTTTGGGTGATAATGTTAAAAGGTCTGAACTATTGATTAACCTGTGTAGGTCCCAACTTTAGGGGGTCTTAACTTTTAGCGGGCCTTAGTGACTTGAAAATGGCTTAATAGGTCATCACTTGTAAAACTTAGGTCACACCAGAAGGGTTAATTGAGGGAGGGATGTAGGAACTAGGTGAGATTTAAAAAAAAAATCTTCGGTTTTAAGTCGCCGAGGCCCGCTAAAAGTTAAGACCCCCTAAAGTTGGGACCTACACAGGTTAATCAATAGTTCAGACCTTTTAAAGATTATCACCCAAAGTTGAGACCTCTGTTGTCAATTTTTCCTAAATGAATCTTGACTAGACATAATAAACCCAACCCCACATTTACTCTCTTATGTCCTTAGCACCACCACTTTCCCTTCCCCTCAACAGTCCCAGATCCACTCCTCCCCCCTCCCACCTTTACCCTCCCTCTAACGCTTTGCCAACAACAACAATTGACACCAACTCCATCATCAAACAAGACCCATAATTTCTCTCTCCAGCCCGTCAAGTTGTTACTTTTCAGAGGTCCGCAATATTAATTTCGGAGTTTTTTCATTACTGTTAAGGGGTGGCGTTGAGGATGTAATTAATAACTTAGGGTGATTTTAAATAATAACTTGATTAAGGGGGGTTTCGAAGATTTGATTTTCAATTAAGGATGATTTTTGGTAAGTAATCCTACAACATCTAAAGTCTAAACCCATCAACTCTACTTCAAAATTAGAAAGCAATGGCTGCTACGAAGATATTAACATGTATGTCTGCTGTTCACATACTTCTACATGTATGATATCACACTTTACATGCAAGGGACACAGCTACAAGTTCCTTATCGACTACAAGGTGTAGTCGATAAGACAACAGATCATACTGTAGCAATATCATGACAGCTATAAGCCTTACACAAATGCCAAGACAAGGAAGTTACAGGTGCTAGTTGTTCTTGAATAAATTCCATCAACAAGAAAGATTATGTAGCTCAAAGAGGTTTTTGGCAAGATAAATTCATGTAGGGTGTATCAACTGAGGAGTTCCTTTTTACCAATTGGAAATGTCTCAATAGTTACTTGACACAAAATGATAAATTGATAACTGACTGCCCCATGTTCTCATCTTTCCATAAGGAAAGAACAGTATTCTAAGAGGGTCACTTTTGCATAGCCATGTGGTGACACTCGTACATTGGTTAATTTCTGAAAATTCGTCTATACTTGCCTACGAAGTTCAGCCTTAGGTTAAAGATAACTTAATAGAATGTATCCTTTGTTCTAACATTTTTGCCCAAAATAAAAAATCAACTTCTTAAGAAGGACATTAAGGTTGAGCACACGTTTTAATATATAATCATCAATTTCCAAATTTTCCCTCGTTAATGCACGAGGTCATATTAAACTTAGGTGATATATAAGTTGTCTATTACTCTATTTACAGCGAATTTAATAATCAAGAGCAACTTAGAAGGGTTGCAAAGTTTTTGACATTACTTTCTAGGAAGGGGCATATTTCGGACATCTGGAAAAGAAAAAGAAAAAAAAGAGGGACAAAAATATAGGATAGCAAGAGATGTAGCAAGGAGATAATCCTGGAAAAGAATTCTTACTTACTCTCTAAAGCTGACTTTGAAGGCAAGGACCGATCCCGTCTTGGATTTTTGGAGATCTCGCCCCTTCTTCCTGACTCTTTCCTCAACCTTGCAAACAATTCACAAAGCATTAAAGACTTTCCTTTCACAAAACAAGATTAAAGCAAAGAGTAATCTAGAAAGAGACGTAAGAAATATCAATGTAAAGAAAAGCATATAACATAAAATGACTAGATTATGTCCAAGACATTGAAGTATCAAGACTTCCTTTCAAAATTTCCAAGGCAACCATATACTTATTTTTGATTCCACAACTCCATGTGACATATTTTCCTTGACGAATTGTCCTTGAAGAGAAAAGCAGATTCACCAAATGATCAAGCTATGATATTCTGCTGTAATTAGCCAGCAGTTACAAAAAGTTGACCATTTTACTTCTTGATCGTTAAGAAGTGGGACATCAACCCATTTTGTTAATCGAGGAACAGAGGAAGACACAAACACAGTTAGTGTTTTCTGAAGGTGAAATTTTTTTCTAACATCCTAATAGTATATGTGCGGCGAGATATGATTGAGGATCCATTAGAAACACCCTTTTAAAGCAACATACAATTAAACCTTCCCCGCTCCTCCCAAAACCAGAGCTCCAACCTTGTGAGAGGCACTTGGGTAATGGTATGTTATGATACGAAAGCATGCTTCACCATGAAAAAACTAACAATATAAAGATTGGATATTTATTTTAGAGGGGGGGATATGAACTATGGATTTAGATTTAAAAGGTTTGCACCAAACTCTATTTAATTGCATAGACCTCCTTAATTATTAGTTAACAATGAAAGCAGCAATACAATAGGATATCATATCACCTGTTATGTATTACTTGTGTCAAAACATCATACAAATAACTAAACCAAATTTGGCAATTTGTTAATCTCTCTATATTCTCATGTGATTACCTAATTTAGTTTGATTAACAGCTACCAATTAAAATGTTTATTGAAATTAGCAGTTCAAATGTTTATAATGAGCTATAAGAACATCAACAATGTAGTAGTGTTGGAATTATAAATGCGAAGATGAAGCGGCCGTATGCCGCAACTCACGGTGGCTTCGTGGTGGCTTGCCGAGAGAAATTCGCGTCTCGCATTATCCACCGCGGCTCTCGGGGAGTTCCGGGAAACCTAATTTTCTTTATTTCCGGATTTGTTTCAGTTTTATCTCTCCTCCTTCATATAAATAATAGTTTCTTGGCCGTTTATTCTTTTTTCTTTACAAAATTCTACACCTAAACACATGGTCTACCTTTCTTCTCTAAGTTTTGAGTAGTTCTTGAGCAATTCCAACCTTTGAGTTCAGGGTGTGAAATTTTTAGGTGTTGTGTTAACCTTGGGGGCGTTCCTCATTGTAAGCCTGCACTGTTATGGTGGGAAAATTTGCTTCTAAGGCAGTGGTTTTAATACTACAGCACAACAATATTCTTATGAGATCCAATCAAGTAATATCCATTTTTGTCTACAATGATTTCCTGATCAACAATTATTTTACCAACAAGTACTATAGAATAGGCATGTTATAACATAAGCAAAAAAAATTGAAGCACCATAATCTAAAATTAGCAAACTAAAAAAGAGGAAGAACAAAAATGAAGAGTACCCTTTTGCGCATAAGTTCAGGATTACCAATACTATCTCCAAGTACCGCTCTAAGTTCCAAATCATTCTTACACGCATCTTCTAAAACTCTGTTTATCATTTACAAACAAAATATGAAAATCCACTTAAAAATCCATTAACATTAAAAAGAACACAAAAAGTAAATGACATAAAATAGTCTAAGGTGGAAATTTTGTAGTGATAACTAAGGAGTTCATTCACCATACACCCAATACTAATTTTTGTTCATTTGCTCATTTAAAACTATCATTTTTTTAGTACATTTTACCCATTTGAATGATTCAAATGAGCAATGAGTAAAAAAAAAAAAAAATAGCTTAGAGTGTACCATGCTCACGTTACATCTGGTGTATGATAAATTTTTTGGATAACTAAGCATTAATAACACGTGTCGACACATAATTATTAGCGCTTAGGGCTGCATATATCAAAACCGAAAAAAGAAAGAAAGAGAGAGATAAATACTTTGCCCAAGAAGGGTAATCATGGAGGCGTTGTTGTTCTCTTCTGTGCTTTTCTTCACGCAATTTGAGGAGTCTCCTTCCTCTGGCGCTTGTTCCTGACCCTTTTGCAGCAACACCCGTCTCTCTTTCTCCTCTATTACCATCTTCTTCTTCTTCTAAGCTGTCAATTGAGGTTGAAGAGGAAGCTCTAATGGCGGTCAAATTATTATATGAGTTTGTCCATTGAAGATAAGGTTTGCCATGATTAGAGCAATGATTAAGGGAAAGAGATGGAAGTTGAAAGCTTTGTGGGTGAAAACATGAACAGCCTAGTATTGTCTGCATAGTTTCTCACTTTTCACTTTTGTGTGCTAAAAGTTGTTGCTGTGCCCATGATTTTTCAATCTTTCAGATATCTTTTTTTTTTAGAGGAAGTCTTTCAGATATCTCATCTAGTGGGAAATTGAGAATGGTGCATTGGTTAATGGTTAGTATGAGACTGCCTAAATAAATGATAGTTTTTCCGACTTATCTCGACACACAAAGTTGTGAATCTTCTTTCCAAAAAAAAAAAAAAAAAAAAAGTTGTGAATCTATACAAATATATTAAAAGACGTTTTAAAGCAAGTCTACACATACATTAAAAAATTATAAACATGTTTCATACAAGATTCGACTACGTGACCTCAGGTTAACATAGTAAAGTTCTAACTAATAAACTATGCAACATTAGATGCTCTTTTTTGACATGAAAATATTAATAACCGGGGCATTGCCCGGGCCTAATAACTAGTTAATATTTTTAATTATGTGTGAGTTGTGACTGCAAATGAAAATCATAAAAACGGATAATTAATGAAGTATATATTGAGATTAATCTAATAACAACTTAAATGAAATATATATTAGGAATATGTTTATTAATAGTGTCAAAAGGTCAAAATGGTAGTATTAAAAAGAAGAGGCCGATATGAAGAAAAAAAATACTAAATTGCATATCATGGTTTTATTTTGATTTTTTGGAAAGACACTAGAAAATATTGATTTTTTAAAAGTTAGGGACTTTGAGGACAAGCGGTGCACTTTTAAAAAGTTGGACGTATATGGTAAATTTTCAAAAAAAAATTATAAAAGAAAAAAAGTGAATCGTACAAAGGAAATTTGGTGGGCGAATCTATATCAAATTTACAACCATTATTTCTTTTTATAGTATAAAATAACATAATACAACTTTTTTTCTGAAGGTAATATCAATTCATTAGTACAGTATTAATTTACAACTTGCAAAAAAAATATAAAGTTACTCCTTCAGCTGAAACGAGCCCCTAATCTGTCAGACATACTACTCGATCTCGCAAGTAGAAGTATAAAGCTATAAATGCATTCAATTCAAGCCTTCTACGGTTCTACGCCTAACCCGTTTACATTTCAGGTCGTATTCAGGTTAACCCAATTACTTAAATGGGTTAAAAATCTCAAACCCTAACCTACTTTTATTTCAAGTTAAGTTTAAGTCATGTTATCAGGTCGTGTCAACTTTGCCAGCCCTAGTTCTACCCCCGTACAAATACAATGAGCACTAGTGGGAAAAAAACGCAAGGGCTGCGGTGCAAGGGTTGCGAAAACGCAGCCCTTAATAGTAAAGGGCTGCGGTTAGCCCAAAAACTGCAGCCCTTCGTTCTGCGGTCAATGCAAAAACCGTAGCCCTTTTAGTGAAGGATTGCGGTTAGCCAAAAACCGTAGCCCTTTTAGTGAAGGATTGCAGTTAGCCTTTTATGGGCATTTTTTTTTGTATTTTGAAATGTTAAGCGGGTATAGTAGGGTTTCTCACAAACACAATCTCACAAATCTCACGCCAACCATGCCTCCTCCTCCCTTCTCTCTCACCCTACTCTTCTCCCTTCTCTCTCACGCCAACAGACCACAACAACAACAATGGCGGGCGCAAATCAGCAGCGACGCAACAACAATTCGAACCAGCCACCAGCCCAGCCCTTTTCCCCCTCACTTCTTTCTCTCTCCTCAACAACAATGGCGGGCGCAAATCTTCTCTCTCCTTACTTCTTGCAGTAATAGGCCAAAACCTCGCCTTAAACATCGCCTAAAAAGGTTTCCCAATCTCCGCCTACAGTCGCACCTCTTCCAAAGTCGACGAAACCAACAACGTCGCCGGAATCTTCTTCGAACGCGCCAAAATCGAAGGCCACTGCACTCCTCGTGATTTCGTCCTCTCAATCCAACGTCGCCGGAATCTTCGACATCGCTGCATCACTCCTCGCGCGCACCAACAACGAACACCTTCACACCATCACAAAACATCCAAATCTAGGGTTTGGTCGAGATTTTAGTTTTTAACATTTTTTATTTTTTTAAATTTATTTGTTAAGCGTTTTCAATATTACCAGTTTAAGCGTTTTTTGTAATTTATTTTATTTCATTTTCTGGGTTGTTAATTCTTTTTTTTTTTGTAATTTATTTATTAAGCGTTTGGTCGACTGTGATGTTCTCGGCTTTTCAAAGTACCAGTTTATGTTGTAAATTTCTTGATATATTTAGGAGTAAAAAAATGCAAAAAAAAAAACTTATTTTTTTTTGTCAAAAGGGTTACGGTTATGGTCAAAACCGCAACCCTTTGTACAAAGAAGGGTTGCGTTTTAGGCCCAAAACCGCAGCCCTTCCAATACTATGGAAAGGGTTGCTGGCCAAAAACGCAGCCCTTAGGGCTGTTTTGACCGCAACCCTTGCGTTTCTCTCCACTAGTGGAGACTCAATAGGATAGAAGACAATATCTTGTACCTTCTAGTGTCTTCATATGTGAAACTTTGAGTGTGCTTTAAAAATTTCACACGACAAGTTAGAAGCTTAATATTATGGTAAGAAACTATGTGGTTGTTTGGTATACATGGGAATTTAATTCCCATGAGAAATTCCATTTCCTAGGAAGTTATTCCCCTTATGTAATTCCTAGGAAATTGACTAATGTGTTTGGTTGACAACAAGGAATTTGTATTTCTCGTGAATTGATGTGTGAATTTTGAATGACCAAGGGAGGGGGGCTAGGTGAATAAATTCCCACGTTTTGTGGGAATTTCAATTTCCCAGGAATAATCAATTTACCTGGAATAATCATTGCCCAAATTTTCTCCACTTTCTGTCAACCAAACAACTACCTAATTCAAAAAATCATGGGAATTTCTATTGCCTACATAATTTCATGTATATCAAACAAGCACTATATCAAAGTAGTACACGCACTTTCTTCATCTAGTAATTGTTGTCCAAGAGATCAAGACAATAACATTAGTTTTATCTCATCAACATGCTTTTATGATAATTAACCGGTTAACCCAACCACATCACTAACTTTTGGTACTTTTGTATAACTTATCAACTTTGAAGTGTACAACTTTTTGAAGTCATTTTCTATTTCTCATTATTTTTGATATTGTTAGTTTAGCAAGATTTTTGGAGTCATTCTCTATTTCTCATGTTAAACAAGCGGACAATATTGTAGCTCATCTGTTAGCTCGTTGGAATTGCCATGCGGGGATGAAATTGTGTGGTTAGACTCTTTTCCCAAAGTATCACTACTTTGGGAGCGCTTGATTTAATTTAATTTCCATTTTGGTTTTCCCCTAAAAAAAAAGTATACAACTTTTTCATAAAATACACTTTTTTTAAGCTTTAACTATATCTATATAAATCTATTGAAAGACGTTCTTAAACAAGGAAAGGTGCCACATGGCATTCTCCCTAAGGGCTTTTTACTTCATGGAAAACGTGTACAATAAAAAAAATCAGAAATTGCATAGTATAAGCTTTGATCATGTGACCTCAAGTTCATATACTAAAGTCTTAACCACTAGACCAAACGGTATTTAGTATCATCATTTTAAAGTACGATATTAATAAATGAAAATTTTCCTTACCCAGGGCATAGCCCGGGTCCAATAATTAGTTTATTTAACTAATACTAGTCTAACTACGTCAGGCAGTCAAACACACACTTTTAGGGTTGCCCAACTTCAACTTACAGATTTCTTTGTGGTTTCCGCATAAGCCACCCATATATGTAGGATGAGACCTAAACACCAAAATCAATGAACCAGAAAAATAGCATACATGTGTACATTATTCTAAAACTGTAACACAAATTTCTCATCCTAAGCACTATCATAGAAGCAACAGAATTTTATAGCATTAATGAAGCCCATTAGTCATCACTTGCGGATAGCACATATTACTTTACAAATTATCATGAAGATAAACACGAGGGGAAGTAGAGACAGAAACAAAAATAAAAAAATACAAGCAGGTATAAGATGCCACAGGTAGTAACAAGACTGAAAGGCAGATGCCTCGAAGGTAGTAGCGACTGAAATTTTCGTTCACGTTGATTTAAGAGCCATGCTTTGGTTGCGAATTGTCTGCAGAACTATGTGGCGAGAACAGGTTAGGATATGAGAATTCTGAATCATCGTCCATTGATGGTATCCTCTGAGGCTGATGGTATGGGAGCTCTTGTTTAAGAGTATCCTCGCCAGGAGAGAAAAATTCAGACTCTGGTTTAGTATCATCATTACTAGCATGATTAGAACCATTTAACTTCTGGTCATTTTGAAAGTGTTCAGCTGGGGTCCAGGGATTCGAAAGATCGCTATCACCTGAAGTATTTCTGTCATCCAGTTGTAATTTTTTAGCTGCAGCTGAGAGATTATCATTATTAGTATGAAATGGGTTCTCAACATCACTATCAGGGGACTGAATACCACTCTTACTCTTGCAAAGTTCAGAAATTCTGACTTCTGCAAGACTAGCTGCTGAGCGAGCAGCAGCTGCAGCACGTTCAGCAGAATCAGCAGCAGCCTTTGCAGCGGCCAGTACATCATGCCAATCCAAATTTGGATCACTTTTATTCTTTGAAGGAGGTGGAGATTGACTGCTTTCTTTTACAGGAAGTGAAGCTGATGACAAAGAGGATGGTGGTGCAATGAACGGCAGAAACTGTTTAATCTCCCCGGGAGTGGCTGAAGACTCTGGTGATTCATGCTTGGCAGACAATGAATTGTCCTCGGGGCCAATGTTAGACTCTTGGAATTGGAAAGTATGTCTCTCACTTTCCGGTGGTGGGTTGAGTTCTGAACCGGTACTTGGCCTCAACGGTGCCTTGGGAACTTCAGGAAATTCTAATTGGTCAAAGCTTTCATCAGAATCAGAAAGCTCATTAGCACCTTGAACTGAAGTAGATTGCAAAACTTCATCATGCTTTTCTTTAGGAAGTGGAACTTTGGAGCCACTGACATATTGCTTCGGTCCATTCTGTGGAGGAAATAAGCACAAATAAAAAAAGAAACAGGGGAGAATATCTCAAAATGCTGCAAGGTAGCATTACTCACCAGTAAATCATCATGGGACTTGAAAAGTTCAGATTCAGAAGGAGACGGATCCCATTCTAATTCATGCTCTTCGGCAATTTCCTTCAACAACTTCAATTTCTTTTCAGGGGAAGGAGCACGGACAGACAACAATTCTACCAGCTGCATTGCCAGTAAAGCAGCTATTAAGATACAAGAACATCATGATGACGAGTCACCAATCTCACCATCCACAAAGATTCTTGGGAAGAAGAAATAAAACCTGTCGATTAACACCGCAATCTGGCATGAGCTCAGTAGCAGCAGCTACGAATTCTTTCCCGTATTTGGAAACAAATGACAACTGAACTTGCAGCAACTCAGGCAAGTCTGCACATCTCGGTGCGGCAAAACAAATACTAGATATGGCCTCTTTCAAGTCTAGTGGACATTCCCTGAACAAAATATCAATAGACATCAACATCCAAAACCAGACTTCGAAAATTTAAGCCGGCAGACAGAAGCAAGGCTCGTGAATATGATACTGACAAAATTCTAATCTCACGGTTCAATTCAAGTGGAGCATATAAGGTAACAATGGATTTTCTTGCCATCAACTGCTACATTGGCAAACTCTTTAACGAGAGATGCCATGCCATAGGCAAATCAATGAGGCCAACACTTACAGAGTTCTTTGTAAGTGCAGATTCCAGAAAACCATTTCAACATATACGACAATGATAAGACTCATAGGGGGGTGTGTGTGTGTATGGAGGTCTAGGTATTCAGAACCTTGGCACAATCAATCTAGACTAGAAGAAAGGTTGTTCCGGGAAGCCCGTAGAAGTTCTAGAAAGGTGTAATGGAAAGTAAGCAGAAACTAAAAGGCAACAAATAAACAGCGAGCATTAAAGTCTGGCACTATTTCCACCGCAAACAAATAAAAGACTTTCAGGAGGTCCTTTGTGTTTATTTTTGCAAGAGGCATCAGGATTGACGTAATGATCTGGGGTGGATATTAAAGTTAAGTTGGGCAATGATACTGGCAAATTTGGCAATGAATCAAAGGTGTCTAAGCAAGCAAGTAATTGCTGTAGTCTATATTGCTCTGGTAACTGATGAATTTGTGTAATTGGAGTTGTTCTCCAATCTATTAACGCAAGCACTAAAGCATGTTTAGAGACTAGACACCATCGACATGGGAATTGGCATCAGCCTTCCAGGACTTCTTTTCCGATCGGAGACCAATACCAATGTGAAGTATCTGATGAACATACTTGTGGTCGATTGAAGAGAGAGTAACATGGTAGCATGGGGTATAATTGTAAGCACTGACAAAAAGCTACAGATTGTACGTGTTTGAATTACGACAGAGAGCTACAAATATTTTATACAGCACATGAGATTCAACAATATGGAGCAAGTTAGAAAATTTTAGAAACTTCTTAAAATAATTATCTTTCCATTTTTCTATTAGAAGGAAGGGAAGAAAGCCTTATAGTCCACTATGAGAATCCAGCTAAGAGTGGACCAAAGCACCAAGAAAACTGCAAGTACCCCCAACTCTAAGCTAAAGATCAAAACCTAAGCCAACTCATGTTTCAACATAATGCATATAGTCTACAAGCTTCTGCTATGGATGTTCGGTAATGAACAAAAGCATGTGAAGTTAGCCACAGATGTAAGGAATTCCCTCCTCGGTCACAGAGATATACAAAACACAGAGCAAGACAGAAAAGGTGAAGAAATATGTAGGCATAATCATCACAAAGATGCTTCCAACAAGATATTAGTTATGCAAGGCCTAAATTTATATCTCAGTTCAATGATGTCCTCCCCACAATTGTATCAGAGCTTTCTATTTCCACTCTAATCTATTTCTTCCCTGTTTGAAACATTCTATCCTTCTCTAGTCTCTCCCCACCTAAACAAAGTTATAAATATGGATTTTGGATTATTGTTCGATATGTAGACAGATTCAGAAACAAACACTGCTCAAAATATAAAACCACTTACTGGAATATGAAACAAACGCTTCAGCCATCCAGGGAAGACTTCTCCTTGGAAATTCTCTTTAAGTTTTAAAGCGTTCAACAGTTTTATAAAGACGAGTGCAGAGATCCACCAGGAGGAAACCTTTTACGAAGAATACTATTCTCCCATTCATATGAATCTCGAAATACTCTATTCTTCAACGATTATGCTCCTCTGTGGCGCATAAGAATCATGTTGAACAAACTTTTGCATGCCTTGAGGTGTGTGTTGTCAGAACATGCTGGGATACGATATAATAAGCAAAAGGGAGATTCCGGTTTCTACAGCAATATAACCACTAACTCATGAGAAGCAATTGGGTCGGATTTGGAAAATTGCTTTTCATCTTGGTTTCACTGATTTCTTCTCTCCTTCCTAATCCACCAGTCATTCAAAATATGGTCATCAAAGACATGCTCATATGAACAGGCAAATTAAACTAAGGGGTCAGCATTGAAACATGGGCATCCAAAGACTCGGGAACTGGTTCAAGCAATTGAAAAATGGGGAAAGATAAAAACTCATAAGTGGATTATAGACCAAAGATTTTTAGGGTATTAAGATAGAATATCAGCAAGCAACATTTGCTGATAAAGGAAACAGGCTAATGTTGATGAAATGATGATAATACCACTGGAAAGGAGACTAGCTGCTTCAAGGTGATGATTTCTTATCCAAGGGAGCAGGGGCAAGGCAGTGTTTTGCTGTAGCCAAGGGTGGCATATGCTACTCCCAAGTCCCAACATCCTCCTTAAAGGCCCAAATAAAAAAGACAAAAAATCGATTTCCCCCCTGCTCCCACGATCCCTCCTCTCTCCCTCAACTCCAACTCTGGAACTATTCCCAATTCTCTCTCCTCTCCTCTCTCTCTCTCTCTCTCTCTCTCTCTCTCTCTCTCTCTCTCACACTCTCACACACACACACACACACACACACACACACACACACACACACACACACACACACACACACACACACACACACAGAGTTCATTTATGCACTCTTTTCCTTCACCGTATTCTTTGTCCGTGGTTACTCGTAACCCATCTGACCATCTCAATAACTCCATTCTGTCTCGTGATGATGGTAACACTCAAGAATACGACAAAGGAAACAGTCAATTGGAGACTCCAAGAGAAACTTTGCATATCATCTCGGATCAAATGCCATTCATAAACCATCAGCTGCTTTTCTCACCGACAACCCCTTGCAACTACAATAGATGGGAACAGAGTCTAAGGTTCTTTAAGTTATGTAAAGTAAATTTTAGGGAAGAAGCAAGCATCAACACTTATCAAATATGCACCGATCTTCCAAGAACTAAATTACAATCCGAGTGCGCATAAGCCAATATTGAGTTTAAACCTTAGATACTCCCTACAATACATCGGATGAAAATGAAGGTGACGTCAATTCATCAAGACCTAATGCCCCTAAGCAACATGTGTGCTATAATGAAGGGCCAAGGGCTGACAAGATACTCTTTTAGAGAACTATGATGTGAATGGTGCAATGCACGATGAAAGTTGGATAGACCCTAGTGAGCCATTTGGAAGTTTCTCCCTCAAGGGCAGGAATGACAATGATTCATGCGATGTTTCTCTATAAATTCAGTATTGAAGTTACTCAGAGTCTCAGATTAAACAAAGAAAGAACCAAGTTAAGAAAAAGTGCACTGAAACCGCTCTGAAAAAAAGGATTATGAATTAACTTTGAGACTCATGGTCCGGAAATCAGCATCCTCATCAGGACTCAATTGGTGTTCTTTGTTATCCTTTTACTGCGGCCTTCTTAGCCTCTAGGTATATTCCATTTTTGTCTTCTGATAAATCTTTCCCTTATCTTAAAAAAATGATGGTCTTACAAATGTTTAAATGTTGGAGAACAGCCAGTCTCAATCTGCCTAACAGTGATCATATCTTGACTTCAACCACGTCCCTCTCAACATATGCTTCATTAAACAATTTTCTACCTCCTTTTATGCACGAAATCACGGCATAGAGAAAAAGAAATCTAGCAAAGAAGGGCTTTGGTGATAGCTCTACTATCCTTGGTTGGTCATTTCTGTTAACATGAAGATGATATAAACCACCCAATACTGGATTGGGGCCTCTTTCAAAAATTATTGTCATTAGATAACTTCATAATCCATAATGTTGGAGTGCACAAACGACTGAAACATACGATGAATGTCTAAGGCTAAGGAAGACAGGTCACACCCTTCAGCAAGGACCAAAAGTGTCAAACGCTCAAAGACAAACAAATAAAGAGTCCATGACTAGGATAAAATTAACTGAAATTAATCACATTAGTCATAATTAGATCCAGTTCATGAAGAGCAGAGCTATAGCATTTCTCATTTTCCGTAACGGCTTAACAATCAGTTTTAAGGAATAGAAGAAGAAACCTCTGAGACTCGATAATGGGAAGACGGACTGTAATAAGCTCGCAGAACAATTCGATGATCTCTTGTGCAGCCATCATATTCTCTTCTCTTACTATGTGCTCCACCTGAATTTCATGATCAAACACCAAAACGATCATTCAGCTTTTACATAACATAATCCAACTAAACAATAATGTAAATCAGAAATGCAACTGAACAAGACTAACCCGAATGCGAGCAGTAGCTTCTTGACCAGTCTCAAGAAGCTTAGCAATATCCTTGCGCATTTGCTTAATCTGAAGTTCCCTCCGGTTCCTCAGCAACTTAATTCTTGGAATGCTAAGTTTCAGTAGTGTTTTACTGCAACAAAATGACAGCCATATTGTAAAAAAAAAAAAACCATCTCAGCAAAAAGAAATTGTCTTTCCTAAAACCCACCCCTCAAAACAGCAAAACAGTAATCCAAAATTCTGGAAATGAAAAGTGAAAAAGCAGAAAACCCAGATCATTTCTTTTCCTCCTTAACTTCTCTAACTCAAAATTAGCTTCAATTATACTATAAATTAAACTATAAAAGAACTCAAAAATCTTGTCTTTTGGCTAAAAGATCAACATCCATGATCAAAAGAATTACCATTTAGAACCCTTGAAGCCCTTGCTGAAGAAAGAATCCATCATCAACGTGATCACAAAGAAATTTCAGTTCAACACAATAATTCAATTACAATAGAAGAATCAGACCTACACATAAAAAAAAAACATTCATGTCCATTTCAATTCAACTATGTAAATAAAACCCAGAAAGTAAAGAAAGAAAAATGAAGGGAGGAGAGAGAAAACTGACTACCTGTTGTTCCCTTAGCTGGAAATTGAAGAGGAAAAATTGAGACACCGTGTAAAATCCGAAGGAGGAAAGGGTTTTGATTTTGTGTGGAGTAGTTAATTCGCTTACGATCGAAGGATCCTGGTGTTATGGTACGACACTACGAGTCTACGACCTTAACTTCAGGTGGTCCGACAATATCTGTTGGGTATACGGCATCATATGGAGCTCATGGAGGTGTATGGGTGTGGAGATGATGTTGCGTAAAGGGAAAACGTCATATGGGGCATAAGGCTGACTTTGAATGCACATATCTCTCAATCTATAAATGGTTTTGATGTGATTCAAATTGGAGGTGATAGATTGTTCCAAGAGCTTTCCAACGATAGGTCATATGCCCAATTCCGCTGAGAAACGAGAAAGTTATGACTGTTTTACGTAGTCTGAGGCTTCGCCCGATCGGGTCGGGCGAGGGAGCCCGATCGAGCCCGCAACTAAACTGTCAGTTGCGTGTTTTTTTTTTGCATCGCCCGATCGGGCGAGACACAGAATTACGACGCGGGCGTGTCTCGCCCGGTCGGGCCCGAGACGAGTAATGAGAAGATTTTAAGTGCCCGATCGGGGCGTGGGTCGCCCGACCCGATCGGGCGGGGTGCGTTTTGTGCGGTTTTGATTCTAAAACGCGTTTTCTCGAAGGAGGGGTATAAATAGATGCCCTAATTCGTCATTAATGGGATTATTCATCATTATTCACAAATTAGAGAGAGCAAAAGCTATAGAGAGAGTTCTTGAGCGCTTTTGTAATCTTTATTGAACATTCATCGATTCCTAGTGCATATTCGTGGTTTTCTCCCAGTTCTTGGGTTTCCACGTAAAAGTTCTTGTGTGTTCTTTCTTGCTTTGTTATTTGTTGTTCTATTATTGTTTGCTATTATTTCTAGATTGATAGTCAATAGAACTTTCAAGTGGTATCAGAGCTAGGTTGGTTTATTGTCTAGATCTAGAATAATTAACAATAGAGGATGCAAAGATTAGAATTGAGAAGATTGATGGAACATATTTTGGATATTGGAAGATGCAAATAGAAGACATCTTATATCAAAAGAATCTGTATCAATTTTTGTCTGCAAAGCCATATGACATTGAGGAGGCTAAGTGGAAGGTACTCGATCGGCGGGCTCTAGCGGTGGTGCGATTGACATTGGCTCGGACTGTGGCGTTCAATGTCAAGGATATCAAAACAACGGCGAAATTAATTAAAGCACTGTCAGATATGTATGAGAAGCCCTCGGCAATGAATAAGGTATATCTGATGCGCCGTTTATTTGATTTAGAGATGAATAATGGTAGTTCTGCTGCTGAACATATTAATGAATTTAATTTAATAATAAGTCAGTTATCTTCGGTTAATATTGTCTTTGAGGATGAAGTAAAAACCCTTATTTTGTTGTCCTCCTTACCTACTGCATGGGAAACTGTTGTAACTGCTGTTAGTAATTCCTCTGGTAAAGAGAAATTGGCTTATGATGTTGTCCGTGATCTGATTTTGAGTGAGAGCATTCGAAGGAAGGAGAGTGGAGATTCATCTGGAGCATACAAAGGCTCGAGGGTAGAGAGGGGAAAAGGGAGGAATTTTCGTGGGAAATCGGAGTCAAGGGGGACCGGAGTAAGTCAAAAGGGAGTGGCTAGTGTTACTTGTTGGGGGTGTGGTAATGAAGGACATTTAAAGAGATATTGTCCTAAGAGAGTGAATGGGAAAGGGAAGAAAAAGGTTCAAGAAAGTGATGATGAAGAAGATGCATCAACTAACTTGATTTCGGGGTACGATTCCGATGCTTTGATGGTAAGCATGGATGATCTGGAAGAGACGGTTGGGTGCTCGGGATCATGGGTCTTGGATTCAGGTTCTTCTCATCATTCCTCACCATGCAAGGAGTTGTTTCGGAATTTCAAATCCAGAAAACTTGAAAAGGCTTATCTTGCGGATGGCAAGGCAGTAGAAGTCATGGGTAAAGGTGATGTGAGTGTGAAACTCACTCATGGTGGCTCTTTGGAGTTGAAGAATGTCAAGTTTATCCCAAGGTTGAAGAAAAGCTTGATATCGGTAGCCCAACTTGCTATATCGAGTTACAAGGTTGTGTTTGATGGTGGTTCTTGCAAGATTGTCAAGGGAGCTATGGTCATAGCTCGAGGGACACGAAATGGAACACTTTACACCATAGGGAGCACAAGAAAGGGGCCCGGAATTGGGGTGGAAACTTCATGTAAAGTGTCGTTTGGTCGGGAACCTATCGATAGTGGGCCAAGGGATGAGAACCGCGGTGAAGCGGTATCCCGGTGGCAAATTGACCGATAAGCTCACAAGGTGAAGGACGGCACTCAAGCATGATGTGCCGAAAATCCTAAGTGGAACAAAGGGTGTATTGTTCGAGTGGGAGCAATGTGAGTTTGCTTTTAAAACAATGAGAAGCTTCTTTGGCTTAGGTGGTAATTTGTTTTATTGAAGTTGGATGAGACTTCAATGTACTTCTTTGGTTGGAGAGGAAGTGGTTATCTTCCTTAGTTGCAGAGGAAGGGATCTTCATTTGGTTGTGCTTGTCTCTAAGGTGATCCGACCTCCGAGGTAGGAGGGTGTGTAGGTTCATGGAGTGATGGTGCAATGCTTTGGAGGTTAGTTATTAAGAATTGATACTGTCGTACACCTGTCAAATATAATTCCTGCAAACCTTCTAACAATGTAGTATGGTAAGTAGGGTCGAATCCACAGAGAGATGGTCGTTTTAATCTAGCTTCTAAGGTATAGAGAAACTAAACAAAATCATGAATATTGAATTAAAGTTCTAAACTAATCAAACTACGAAAATCAAACTAAAAAGGATCTAGGGCAATGGTTTACCATGTTTATAACTATAATCTATCAAAATAATCATCAATGGTTCAATGAATCAGATATCTAGAGCACATGTTAATCCTATGGTCGGGCCTTAACGCTCTCAAATCAACATATGCTAGTACGGTCGCTCAACATAATCAGATTTGCTAATTGTAGGTAAGCCTCTAAAGAGTACTATCTCTCGATCTATGACTCGATATTAGCAATATTTAATCAGACAATTGATCAGATTGCAAGATTAATAATATAAACACTAATCAATTAGAAATAACAATGACTAATGAAACCATCATAAACATCCATCAAGAATTATAACATATAAACATGGATTCCCAAACCCTAGAAAAAAAAATTACTCAATCATGAAATAAAGAATAAAAACTACATCTAGAAAGAGAAAGGAAAACATAATTAAAAGAAAGCAATGAAAGAGAAAGAATGAAAATAATAAAACTAATGAATTCAAGAAGAACATGAAAACTAGGGTTTAAACTAAAGAGAGAGAAATAGCGTCTCTCTTGAAAACCCTAAACCTAGTTTTTCTCTCTAGCCGCCTCCCTTTTTCCCTTTTCCCTTCATCAGTAAGGGGCTGCCATGGATGATCTCATCCATGGTAAGCCCCTTTTCCTCTCTTGTTTTCACTTTCTAGTTTGTTCTTTTGTTTTGTTGAATAAGTTAGTCTCTCTTTATGAGAGTTTCTTGTGCCCTAATATGGGAAGACTGGTCTTCTCTGTTGTGGAGGTCTCCTTCTCCCTTATGGGAGTTGTGAGTCTAGTTTTTTTATTTGTAGGTATGAGAAATTGTTCTCATTGGTTGAAGTCCAAAACTATCAACATGAAGGTATTGGAAGCTCGGATGCGGTCAATATGGATAGATCAAGAAGGTTCTTCTCCAAACTATGTCAAAATGATAGACGGTTCCATTAATAGTTGCTTGGGACAACAAATACAAGGGACTTGCGCTACAATATTTGATTTGGTTCATTGTAGTTTCATCGAAGACGAAGTTGATCTGATCTTGTTTGATTGTATCTTGTTTTTCTTTATTACTTATTGTAGATGCCGTTTGGCTTTCAATTAATGAAATTTCTCTTTCAAAAAAAAAACTAAAGAGAGAGAAGAAGAAAACTAAAAACTAAAACTAAGAAAAATAACGTGATAAGGGGAAGAGAGAGAAAAGAGATATCTCTAATCTAAAAAATATTCAATAACCTCATAAGACTCGGAAAGTCAGTTACAAACATAAGGAAGGTCGAAATATCATTAAATGGGCGGAATTAGTGATCCGCGCGTACAAAAACAGACTCCAGCAAAAACAGTCCCAACTTCGGAAGGGCATAACTCCTTGACTAGAAGTCTCCTCGGGGCGTGCAACCTATCATTGGAAATCTCTTCAAGTCTAGTTTCCAAATATGCTGGAAGTACTCGATTATAAGAAGCACATCAAAAGTTATGCTCAGAAGAGTAGACATGACTCCTTTTTCACATTTCTTCTAATGATTTTCCACTTCGTTTTCGCTCAAACTCGTACTATGACATATCCATACGATCCTTATGCATTGTAGTTTCTTTCTAAGTGCTCCTAATCCTCAAGTTTAGCTAATCATACTCCAAATACGTCCTTAATGCCTGAAATTCATCAAAAACAAGAAAATATACAGAATAGGAGTAGAATAACATAACTTAAGAATATAATGCAATAATGAATCTAAATAAGAATCTAAATGCTATAAAATGCAACCTAAATGCACCTAAAAACTATATGTAAATATGATTTATCAAGAATCAAAGTCGGTGTAGACTTTGATGTCTTTTGTATTGGAGTTGGTGCAAACTTCAATGTCAGTTTCCTTGGTATAGAGGAGATGTGCTGTCATAGGATGCTTGAGGTATGCCATGGTTTGGACACGATTAGAGATTGCTTTTGCAGTGGGAGTTGTGTGTAGGAGTTGAGATGAATGAGAGGATGATGAAGGTATGAATTTTTCTTCACTTACACCTATCTCCAAATGGGAGATTGTTGGGTATATATGGCATCATATGGAGCTCATGGAGGTGTATGGGTGTGGAGATGAGGTTGCGTAAAGGGAAAACGTCATATGGGGCTAAGGCTGACTTTGAATGCATATATCTCTCAATATATAAATGGTTTTGATGTGATTCAAATTGGAGGTGATAGCTTGTTCCAAGAGCTTTCCAACGATAGGTCATATGCCCAATTCCGCTGAGAAACGAGAAAGTTATGACTGTTTTACGTAGTCTGAGGCTTCGCCCAATCGGGCCCGCAACTAAACTGCCAGCAGCGTGTTTTTTGTGCATCGCCCGATGGCATCGGGCCACTTCGCCCGATCGGGCGAGACAACGAATTACGGCGCGGGTGTGTCTCGCCCGGTCGGGCTCGAGACGAGTAATGAGAAGACTTTAAGTGTCCGGTCGGGGTGTGGGTCGCCCGACCCGATCAGGCGGGGGTGCGTTTTGTGCGGTTTTGATTATAAAACGTGTTTTCTCGAAGGAGGGGTATAAAAAAGATGCCCTAATTCGTCATTAATGGGATTATTCATAATTATTCACAAATTATAGAGAGAAAAGGCTATAGAGAGAGTTCTTGAGCGCTTTTGTAATCTTTCTTGAACATTCATCGATTCTTAGTCCATATTCGTGGTTTTTCTCCCAGTTCTTGGGTTTCCACGTAAAAGTTCTTGTGTGTTCTTTCTTGCTTTGTTATTTGTTGTTCTATTATCGTTTGCTATTATTTCTAGATTGATAGTCAATAGAACTTACAATATCGACAGGAAACAAGGTAGCCAACTAGCCGTAGCACCCGCGAAGCTGCCTGTGTAAAGGTCGGTGAGAACTAGTGGGTAGCTTGGACGATATCACGGATTGTGGCGTAGTTTGTATTTGACGAGTTGTTGATGTAAAAAGGGACAAGTAATCGATAATATCATATTAAGTAGGGATCGGTGAGCCTTATTACTTATAAGTCCGTTTTAAAGAATATCCTCGCTAGGAGTTAAGCATAAAAGAGGGTACTAAACTTTGCATAAAGTTACAGTTTACTCACCCTAGTTGTAAAAATTGCACTTTACTCACTCAAAGTACAACTCTGTTAACTTTTCTGTTAACTTTTAATATATTGAATAAAAAAAGTTGTTTGGCACAAAAAAACTAGAATGACAGTTAAGTTTTTGCAGGTTAAAAATAAATTTTCCAACGGTAACTAAATCCGGCTATTTAAGCCTCCAAAAGAATGCGATTTTTCTCCAAAATTCTCCAATTAACGCCCACTTCTCCTTCTTACTGTGCTCTGAAACTCCCCAAAAAAATCCAGTAGTGTCAGGTTCCAACTGCAGTGGTGAATTTTCAAACTTGTTAATGTTTATTATCCAATAAAACACATTTATTGAAAAAGATTTTTTTTTGCAGAGAAATGTCAAGAAACAAGAGTCGTTCAACCCCAACGCATTGTTACTATGGATTCATCATGTCCAAGACTAGGTCATGGACTAAGGATAATCCTGGCAGAAGATTTCTAGCATGCCCTGATTATGATCCTGAAGCCAACACCAGAGGTTGCAAGTTTTACAGATGGGTTGATGTTGAAGACCCTACAAAGTGGCAGCGGGATGTAATTTTGAATTTAATGGAGGAGAACACACAACTGAAGAATGAAGTGAGGAATTTAAGGAAAATTCATGGTGGCAGACTTCAAATTGCAAGAAAGATGGCTGCAGAGAAGGTGATGTTGAAGATGCAACAAGATGGAGGGTCGAAGTATATTCTAAGATGGTTTTTTCTAGCACTCTTCACTGTAATTGTTGTTGCTTATGTTCTTATGTAGTTATGACATGGAAATTTATAAACAGTACTTGAGTTGCAATGAACTTACTTAGTTTAAGTTGTTTTGCCTTCTTTTAGCTCTAGCTAGATCTTGTACGGCTTGGTTTGTGATTGTATGTGGGTTATTAGAGCCAACATCAGGTTGTGACCAACTGCAATTGTAATCTTGATTGAAGGAGTAAACAGTCTGATCTCCTTCAAAATCTGAGTAAAAAGTTGCTGCCCTTGGTTGCCTGAATGCATGTTGTGACCTTGCACTCACTTCAGTTTGAGGAACAAACTGCAAAAATTAACATCAATTAGTTATCTGATAACAGGACAAGAAATTTGCTTAATACATGATAAAATTAAATCCACTTACAGTTGCTATTCTCTGATGTCCATTAGGGTAAGTATATACACCTACTCCCCTATTATGCATTGGTGTTGTGCTGATTGTTGCTTGGTCAGTGCTGGTTGTTGCTTGTTCAGTGTTGGTTAGGGGACCATAGTTATCTGACCTCACAATTTTACACCCTCTCTTGTTGTGTCCTTGTATGCAACAAAAACTACAAGTCATTGCAGTCCCAACCTTCTTCAATTTACCTGATTTGGTTACTTCTCCAGCTTGAAGTCTCATTTTAGTCTTAGGTCTATTATGCACCTTTTTAAGTTTACATGGAAGCACTAAGGAGTCGGACTGTGGCCACTCTTGAGGGCCGTTAAGTGGCTCGAGCAAAAACTCATAGGCTTTCATGTATGTTCCTTTTATGAAAAAATGACTAACATATTGTTCAGGTTCATCAACTTTGTTCCATATAGCCACCACTGCATGCTTGCAAGATATTCCACTAACTTGCCATGCGTTGCATCTACAAGTTATCTCTGTCAAGTTGACAACATAATTAGTTTGTGTTACTCCTTCTCTTACTCCATAACAGAAGCCACCATCCCAGAAAGCATTTCACCCTCTAGCCCAAATCTTGTGATTCTCTACAAGTTGTTGAATTCTAGGGGATAGCAACAACTCTTTCTTCCCAATTTCATCTCTTTTTTTATGCAATCTTTCCATCAAACCCTCTCTAATGTCTTCAAGCATTGTTATGATTGGCTTATGTCTACTGCTTAGTATGTAAGCATTGAAAACTTCTGACATGTTGTTGTCAACACTATCACAACATGCCATGGAACTATAGAAAGCTCTACACCACTTCATATAGTTTCTGTTTAGTAGATCTTCTGCTGCATTAGCAGAAATTTGCCTCATCACTTCGATTTGAGCATTGAACTCATTCTCGGTGGTGGATTTGGCAATAATCTAAAACTGCTTCTTATACTCCATGCCACCACCAAAAACAGTTCTGAAATTTGTGTACACATGTCTGGCACACACTCTTGTCTCAGCTTCAGGAAACACTTCTTTCACAGTAGCTAACAAACCTTTTGTTGATCTGACATGAATGTACCATGCACCTTCATTAATAGCCCGTGTTTCTAAAGCGTGTTTTAGGCAAAGTTAATTATGTTTATTAGTCTAATTAAGCTTTAATATCAATGAGAGATTATTTGAGAATTATATTATTATATTCTTATTTGTGTTGTGGAAATTTATGAATTAATAATGTTTTGAAAATTTGATACTCTAAAATCATATTTTTAGGAAAAAAAAAAACCCTTTCCTCCTTGTCTTTCTTTCGTGGCATTTGGTGGGGATGCCACAACATTGATTTGTTGTCCAATTTTCACCAAACATTGGCAAAAATAAAAGAAGCCCAAATCCCCCAATTTTCTTCGCTCACTCTCGGTCCTTCTCCTTCCTCTGTCTCCCTCAGCTCATGACCTCCTCATCGGAGTTGCCACCGTCACTGCTCGCCCCTGTTATTTTCTCTCCCATCTACTCGGTTGTTGGTTGATAGTCATTGTTACTTTTTTTGTCCCCCCCCCTTGTTCTGCGCTTGTTGATGTTTTGCATGGTGGTGTTGTTGTCACTCGTCTGCCGACGCTGCTGCTGCACTCATGGTCCTGTTTTTCTCGCTTCGCTGCATAGTGGTGGTGTGTTGGTGGTGCTGCCCTGTGGTTATGTCGCCGCCTCATTTGTTAGTCTTCTCTTTGGCATGGTAATACATAAACTCAACTATAAGTCGTTTCATCTTTGAAAAACATCCAATTCATGTATACTCGGAATTTTGATGCAACTTTGCAAATAAGATTTTGATTAAAGAAAAGATTGAAGCTTTCCTCTCTAAACTATGAATTAAACTCGCTCTTAACTTAGTTTCACATATTCTTATTGTTTCTAAGTTAACCCAAATCTGAATTTTTGTAAGATGTATGTTTCAGTCACTGTTGGTCTTGTTCTTTCGATTTAAATAGTAAAAATAATGTCAATTTCTACTAATTATGGTTATTGTTATTGTTATTGTTATGGAGATTATCGGAGTTGATCTTGGAAATAAGTTAGTGTTTGAATATGTCTTCTTTTAAGAATAATGAAGCTAATTCTGATTTGGGATTTTGTTAGAATTTGTTGTCAGTTATTGTTAGTATTGAGTTACATTATAGAGTTATTAGTAATGAATTGGAAATAAGCTTATGAGATTTAAGTGAATTAGTATTTATTTAAAGAATAGTAGTTGAATGAGATAATTTTGAGAATGGTTAACAATTATGCTATTGTTGTAAGGTGAATATTGGTGGAATTCAAGTCTCATTGAAGGAGCGACATTATAGATTCTTAGTGATGGAAAGCGGATTAAACGATATTTCAAGATGGGTATAAGGTACACATTGTCCATCCACCTTATAACTAAACCGTATTTGCGACATTGCAAGTTATATGAATTTCATGATTTTTCAAAAAGGAATTGGACTTCTGACTTTAAATTGTATGGTTTTATGATTATTAAGTCCAACTTGTTATAAAATTGTAATTCTTAAGTACTAAATCTGTCAGATTTTTAAAATATATGATCTAACGCATTTGATTATATGGAGTTTAGCATTGATTTCCTAATCATGATTTGAGGTATATTATATGTTTCAGTTATGCAAGATAGTTTTATTCGAAGTTTTAAGCAAGAGTTGTCGATATAATTCTGAAGGTATATATAAGTAAGTTATTCTAAACGATTTCATATACTCTGCAATAAGTGGTCGACTTTAATTCAATGGGATTGGTAAGCTTATGAAACTCAATTATGTCCTCACGAATACAATATTCTTATATAATAAAATAGTTGTCAACAGATGAAGTTGCAAAGAATTTGGTTTCCACAAAACTACTGGGAATTCGAGTATATTATGATAGATAAATATGTTGTGATTCATGTCTTTTATATAAATTTTGAGATACGATTACGATACAAGTTATTTTGCTAATTAACCTTGACAGATATGGATTTTACTTTTTGAGGATATGAGTTTGAAAGTTATGAGTCTAAATGTTTTGAAGAGAATACAAGACCTCGGATTATATCCTATTATGATGCTGTAAACTTGTTATATTTTGGGTCACGAAAAGGTTAAGGTGAAGAATTTCAAGAGTAAGTATTGCTCGGGAGATGGTAAGTACACTACACTTTATTATTCAAGATATATACTTGGGATCTTATGATAACTGTTGAAGTTAGCAAATAAATCATTTGGGATATTAGACAAAATGTGAATTGGTGAAGTTATAAAGTAAGCTTTATGACTATACTTTTGTAAGGAAGATAAATTCATATATAAGAGTTAAAATATATCATTTACATGTATCTTCGGAGAATCTTAGAGCTGGGTTTTATAAAACGAAAAAAAATCCCTTTTGGATGGTTGTAGGATAAATTGTTTATTGAGGAGCTCTTTTGGAATTTAAGTTGTCATATTAGAAAGTTAAGTTGGGCAAATAGGGTGTATTATGGAAGTAAAACTGGATATGTGAAGTTGTAGCAGAGACATAGTAATGAATCGAAGGAGTAGCAAATGGTGTAATAAAATTATAATATTAAGTTGTGAGTAATACTATATCCGAATTAGCAATTTTATATTGTGAGTATTAAACTAGGCAAAATTGAAAAAGGCTATATATTTTACTTTCTAAGTGGAAGGGGTAAATAATAAAAAAAAAAAGGAAGGTCGGGGCATATAGATCTTGTGCAATGAAGTCTTGGAAACTAGGCATATGATTTAATAATGATAGAAATATAGATCTGGGGTTAAGTTGGATGTAAGTTTATATAACTGGAATTACAAAGTTTAAACAAGTAAGTGAGTCAGGAAAAAGGAATAAGGTTGGGAATATAAACAAGATTTATGTGACATTAAACTTGAGGTAATAAAGTTTGTTTCCAAATGTTATACTAGTTGAGTTACTAGAAGATCGGAAGCTTAAACATGACGGGTTCAATCATCAAGGTGTGGGATTAATAAGTAAGTCAGGTTGGAGGAAACATCAACTATTATTATAATACAAGCTAAAGCTCAAGAAGCTATATATTCTTGTGTGTCTAAATTATATAAACGGATCCAAGATGCTGTACGTCGTAAGCTTTAGGTATATATATGATATGTACTATGAAGACTATGGATATGCCCAACTTAGAATTTGATGCTACATTTAACTTCATGACGGTTATTGGAAAAGGATAATGTTCTACTAAGGTATGACAAGGATATTATAATTAGCATGATCAACGTAAATATGAACATTGAGATTTGTTTAGCTTATGAGCTGTGTAGGTTGTTTAATAAGATTTAAGCGAAAGGTGTTTCACAACATAGAATATCGTAACAAAAGTATAAAGTGTATAAGACTTACATTCCAATTTGAGACTTTGATCGGTAAGCTATATTTTGGACTATATTTCTATAGTCTGAAATTAAGTAATTTTTGTCAAATAAATTTTGTCAAAGCTTGATTTATGTTAAGTTGTCGGAAAATCTAAGTATACTATGTTTATCAAGTAATCCAATTTTTGTTATGAAGTACCAGAATGCAATTGTGCAATGAGATATGAGTATATCGCATTTGAGAATAATGAATTTGAATTTCGGAAAAATATAAAGTTATAAATTTTGTATTTTGATTCTGTTTCCGTAAAGGGAAGAAGCTGCTAAAGCAGTGATGAACAACATTTTGTATTCTGTATATTCTGTATTTTGTATATATTCTGGGGACATGTCCTGAAAAGTTCTTGCAAGCAGTACATAGCGGAAGAGGGAGACGTCCCTTGTAAAAGTTTAGAGAATTCGCCTGGAAGGCAACTCTCTATTCGTGTTCTCTTCCCCAGTAGTATCTGATTTCTTACGATTTCTGAAAGAAAATAGAATAAGTATTTGAATACGTTGAAATGGTTTCATGGAAAATTAGTTCAAACCTTATTATGGAGGTAATGTTTTACTCGCCCAAGTTTATGGAATTTATTCAGTGACTATAAGAATGATTTACTAAGAAAATCGTTACAAACTCATGGAAGGAGTTAGATACTGTTATGTCATAGAGTATCTCAGATAGAATGGATTTAGAATATCGTATCCAATCCTATGGAATCCTTGTGAGGTCTCCATAATTGAAAGTATATATTATTTATTTTGTGAGATACTTATTGTTATTTAAAACGAGTAATATTGAAATGTTGTTTATAAGTATATGTTATATTACTCTCTTATTATGATTTCTTTATATGTTGATTTCTAATATTCGTATGATAAGCCTAAATCTGTAAATATGTTTTAAGCCACTAAAAATATATTCTGGTTGGATAGTGTGTACCCAGTTTTGCTGATTTTGTTCTTGAAACTTGTCCTGGTGGGGGCAGCGTTCAATGTTAGTTATTTTTGCAGGAAATGTTGAAGCTAACTCTAGTGTGGTTAAAGGATCGTTATAAGAGAATATTTTTGGATGAGCTATGGTGGAGATTATAGTTTAATTCTAAGAATCCTTATGGTGTATTATTGTATTATTTCGGAGATTCGTTTTGATCATTTTATGTAAATGTATGTAAACTCTGGAATAATGTTGTTGATTCATAATTCCACCGGTTAATAATCGTATAAAAAGGTTTTGTTTCCGCTGCAAGATAATATGATTCGAGGTTTGTTAAGTGTAAATCGAGGTTTATGAATGTTAAGTGTGATTAGCTAGCAGCTCGGAAGTGCGGGCTGTTACACCTTCATTGCTCCCTAAATCTATAGCCAATAAATTCAAAAACCAACTCTAGCCGGCAGTGCTTTCCACCTCAACCATTGCCCAAGCTATGGGAAAAAATTGGTTATCCCCATCTCTACCTCCTGCTACTAGTAGTTGCCCTCCAAATGGACCCTTAAGAAAACAACCATCAAGTGAAATAAATGGCCTACAACCTGTCATAAACCCTTTCCTCAATGCCTCATAGCAGAAGTAAGCCTTCTCAAACACATTTTCATTAGAGCTGATCAACTTCAGCTCGGCCCGTTTTTGGGCGGGCTTGGGCAGTTTTTTTTGGCCCGTGGGCGGCCCGGCACGGTTTTTTTTTTGGGCGGGCTTTGGACAAGCCAAAAAAGACATTTTAGTCTAAATTTTGGGCCCGGCCTGTTTTGGCTCGAAAAAGCCCGCTCGGCCCGGCCCAAAATAACGGGCCTTGGGCACAATTTTTGGCCCGGATTTGGGTCCGGCCCGGTCAACGGGCAAATTTTTTTTGGCTCGACCCGGCCCATGATCACCTCTAATTCTCATTCATCTGAAGCTTCACAGTGTTGTTTCTATTACTCTAAGGATCTCAGCTGCATACCTTGGCAGTAGTGCATACTGCTCCTTGTATTCACCAACTATCAAAGCTTGGCCCTTTTCCTTGCTCCCCATGTCATGAACTTGCTAACCTTCACACCCCACTCAAACCAAATAGTCTCAATTATATCTTGCAGGTTAATGTAAGGGTTCACCTTAAACTTAGTTTGGTAGTTTACAGCTATCCAACTTGCTCTCATCTTCTTGAGCTTTGGAGTTCTTCCTGAAGTGTGTTCAGAAATGTGGATTTTTACCATAAAATTCCTCCTCCTTCTTTCCCAAGATACCCAAATTCTCCATGGGCATCCTTTGTCCTTATTAATGCAGTGTGCACCAACTCTCTTACTGTCATTTTTATTCATAGGAATGTCCCTACCAACTGAAATGGAGTAGTCAATAAGGGCTTTCCTAAAGGTCTTAGCATTCTCAAATGAATGTCCAATGTAGAACTTGGACATGGTACTCTCTCCTTCCTCTAACAACCTGTTCTTTTTTTTTTTTTGTTAGCGTGTGGTTCTGATGCAACTATGTACCCACAATCCTCCTCGTCTGATTTACTAGGGCTTTTTAAATCACTCCCATATTCATCATAACCATCTGCAATGTTAATGATCTTTCCCTTTGTCTCAGCTAGCCTAGTCAACATATTCAACTCCTCCTCATATAATAGTTGCTTATTTTTGTCCTCCCTCACCCAATCCCTAGCATGCACTACCTCAATATCATCTTCATCAGTGCCTTCTGTGTCATAGTCTATGTCTGCTTGGTTCATATTTATTGAAGGAATAGGGTTCTCTACTGAAGTCAGTAGGTCAAGAAAGGACTCAGTTTGGCTATTTAGTCAACAAGTACTTGAGTTTAGCTGCCTACATAATTGGGGTCCTCTACCTCATAGTCATGGTCAGTGTAGACATGAATGACTTTGAAGTTCATAAGTAATGCTAGGAATGGGTCAAATATACTTTTATCATAACCAAGAAATCTAATACCATTGTTGATCTCCTTCCTGGGGTCTAAGTAATGAAGTTTCATTATGTTCTTATGACCTAAGTTGTTAATCAATTCTTTCATGTAAGACATACTCACACAATCAGGTATGTCCTCAAACACACTAACATTCCCCCCATTGTACACCATGCCACATTCAGATGTCCATTTTTCACCATGGTGCATAATCAGACATGGATTAAATGCAAGTTCTGCAACGATAAAAGATCAAACATAATGCATGAACTAAATGAGAATATTTGAAACAAAAACAGTCATTTTCATTCATTTCATCATCAAATTATATCAATTAAGTTGGCTCATCATGTAACACCATCAACCACCCAAGCACAACCAACTTTGTACAATCAAAACACGGATGTCATAGCAGTGACAAATGCCAAAAACAAAAAGCTAACTTCTGTCACATTCAACTTCTACATATGGCTATGACAACCATCCTAAGAAAACCTATCTGAAATCATAAAAAGCTTAACAACAAGCAGCTACCAACCCAAAAAACTTCAACTGCCTACCCTGCCTCCCACATACACAACCTACAACACATCAGTCCTCCTTGAACAGCCAAGGGAAGCAATCGAAATACACAGTCATGTCTTTGGAGAGCCAAGCCATCAGGTCCACTCCATTGTTGTAAATAATACTACCTCCGTCCCAGAATAGTATGAACACTTCCCTTTTATGTTTGTCCCAAATTAGTTTGAACACTTTCATTCTTGGCATGGTCCCACCATTAATATATTATTTCTTTTACACATCTTTGGCCCACACTCTACCTTTTATTAATAAAAAGTTACTCAACTTTCTCTCTCCTCTAATAAAAAATATCCCACCAACTCCTATCACATCTACTTTTTAGATAAAATAACATTTGATAACCACACCACAACTTATCACCGTAAGCTACGTGTCCCAACAAGTGTTCAGATCTTTCTGGGACGGAGGGAGTATCTTTCAGGCCCAAACCTTAAACTTACTATCAGTTCCAAAGTAAGGTTGTTCATGGTAGGAAAGCTGCCTCAACCTACACCAAATTCTCCATTTCTTGCGGGCAGCTCCACATTGATCTGAGCTTCCCAATCCAGCCGTGGGAATATGTGGAAGCATAGGATGTTTTGCTCACGGCACTAGGGGGTGTGCATCATCTAGGACAATCAGTCCTATGCACAATTTAAAAAAAAAACAAATGTTTTAAACAAATCCTACTTTAACAATTCCTAATTTCCATGTAAACAAGTTTTAAATTAAACTATAGCTTATTTTAATGGAGAACATAAAGCAATTAACATAATAAAAAAATTGAACCCTTAATCCCTGACAGCTTCAAATGATATTTTACTCACAATACTCATATGTTTCAAACATAATCAGACAAAAAAAAAATTGCTTACTCATCCTTTTGATGATATCATACAAAAAGAACAACAAAACAAATCATACTTTACAACAACACTTTTCCAAAAAAAAAGGAATCTGAGGAGTGCATAAAAGTAGTTAAGAATATATCTTGGGGAGGAGAAAGATTTGGAATTTTCCTTTTTGCTAAGCTTCCCCACACCATTTTTGTCTTCAACCAATTAAAGAGAAATAAATGAAAGCTTTGAGGAAGAAAGTGAAAGTTCACTTGCAGAGAATATAATAAGTGTTAAAGTGGGCTTGCTTTGTATGTTTTACTTCTATATAGTACAGTACAAACCAAAGGAAGTACTTTGGGCGCCAAAAATACCGCCCCTTCATTATTTCTCCTAGATTCTTGTGCAAGTTTTATTATTTTAATTAAATAACAACAAGTTAGTGGGACATGTTAACAGATTTGTAATTATAGTGAGCAAACTGTAAAATTTTCAATTAGGGTGAGTAAACTATAATTTTTAGCAAAGTTCAGTCCCCTCATTTATGCTTAACTCTCCTTGCTAGTGTATGATTAGCAATGACCAATGATTGGAAGATAACATGATACACAATACCAATTTGATATAAAAATAGTGCCATCTATTAAGACATCTTTGAAAAATCAATTTCATTGTTTTTATATGTTGATTTATGAAATTAATGTGTCATTACTAGCACTTCAATGTAGAGCTAGCAATAATCGACCCAACCCACCAACCCAACCTAATAATAACGAGTTGGGTCAAAATTTTCAACGCGTTTAAATAAATGGGTCGAGCCAATCTAACCCGTTTAACTAAATTGGTTGGGTCAAGTTGAAATATTCAACCTGATTTCAACTCATCTAACCCTTTTACTTAAATGGGTCAAGTTCGAGTTGGGTGTGTAATACCCCATAATTTTTAGTATTTATTTAAGTAATTAAATATTTATTTTCTAAAATAAATATTTTAAGCAAAGGGTATTTTAGTAATTTCATTGGCTTACTTTATTTTGTAGGGAATATGGTGTCAAACCTGGATGTGTTAAACTTTTGAATCTAAATCCTACTCAAAAATTTATTGAATAAGTTTTAAACATTTAAATATTTAGTAATAATCTTCTTCTTTAAGATGGAGATTTGAAAAAAAAAAAGCATTATGGCCGGCCAACTTGATTAAGGGGTGGTGGTTTTGATTTTTCTAACCCCCAAATTAATGTTGTAATCCCCCGTAATTTTATGAATTATATATATATATTTAATGTATATTTATAAATGATTTTAATATTTTATGAGTCGAATTATTTTAATGTTTGACTATTTTGAGGAGTTAAAAGAGTTTTATGGTTTTTTATTTCTTAAATTAACTAAATGTTTCATTAAGTGGAACTTTAATTATTTAAAGAGTAGTATTTAAAGTATATTTAATTATTAAATTAAGCTTATGGGTTGAGGAGCCCAATTTGTAGCCTTTTGAGCCCATTTGAAAGCCCAAAGGAGTAATTCTTTTCCTAATAAGACTCTTATTCTTATGTACTCCTAATTCTACTAGGATTAGGGAAAGAGAACCTATAAATACTTCATTAAACCTCCCATGATTCATATTTTCATATTTGGCTTTTGTTTTCCACTAATTCTTCTTTCATCTTTCCCTCCCTTCACTCGTTTTAGCCAAAAATTCCTTCTGAGAAATTGTAGATCTCGAAAACTTATTGAACTTACGCTCAAGAATTACTCGATTCTGATTATTATTCTATCAGTTATGGCCTCTGCAAGTTTCGCAATTTTGCTGCCATATTTCACTCGCGATTTCAGTATTTCACTCTTTTTCTCCCTTTTTCTTTTGATTCTTTTCCTCGTTTTCTTATATATTGATTTCATATATATTGATCTAATATTTCAAAGTATTATTTTGTTAAATTATTGTTTAAAGATTGTATCTTTAATTATTTCAAATTATATGTTTCATATTATTAAGAAAAAAAATTTCAGATTTAATATTTTATGTTCAAGGAGAGATTTAAATATTAAAGTCTTGATTTTTGAGGTTTTAAAAGCCTATTTTAGTAGTACCATATTTCAGGGTTTGAAATATTTAATCTTTGGTGTCTAAAGAATTTTAGAATAGGTTTTGACATGTTTTTAAATGAAGTTTCATTGCTGTAAATTTATTGGTATATTGATATACCAATGTTTTGTATTTTGTTAGGCGGAGATTATTCCCTAGGCAACTTTTAGAGTAGAAAAGTGGCCTCTCAATTTGTCTACACAAGGTACGTACATACCCGTGTGCTATGTGATTAGTATCATGATTTAAGGAGGAAAAAAGTTGTAGTATCATGTATAGGAACTTTATAAGTTCATATGTGATTTCTAGTATGATTGATTTCTACATGTTTTATGCCTGTGTGCAAGCTTGTTAATTATGAGATTTATTATGAGTAAAGAATTGTCATGTTTGTATGGATTTATTGATGCAAGCATGTGGATGGGAACATTATTTATTAATTCACATGAGGGAATTAATATGTTATTAAAATTGATTCATTTTATTCATGTGTTCCCTTACAAGTATTATTTTCACTACTTTATGAGGACTGTGGGCCTTATTTGGTAAGTTGATAAGTATGCCTTTTAAAGGTAAGTTTGATTGTTGGCTAGGTTCAACAAATAAGAAAGTTGAGATTAAAAGAAAGTAAGTCTTGGGTTGTAAGTTGTGATCACTTATTAAATCCTAAGATAAAAGAAGTTCAGTTGTGAATGTTTGAATTGTATTTATGTGTTGCTTGTATGTGTGTCATAACAAGTAATAACTTGTAAAGAACGTAAAGTGTAACGAGGATAGTTATAGACTTTAGACTGGTGCACGTCTAGAGTTGGACATTAGGAGTTGGGGTACATGGTGAGCGAGCCATGGCTTTTTACGGGAGATGGATTGATCACCATCCCTATTACAGTTAGCAAAGGTTCCTTGATATCGCATGTCATTTCTGGAATACGTGGTAGCTCCCGTATTTCGTCTTCTTAATGAAGGCATTAGTAGATAAGACAACTCGGGTCCAATAACTATTCCATTTAAAGTAATAAAAAGATGATTAAAGTTTAGTTCAGTAGAAGTTATATGCAGAATGTTATATTGTTATATCATTATTTATCCCTGTTTATTATTTCGTAGTAACATGTTAGGAATGTTAATGTATTGTTATGTAGTAGTACTCAACTTTGCTGATTACGTGCTTTGTTTGTATGTGTTGATCATGGCTTTGCCTTATTGATCCTGTGATGATCCATTTTTGGTGAGCAGATTCTTTAGAGCATTGACATTTACAGGTTCGCAGATGTGCATCATTGGAAATCTGGGAATGGAGAGCTTGTGTAATCTAGTATATCTTATTTTCTACATTAGTAGGAACGTACTTTAATAAGTTGTTTGAGTAGACATATTTAGAATGTTTGATTTTAAAGTATTTATTTATTTATTTATGATAAAGTATGGAGTTTAGTTAGATGTTTTCCGCTGCAAAATTCTGAATAAGCCGATACGTTATCACACGGGCGATAATGCTTTGGTAATTCTCTATGTTTTATATTAAAAAAAAGTATTTCTGAAAGGAGAGAATTATCGGGGTGTTACAAATGTGTAGGTTACAAATCTTGGATTTAATCTCCTAATTTATGATGAAAGTTACAAAATATTTTGGAAATTAAGTATTCCCTTAATTCAAACTCTCTTACTTCAAGGTTATTTGTTCTCTTCTTAATTTATTTTATTTTTGTATTTCTTATTCAAGTTTCAATTCTATTTGGTTTAAGTAAAAGATTTTCCGTAACAAGTTTAATATTTTGTTCGTGTTAGGTTATGCATATAATTTTACATTTATAGGGATTCATGTTTAAGTTCATATGGTAAATTACTTATTAGATTTTTATATTATTGGTTGATTAGGGGAACGTTCAAGCATGAGACTAGGTGAAGTTGCTAGTATACTCTTTGTGCAATATCAAGGTACTTTATGTAGTTAGATGTTTTGACATGTGGTTTTATGTGTTAAAAATGTTTCTTGCTTTAATGGTTGAATTGATTTAGAAATTTAGTTTAAAATCGTGTCAACATTTTATATTGTTCACTTTGGAAATGAAAAGAATGAACGAAGTCATCAATGAATTCATCAATCATATTATATGAATGTTTTTTATCCTTTTCGGAAATTGTAATTATTATTACAAGGAATGATTTGATTGGTTTTTATGAACTTTGTGTGTTCAAAAGTTGTTTATGAGAAAAGGATAATTATTATGATGTAATTACTAAATCGTATTATTATATTAATTACCCCTTGATTAACGTCAAGAAGGGTTAATGCTTCAAAATCCACTTATTGTCAATTATTGTTATCCTTTGATATAGATTCGTGATGGGATGACTAGTTTTTTTTTTTTTTTTTGGGGGGGGGAGGGTTGCACACTTAGGTAAAGGAAGGGGAGATAAGAAGATAATTGTTTTCAAGATCATTTTTTTTAAACCAAGTATTTGGAAAGGGTTTGTTTTTAAAAGTTATCCTTGAATTATTGGTTAAGGAGATTTTAAAATGTAAAATGTTGCGAACTAGTAAATGTGTTATCTATCTTGTACATTTCGTACTTAGCTTCATACTAATGCGTATTTTCCTTTTTCCTATTTGGGTATGCGTTGTCTACCTTTTGGTAAGCAATTTTCCAGGTGAACTTTGGATGTACATGGGAGCATTATAGGAAGGGCATCTTCACCTAGTCTAGGACGTTTTATTCTTTTTAAGTTGAGATAATATTTATTTATAATAATAAAGAGTTATTATTATTTTGGTTATGGTCTTCCGCTGCAAGTTCTTTTGTTAGTTAGTCGTTAGTTGTCAAAAGCGTGAAATTTACGTAGTGGTAATACTCCTAAATTACTCAAATATTATTTATTTTAAAGTGAGTAATTTGGAGGTGTTGCAGGGTTCTGCTAACTGGTTTATTTTTCCATCCAAAAAACCAAATTTTCAAGTTAAATGAGCAATTAAAAGAGTTGTATTTTATTTGGATTTGTCTTGTTATTATGTATAGACTCTTTGTAATTCGAAGTTGTTAGAATGTAAGATACTTAAGTAACTACTAATAAGGTTGCAGTTAATGGAATTTGGTAAACACTATTAAACGGGTTAGTAGGTCTATTTCAGGTTGACCCATTTATGATTGGGTTGGGTTAGGTTGAGGATCTCAACCCATTTAAGTAAATAGGTCAACCCAACCCAGATCGACCCATTGCCAGCCCTACTTCAATGTTCGTTATTGGAAAATAAATCATTTGTTAACAATTCAATGTCCTTGCAAAATAGTAGTATATGCCATTTTTCAACACTCATATAGTAGTATTGGACTATTGGTTTTTGAAATTAGTGTCATCAAGTAACTTCAATGTTAATTGGTAATTTATAAAAGTAGGGCATATGGATATTCAAAAACATCTTCTCCTAACATATAGATATTTTTAAAAGTTATGAGGCTCATGGATATTTTGAAGTCCTAATTGAGACTGTTTCAGTCAAGTAAATGACTTAAGACGACTCAACCATCAATTCTTATTCTTTGTGTTTCAGTGTTCCTCCTCCCTCTTCCTCTTCCTCTCCCCCTCACTCTCATTCTCTGTCACCTCCATCTCGTCGTCACGTACGCCATGATCTACAATCTTTATCTTCGATCCCTATGATTTAAAAACTGATAATATAAAGAAAAATAAAAAGGAGAAAGAAAATTACTGATCAATTAAAAAACTATGGTTGATTAACATCGGGAGATGGAGTATGACTTTTTTATAATAATTTTAGAGCAACTTTTATTGCTTTGTAGTATTTTTTCAATGTTATTGTAGTATTTTCTTAGAGTTTATTATATCGTATGGAATATGAATTTTACAAAGCATGAATGACTTGTTTCAATAAATACTGGTTATTTATTATCATCACGATGTTATTATAGTAACTTAAATTTGTAATACTATTAATACTAAATTTATTACTTATTATAGAGCAAGGAACCTTTTGAATCAGCTACCATTTGACACCGATAAACGTGAAGACAATAATATCATAATACAATTTATATTTGTTATTGTATTTTAAAGTGATTATATAATTACATTATATGTTAGTGCAAGAATAAAAAAAACATAAGTTAAAAAAAAAACTAAATACAATAAAAAAAGCGTAAAAGAGTAACCTGTCCCTCTGAATATTACCCCCCACAACAACACTAGGTCATCGTCATCACTTGATCCTCACATCAAGTACTCCTCTCGTCGCTCCTCCTCATCATAGCTCCCCCCAGGGCCAAACGCTCAAAATGCCAAACGCACTTGTTTTCCAATTCAATGCCAAACGCTCAAAATTTTTAGGTAATTCCTCTCTTTTCTCTGCAATACTGCAAATAAAATTTTGATGTAATATCTATAAAAAGTACATAAAAATATTATTAAATCAAATTTTCTATATAAGCTATGTAAAAGCCAACAAAGAAAATTATTCCCGGTCCGGATCAAAAATCAAAACTTCAAAAAATTCGAACCAAACAACTGTTTATTTTTTTTATCTAGACTGAAAAATCAAACATTCAAAAAACTTAGACCTAATTAGGGCCCTAATATGTAGGTTTGCCCTTGGGCCTCCAGAATACCAGAAATGGGGCTGGCTCCCCCTCACATGTTGCTGACGACCCCCCTCGACGCCCCTCGCCGGAGTGACAAGAACCACACTAGGTAACTTTCTTGAACCTTTAATTCTTTTTGAAAATAATTTTGATTGTTTTCCTATAATTTGAATGTGTTTTGAGTTGCCCATTAGTGACTCTGTATTAACGGTAGTTAAATTCCTGAGCTTTGTGTTTAGCTATTTGAATAATCAAACTCAAATTGAAGTGCCTCTGTTTAAACTAGTGGTTCTAATTACAATCTACATACTACTCTTCTTTTTAAACTCAAATTTGATTGCATATATTGCGTAGTTGAGTATTGTTGTTCGATGTTTAGTTCTACAGATTTGTGTTTTGCACGAATTCTGTGCAATTGTGAACTCTGATGTTTGTTTATAATTTGTAGTTGGATTTATTTGAAAATCTAGCTTTGGGAGGTTTTATATGGGAGATTTATCTTAAAATAATAATTAAGTGATGGAGCATCTATTAGAAAAGACTTACTTTACTATGATGCTGTTTTTTCTTGACATGACGGAGGAGGAGGCTGCTGACTTTGTTAAGTGTAGCCCTCTTTACCGGCGAGCAAGTCAATTTGAGCTTAACATGTTCGTAAATTGACACAAAGTAGAAGATAAAAGTCCCCTTTTTTCCTACCTTCATTCCCCTCTTCATGTTACTCATGTTCTTTAATCTCAAGTTCCTAGAAAGGAGAGAGTAAAAGTAGTGACAATAGTCGTCTCCTTGTCCTGGACGGGTATCTTCATAATCATACTAATCCTTCTTTTTTCCAAAACTACTATATTCTGAAAATTAAATTATAGTAACTAAAGGATAATTTTCTTTTACCAATATCGAGATAATACTAATCTAAAGGATAATATATGATTTATAATTGCACTGATTTGGTATACTTCCGTGAGAAAAAAACAACAATAGTGCAATAGATACATGGCACTTGCTTCCCGTGTAAATAAGGACTCATGTCAAATGCCATAAGAAATCTAAACAGGAACCGATGAAAGCAACGAAGCAATCTTTCAATTGCTCATCATTTCCAAAAAAATACATATCCACTTCAATATCTTCCATAGCAATCATCTCATGGTAACATTTAAACAATTCTAGTGTTATCCTCCACCTTGAGGCTGTTTAATGGAAAGATCACATGATACTTAACAAGTACAACAGAAGTTCCATCTTTCAAGCTATGCAGTGCAAATAAAACACAGTTTGCTCTTTTGCTGCTTCCCTTTTTACAATCATGAATTTACCTTCCTTAGCCTGTTCATGTGCGAACAACAGCAAGTTATAAAATGCATCTCATGTTTTTTTTGGGAAAAATTGATAAAGGCGGTCCCAACTATGACTGGTCCGCCATAAAAGGTCCCAACTATGGACTATTCCACAGCAGGCCCAACTATTACTTCAGTTTGACACGCGTGGGCTATGTGCACTGGTAACCGGATGTCTAAGTTGGTAAATATTTTTACCATTTTTTTATTTCTTTCTCTGTTACAATCTCCCTCCAAATTTTCATTCTCAACCAATTCACTGACAACGGCCATTACTACTCCCCCTGAACCAAATGGTTGTCTGAATTCTTCCCCATTGATTCAAATTTTTCATCTTTTCTTCCTTCAATCACGCAGTCTCACTCAGTCTGACTCATCTTCTTCTTTTCTGCTGGTGAAAATCTTCTGCGAGGGTTTAATTGCAGTTTGCGAAGTTGTTGTTGCCATTTTTGGGGAATTCACAATCTGGGTAAGTCTTCTTTTGAATAATTGTTGCATTTTGGTAAAAATAAAATACTTGCTGCTGCCCTGAATTTATTTGCGTTTTTGGTCCTTCAAATTGTTGAATTTTTGTAGTTTGATGAACATTGGTAAAAAGTAGGTTTTTTTGATTCTAGGGTTTAGGGTAAATGTTGTGCTTGTTAATTGAATGTTTTGTGCTTGTTAGCTGGTTTTGCTGTGTTAAGTTGAACTTTTTGAAATATTTCTTGCTTCAGGAATTAGGTGTTAATGGATGTAATAGTGACTTTGCGTTTTCATCATGGAGGGTCTTTTAGGAAGAATAAGTTGGGTTCTTTAGAGTATGTTGATGGGGGAATTAGGACCTTCCCAGTTGACCCTGATGAACTGTGCTGGTGGTATTTGGTTGAATTGGTGAAAAAATGTGGAGGGTATAATGCAGTGGACGAAATATACTACTTACTGCCAGGTAAGAAGCTTCAAAATGGTTTACTTAGAGTGTACAATGATCAAGAGGTGTTGGAGATGGGTGCAATAGCCATAAAGAGAGATGTGTTGATCTTTTTGTGAAACATTGTGTTGATGAGCCTGAAGTAATATCATTTCTTGAAGGAACTGGCCAGCCCAATAAGAGGGGAACTGTAAATGAGGAGGGGACTGAAAAAGGGGAGCCAAAGGAGAGGGACATTGAAAAGGGAGAGTCAAAGGAGGGTGGAAATGGGGAGCCAAAGGATAGTGGAAATGGGTAGCCAAAGGAGAATGGAACTGAAACTGGGGAGCCCAAGGAAAGTGGGAGTAAATCAGTTGGCCAGCCCAAGGAAAGTGGGAGTAAATCAGCTGGGTTGAGTGAAACCAGAAAAGCCCATGGTCCCCCCGAAAAATTGACCCCACGTAGAAAAGGGACAAACCCTAAGACTAGGGTCCCACCACCCCCACTTAGATTCAGTCCTAGAAAGTTGGGACAAAAAACAACCTCAGTTAGTCCTCCCCTAGAAGACCCTGAAGTCTCATTGATTCCCCCTACTGACTTTTATGCCAAAACACCAACAGTCCCAACTAACCCTTCTGCACAACCAACCCCACTCAGTCCTTCACAAACATCACAACCAATATCACCCCCCCACTTCACAAACATCACTACCAATTCCACCCCCCACTTCACAAACATCACAACCAATTCCACCACCTACTTCACAAACAGATGAACCAATTCCAACCAAACCCAACATAGCAGGTAGTGACTTCTTTGAGTGGTACGACAACAGACCTGAGAGTCCTATCCCTTATGATGAGCTATTTGCAGATGATGAAGAAGACGAAAGTGGTGGATCAGATGGTTTGTATGAACCAGTTAGTGATGAAGATGATGTTGACTTAGATACTCTAGGGTTAGAGGAGGAGGTGCTTGATGCTGATGTGGAATTGAGGGATGGTGAGGATAATACTATACCTGATCTGGAACATGAACTAGGAGAGAGTACATATGATGAATTGAGAGAAGCTAGAGAAAGGGTGAAGGGGTGCAACAGCAAGTTATTTGAACTTGCACAACAGCTGCAAAAGGAAGCAGCAGAGGGTAAAGGTGTGGGATCTACTTCTCAGAGGCCTGATCTGGGACACACTTCAAATGCTGCATAAACTAACATCTGTGTTAGTGATTATGAAAACAGTGATGAAGATGAATTGACACCAGGAGATAGTGGAGAAGAAGATTTGAGTGGGAGAATTAGAAGACAAAGGAGGGTTATAGTGAGTGAACACACTGACTTCACCAGATTTGAGTGGAAGGTTGGTTTTAGGTTTCCCAACAGAGAAGCCTTTAGACAATCAGTTGCTAAGTATGCTGTTGTGCAAGGTAAAAATCTAGCATTTGTATCTAGCAACAAAAATAGGCAACAAAGAATGGAGGTTAAATGTTGCACTAGTTGTCCTTTTAGGCTGTATGGTTCATGGGATAGTAGGAGAGCTTGTTTTGTCCTTAAATCTGTGGATGGAGCTCACATTTGCACAAGGGACATGGAAAGAAATAGACAATTGAAGTTACATGGATGGCTAGGCAGTTTCTTGAAATTTTCAAAACCAGGCCACATTGGCCAGCAAAAGAGATAATGGAAACAGTTAGGAGGGCCTTTAGGGTGATCATTAAGAAAGACCTTGCTTACAAGGTCAAGTACCATGCTCATAGGATGTTGCATGGGTCCATGAGAGAGCATTACATGAAATTGGGAAGGTACATTGCAGCTCTCAAAGATGGAGATCAAGATACTGAAATCACATTGGTGACAAATCTAAACCAGAGGGGTCCAACACCAGTTTTCCAAAGACTGTTTGTGTGCTTTGATGGCATAAGGAGGGGATGGATGGAAGGCTGCAGGAAATTAGTTTGCATTGATTCTTGTTTTCTAAAAACATTCCTTGGAGGGCAACTCCTTGCTGCAATAGGTAGGGATGGAAACGAGCAGATATTTCCAGTTGCCTGGGCAGTGGTAGAAGGATAAAATAATGACTCCTGGAGCTGGTTTATTGCTGAGTTACAGAGAAGCTTGAATTTGGGGGATGGCTTAGGGTTGGCACTGATATCAGATGAGCATCAGGTGAGGTATTTGTACATTGTTCTATTTTTTTTCATATATTGGATCACTTAGCTGCATTATTAATTGTGTATATGTTTTGCTTTCATATGTAGTCTATTTTAGCTTCTGTTGGTCAGTTGTTGCCTAGTGCTGAGCACAGGCACTGTGCCAGACACATTTTTGCACACTGGCACAAGGATTATAAAGGTGATGAGATGAAGATGATCTTTTGGAAGGCTGCAAAGGCGTACAACATGGTTGAGTACAATGAGGCTTTGGAGGAGATGGGGGCTCAAAATCCAGCTGTTGTTGAGGCTTTCAGGAGCTACAACCCAAAAGTGTTATGCAGAGCATATATGGATACTAGCACTAAGGTTGATGTCATTGTGAATAATCTAGCAGAGACATTCAATGGGTACATCATTCAAGCAAGAACAAAACACCTCATCTACATGCTTGAAGAAATCAGAACTGCCCTAATGCAGAGGCTAGTCCTAAAAAAAAAAAGACATGGAGAAGAATGTGTCTGAAGTCTGCCCCAGGGTACAGGCTAAACTGGAGAAAGCCAAAGAACAAGCTGCCATGTGTAACCCAATTCCTTCCACTGCAACTGTCTTTCAGGTGAGCCATCAAATGGACACTTATTGTGTTGACCTTGATGCCAGGTTATGCAACTGTAGAAAATGGGATTTGACTGGCATCCCTTGCTGCCATGCAATTGCTTGTCTGTTCTTGTACCATTACAAAGCAGAGGACTTTGTTTCAGATTGGTACAAGAGAGACACCTACCTAAAGAGTTACAACAACTCTATCCCTGCCTGTGTTGGTGAGAGGTACTGGCCAAAGGTTGATGCTCCACTGCAGCCACCACCAATCAAAGTAGGGTCAGGGAGGCCAAGGAAGAACAGAAAAAAGGACCCTCATGAAAACCCCAAAAAAACCTGGGAGGCTAACAAAACATGGGGTCCAAATGCACTGTAGCGTATGCAAGTCTGCCAGCCACAATAAAAGGAAATGTCCTAACAAGGACAGTGCATCTGCACCTCCTCCAAAAAGGCAAAACACTGCCACATCTGAAACTGCAGTCCCAACTCCTGGCCCATCCACACAACAGGCTGATGTAAGTGCCCAGCCAACACAAATAGGAAGAAATGGGAGGGCAATAAGAGGAGGTAGAGGTGGGAGAGGCTCAAGAGGTGGGGGAAATTATGTGGGAGGCAGAGGTGCTGCAAATGCAGGGAGGGGATCAGGAACATCAGATGGCAGCAGAGGCAGAGGTTCAAGAAGGGGAGGAGGTTCTAGGGGAGGAAGAGGTTCTAGGGGAGGAAGAGGTGTTGACAAAGGCAAGGGAAAAGCTCAGGTGCCCCATGGTGTTGGAGTGTTTCAGAGTTCTGATGGAACAACTTATGTAAATGTAAGGAACTTCACTTCAGTTGCTTTGCATTTTTTTGTGTTTTGTTATTGGTTTAATCTTTATTTCTTTCCTACATAGGGAAGACAACAGACAGAAGGTGCACAAAGTTCAACATCATACACTGCTCTTGGATTGGGAAGTCAGGCATCAACATCCAATTTCCCTTGATGGCATTTGTTGTTAATTTTCCCTTGATGGCATCAACAGTTTATGGTTGGTTGTTTTGTTGGATTGTAATGTAAACAATTCAGGGTTGGTAGATCTTTGGATTGTAATGTAAACAGTATAGAGTTGGTTATCTATGTACTAACTTATAAAAAGCCATTGTGGATTTTTGCTACACTATTAAATCTAGTTTCTAATTAACAAATTTCTTACATTTTGAGATTTTGGACATTTAATTTGGACTTACAGTTTATCAAAACAAAGGCCAATACTATTTCATTCATTGATTGCAAAATACAACCCTAAGCACTGCACATATGCAAGAGCAACCAACATCCTAACAACATTACTAACACTACTAACACTACTAACATCTGCCCTTAGTTCATCAATATACCAACAATGATAAACAACATCCATGATAATCCTAAGGCAACTACTGCATACTTCTCCCCCTTTGCATTCTTCACCTCTTCAACTCGAGTTTTAAGCATTTCAGTCCTCATTTCAAGCATTGCCTCTTCCATATTTTGCTTCTTCAATTTCAGCTTCTTAAACTTCTCCTCAACTACCTTAAATTGCATCTCCAATTCTAATACATGTGTAAACTGCTCCATTAACTGGGTTTGCAAATGCGCACACTCTTTGCACGACTTATCCCCATCTTCAATCTCCCATTTAAAGAAACCACAATCAGATTGTCCCTGAATTGACACAACCAACAAACAAGGTGTTTAAACCACAAAAACCCTAATTGAAAAGCAAATTAATTGACCAAATTCAGAGGCAGTAACAAATTATTTTAGCAAAATAAGTGCAGTTCTAATAAGTGCAGTTCTAAAGGGAAAAAAAATTGAACTCACTGGCCACATAGAACACCCATAAACCTTCTCCCAAAATTCACCCCTCTGCGTGCAGTTCTAATTACAGCAGGGATATTGTGGTCGCAGTTGTAAGGAACATCACCTGAATTTGTTCTTGAATTGATGGACCTAGACCCACCTGAAGTTTGCGCTGCCATTTAGAGAAGAAACAAAATGGAAGATTTTTGGAGAAGAAGAACTAAAATGGAAGATTTTTCGAGAAGAACTAATATGGAAGAACAAGGGAGATGGGGGTTTTAAATAACCAAACACGTGCAACAACGGTAATAATCACGTGATGGTTTCTACCGGTGAGTTACCTACAAGGCCCACGAGTGTCAAACTGAAGTAATAGTTGGGCCTGCTGTGGAATAGTCCATAGTTGGGACCTTTTATGGCGGACCGGTCATAGTTGGGACCGCCTTTATCAATTTTTTTTTTTTTAATTATAAAAAGGTAAAATTAACCACAGTTAAAAGCTCTACAAATTTTAAGTGCTATATTTAGCCTTTTTTTTTGCTGTATATAGCACACCTCTAACGCAGATTTGTAGGTGGTCTCGGGACCACGTAGAGCATCATGCTCTCTATCCAAAACGCAGAAAATGAAAAATAAAATGCAGGTATTGCCGCTAAAACTAAACAACTTCCTTAATTTGCGCCGGCAGTAGATGCATTGGTTTAAAAAATTTGAAAGCTATCTTCTTATAATCTCCCACATCAGATGGAGGGATGTTCAATTATCATAATAAAAAAAATTCCTAAGCTAAATCACAGCATGTGCAGAATACTCCAATTATTAAATATTTGTTTTATTATGTAGAAAATATGTGTTTTTTTATTTAAATGGGAAATTTTTTACTATAAATCTTTTCAATGTCACAAACTCACAACTACTCACAAATGTTCTTTTATGAATAGCGACAAGACATATTCATTAATTTTTGAAACGCCTGTATTTTTTTTTTAACTACAATGTTGTTCTTTACTATTATACTATATGTTCTTTTTACCAAGAAAGTATATTCTTTTTACCTAGAAAGTATGTTCTTTAAAAAAAATATGATTACCTACTCTTTTTTGTAAATGAAAATTATACAAGTCTTAATTTTGAATTTATGTTCTTTTTCAGGTTCCATATTTTTTTATAGTTGGAGATTAAACACCATACAAATTATAAAAGAACATGTGTATATAATACTTGAGAAACAAAAGACTATTATAAATTCATAAACATGAAAATCAACATGAAAAGAACATTAAAGTATAAAACAAAGAACATCATACTAATTGTAAAAGAACATAAGCATATAAAACTTGAGAAACAAAAAAATCATAAAAAAATCACAAAAATGAATAAAAACATAGAAGAACATGAAGGTACAAACGAAGAACATTATACTAATTATAAAAGAACTTAAGCATATAAGACTTGAGATACATTTCTATTTTATGTAAAACACAGTAAATGTTTTCATCGTCACAAATGTTCTTTTATGAATGGCGACAAGACATGTTCATTAATTTTTGAAACATGTGTTTCTTTTTACCTAAGAATGTATGTTATTTACCTTGAAATTATATGTTCTTTTTTACCTAGAAATCATGTTCTTTAAAAAAAAACATTATTACCTATATTTTTTGTGAATAAGAATTATACAAGTCTTAATTTTGAATTTTATGTTCTTTTTTTTAGGACCCATGTTATCTTATAGTGGGAGATTATAGGTGTTCTTTTATTTTGAGTTGTATGTTCTTTTTATCGAGAAAGTAGGTATATTTCTTAACTTTAAATTATATGTTCTTTTTACATAGAAAATATGTTCTAAAAATTAATAAAGACATGAAAAGAACAGTGTACAACAAGAACACCATATTAGTTATAAAATATATGTACAAAAAAGACTGAGTAACAAAACATTAAAAAAATGACAAAATAAAAATAAATGTGAAAAGAACATGTAGATATAAAATAAAATATATCCTATTAATTATAAAAGAATATGTGCGTATAAGATATAAATTTGACACAAGGTTTTTAATACACCATAACTCCATAAGAGATTAAAACACAATAAACTCTTAAGCTTTCTCTCTCCTCTTTTATCCATTCTTTCCTTCCTGTACCTCTCAACTGATTGTAAATTTTGGGCAGCTTCTATGAAACTCAGTCACTTGGTATGATGTCTTCCTCTCTTCTCTTTTTCTTTATTTCCTTCGTCTTCTCATCTCCCTCTCTACTTATTACTCTGATTTCAATTCTTCACTTCTTTCCATCTTAAATATTCACTAATCTACTTTCCAACCTAGAATTATTATGCAAAAACCAGTCTTTTTTAAGTTACAAAAAAACAATTCGAATAAATCCATTTTTGTAAGGTTACATAAAAAGAGTTTTACTGATTTGCTTCATCCATGGTATTACCTTTTGGCTTTTACCAATTTTATTTTGCTTCATCCATGGTCTCTTGAACTATTTCTTCAATGGAGGAAAAGAAAATTTCCAGTGAGGAGAGATGGCAGATCGTGGAATAGGTTCAAAAAGAAGATAATAATTTAGACAGATTTTTCAAATTTTTCACAACAAGATATCCGCCTAGAATTAAGGATTAATTATTATCTGTTTTTTGTTTTTAATTGGATAATATAAATTTCAAATTTAACGGGTTCTTAATATTGTGGTGGAGATGTTCTTTTCCATGGTTGCTGGTAATTAACCTGCGTGCGTTTTGTTTGTTTAATTGGGCGTTTAACACCGGGTGCACCTACCTCACTGTGCACCCGGGTCTACATTCTACGGATTGCACCTCTAAAAAATATATTTGGAAACCTAGTCCTACGTGGACAATATTTTTTTCGTAGGGCCTGTTTGGTATTACTGTGGTTTTTTGTTATTTGATTTTTAATGTCATATGATATATGCCCTATAATAAATAAAAAATTAGTTAAATTTATTAGGAACATGATGATTTTAAAAACTGACAACTAAAAAGTAAAAACCAATTTTTCTGGTTTCCTGTTTTTAGTTTTTAAAAAAACTGAAAACTGAAAACTGAGAACAAAAAACGATAACGAGCGAGCCCTTATATATTAGTCTAAAGAAAAAAACCTAAACTACGTTATATCATATATGGAGTATGTACAACATCCTGCTTAAACCCTGAACTTTAGAAACCTCTCAGCTTCCCTCACTCTCATACGCATAGCTCAAAGCTCGTTCCAGGTTTTTTCTTTTTCCCTTAATTTTATTGCGATTTTTAAGGTCTACTTGATGCGATTATTCATATTCATGCGATTGATTGATTGGATTTTATGCGGTTGTTATTGTGTGTATTATGAATTTATTTCATGTTTTTCGGGATGTTCTTCAATTTTTTTTTTTTTTTTGAAGTGTTGTGACTGGAAATCTGGAATAAATTACCTGTTAGCCCTTGTCCCCGGGCGACCGGCCCTCCTGCCCTGGCTCAGGGATGGGCCTGATTAACTGTGAAGTAAGTGACAAATTTAAAAAATACGAGAGAAGTTCCAAAAAGTAAGAATCAGAGTGCAAAAATCGGAGGAAATAAGTGTTAAAGATATCTGATTTTGGAATAGTTTTGATGGTATAATTATTCTGCCAATTGATAGGAAGCGAATGAATGATGGGACGATAATTTGATAATTGTTAGGCTTTGAAGTGTGATACTGATGTGCCAGAATGCTTTCATAATATGAAATCTCGTAAAATCCTTTTGTAGATTTTTTTAAATGTAAGCCTAACGGGCTACATATGTAGTTTTTGGTTTTAATTTGGAATTTGAACTAAGATATCAGATATTTATATCCATTTATCTTAGGGGTCGTTTGATTCAAGGTATGGAATGGAAAGTGAATGGAAACAAATAATGGAGAAGAATGGTAAAAAAAAATGGTTAGCTTTATTTGGTGTTTGGTTCAAGCCATGAAATGGAAATGGAATGGTAACCATTACCACCAAATAATGTATTTTGTTACTTGAGGGGAAGGGAAGGGTAACAATTTGTTTTTTTTTGGGGGGGGTCCATTACCACCAAGTAACGGTAATGGATTGATGAGGAGCTGAACCAAACAAAAAGAAAGGGAATCGGTAATTGATTCCGTTTCTTGGAGCCCAAAAATCACGAACCAAACTTGCTCTTAGTCTTGTTCTTTAAAAATTTGAACATGTGGTTCCATGGATCCGTCACTACCCCCATCCTCCACCATTGTTACCTATTTTTCTTTTTGACACCATTGGAAGTGCCTTGATCACTTCTTTTTCTTCGAGGTAAGACACCGCCTTTTCCTATCTCCAGTTGAAGAAAATTAGTTTGCTATTAGCTTTGGTTTGTGAAAGCTAACTATGATCATTAGTTGATCAAATACTCTCCAATCTTAATAGAGTTATCATATTGACTTTTTACACTATTTAGGTTTTAACTTTGACTATATTTAGCTGCAAATATGTAAATATAAGTATCATTATTTTAATTCTTATTGGGTTAATCTTAATGCATAATTAAAGATATTAATAGTAAAATTTGTGCATTGACAAGTGTGTTCAATCAATGTGATGCGTTTGTTAAGAATTAGAGAAAGTACATGTTAAGTTAAAATGTGATTTTGTTACTGTTGGATTTCTTTGAAATTATATTTTTGTATGGTTATCATTGTATTGGCTGTGCTGTGATAGAACATAATAGTCGAAGTTTGTAGGATTTGACAGAAAAATTCAAATATAATCCATTATTTTGAAAAAGAGGAAATACTTTTCCTCTTCTTTTCATTTGTTTCCCCTAATTTTGGGTGTGTTTGTTTAATCTTTGCTAGGTGCATAATCAAGTATACTATGGCCAAACGATTTAACAGGAGTCAAGGTATTTTCCATTACTCACGACCTACCATGTATAATTTTCCTTGGTTTTAGCTGCTCGTCATAAAGTTACAAGCTGCCATTTCCTTCTTGCTACTTTAAATTGGTTTTTTTGATTAATTTAATATGTTTTTTAGATCAGAACTTTGTAAAATCCATCTATAGTTACTCCTTCATTAATTAAAATTGCTGTTTTTATGGCCAATCTAGGCGTGTCCTTGAAATGACAATTTCTACGTGTGATTTGGAAAGGGAAAAACAAATAGAGCCTAGAGGTGGGTTCTGGTTTATCTCATGGGGTTTCTAGCATAAAATTGTTAAGGCCTTGGCTAAGGTATTCTGAAAGAAGCAGGTGGAATAAGTAAAGATCCATCAAAATTTTGAACAAATCTAAACTCCATAAGTGGATTGAGATATATGGTTTAGATGAGTTTTGTAACAGGGCTTATGCAGGGAAGAATTTACATAAAGTACTCAAAAATCAGGTGGTATCATTCTGAGGTCTGGCAGAGGTGTACAAGTTTAACTCTGTTTGTTCGATAGAAACTTTAGCTTGTGAAAACTGAAAACCCAAAATATAGTGCTTTGTTGAGAAGTAGCGTCTAAAGTACGTGTGACTTGAATGAGTTTTTTTTGCTGGTCAACCTCGATATGTTGCTAAAAACATATGGATTTTTCTATGGCATGCCCCTATTTTTATTATATATCTATGTTGTATGCTCACTTTTTCTAAACTCTCCACAATGCCCCTGTGGTCCCAAAAGTGTCTCAACACGGCCGTTATCTTTTTACTATTATATTAAAAAAAGAGATGTTTTATGTATTCTATTATCATTTTGGGGTTCAAAACCGATTTATTTACTTTAAACTTCTTGTTATAGGGTGGAACGAAATGGATTTCGATTTTCGAACCACAAAAAACGAGTTTAGAACACATAACTTCTCACCAACGGAATTCATTAATGCATGGATTACCATACGGAACATCATAATAAAACTTTAAAAATATTATAGTACTTTTATCCATCATCTAATGTGAGCTTAAAAATTTTGTTTTACCAGGTTTTAGAGGTCCCACAACACTTGCCAAGTGCAGGACTATCAGTAAGAATGGTAAGAAGGGTCGTCGAACAGAATACAAGGATGCTGGAGACACGGACACTGGTTCCCTAGGTCAGAACTGGGCTTGTACTCTTTTTCTATCTTCTTTTCATACAGATAAATGAAGGACCAAATTGTTTGGCTTGCTGAGGTGTAATTTCCATGAATAAGAACCAAGTGCATGTTTCAACCATTGCTCAAACTGCCTCTATATGAGATATTGTTCCAGTTTTCTGTCCTTTGAGTACCGCATGTTGCTTACAGCTTGTGTTGCTTGTTTGAATTAGATGATATATACAAGGAGCATGGAAAGACTATAGCTTCTTCTGAAGATGATGGGGATGTGGACAAAGGAGATGAATACGATGAAGAAGAGGAGGAAGAGGGACAAACAGAGCTTTATAGTGAGCCTTCTGTTTACGATAATTTACTTAAGAAACTGGAAAGTAGTAGCTACCTGCGTGCAGATGGGAACCAAAAAAGGTAATTTGTTTTGTTTCTTTTTGTGGCGTGCAGTTCCCTTTCCGTATTTATGATTTTACATATCACAGAAAGCTGTTACTCTATGCTTTAGTTTTGATTGACTGTTCTTTGTAGTTTCTGCTTCCTAGAGCTGAAATTCTTCTTTTGTAGCATTTACTAAGCTGAGTAGCTGACAACTGAGAGGATATTGGGTGGATAAATGTATGATTTTGTTGTTGATCTTTGGTTTGCTTCCCTGATCTATGTCGATTATTCAACTGACTTGTTAGTCTTCCATGACCTTTTTTTGTTTCTCGGATGGGGGTTGTTCTCCCAAAGTTGGAGAGCCAACCTTTTTTTTATGGGTGAGGGCCTAGGGGCGAGGCATAGACTAAATCGCTCCCTAAGATTTAGGCACAGATTCCTATGACGTGTCAGGATGTGGATGCCTCTAATCACCTCGACAGGGCGCAAGGCAGCTCTAGTATGCTTTGAAGAAAGAAGGGACTGAGGAGCAAATCTGAGTTTAAAAAAATAATATGAACAATTTTTTTACAAATTATGTCTTGCCAGGCTTTAAGAATTAAGGCTTCAATTTGGGTTGTAAATCAAAATCTTTAATTTGATTAAGACTTTAATTTTGCGATTTAGTTGACATTGGAGCGCGTTGGCCACTTGAACCGTGACAAAAACTTTTAGCTAGTGTTCACCGCTGGTCAACATCCTCGGTGGCTTTCACTGCTCGTCCTTTTCGGGATCAGCAGACTTCTCTTCTGTGTTCTCCCTCTCTTCTCTCCTTTTATTGTGTTTCTTTTTTATTCATCGCTCTCTTTACATGCTAGACATGACCATCACACGAAGGAGGATAGGTTGATAGTCATTGTTGTATTATAGTGCCTTTGTTTTTTTTTTGGGTCATCTATTGCATTAAAGTTAAAAATTGGTCTCCACCACTTCTCATATACTACTACGTGTTTCATACTTTCATTTACTATCACATTAAGCCATTAAGGTGCTACCATTTTATTTTTTTTGTGAACTATTATTATTGATGATCATCAAGTATTTGCTCCTACCACATGGGAGATTACTTTATTGCTGAGTCAGCACTGTGGTTACTGCCCTTTGCTTTATCCTGTTTTCGCCAAACATTCAGCTAGCGCTGTAACTTTTTTGCTGTCACTATAATTTGCTCTTGTATGCTTTGCCTTTTTTATAGTTATTTTCTTTCATTTGTATTTTTCTTACCCCTGCTTAAACTTTTAACAGAAACTTGAGCTTTTTTTACCAATTAATTTTTTTTCTACCACATGATATGGAAAACAATAAAATAAAACAAGTAGAGTAAAATAAATAAATAAAGATATGTCTCACCTACAGGGTACACGCGCCTTCGCCTTGTGCCTAGGCTTGAGGGACCGGTTACGGCTTGGTGCGCCTCACCCTTTTAAAAACAAAGGAGCCAACACCATCTTTTTACTTGAGCACTTGTACATATTAAGGTTTTGTATTTCATTGCACCAACTGCAATGTCTTATTTATTGATTATCACCCTTTTTTATTTTCAATCTATTTTTTTTTTTTCGTTAGACCTCTACCTTTATGATGTCGTCTTGAAATCACCTTAGTACCTTACAACTTCTTTACTTATGGAGAAAGGTGGAGCAAGGGGGCAGGGGTGCTTCAAGACCAACTTGTTTCTTTGATGCTTATTAGGAAAGGTGGATGTCTTGCTGATATGTTAATGCATCAACTTTATGTAGAGAAAGATGCAACAAAAATGGAACCGATTCTGAAGAAGAGAGTGATTACAAGGATGACGAAGAAGATGATATTGAAGGTAATTTTTTTTTGTCTTCGACCTATCATTTAGTGAATTTTCATCAATGCATGATGTTTGTCTGCTATCTAATGGTTCATGTTGATGACAAAATAACTTACTTTGGGTGGTGGGGACGATGGGGTCTTTGGGAAACAATATTTCTACTTGTCTCTGAGCTAGTTGAGGAACAAAACTGTGTACATTTGGACATTTTAAGATCTTGGCATCTCGCTGACTATGATCCTTATTGTGTTAATGGTGTTTTAATAGCAAATCGGATAGTAAAATGCCATCTAGTGGAATAGCAGAAATATGAGCTTTGTGGTGGATAGTGGATTACAAGTTTTATTAACTGAAGTAGGAGATGTAAGAACCAAATAACTGATGGAGGCTAGTGTTTATATGCTTGTTAAGGCTAGGTGATGAAGGCGTAAGACACAGCTAGGAAACGAATGGATTATCATACATCGCAGACCTACTCTGATCTCGTTGAACTACGGCCTTTGTCAGTCAAGATGATGATAATTTTGGTGTAGTCGTATGTGGACTTCGGAAATGAATATCTGTGGTGAAGTTTTGAACTCACGGCTTTATAGAATATATTCCAGATTAGTTTATGGATATTAGTTGCTTCTGCTCGCGATCTTTACATAAGTTCCCAAATTTAGGTACAATCTCCAAAGAAATACCTTTCTTCTTCTGACTTTCTGGTCTAGTATGAGGTAGGTTGTACGTGTCTTATGTATTTTGGGAGGAACCTTGGGACTGTGGAGCATCCTTTGTCTATCCTTTTCTTCTCCTCTGTTAACCATGCAACCATATTTACTTTTTTGGTTGAGAGAGGGAGTTTATATCTGAAACTTTGTTGAAGGCAAGGCCCCCACTGCTGTAAATGAGTTCTATGGATGTGCGTAACACTGTAGCTATAGCAAGAACAGATATTTCCTGGTCTTTTTGTATTTTGTTGATTGTTTTTCTTTTGTGAACAATCTGGTTCTTTTTTTTCCTTCTTAGTTTGCTGGACCTCCTTTGTGTTTATTGTGTTCTTTACTTCTTTTTTTAATTGATAAAAAAAAGAGAATATTGGAGTGGCCGGGACAACCAGGAGTAGTCATGTGAACATTAGTGACTCAGTGTAGCATTTCAATTATACTGGGTGTCAGAAAAAGAAGGGGAAGGGTTATATAATCCAAGAGGAACAAAGAATGCTAGAAGAATAGCCTAAATTCAGAGGACGGTTTGAAATTTTCCTCTTTTCATACCAGGATGATGAAATTTGGGGTCATATCTTGTCCACTACCTAATTTCTCGGAACTCCCGAAACACTTATAAGGAGGTTGTCCTCATCATTGTGCATTGTAAAGTATCTGTCAAAAGGGGACTGCAGTTGAACAACTTGTGGCTACAGGTCTCTATTCAAGTGAAACACAATTTTTGTAACAGAACACCTTTTAGGCCAAACATTTTTCCTGGAATTGGGTGTTGTTATCATCATTATCCCCTGGGAGAAGCTTTTCGTGGAAAGAGGTAATCTGCTAAACAGTATTCTGTTGCTCCCTGAGACCCTGATTAAACAAACTGCCCAACCTGAAACTCCTATATTATTCTCCTCCTGTTAGCATTGTCCACTTTGCAGAGCAATGATATTACCTTCTTTTTCCCATTTCATTATCATCTCTTGCTCGATGCCCTTCCTTTCAAAGGCTACCTGTGCTGTTTCTTGCAGAAGACCCCTTTCTGTCAAGCTCTTCATTCAAGTGATTCAACACATATGCTGCTTGGTTTATTTTATTTTCTGATGTCGACAATGGTATTTCATATGACCCTGAAAAAGGTGAACTCCTTGATGGTCTTAAATTTTTGTGTCATGTTTTTATTTCTTGCCTTCTCTTGTCTTCACATTTTGTTTCCCTTGTTGGATGCTGATATGTCTTGTGCGTCTCATGGCATCACTTAGATAGGCGACCATCAGGAAAATGTAATTCTGTTATGTGACTTCTTTTTTCACTTTCTATGTCAACAACCTCTTTTGTGAGCTGAGTTAGTTCCTTGATATCTTTACTTAAGATTCTGCTCATACAGTCTGGTTCTAGTTTTCAAGAATGAGCTACGAGATAGATTGTGGGGTGTCTTTAGTCTGTAATGCAGTCTTGATCTAATGCATGTTTGATGCTTAGCTATGTCTTAGAATCTCCAGGTCTTTCCATTGCGCGCCTTCATACGGGGTTAATTTTACTGTTTTACGGTTTTTCTAGGTTGTCGAAGTTTGTACTTTACAGTGTGCTGCTGCAGTTTGTTTCGCACCTTATTGTTCGGACATGGTAAAATTTCATATTAATGCAAATAAGAGGTTGGGGAGGGGTGATAGAGCGAGAGAGAAGCATTGTAGGTATGGAATCCAACCCAATATGTATGAGCTCAATCTCTCTCATTTTTGCCTCTGGTTGATCCATGGTAATGCCCGTTCTACAACCTATTTCAAACTTGCCGTTCCGCGAAATGCCATTATGTAACGCCGGAATGTGAATAACATCCTTCCTTAGTTTTAAAAAGAGCGAAATGCCTAGGAGAGGGGCAAGTCTAGGCGTGAGCAAAAATCGCATCCGAAAACCTTGGCGAAGCGACCAACGATAGGTGCAAGGAGGTGCGCGCCTCCAGCCACCTTTGGCAAGGGTCCTGGCGCACCGCCTTTGTCGCTTTCTGTGGAGACGCGAGAAAGATGAGGAGATCTGAGTTCAGGACTAGAAAAAATCAAATTTCCTATGAATTAAAACTCACCCAGGCTTTAAGTTATCAATTTGACATTTCGACCTATCCCTCATTTAATTGCATAACATTCCTTCAATTCGAATCGTAAATCAAAAAGCCCCAATTTGGTGAAACCCTAATTCCCACAATTTTGATAAATTTCACAAGGACGTTGGTATTTATGACAGAGAGTGCCAACTAGACTTTTCCCATGGTACCGGCGCTTCAATCGTCCGATAGCCGTCGCTGGTAAAGGTTTTTGCAGGTTCCTTCGATCTACTATCTTTCTCTTGCGTTCTGCCTCTTCGATCTGGATTCTTCCCTTATCTTACACTTTTCTCTCTTTTTTTATATTTTATTTATTTTGTGTCCCCATGGCAGTACACTTTTACCTTTCATGTGAACTGGAAGTAAATAACTAAATAACACTCTTCTCTGTTTTTCCTTTTTTTCTTTCTTTTGAGTTTTTTCTTCTTCTTTTTTTCCCCATTGATAAGTCTTCTTTCTCTATAGTAAAATTTGACTCTAATGGGGGCTGTGGGCCATCAGCCATGGCCAAAGTTAATTTTTCCTATGACCAGATTATTTTTAAAAATAAATAATTTACAATTGATATGTTCTTTTATGTATCTTTAATGTAATTATTATGTTGTTTTGAGTATAAGTATGTTCTATAATTGATATAAAAGGTTTTTGGCACCAAAGGTGCGCCTTGCGTACGGGATGTGCGCGCCTTCGCCTTGCGCTTCCGTTCGCTTCGAGCGCCTTGCTCCTCGGTGTGCCTGGCGCCTTTTAAAACTAAGTGGCCTTCTTGCCGCGATGTCCGTTACGTAACGCTGACTCACCGTTCCATTACATCCTTTACACGTCAGAATTGGCCAAAAAAGAGAAAACGAAAACATATATTGCAACTAAAAGACAATGTACTCACACCAACGAAGGGAGGTGAACGTGACATGGGCTTTGAAGTTGGATAATGTATACTGCATTCAGGTTCTTTTCTTCAATTCTGGACAGGGTTTTATCTTCTATGTCCCAAGTGTTGAGCCGTGGTGAGTTGGACAACTGGAGATACAACTGTATCCCACATCTTTACCTCATTCCAAGTTATGTAGATCCCATATGGGATTCAAATTATTGAAGCAACATTTTTGTGTGCTATGGTATTTATGCTTTTATAGTTAAAACTTGAAAGTTTCTAGCTTTTATCTTTAGCAGCTTAGTTTGTGAATGTTGAATGTAGAATTGTTATTATAAGACCTTAAATTTACCAGTTTGGCATGCAACTCTTATGTAAAATTGCTGTTGCAAGAAGCCAAGAATCGAGTACTCTGTTTTGAGCTAGTTTGTTGTTTTCAAGTTCTTACTTTCTGGTTCCTCTGCTTTTAGGTTTAGATAACAATTTTGGAACAACTAATGGGATGCGTGATGCCCTGATATCAAGTGATGATGAGGCTACTGATGTGGGATTGGATTATGATGATGTCTCTGATGCTGAGAAACTTTTAACAGAAGACATTGCCGAAGGTCTTGTTACTTCATCCCAAAGCCAAAGGTGCTATATACCGGAATTTTGTATTATTTTTTGGGCCTGATCATTCATTCCCGTTTTCATGTCTCTTATTCTTTTTTTTTTTTTTTTTTTTTTCAAATTTGCTCTCTCTGTAATATATTAATTTTCTTTTAAGGTTATGTACAAGTTCCTGGGAGGTGTTATCTATTGCATCAATTTTGAAATCTAACAAGTAATACTCCTTCTGTAATCTAAGGCAATAAATAGTAGTGCATCAATGTTTTCACAGACAGATAAGATGTAAATATGGAATGAGAAGACATAAGTTATATGGTTAGATAATATGGAGCTGAGGGAGGAGCTTGTTTCAATTTGTATCTCTCTGGTCTTAAGGAATGTTTAGAATATTTTACGATAACATTTCTTTTTGATCATGCAAGTTTAGATTATACAACTCGGTGAATGCAAAGTATTTGTGTATGACACTAGTTAAGAATTTGTAGCTTCCTGTGCTTTGTAGTTAACTAAAGAATATATGATTAACGAAATTGTGTTCTTGGCTTCTTGGTGCACATGAGCTGATGATTGGAAATTCGCTATGCTTATTATAAATTCTTTGAAGTTGAAGTGAGAAGCTTGGAAAGTCATATCTTCTTCCTTCTCTTGTTTGCAAGTATTCTAGCCCTTGTGCTGTGAAAGATTATGTTGTGGTCTAGTGCATTATGATATCAAAGTGGTACATCCATATATTGACCTTCGCTGCACCGATCTCCCGTAGATAATTTATAAGCTCGACGATTGTGACTTGGCATGATCTCGGCTCCTAATCTAGAGAAGTCTGAAGAGGAAAAGCATAATTAGAAATTTGTAATAATTGCCATGAAGTGTCACATCTCAAATAGTTATGCTATTCTAATGAGTTTTTCTTTGCAATGTTTCTTGTTTTGTGATTCCTTGTATGATTCCTTCCTTTGGACTTGTTTATGCAGTAACTTTGGGCTTCATATAGAACACAAACTGTCACCAAAAGACATAGAAAAATTGCTGAAACGGAAATGGAAGTATAGATGGAATATCCCTGCCTTAGACTCAAGCAGTGGTATATGGATGGGCACCGGAGATCGTTTTTCGGAGGTACTTGCACTTGCTTCCTTGATATATTGAAAAGTCCTGGTTCATATGTTCTCTGATGGGCGGACCTCTGATCCAACTTTGACGCAGACATTGTTGTAAGATGAGCAAATAAAGACTTAAAAATTTACATTTCTTATACCTTTTTGCATTTTCTCATCTTTCATGCACATATTTATAGTCGTGTAAAAAATGTATACTTTGATTGCTCACATGCAAATCAAGTAGACATTCCGGTAGTTTTTTTTTGATTCATCAATATATTATTACTTTTAAGATTTCCAATCTAGTTAGATACTGAGCTAGGAAGAACCACATTTTAAATTTTATTCCGCAAGGTAAAGTAACGACCGTGTCCACAACGTCTGTAGCTAGACTCTCGTCTTCTGCTGGGTAAAAGGTGGGAAGTACTCAATCTGATCGAAACTTGTTTGCATTAATATCATATACTTTTTTATTACAGATGAGTCTGCAGAGGACTATTCAGTGAGACTTATAGTTAGCTTTCTGTAATCCTAAGCTGAAAAAGGCCAAATGACAATGTTTTCTTTACTTTTTGGAGGGAAGTGTGTCCTCATTTCCTGTACTACCAGTCTGTTCAAATGATTGGTATATCCGCGTTCTTTTTTGTTTAGGCAAGTATTTGTGCCTTTTCATTTAAATAGTCAGCAATGACAGCTTTATTGAAATTGGAGGAATGGAGAAGTTTGTTTTTGACAAATGAATGGAGAAGTAGTTTCTGAAAATGTGATCTCTCTTTAGGCCTCTAATAAACAAGGTTAAAGCTTAGCTGTCATTTTTATTCAGGTTTAAAACGTCCAAAAATGAGGAAGGTGCTGAACATCTAAGGCTATATCATAAAGTAGCAAAGCCTGCAAATATGAACAGCCAACCCTGTAGAATCATGAGATTGGTGGGTTCATCTTTAATAGAGCTGTAGACTTACTATTGGTAAATTTTCTGATCTTTAGATTGTAGTGGACTGGACGCAATAGCTCACTCAACCTTTCCTCTACTTTTTATTTTTTTGTATCAAGTTGAAGCCAAGAAATTGACTCTACCTCATAGCGGGATTTTCGATAGATAAGGTTTAGAGAAATCTACCATTCCTCTCCCTGTCACACCACCCTCAAGATGGCCATACAACTGAACACTAAAAGATTATCCTTCTCTCTTATCTACCAAGCCCAACAAACAAAATTTCACATGTGTTTTGCTCCTGTTATCTATGGATCAACCTTAAGCAGTTTGTTTGATGAAATTAAGCAAGGTTGTTGTGCGGATGTTGATTCCGTACTGGTCTCCCCACTTCCAAAACACATAACAAATACACACCAGTTTATTGACTTTTTTGTGCTCTGAAAACCTCTTTCAAGATATGAAGTTGTATTATCTGGTATTGACCACTTCTGTTTGCTTATTGAGCTGTAGAATCCTAGAATCACCGTATATCATTTTTCTATCCTTTTGTATGTGAGGTTCACTTGTGAGGCTAGAAGGCCTTCAAAATCTGAAAATTTGTGGCTTGAAGTTGATGGTTTGCAAGACTTGCTTAGCTTCATACACTAGTTATCGTTTTTAATTATGACATAACATGGTTAATGATGTGAATTAAGAACCCTTTCTTATAATTATCTTTATTGCTTTCCTAGGAACAACACGGTATTACCATGGCTCTTAAAGTGTGGGTTTTACGTGTTGGAATTTATTTAGTTTAAGTTATATATTAGTTATGGGCCTTGGGTCTCCAAAGTTGTCATATTTAATTAGTGGGCTATTTTCGCTCATTAGTTAAATCATATGTTATATTTGTATTTAATTAGTTATGTAGTTTCCTTTTGCCGAGTTGGTGTAGGGAACAAGTTTATTTTCCTATAAATATAGGACCTAGGGTTGTATTTTTAAGCGGGATGCTTTATGAGATTATATTGGTGTTGAGGTTTAAACCTCTGAGAGAATTCTTGTTAAGAGTTCAAACAGGTTGTTAACCTGAATTTTAGTGTCTTTGCCATTAAAATCAAACTTAGAGGTCATTGCCTTCTAAGATATATACATTAAATTACATAAATATCTTTTACATGCCAAGATCCATATCAGTTAAGAAGAAAAGAAAATGCTTCTTGACCTTGGTAAAATATAGGAATGGGAAAATTTGCAAAATTTAAAGATATGTTGAACAGAATAAGAGCTATCCAACATGCAAAGTTAAAGTTATCTTAGAAGGAAAAGATAGCATATTTCCAAAACAATTTTCTATTTGTGAATCCTTGTGGTAGGGTATTTCTCCTTGCATAATTTTAATGTTTTTCTTGGGTATCTTGCCTGGAGTTTCTTCTATAGATGTGCCACATGGTTAAGACACAAATCTTTTTCTAGTATTCTTAAGAGGATCTCTGGTCCTTTCTTTGGTATACACTTTGTTTTAGCTCAAATGCTTTATTGAGATTTCTTTTGCCAAAATTCGCTGGAGCTTATATAGGTCAAAAACTTCTGCTCTACGTCATTGTTCACGTTCTGAAAAAGGAAATCAATCGCTGCAGTCACAGTTATAAAGCTTATTGGTCACTCTTTAGAATAGGAAATTAGGAATCTCACTGACTGCTGTATATTTAATCAATATCACAATATGTAGTCATATTCTTCTTCTAATTTCCCCTTCCTTGTCCACGTGTGTCATTTTCACTGCTGTCAGGAGCTTTTAAAATTGGCCAATTCTTTTTGACCGTGTAGAGCATGTATTTGGACCTTGATATGGTTTATTTAATTTTGTAGGATTCTGCTTCCACTGCTCCTTATGATCTCAAATTAAAGCTGTACAAGCACTGGTTGGAGGTTTATAATACATCTGGAGGCAAAAAATTTCAGTCTTCGAAGCAAAGATTCTTTTTCTCCCTTTGTAAGTGAGTCCCAGTCGATGGACAAACATATCCATCTCCCCTTTGTTCAAGTTTGTTATTTATCGGTGGGGTAGGTCTTTCTGCCAAAAAGGGCTTCGAAATATTGTGGTAGTTGTTGATACTTTTGATGGCTATGTATGTGTATACTTTTTGCTTTCGATTGGGGGCGAGGGGAGAGTAGTTGCTCTGCTGCAGTAAGCTCTTGCATCTTGACAGATGAATCAACTGTCTTAAGTTTCTACTATGTTGCTTTTATCACACATCAATAAGCAATACAAATGGTAAAATTCCTGTGATGCGGGTCCTGTAAAAATCTTTCTGCTCCCTGCAAATGTCCAGGAAAAGAATAACTTCCCCTCGTTTTGATGACCAAGAGTAAATTCAAATCATGACATCAATGTGTAAAAAAACACATCTTTGGCGTGCCTAAAGAGCTATGGTGCGAAGCCTGGAGGATGATAGCCTCCAGGGGTTTGAGGCACTTTGGTGTAAGTCTGTAAGAGCATGCCTCTAGGGGCTTGTTAATTATTGATCTTTTCATTTATCTCAATAAAAAATAAAGTTAAGAACATAGTGATAATTTTGGTATGATATTTTACTCTGAAGAATATATAGCTTCTCTATTTTTCCCCAGAAGTGAACCGTTTACTTGAAAAAGTAGCACTTTGTTTTTCCAAGGTGCACTGCTTGACCTCTTGTTCCTAGGCTTCCAGGAGCCCTATTGACTCAGTGCACTGTGCACCTCGTGTTTCTTACTACAATGATGTTATCAGAAAGCAGAGGCAGATTCAGGGAATAAAATGACAGCAAAAATTATAAAATTGGGGGTTGTTTTCATTGTCAAGTGTGGTTAAAGTAATATATAGGCTGCGGAAGTCTTAAACTGGTGACCTTCTATTTCCAAATGCATATACTAGACAACTAGGGGACTTATAATCAATGAGCTGTTTGAATTATATACTTAGTTAATTGGCGTACATGCACCTGTAATTCAAAGCATGGATCCGCTACTGCCTGAAAGGAGAAGGGCCTTATATTATCTAAATGTGAGCTGTGAATCTGCTGTCGATTTAGGCTCAAATTAGGGCTGCTGAAATTCTGAATATTAGAAAAGATTCCCGTATGGCCATATTTTCTTTGATTAGTGTAAATTTGCACGATAGATTCATTTTGCTGGCTTGGAATCTTATATTTTTAAGAGAGCAATCAAGAGGGCTGCCCATCTTCTTGTAGCAGTATTTGTACATGCAGAAGTTGCCAAATGTAGGTCTTGTTATTGTGCCTTTTAATAACTCTCTCACTTTTATGTATAATTATGTGTTTTGCTATAGCTCTTAGAGTTATATATTGTATTAAGTTGCGAATTATAACAAATATACGTGTCATTCAGCTTTTTAAATGTCCATATTTCTAGGTTTAACCTCAGAGATATGTCTCTCTGTTAACATACTTCGTTTCATATTTTCTTTCATTAGATCTAAGGACCAGTGTAGAACAGATGGACCTTAGAGATATTTCTGTCAGTTCTGCCCATGGATTTAGTCCCTTAGACATAGTAATTCTACCAAGTCTCTACTTGAAATGGGTTTATAATTGAAAAAAGGTGTTTGAGATGCCTATAATATTTTCCATGCTGAAAGAAACTTGTACTTTTTTAACACTGGTGTAGTAGAATGCTGGAATTTTATTCCCCATAATCATTTCTTGCTGTATAATGTGCTTGCTTCTAGGCAATAGCTACAGAGAGATTCTCCACCATCACAGCAAATCCTTCTATCATAAGGGGTCAAGTGAAAAGGCTTATAGTTTCTTATTACTGGTCTAGTAGAATGCTGGAATGTCACCTTGCATATTTATTTACTTGCTGCATTATGTGTGTGTGTCTAGGCAACAGCTACAGAGATATACTTCACTATCACAAGAAGCCCTTCTATCATAAGGGGTCAGACGAGGACTCATGTATCATGGATGCGTATATTATGCATTCGGTTAGTGATCCTCTCCTGTTTCCACCTTATGGAACATTATTCTTGTCATTAATATTCTTCTGATTTCTACCCCCTTCTTTCCAGCTTAATCATGTCTTCAGAACTAGGGATCTTATCACAAAAAATGATGTGAAATTATCGAAGCACCAGGAAACTGCTAGGGAAGAAGTCATAAATAGTGAGGATTTCCTTGATCAAGGCTTTACTCGACCAAAAGTAAGTTTTTGCTTTCCTAGCCTTCACTTGATATGTTGGTTTCCTTTTTTAGCTAATTTATTCTCTGGAAGAACGAGGAAATAGGTAATGTGATAGTGAACGGAGCTCACGGTTAATGCAAATCCTGTATGACTAATGTAGATTAGTTTCCACTATACATGAGAACTTTTTGGTTTGCCTGACTTGGAGCTTTCTCGTCTTATTAACATCTCTTCTTTTGTTTTACTTATGAGTTGAATTATTAATTAGCATGTCTCTTTTCTGCCAAGGATTAACAAACCAACCAATGAAACAGTGACACATGTCCCGGTCCACCTGGTTTATCAGTTGCATCCGGTTTTGTCCTACTCTAGGAATTTTGGTATAAAGTTTGTATTATTACTCCCTCCGCCCCCAATAGACTTCTCATTTCTCATTTTCATGTTTGCCAATGCACGTTTTGTATCATTAATATCTTTAATCACATATTAGTAAAAATTATAAAGGTTGATTTTCGTAATGTCTCAATGAGACGAATCAAACACGATCCAACATGACTATCTTTTTTCTTGTCTTGGAAATTTTTTTTGGAAGATTTTCTTTCGTCGTGAATAGTGCAAAAATTAGAAATGGGAAGTCTATTGTGGGACTGGGCGAGTAAATAATAATCAAAAGGTTGTATTGTTTTGGGAGAACCGGCCAAAGTTTGTATTATTCTAGTTAAATTTTCCTTTGTATGTCAATATTTTTTTAGAGTTTATATTAGCAAGAAGATGCTGCAGATCGGCAGTTGGTACATAACTGAATTGTTCGAAGGTACATAACGATAAAAGATATGCCTTCAGTCTTAGTAGTGTAAAATTAGCAACAGCAGAATACTGACAACTGAATTGTTCGATACATAGTTCGAAAATGCGGTTTCGGTCACGATCGCGGTGATGAACGGGGATGATGCGGTTGTCGTTCCGCCAAATATCGGCTCACACCATGAGATATCCCTGGAATCCACCTAAAACGCAGTTGCTTTTACACAGTTACACCTTTACGGTGCGGGTAGTATCCTTTCAGTAGATTTGAAAACCTTTACGATACGGGCGATACGATGCGATGTGGCCTTGTTTTGAAAGCATGGTTCGTTATGAATTATGAATACTGACTTATTGTATAAGATTTGACCCTGGTAGTTTTTGACAAGCTCATAAGTCTGCATGACATTACACTCAAATATTTGTTGCTGAGCCTCATGCTTTTTAAAACCTCGAGGACATCATATGGCTTTTACAAATTCTTATATGTGACGCACCACAACATTAGCTATTTATGTGGCGTGGTTTACTGACATTGTGTAAATGGGCCGACTGACATACACTTAAACAACGTGATTACAGATAAGCACTAGTAGGGCTTCAAATTATGATGGGGTCACTGATAAAACTTTAGAGTGGTTTCCGTACTTACTGATAATGTCTTAATGTTGTTACCAACAATGCTGCACCATTAGTTGAGTTTGCGACACGTCACATAGAAGACAAGTCGTAATCCTTTTACTGATATATTTTCTTTCATAATTAATATCTTTTATGTGTTGTTCTTACGACTGCTTTTCCATAAATGCTTATTCTAGGTGCTTATTCTGCTGCCACTAGCAATCATTGCTCACCGTCTTGTGAAGAGGCTTATACAATTGACGCCTTCGGCACATAAGGTTTCAGATTATACTTTTTATTACTCATATATTAAACTTTTTTCAAAATTTACTGAGTCCATGGCACAGTATTATTGGCACAACATTTGCACACTGATATAGTAGTATATTCATGCACATATTCATGCTCCTCCAGCATACCAAGGAAAAAAGACGCACATCCTATTTTGCGTTATTCCCAGTTTATCCAATGGTTGTTAGACCATCTGTAGAGAATGAAAAAAAAGTTGGGATCAATTTGTCAGATTTTCCGGAAAACTATGATGAATGTCAGGTTGAGGATGTATGGTTAAGTAGGGGAACATTTTCACTCAGTATAAATATCTTAAGACAAAATCTAAGCCTTTCTATATATTCGTGTGGACTGATTAATTTTCATTTATTTTTAGGTCAATGTGGAATATATGGATCGGTTTGACAAGGAATTTGGAATTGACTTCGAAGAAGATGAGGATGATGCTGATGCTAAGGATTTAAAGCTCAAGAGGCCTTCAAAACCTTACGACCATCAGGCACTTTTTGGTGCTGGTTATAATGATCATTTTATGGTTGGGATAAAGTTTACAAGGTATTATTATCATGTTTAATTGTCTTGGATCTATTAAAGCATCTGCAAGTTTCATTTTCTGAATTTCAGCTGCAAAAGTTACAAAAGCATATGCAGGGTTCAGACTTCAGAGTAATCACAAATCTCTGAAACAAGGCTTGGAAGATGTAAAAGATTTAACTTTGACTCTTGCACATATCTGATCCATGGTGTCAAAATATGGCCGTTCCGTTTCCGTTTGGCCGTATTGTAACGCTTTTCCAAGTTGCCGAATTGATATTTACCTGTTCATACCGCCTTATTATTTTAGTCCGCCTTATTAAAGTCTCAAGTGTTCGATTTATTGTGCAAAAGTGTGGATGTTGGTTGATGAAACTTGCAATAGGTAGCATTTTTGATAAAGAAAGCCTTGGTTTTGTTATGCCTGGAATATGGACATGTTCACTTCAAAAAATGATGAAACAAAATCTGAAAGCCCGTAGATGTCATGGATCCTATGTGCCCTTGTTGGAAACGTCCTTGTTTTCAAAAGCAGATTTTTGACTTAATTGTTAGATAATACTCTGATTTTTCTTCCCACATCCTTTATGAGAAGAACAAAAGGAGACGGGTTGGAGTAGTATATATATTATGCAAGTATATCCATATGTTAGTAAGAGTGTAGGACATTATACTCCCTCCATTCTCTAGATATCTTTCTGTTTACTGTAGCAATAGTATCCAAGAGAGGAGTGAGAGTGTGAAAGTGAGTTTTTTTTTTTTATTATCTAAATAGGAAAGAGAATGTGGTTGTGAGAGAGTCTAAAATGATGTGGGTCCAACAAGTGGGGTATAGTAGTGTGAGAAGGGAACAAAACCAATCAGGGAGTGAAATAAAAGTAGGATGATTCTTTGGGAATGGACTTAAACGGCTAGTATGACTATCTGAAGAGAACATAGTGAGTATATATTTATATATGTAATTGCTACTACATGAATGTGCAAAGTGGCTTCTAGTGGCTTGAATTCTTTTGTAAAATTCACGATTTCTGCCACTGCCGAACTTGTGGAACAGAGTGCCGCAACTAAAACCATAGAGACTCTCTGTAAACCAATTCACAATCTAAGGATTAATTGAAATGAAAAAAAGAAGACAAACTCCCTCCGTTTTATATCTGTTCTACTTTGACTTTTGCCTATATATATAACCCACTTTGACCTTATCTTTTTGCGAATATGTAAAATGTAAGATGGTGGTGGGTTGATCTGAATGTATATTTTCATATGGTCACCTTTTTCATAATTGTTACTATTTGATAAATAAAGATATTAACGGTCAAAGTTTTGCATGGGCAAGCGCAAAAGTCAAAGTGGCATTATTATATAAATATAGATGGAGTACATTCCAAGAAAGGTGGAACAATTATATAAAAATAGAGAGAGTACATTCCAAGAAAGGAGAATGAAAGTGCTGCCCTAGAAGCATGAGTGTGCTCTGTAAACCAACTCAAGAGCTAAAAATAATTGAATTAAAACTAGTATTTAGGCCCGGGCGATGCCTCGGGTTTTCTCTGTGTTACAATTTAGTAGTAGTTAAATAAGTCATCTCATACTCATTTAAAAAAGTCATCTCATTCATTATATGGATTTCAAAAGTTTTCCATTCATATATCATCATTAATTTTGATTGAAAAAGCAATAATGGTATGGTGGAGTAATGGTTGGATCTCTTTCTTTCATACTTGAGGTTGTGGGTTCGAATCTTCACGTCAATAATTCTTCTTTTTTTTTTTACTATATGAGAAAGACGTGGATAAAATGTTATTGAAGGAGGAATGGTGACACGTGGCACATATACGTTCTTAGGAACGCCTTTTAATATATTAGTATAGATAAGTAAACGCACTCTATGAAAGGAGGTTAGAGTTATCACCTAAATTATCAAATTCTTTTGGCATGTGCTGTGGAAGCATTAAGACATAATCTATTTCTCTCATCTGCCATTGTTGGCTTGCAATATTTTGGGCTTTGAAGGGAATTTATTGGATGAAGAAATGAGAGCTAAAAGAAGTTTAGGAGATGGAAGACTATATTTGAAATATGAAGTAGGAGAGAAAATGAATATGGATCTTTTTAGTATAGTAAAAAAGTTTGTGATCTCCGTTTTAAGTACTTCAAACAGGGTGTTCTACAAGTTTTGATTTTTTTTCTTTTTCTTTTGCATGTGTGTCACGTTTGATTTAGGTTTGTAATTTGAAAGAGTTTGCTTTTGCTTTGCCAGGAAGAGCGTAAGGTTGTATAGTGACTTCTATTCATCAGATATGATCGTGGCGTCACCTCTTGGCTTGATTACTGTAAGCATATTTCTCTTAGTTTCACTACTGTACTAGTCCTATTTGTGCTTCTGAAAGTAGTGGGATGAATCAAACTGGCCAGTAACTTGTTTATGCTTCTAATTTGTTTAAAGTTGGAGATAGTTATTGCTGTTTGATATAAAGGTCCAACGGAAACACTCCTGATGTTATTACAGGGTATTTTGGCTACTATTCGCTTAGGATAACTAAGATAATAGCAGTGTCCCTTTTTATTCTCCCATAGTCCCATGTCCGGACACACCTGTGCTGTCTGTCTATCACTTTATGCAGGACCATCACTATCCCCTAGTTAAGCAGCAGTAGTCTTTTATGGAGACTTAGACGTAAAGTTGTTGATGATGATGCATATTGTGCTACCATACTTACATGGTGTAGTGGTTGAATGTTAGCGGCTAGCTGATTGACAGAAGTAGCTTTATCATTAGTGATTAATATGCAAACTAACATAAAGAACAAGTGAACTACCAAAAACAAAGGAATAAGAATGTTTCAGAGTGTGCTTAAGATAAATTTTTAAATACTACCTCGAGCCACCTAAAAGTTAGTTTTAGTGGCTGTTCACTGACACTAAACCCCAAAGCTTTATCTGGCTGAACACTTAGAATTGAGATGTGCAATGTTTTGACTACTTTTGACCGTGTCACACCCTAACTCTTCTTTGGAAGTTAGTGCTAAACAAGCTTTACTTCTATTGTGAGTACTAGCAATACCTTCTGTATTGAAACCTCCAGTATAAGTATCTTATCATGATCATCACCATTAGTTCTTTCTACCTTTTACTTCTAATTAGTAATGTCTTTCTAATATGTTATGTTGCTTCTTCCTTTTTACTTTATCTTCTCCATATTTGCTTTCAATGTGAGTCTTTTAAACCTCTTTAGAGTTTATGAGTGTTTTGATTTCCTCTATGATGCTGTTAACAATATTTGAAGGTTGTCAAAGTTAACTATTTAATTGTATGACTTGAAGGGTCTTATCCTTTTAACTATTCTGATCGTTAGTCTACTCTTTGGGTTGAGATGTTTATATTTAATGGTTACCTTTGTGTTATATTTTTACTCTTTTGTACTATATTAAGATACTGTATGTCTTATTAATGATGTAATGAATCAGAGACTAAAATCTTTTTTTCTCAGAAAATTGGGGAAGCCGAGGCAAACAAGGAAAAAGATGTTGACTATCTCTCTTCAATAGAGGTGATTTTTCATAATTATTCTCTGTACGTTGACTCTACCTCTTAAATTTTTTTTTATCCTGTTGACACGAGGAGTACTATTGATTTTCTGCTTCCACATGCAGATTCTAGTTGTAGATCATGCAGACATAATCTCTATGCAGGTATGTCCCTCTGTTAGGCAGTGTTGGGTGATTTTGTTAGCTATAACCACGCTCAGGACTTTAGTATTGTTTCTTCTTCTCTCTCTTTACACTCATTAATATACGCAGAACTGGTCCTTCGCGAATACAGTTATCCAACATCTTAATCTCTTGCCTCATAAGCAACATGGAGGTGACATCATGCGTATCAGACAATTGTAACTTCTCAATCATTGACTTGTGCATTTCTCATTATTTCTTGGCGTAGAGCTTAATGAGTGGGAATATTGTATAAAGTTATTGCTTCAGTATGATATATGCAGTATTTACATGTTGTACAAGTATTTGATTATGCAACTGGGTTTGCCTTGCTTGTTTAGATATTTGGATGCACGTGCACAGTTTTACCGACAAACAATTATATTAAGCTCTTATTTGAATCCAGGTAATGGTTTCTTTAGCTATCCAAGTCTACTCTAGAAGCTACTTGCATCAGACTTATAATCTTAATATTTAGAATTATTGTGTTTAACACTAGTAAGATTAGTGAACTCATGCTTTGTTAGATTCTATGCATTACTTGTAAGAGGGTAGGGAAGGGATAAAGCCGGAATTGAAGGTTTTGAAGCTTTATTTGATTGATTTGAAGATGTTGCATTCTTGTTGATGAATGCTATACAATTAAGGATTATAATCTGAAGTTTTATGCCTTTTGTCTATCAGGATTTATCTTGTCATTCATTACTGGATTTGTCTTTACATTTTATGAAATTTGAGTTTGAACCTTGTCTATGGAAGTGCTTTTTCTTTCGTTAAGATAATTTTAGTGGAGACCGTGAATTTTAAACATGAGCGAATTTTCTATTTCCAGATATAATGAGCTTTCATCTTTGACATGAGATATAAGAGTATTTGCTTATTGAGGAGGTAAAACTTTATAATGGGGGTGATGTAAGTTATGTGGTCTAAAGAAGGTGTGTAAAAGTTGTTTTCAAGTTTTGTGGTGGAAATAAGATTTTTAATTGAGTTGGAGGGAAAGAATATTGAGGTGCCTAACACTAGATGACTAGAGTGTAATTGCTTCATGGTGAAAGGCTTGGTTTGTGGTGTGAGCTGTAGTTATGGCATAAGGTGTCATGGTGAGAGGTTTTCTTAGAAATGAGATAAGTAAAGAACTTATGTTGGTATAGATAAATAGAGATATCTAATATGATGTTTTAGTTCCCTCGCTGTTTGAAATGTTAATACTTTGAAGTCATTAAGGTATTCTATAGGAACAGGATCTTGGCTTTTAGCACAAATGTGAGTACAAAAATTACGCCAATTAATCTATGTTGTTTCAGATGAGCAAACTACAAAAAAGGGGGGGGTTGAAGTGCTGTTGGAACATGGTAATAACTTCTGGCATAGACTAAGACGAACAGGTAATTCAAACAATGCAAGAAAGCTTCTGGGAGGAAACTTTCCTGGGGCCAACAAGGGAGTATAATCCTCGACCACGAGGGATCAATTCCAAGCCACAACTCCAAGTAAAAGTCTCCTCAAACCTTACCCAATGATTATGGATTTGAGGAACTTATGAACTGACTATATTATGGAACTTAGGACATTACCTTGAGCTCTAATGTCAGTTCAGTCAGATGGTTTGATGTGAATGAGACTTTCAATATTGGCTTCTTTTAAGAGTAAAGTAGTAAACTGCTCCAGTAACAAAGACTACGACCAGTTATGCCTTCTAAAATCTAGCAAGAAACTTCATGTTCCATTGCAACTTCCACTCTTGACAGTCAACATATAAACATGCAAATTTATTTCCTAGGATTCCATGTTTGATTTCCTATTCTAAAAGACCTTTTAGATTACATGGAATATAATTCGAATAAACTTCCTAATCTGATACACGTAAAAAAGATAACTGTTTATCAATTGAAATTTATCTCCTAAAATGTAGGTACATAATAGGCAATGACTCTAGGATGGTAATTGACGCCTAGTTCCTAATGCACACCAGGTTCCATGTTCCTTCTGTTCCGACTTCCAACAGGTTCAGGTCCAGGTCCCTTAGAAGAAATAAAATGACACATGACTTTCATTGATGCACCTGAATTTTCATGTTGAGTCCGCACTCATGAACTTTCATCTTTATTCTTGGTTTTCCAACTTAGGAACAGCAAGAATGCTTCGGTCAACTCAGGAACAATAGTGATACTTCTTCTGATGTTGCTTAAAGTTCCAACTCCCAAACTATTTATGATCTTAAGTTCTAACTTTAAAATTTCTGAAGATATTCCATTCAAGAACTTGTTTCTTATCCTTGACTTGTTCCAGATGTTTACAATTGTCCCCAGAACGTTCAAGGACTAACTTGCATTCATCTTATTTAAACAAAGATGATTACTTCTTAGAGTTTGCTTTGTCATCAATAAAACCATTAGGGGCAACATTTTACTCCTTTGCCTATCTCTACGTATATCTGGAAGAAGAAAATCAGTCATGGCCTACCTCTTTTAATTACAAGATTTTTGTAAATGACTATATTTTCTATTTCAAAATAAATAAGAAGTTCTAGCATTTGTAGTTATCAACATATGAGTCTAAGGTTATACATGAATATCTATAGTACTGGTAATATGAATGGATTACTATAACTAACGTGGTAACAAATATTCGATGATGGATGGCCTTTAGGTAACAGAACAATAAGTTTTACAGTACATATTGCTTCTTTTTTTCTGTCATTAGGAACCCACCTCATCAACTAGAGCTTCTATTAAGGAGGCCACCATATAAGAAGCTGTGGATTGAGTCTGCAGGGAAGTAGTAGTAAAAATAACCCTAAATAGTATGGCCTTTAGGTAACAGAACAATAAGTTTTACAAGTACATATTACCTCTTTTTCTCAGTCATTAGGAACCCCCACCTCATCCACTAGAGCTTCTATAAAGGAAGCCACCATATAAGAAGCTGTTGATTGAGTCTTCAGGGATCATTACCAGTTACCACACCATGTTGCAAGAATTGTTTCCCTTAGGTGCATGGAACTAGTGATCCTCTGAGCTGTTCTTTTTTCCCATATACTGATGTTTTTCTTGTCAAAAAAATGCACACACGATAGTCTTTGTGCATGTGATGTCTGATCATTTATCAAATCATGTGATGGTAATCTTAATTTTAACGCTATTTTGCAGACATAAATGCTTTGTTCAATCGCGATTGTCTCAACTTTCAAGGGAAGGTAGGGTCTTATTCCTCATAATTTAGCTTAATATCTCAAGTAACATGGATGTCGTGCTCTGTTGCATAAAGCTTCCTTGTAATCAGAATGAAAAGAGTGACTGTTTTTTAAACGCGCCTGATTTGATGTGACGCTTCCTCCTTCTGCAGCTGAGATTGTCTTGTGAACACAAAGGTGTGTTGCCCAAAGTTATACTGGAAGTGAGACAGGTGTGTTTCTCTAACATAGAAGCTTCGGGCTCTCGTCTTTCTCCTGTTGTGAAGTGGTTTGAGATTTTTCTGTGAATTTTGAAGTACTTGGGTTTCCTTGCACATTCATGTTGTTCGTTTCTTAATTTCTTGTAAGGCATTCTTCAGTTGTAGATTCTTAAGTTGTGGTCTGTTTTGTTTGGTGGCGTCAATGCCAGGAGTATTCAGATTTCAGAGTGATTTGGTGAAAATTTTCTATTATTTAACAAGCTATAGATACTAAAGCAATAATGCCTGTCATTTTTACATGCAGCTTTTACAGCTTTCTACATTCCTTTGTAATGTTGTTGTCAAATCAGGTTGTCTTTGGCTGTGGGGTCCTTGGACTTTGAAGGTCTTTTACAACCCTGTCACAACTTGAATTCCAGCATTTTTCGCTTACTGTGGAAACGCGAAGTGAGATTAGGAGATTTGAGTTTAGAACTGGAAAAAAAAAAAAATCAAATTTCATGTAAATTAAAACTCACCCAGGCTTTAAGTTATAAAGTTGACCAAGATCCCTCATTTAATTGCATAAAATTGCCTCAATTTGAATCTTAACCAAAAAGTCCCAATTTGGTGAAACCCTAATTCCTCCATAGCCGGCGCGGGTGAAGGTTTCACAGCAGGCTTTGATCTACTCTCTTCTCTTGTGTTCTTCCTCTTCAATCTGGTTTCTGCCTGGATCTTTATCACTTTTCTCTTCTTCTTTTTCTTTTTCTTGTGGTCCTGACTGAGCACTTCACTTTCACGTGAAAAGGTTGGAAGTAAAAGGCCTCATTTATGTTATTTTTTTGAGGTTCTTTTTGCTTTTCCGTTTGTAAGCTTCTTTGTCTATATGGAAGACTGACTGTATTGTGGGGTGAGGCCCTCTGCTGGGTGATGACCAAAGTTACTTTTCCTCTGACCATATCTTGCCCATGGGATGCGCGTGCCGTCGCCTTGCGCCTCGGTGCACATCGCTTCTTTTTAAAGTCAGTGTTCAAGGAAGACGAGTATACTTCAATTTGTTAGATACGTAATCAGTGTCTTTTGTATTTTGTTTGAAATGATATCATTGGGCTTAGCAGACATCATTCTTGGCAGCTTGCCTCATTTATATAGTTAGTTGGTCATTATAAAGCCTCCTTGACCTGGAGGTGGCTCAAGAGTTTAAGATAGACTAGTGAATGAAATGTATTCTTGGTGACACCTACATGAATTTATAATCATGACTTTTATTACTCGTGTATGCATCTATGCTTCTTCAACTAACATATCGATGACTTGCCTTTTTCCGCAGTAGGGGTGCTAGATGGTTTGCACATGATTGGTATTCTAGTATATACATCAGCCTACTTGCTTACATATCTATTAGGTGCCTTGACAATTTTCATGCTTATCTTGTAGGTTTATGAGCGCTTTGATTCTGATTCCATAGCTGAAGATGACAGTGCTCGTTTGGATTACTTTATCAAAAAGGTTTGCATATTTCATATTCTGTAATCTTCATGATCTGCTATGCATATTTCTGAGGCATGCTTATTTGGGAAAAAAAAAACAGAGATCTATAAGTAGGAAATGAGGGTGTAAGGGAGAGGTTATTTCTCCATTAAGGGGGCGTTTGGCTCACACATTTTTGGAATCAGGTATGAGTTTGGAATCAACCAAACCCATACTTAAATGTTTGGTTCAAATTTTTGTGGGACCTACCTTAAGTTCCAAGATATGGGGTTCTCATACCCTAGGGGGGAGGTGGGTTTTGAATTCATACCTTGGAATCATTTTGTTTTATATTCATGAGTAAAGGTGACAACACCACCAGTCACCACCCAGCCAAGCGCCACCACCTCTTTTACACTCCCTTGACCATTTAAACTACTATTCTAAGACTATCACAAAAACGTGACAGTAATCCCCAACCAGATATGTTAATTTTTTTTTTCTATATTCATGAGTAACAGGCGACAACACCACCACCCAGCCGAGCGCCACCAGTCCACCACCTCTTTTACACTCCCTTGAGTCTTGACCATTTATACTACTATCCAAAGACTAACACAAAAACGTGACAGTAATCCCCAACCAAACATGTTAGATTGCAAGTAAAATCCAACTTAAAACAGTTAAAATTTACTCGGTTTTCTCCTTCACCTTAGCTTATGAGCTATCACTCGTTTGTAGGAACAACTTCTATGTTCCACAGGATGAGAATTTTAACTTTTGGATGCACCAGATTTATGTCAATTGTGATGTAGAGTGAGAAGTGCACCACTAATGATATGAACTGCAAATAGCTACTATGTTTGACAGGGTGAGAGGAAATTTTTTTTGATGCACTGGGTATTTGTAGATTTTGATATTGAATGGAGAGTGTATCACTAATGATATGAAGATAATTGATTCAGTTGAGGGTGTAAGACTAGAGGTGTAGGCATGGATAAAGGTGGTCCAGAATTATGGAGAGTGTATCACTAATGTCATTTTCTGTTTCCAAAATACTCAGCCTTCGATTAAGTGGGGAGCCACATGCTCACATGTAAGGAATGAACTGGACTCTCCAGTCATGAAAAGAATCGGAGAGGAGCTGGGTTCACTCAATTGGTTTAAGTCATGGTGGACCAAAGAAGAGACACGTGATGTTAAGAAACTTTTATTTTTCCTTGTCAGGGTGGTGGTTGTTTGTCTGATTTAGATGTGTATTTGGAATATGTTTGGGAATTGAGAACAATGCGACTAAGATTTTAATATGTCCGCTTGTTTTTGTGTGCTCTTTTTGGTGTATAAACATGTACAACAACTTGTATGAATTGCTCTTTTTCATATCAGTCAGAAGACCTTGTATAATCTTATCAAATTAAGGTTTCTGTTATAATTGCCTTTAGGCCATTAGAGATTTTAAATATTCATAATGAAATCCTAGCTCTGAAATCTGTTATATTCTGCTAGAAGTGTTTTATTGAGCAGTATAGCGTTCATTGAAATTTGATGTATGAGGGCGTCTAGCATTGAAAAAGAACTTCGAGGAGGATGGGCAAAATTTTCAGGCATCAATTTTCGCTGTGCTTTTGTCAAAGCAGCTCACAGTCTCTTTAATGCGCATATTCTACTATTTGAGTATAATACGAGCTTGATCTTCTTCTTGCAGGTATTTCCGAAAATAAAGGATTCTATCCAGGTATAATGATCTGCTTTGGACTAGATCTAGTGAATTGTCTGTAAACATCTGTACATGTAATTGCACCAAATGACGATGATGAAATTACCTACTTCCTTTCGTTAAAATTGTTTTGCAGGGTGGAATCATGCTATTTATAAGTTCCTATTTCGAATTTGTCCGCATCCGGAATTTCTTGAAATCCCAAAATGCTTCTTTCTGCCTGCTGGGCGAGTAAGTTTTCTATGTCATACTTCTACCTTCAGATGTCGATTCTGATATGGATTTGGGTAGACCCAAATAAAAATAATTGTAGAATATAAGGGATAGATCCCAAGTCTAGCATGAATTGACAATTTCTTATCAATCTCAATGAACAAGATGAACATAAATCACAACAAACTTTTTGTTTCAACAAAGCTGTAAGATAGCACAAAGCTCATCAATTTTCATAATCTCTACTCCAAAAAAAATAATAAGCAATGACCCTTTTATGTAAGGTTATATGGAAAATATAAATGGTAAAAGAAACAAAATTGAAAATCCTAATCAAGTGTCGTGAGCTAAAAGCTTAACAATATTAAATTCAGAAAGTATTGAATGACACATAACCGTGGTCTATACTGAAAATTAATGCTCGACTGATTCTACTGGCACATGAGCTATTATATAGATTAAATGGCATAAGCTAACCGTTTATAGTTTTAGGTTGTAAACTTATCCAAACCCAAATATCATAAAGCTCAACCAAATAATTAAGTTGTGAATTCTTCTTTTCTTCCGTATAATTTTTTTCCCTTTTTGAATTTTAATTCGTCCTTGAATCAATTGTTCCTTAGTCGAACTTGGACTAACAACAAAAATGAAGTTCTGTACCAGGGGTACTTTTTGGAGTATAATAACAGTCAAAGGTGTACTTTTTGGACTATGTAGTCTTCTGTCTTAAGAATATCCTTCTACTTTACTTTATTCTTTAAAAGTTCACATGATCATTATCTTGAGTAGAAGGGCATTTGCAGTTGTACGTAAGGATGTTTAATTGGCCCTTAAGCTATCAGCTGCTAATACTCTTTTGGTCATCCACCCAAGTACCATACATATGTCGACATAAGTACGATATGATGTTTATTTATAGGGGTGATGTCACAAAGTATAGGATTCACGAAATAACCCAAGGGAAAAAGTAAGCATGACATGATGAGTTGTCTTGACGCCCTCATTTAATTGATGAAGGGTTAAGATGCTCCTTGGTCTCCATCCACTGTGTCTCTAAGATATGATCTGAAGCAACATCAGATATAGACTATAGCGGTCTCAGATTTGGCTAAACACTTTTCCTAACACAAGACACCTTGAATGAAATTTTTAATCATGTCATTATTTTTTCTGGTCCCCGTGGTCGTAAAATTCCAGCAGTGAAGCAATAATTTTCACCTGCATAATTACTTTACGCAAGGAAAAGAATCCAATTTCAGAGTTCGACCATTTTTAGCAATTTTGGTGTAACTCAAGACTTTTTGCTCAAGTAATCATCAGCCAAAATAACTCTGTAGAACTACCCAAACCCAGATGTTATAAAGCTCAAGTGCTCAACCAAATGGTCCATTTTTGGAATTTTCTTTGGTGCCCATATCAGAGTCTTTCTAATTTAAAACATGATCTATGTATGCGTTGATGGTTATATAAACAATATCTGGTGTGGTGGTTAGGTATACAAAGCCAGCAGATATTTCTCGTGCGAGAAATTGGTTCATCAAGGGACAGCGAAAGATCATGCTCTACACTGAGAGATCCCATTTTTACCATCGTTACAAGGTATTTTCCATTTGTTGAGGGAATTAATTAGTGCAATACCAGATTTGCAGAAGGCAATATTAGAAAGATCCCTGCCACCTGCTCAACTTGGTGCCAGAAAACATTATAAGGAGAGGGACAAAGGATCTTAGCAGTTTTACGCATATTCTTTTCTATTTGGTGTCAAGCAAGGTTTCTTTTAGAATAGTATCCTTGATCTTTTTATATACTCATTTCTGTTTTGAACCTGTCATGTAGATCCGCGGGATCCAGAATCTAATTATTTATTCTCTTCCAGAGAGGAAGGAATTTTACCCTGAGGTCGGTATATCTTCAATAGATTTGAGATTTCTTTCTTTTGTTTTTATTCGGGGTATATTTTATTGATATATCGTGCTTTGTCTCTCTTACGGAATCACCTTCCCCCAGCCAAAACAAGACAAAAGAAACCTCCCTCATATTATTTATCTGGTATGATTTTCAGGTTCTGAATATGCTTGAAGGATCTCATAACATGACCTGTACAGTACTCTTCTCGCGCTTTGACCAGCTACGGGTAAACATCTTGCGCCTCCTTGTAGTCAAAATTATGGGCATTATGATATTACTTGTGTGCTTCATTCAACTTATCATGTTTCGTAGATATGATGGTAGAGATAGTGATGGAAATGCTTACACCTGTTGTATGAACGTGTTCAGCCATTTGCATATTGTTAAATCATACTCCCTCTATCCACATTATCTGTTTACTTGACTAACATTTCAAGTATTACTGTTCATTTCAAAATGCCAAAACATTATACTAGTGAGCTCTAAGTATCGATTGGAAAACTACACAATTTAAGTAAAATGAGCTTTTTCAACTTTTTAGTTTTTCGCCGATGTGATGAGGAAGGACAGAGAAACCACACAAAAAATGGAGTCCTAAAGTTATATAATGTACTAATGAGGAAAGTGTTTTTCTTGTGAAACACTGAGTATTATTTGTGTCATAATATTTAAATTTTAAAGACTTCTATTAAGAACCAAAGAGTGAGACTTGTAAATGTGTTCATAATTTTTAAAGATATATGTAAAAGTTACAAAATAAAAGGGTGTAGAATTTTCAGAAACATATAGTGTATGCAGGCCTCTAGTAAGGCTGTGAGCTTGGATTTATGAGCGAAATATTTTCTTGAGGCATAGAATATAGATATTGATTTTTCTATTGTGATGGCTTTGTGACAAATCTTTTAAATCTTTTGTTAGTTTCCCGTCTTAGTTTTAAAAGGCGCAAGGCGCACCGAGGCGCAAGGCGAGAAGCGCACCGAGGCGCAAGGCGAAGGCGCACGCCTCCCGTAGGCGAGGCGCACCTTTAGTGCCAAAAAACTTAGCAATAAAAAATAGAAGTATTGTAATAATTATAGCAACATAAATATTTTATTAAAGACCCATAAAAGGATATAAGAAAACATAGTTTATCGCTAGAATATCGCACCAAGTCAAAGTACTAAGTAGAAAGAAAAGCAAACAAACTTTTCAAGATTCTCCATCAATAAAGCTGCAATTAAATGATTCCTAAAAAAAACTACAATTCAAATGATATTCCAAAAAACTAATTAATTTAGGAATAATATATAATATAATAATGGAAACATAAAAGCCTAATATAGTCACTGCCTCTAAAAAAAAGAAATTTTTGTTTTTGAAAAAAAATTGCTTAACTCAAGTCATACAATCACTCTATCACTCTGACTGCCTCTATAATAAAGAAATGCAATGAGGGAGAAGAAAGAAAGAGGAAGGGAAAAAAAAAAGACAAAAAGGACGAAATAAATTAAGTCAGAAAAATGATAACAAGAGGGGGAAAAAAAAGAAAAAAGAAAAGAAGAGATAAATCCCTCAAAAAAAGAAGAAGGGTCGAGATAAATCCCTCAAAAAAAAAAAAAAGAAGAAGAACGACGAAAGAGCAAAAGAAAGAAAGAAGAGAACGAAGAAGAGAAGAAGAGAGAGAAGAAGGGGACTGACGAGAAGAAGAAGAGAAGAAGACCGACGAAAAGATAACTTACCTGGGACAATCGACCACTGGCGAGGAGTCGGAGAGAACATGGCGGCCACGGCGACAGGACGACCACGAGCGAAGCGCAAGATCGCACGCTCTCCAATGGTGGATTTTTGGAGGTTCTTTTGTTGTTGTTGTAGAAATTAATTCATCATCTTCTTCTATTATTATCTGTTCTTTTTCATCTTCTTCAATAAGTATGGCTTCGTTGGTGAAAGACCCCTTCAAAACCCTAAAAAACTGGATTTTTTTTAGAAAAAAAGAGGTGGTGCACTACACGCGCGCCTCAACCCCGAAGGCGAACGCCTCCTGCGCCTTACGCCTCTTGAAAAGGCGCACAAAGCGCACGCTTCCTTGCGCCTCTCGTTGCTCACCTCGCCTGGGTTGGTCGAGGCGTTTTTCTCGTCGCCTGAGCTCGCCTTGCGCCTAGGCGCGCCTTGGGCGCGCTTTTTAAAACTAAGTTTCCCGTTGAAATTTTTCTAAATGTTGTTGCTCTTGGAGATAATATAACTTTATATGGACAACTAGAAGGAAGAGAGAAGTATCGAAAGTAAGAGAGAAACATCAAAAGTAAAGAGTAGAAGTTCAAAAAGTATGAGAGACAGATAGAAGTTCCAAAAAGTGAGAGAGAAGTTCAAAACAACAAGTAAGATAGTGTTCTCATTGGGTTTGTCTTGGTTTGCTTTCATATTGCCTTCAAAAACTACAATTAGTAACGAAGGCAGTATACACACTCACACGTACACACATGTGGTGCTGCTAACAACACTTACCTTATGATTATGCACCCCCTCCGTGTCAAAAAAGTAGTTATGCTTATCGATGTAAAACTTTGAATTTCAATATTCAAATTATGTATATGTAATTATCAAAAAGTTGATATTTCAAAAATATATTTTTGAGACAAATTAAACAAGATTCCACATGACTATATTTTTCCTTATTATTATTACTTCCTCCGTAACATAATAATTGCAACAATTGGCTTTGGCACAAATGGAGAATTTCCTAATGAGGTATTAAGAGTATGATTAAGGTATTAAGCATGTGAGGAGAGAGCAAATGAGGAAATACTATCCACCATCGAGCACCACCTTCACTTACCACCTACTGCTCACCACCACCTTCACTGCCCACCACCTACTGCTCACCACCACCTTCACCACCCTTGAATAAAACACCATCACAGCCGCCACGAAATCGAACACCACCCTTGAATCGCACACAAAACCGAACAACCGCACCACTCTTGAATGGAACACCACCTACCGCCGAACCCCCACTAAATCCCCCCCCAAAAAAATTCGCCAACACCACGTTCAACAACATAGAATTTGAAAGCTAGAATTTCAAAACTACCACGAAATTCGTCAACACCACCATGAATTTCAACCTAGAAGTTCACCCCACGATTTCTCTGGCTTCAATTTTGGGCGGATTCGGATGCGAGTTGATGGTTGTGGTGGTTGGCGGTGAAGTGTTTGGTTCTGGTGGTGGATTTGGTGGTGTTGGTGGTGGAAATCGGGTTGGCAATTTTGGAGAGGTGGTTGATGTTAAATTAGGGTGGAAATTATTAACTTTAATTGATTTGTGGTTAAACTTTAATAATAATTTGGGATGTTCTAATTAGATTGTTATGTGATTAATTAATGGCATTTTTGTAATTCTGGCAAAAAAAAAACCTAAAATGGAAAGTTTCCAATTGTTGAGTTTTTTGTGTTATGTCCAGAAATTGTTGCGTTTTTCGTGACGGTGGAAGTATTATCTTTAACATTGGCATTGTTCCTCATCATGAAGCACAAATGATGGTCAAAGTGGTGAACACAAATAATGCCAACATACCAAGTACGACTATTTTTTGAAATGGAGGGAGTGTATACTACTCTCTCAACCCCTTTTGTTCTTCATGTAAGAAATGCGGGAAGAAATTATGGTAAGTGGGACTCATTAGGTGGGAGATTTGAGGTAAATAATTATTTTAAAAATGGGCCAGTGGAATTAGTAAGGGTAAGACCCAAAAGTGGGCCATTTGGGGGTAAATTAGGGAAAAGTTTAGGCCATAAAAGAAACATTCCAAGCAAGAACAATAAAAAGAAATTTGTTAATACAGAAAGGAGGAAAAACAAACAAAAATGAAGGGAGTAAAAACATTGTCTCGGATGTGTGTATGATTGCCATGTGTCATCTTCCTTCATGCAATGGGCCCTAATTTTCATTTCTGAAAAGAATAAGCTTTCTGTTGACCGAGTAAATCTCAATGCATGACTTTTAAGCATGAAACTATGGAATTTAACGAAAATTTATTAAAAGAAGATTTTTAAGTGAACAATTTTTCCATAAGGTCTAAAAGTAACTCACTAACACAAATCCGTCACACGACAACAATGATAATGCCAAAGCCTTGATCCCTATAGGATGGAGTCTGTTGCACGAGTCAATATTACATCTTTGGTGGTTGTCGACATAGAGCAAATCAGTCATCACACTGTATTAATAATCCCCTAATGATAACTTAGTACCAAATCCTTCATGTTTTCTGCAGCCGGTTTGTCGCCCGGGTCCAATATTTTGTTGATGAATTTGAAATTCTAATTGTTCTGTTTTTCTCACTCTGCTGCATATTGATAAAATGATGTTTACGTGATTTCTTCTTAGCTTGAGAGAGTTGTTGGAAGTGCTGCAGCAAAGAGGATGGCATCATCAGAAAAGAGCCTTTTTATCTTCAAATGAGAGGTTGTAGCTACTTGTTCTATAGCTGTTGTGTGTACTGCATGTAGAGAATATATACTCTAGGTGCACTAGATTTTATTTATTTATTGGAGAGTTGACATCCTTGTAATCTTAGAAGATGTTCTGAATTGCATTTAAATGCAGACAGCAGGCATGTAAAAGAAATTTTGAGTACAAATCATTTTTGTCCATTCATTCCCCTTGTATAAAGAGTTGTGGGATGGAACAGAGTGGAATTTTGTGTGCGTAGGAGAATCAAGTTCAGTGCTTTGCTTATACGGAGCAACTAGAATATTTTGAAACAAGAAATCTACCCATGTTCATGACCGTATTTTAGTAATATGCAAACTCTAGAGCGTTACTGGCAAAGACACGAGTAACCATCCCAATACCAACAAGTATTACCTGGAGGTTTTGGGTTATGATTTCATCTTGCGTACTACTTCCTCCGTTCTTTTTCTATTGCAACAATGAAATTTTTACAATATTCACCTTTCATTCTTTTACTGTCTATTATGATTTTTACGTGAGGAAAAATATAGTCATATAGGGTCTTTTTAGATTCGTCTGGATATATATTTTCAAAATATCAAATTTTTATAATTTTTACTAAAATGTAATTAAAATATTGATAGTTAAATTTGTGTATGGGGTGAAAAGTCAATTGTTGCAATAAAAAAAAACAATGGAAGTACTAGTCAGTTGCGGATATGGGGAAAATAAAGGGGTTAAGGCTTGAATCTTTAACCTCTTGTTTGAAACATTTATATTCAACGGTTGTAAAATATTGGGAAAACCCATGGTGCACTATGCCACAATTTCTTGTAGTGGATGCAAAAAGGAAAAGAAAAGAGGAGCAACAATCCTATAATAGTTTTCTTATCACAAGATTTGAGAATGTTTTAATTTGTCAAAAAGGGAGTTAACTACCTTCCAAGGACCTAAAGTATTCATCTTTTTTCCGTTAAGGACCTAAAGTAATTTTTTGCTCCTCCAAGGGATTACTTAAAAACATAACTTAACACCGTTAATGCCATTAAACACTAAAAACAGAAAAATTAATTTAATAGAAAAAATCAACTATTAAGCTATAATTTTCTAAAAAACAAAACAAAATTATTAAGCTATGAAACTAGAACATAGAGTTTAAGAATACGCAATCAGAACATGAAACTAATTAAACATGAATTTAATATGTTCGCATAAAAAACCAACACCTGCTTTCACTTGGTGTTGGGAAACAACATGTGATGCTTGATTAAAAAATTATAAAGCTCCTTTAATCAAAATTTTCATTTATTTCGTTTGTTTAGTGTATTGCTAAATGATTTCCTAGTCTAAATCGTCTTCTTCCTAGTTTTTTTTTTTTTCAATCTTATTCATGAGCATCATACTTGCTTTAGTTTTAAGTCTAGGTATTCTCTTTCTTTCGGCAAGGTTCCGAATTGCTCACCAAAAATTTCAAGATAAAATCCAAATCAATTTTTTTAACCTAAGCACAAAGTAACATCTTAATTAATCATATTTTTTCAGTCAATTTAATGGCACAAACATACAATTTTTACAGAAAATAAGAATTAATCCAAGAAGAGATAGCAAAAATATAAGGAAAAAAAATTTATATGATAGCAAAGGAATTGAATTTTCTCACCTTCACAAATGGGCTTTGATGAACATAAAAACAAAAGATGAATGAGTTTCTTTTGATGAAGAAAGTGATTTTTCCTCTTCTTGTGACTGATCTTTTCTCACAATGAGTAGAAAATTGTAAAGGAAGCTTTAGTTTTTTTTTTCCTTTTCATACTATTGTATTTCATTATTAAGTTTGCCGTTAGTTTAAGCAAATAGGTTAACGTCCGTTAGTGTTTAATGGCGTTAACGGTGTTAAGTTATGTTTTTAAGTAATCCCTTGAGGAGCAAAAAATTACTTTAGGTCCTTAACGGAAAAAAGATGAATACTTTAGGTCCTTAGAAGGTAGTTAACTCGTCAAAATGATCATCCAAGCGCAGTAAAGGGTATTTCTTAATTTAACTTGATTAAACTCTCAATAATCAACACATAATATTAAGCCTCCATGTTTGTTGCAATTAAAGAGTACAGATGCCCTCCATGACTTGGTCTTATGTATCTTTTATACAATAATTCTTTTTTTTTTGGGGGGGATTTCATTTTTTATTTCTATGTTATTGCCAAAAAACTCTTTCATTTTTAACGGAGCCATGCAATATATATATATATGTATATGTATACATATATGTATATATATGTATACATATCATATATATATATGTATATTATATATGCATATATATATATATATATATATATATATATATATATATATATATATATATATATATATATATAACCCAAAAGCAAAAATATGTCATGTTGCCACATGTACTCCCCTCCCCCACACAATCAAATGTGACATCTATCTCTATTATATAAGCTAAGGGGGAGCAATGGTGTCCCCCTTTGAATTTACATATTCACCCCTCCACAACATAAAAGTTAAAACCATTACACACATAAACTTACCAAAAAAATTCAACCAAATCTCTATTAAACCCAATCAACTCACATAATTGTCAATCACATAAACTTGCCAATAAAAAAGATTCGATCAAATTAAATTTAGATCCAATCAACTAAAAAAATTCGTAATCAAGAACTTACCAAAAATTAATACCATAGACAGTAAAAAAAATGGCATTCTCATTACAAGACAACTCATATACAAAATTAATTACAAATACAAACTCCAAAAAAAATTCAGCTTTTTCATTACTTGGATATGCAATTTTATCACTTATAGTTACTTTAAAAAAATGTTTTTAGATACTATTTGTAAGTATTTAAATACTTCTTACTCACTAAATGAAGGTGAACGTAGATACGTACTTTCATAATTTTATTTTTCATTTCTTTTTATTACGAGTAGTAGTTATCTTATTATTAAATGTAAACATAATATTAATTTTAATAATATTTTAATTTTTTAATAGTTTATGTCGCGTTTGCGTGCAAAAGCTAGTACTAATATATTAAAAGGCGTTTCTAAACAAGGAACGGTACCACGTGTCACTCTCTATTTAGAATTTTTTTAATCCATGTAATTCACATGCAATAAAAAAATTAGAAAGTGCTTTGTATAAGGTTTGATCTCGTGACTTCAAGCTCATATATTAAAGTTTTAACCACTAAACCAAATCATATTTAGTGTTATCATTTTAAAGTAAAATATTAATAAATGAAAAATATCATTTCGAGGGGCGTAGCCCGAGCATAAAAACTAGTTAAACAATAAAAATGTGTGTGAATCCATGTAATTCACATGCAACAAAAAAAAATTAGAAAGTGCTTTGTATAAGGTTTGATCTCATGACTTCAAGCTCATATATTAAAGTTTTAACACTAAACCAAATCATATTTAATGTTATCATTTTAAAGTAAAATATTAATAAATGAAAAATATCATTTCGCGGGGCGTATCCCGAGCCTAAAAACTAGTTAAACAATAAAAAAATGTGTTTCAAGATTCGAACCGATGACCTCTCATTTGAGATACTAATGCACTAACCAACTACCAACCTCATGTTGGTCTTTATAGGGGAAAAAATCATTTAAAGACAAAATAATATTTCTATTTTTTAAACAATTAAATACAAATGCATATATTAATGTTCATTAAGCTAATGATAATAGCGTATTCTACCTCTCAGTACTCTTATATTAAAAAAAGCTCTTCAAATTTTTATAACCTCCGTAGTTAACACTACTACACCATTCAATTACATCTATTATATTCTTACACATTAACCTAAAGTTCAAATACAAGATTATATTATATTCTTTGTAAGTAATTCTATATTTATATATATGTTATATTGATGAATAATTCATATTATAATTTAATATGTAGAAAATTAAAAGGAATTGGAAGATCATTTCTAGAGCGCAATCAATACCTACAACTCTTTTTTTGCACTTCTCTCAAGTTTTTGATTTAATCAAATGTACATTGGTAAATAATCCGGGGCGTATCGCCCGGAACAACAACTAGTTTAATATGTAAATCCTCTTTAGTTGGCTTTCTTCTAATTGTTAATATTAAATTTGACATAAATATGCTTTGAATCTCTTGTTTTAGGTAATTTTGCATAGCCATATATGATAAGATTTCACTCAAGGTTTAGTTACTATGGTTTTTTTAAAATTATTCAATTGTTTTCTGTATTTTGACTACAAGTTTCTAATTATCAATCCACCGCCAATATATATGACATTTAAATCATCAACATTACATTCCATTATTGGGAACTTGAAATTCTTGAACTCAAAACTGGAGATTGACATGTTGGAATTCAATTCCAAATCAAGTGTTTGAAAAATATAAGGAGTTATAATCAGAAAGTTCATAGGAATTTGAAATCGACTTGCAAGAGCAATTCTCTCATACTTTTGTCGTTGCACAAGTAACCCCAAATTCACCTCGCTCTAACTCTTGATCTATTACTTTTTCGCCAATTGATTATGTAGGAACGCTTGATATGACACAAGGCGAATAAGACTTCTTCGTGGAAGAGTTATTGGTGGTATTTTGTCTCCTCTGGTTGTTGAATCAGTTTATCGAACAAATAGAAGAAATGAGAGAGGGATTTTGTCCAATATTTGAAACATCAAGCCCAAATTTGAAACTTAAAGTTCATAATCTCAAACCCAAAGTCCAAATTATGAGATAATATTGTAAGAATTAAGACACTAAAACTAAAGTCTAAGACTCGAGGTGCAAAATTTGAGACCCAAAATCCAAATCTAAGATAAAAAAAATTAAATTAAAATATGAGACATATCCTTAGATTTGAAGCCTAATATCTCAAGCTTTTCGCACCAAATTGTTAGTACAACCGCCTCATCCCATACATCTACATACTTTAGACTTTAGAGGGACGCTAACTACTAAAAACAAATTTAATTTTCTTAATTATGCAATATCAATTTCAAACCTATGCTAACTATTAATTTTCTTAGTTTTCTAAATTTTTTTTCCCCTAAAAAATTATGCAATAAATTGATACTGTAACATTATATAATATCTACCCAAAGACTTTTAGGAATGTTATGTTCAACTTCTTTTTACTAATTTTCAAACAAATTTAAAAGAATTCATAAGAAAATGAGATAATTACAAGAAAAAAATATTGATCATAAGATATTTTTACACACACACACACATATATATGTATATATATATATGTATATATATGTATATATATACATGTATATATATATGTATATATATGTATATATATATGTGTATATATATATATATATATATATATTAATATATATATATATATGAAATCCAAAACCCAAAGCAAACAATTGGCGTGCTGCCACATATTCTCCCCCTCCCAAGCAATTGACACAAATTAAACAATTAAACAATCAAAATGTGTGTATTAAGACTCGAACCCACAACCTCTCCCTTGAGATTCAGATACACTAACCAACTAATTTACAAGCGCGTATTGATTTTTTATTGTAAGTAGAAGTAATTATGCTTCTTAAGTTGACACATAAATTCGACTCCTACATTAATTGACCTCAAGTAAATGAGTAATATACTAATATGTTATCCCCGTGTTACAAGTTATTTTACCTATCAAATTTTCGTTTACAATAATAGTGATAATAAAACATCAAATCAGCTTTGTTGCATATAAAAATCTCTAATGGGACCACCAAACCTTAATTTATGCTTAGTACAAGATAAAAAACACATTATTACCTATCTGAAGGAGATATTTGAGAAAAGTGTACTATAGTTAATTTCAATCAATTATAGGTAGGAACGGAAATGGAACGTGTCTTTATGACCCGAAAAATGATGTTAGAAACTTTGTCGTGTCGAATCAACTAATTTAAAGGACCGATCCATTGTACAACGAGCATGTGCATGGGTAACTATTTGTCTCAAATAGACACTTATAAACTTATATAGGAGTGATCTATTTAAGAACAAAAGTTACTCTTTAGACCTGGGTAACCTTTTGTCCTGAATGGGTCACTTTTACTTATATACAAGTGACTCGTTTAAGATAACTAACTATTCTTTGTTTAAAAATGACTCATTTAATTGACTTAAAAGAGTGATGCATTTTGTGAAAAGTGAATGACATCACAATAAATTTATTATACACCCGATACTCAATAATAATTGAAAATTATGAAGCATTGGAGGTCGTCACGTATCATCTAAATGTATACGCTGATATGGGACCATGTACTTCAATTAATTTCATAAAAAAAATAAACGAATTATACGCAATGATTCGATCTGGGCTTTGCCCGGGGCAATAACTAGTCCTATTACATTTTACCAAAGTAATAACCAAAGGGATACATGTCAATCTCTGATTAAATCTTTTACTCGCTTAAAATAATTTCTTGTTACTTTGAATCTTTTTTATACAAGTTTGAGAAAAGACGGTTGCAACTATAAACATGTATGTTATACTTTTGACCAAGCTAAATTTGACCTAGTGGTAAGGAAAGAACCTTTCAACCTCAAGGTTGGGGGTTCCATCCCCACTAGGGGCACTTTGGAAGAGGGTTTCCTCTTACCATCCCTCCACTCTCAATGTGTATGCCCGCAAACCCAGGTCGGGTTAACCTGCGAGAGGTTCCGGTCTGACAGAGCCCTTCATCTTACCATGTGTCCCTATTAGGGGCCCAAAATAAAAAATGTAGGTTATACTTTTGAAATATTTTCTTTACAAAATAAATTATCTATAAATATATCTAAAAATAAATATTTGTTGTTTAAAAGTATTTATAAAAATTAATTAATCCTTTGCCCTCACAAATCACAATTTTACCAAAGAGGAAGGGATAGAGCCAAAAATAAAGAAAAGAAAAAGAATCATAAAAAAGAAGTTTCTAACCCTAACCCTCCACTCCGTAGGAGCTGCACACACACACACAATTTGCGCTAACCCTCGATTGCAATGGAATTTCATTCTCTCTCTTCATTCATCGCATTTCACTTTTCTATCTAAAAACTCGACAAATCACTCCTCACAATTTCGTATTTCCATCATCAACTTACTTTTCTGAATTTCAGGAGCAGATAAGAAATTCAAGGATTTTTCGCCGAGATTCCAGAAATTTGAAGGTTTTTTTTCGACTAATTTTACTATTTGTAGCTTACATGTAATTATTTGAGTTTGAATTTAGAATTTATTTGTTGATATACTGTATTTATTCACTGGTAAGCTCAAACAAATTCAGGTTTTTGGGGTCGATATTGGTTATGGTGTTATTGTAATTCTTGCGATTTTTAATTAGCTAGAAGTTTCTGCAAGTATTTGTGATGTTCTCAGTGTACAGTTGTGAAATTTTGCTATGAGTTTTAAGCTTTTGTTGGGAGGACACATATGTAGCAGGTAATTGAATTAGTGAAACTGAAAAATTGTGGTTTGCTATGTGTTTTGTTGAGGTTGCCTAACTTCATCCGTTTGTGCACATGCATGTGTTCTTTTTTGCAGTATCGGCGTTGTTCTTTGTATCTTATGTTGTAAGTAGTGTAACATTTATTATGCTGTTGAGCTTAATTTGTGGGGGACTCCTCCTTTTTCATTTCTTGTTTGTGAATGTGATAACTGAATATGTCGATAGATGGACACTATCTTCGGCATTTTAGATGGGCCTATGGGGGATTTGTTAGCTTGTTTATGTTTCTCTATATTGGGCATCAAGATAATATTATTGAGCAACTGTTCTTGTATTCTACTACCTCTGTTTCACAATACATGCACCATTCCTATATGGCATACAAACCAAGGGTAAGGAGAGAGAGAGAGAGTTGTGATTGCATTTCAAACCCATGTGATTATGTTTTAAAGGAGGGGATGTATCGTGGAACATCCAAAAGAGGAAATGGTGCATGTATTGTGAACCATCCAAAGGAGGAAAATGGTGCATGTATTGTGAAGTGGAGGTAGTATTTCTTTTGTCTAAAGGGGGGTGGGGTTTATTGTGAGATGAGACAGATTTTTTTGTTGGCGGTTTTCTTTTCATGGTAGTTGTCATAATATCATTGTGGTAATCGTCTCTGTGAGGATTGTGTTTAAGGATAGGGGAAGGCAGTGGAAAATGTTGTTTTCGAAGTAACGAGTGACAATAAGGGGCATCTTTTGCCTAATTTCCTGGGCTTGGTGGTGGTGGTGGGGGGTGGGGGGTGGGGTTGGGCGCTTGGAGTCAGGGTATATGTTCAGCAGACACCAGGATTGGGCTGCACTACTTCACCTTTTTTGTTTGGTTTTAATATTCTATAGGTTTGGGTAGATGCAGCAGAAGGGGGAGCCAAGGAGGTGGCCAGTGATGAAGCAGTATGGTAAATCCTGATAGCTATTGTGAACTTGTTCCTTAGACAAATAGAAACAGAGCTGTCATGCAGGGATTTGAGTTTTTTGTCCTTCTGGTTCCTTTCATGTCTTTGGAGGCTTGTGCACGCCTGATGATGGGGGTTGTGGGGGTGTTGATGACTTGATGGTATAGGTGAGGGGTAAGAAGGAAGACAAACGACTACTTGCCAAAAGGTTCTGTTATGAATATTAAGATATGAAGCAATGGACATAGCAGTATGTTTTTAGTTATTTGGTGCCTTGAGCATGATGAAGTTATTTGGAACCTAAATGCACAGTTCTCTTTCTATATTTTATTTGCTTCTCAGAGTCAATGAAACGCTTTATCAGGTTGCTCAAGTTTGCTGTCTTGCATTTTGTAGAGCTATCTCTTCTACAACAGGGAACAAGGAATTTGGCTGGACTTTTTGGCACTAAAAGTTAGATGGCCAAGAAGAGAAACCCACTGGTTTTCTTGGATGTGTCTATTGATGGAGATCCTTATGAAAGAATGGTTTTTGAGGTACTATTTTGCCTGTAATGTAACGGAACATTGACGGGCTGGTCTTGATGACGTCTCTTATGTCTCTCCACCTTTTCCCCTTGTGATTCCTTTGAGAAGCATTTCCGCCATATGTTTCTCCACAATGTATTGTTTCAGTTTTCCCGGTTCAGATTTTAGAGATATTAATTATATAATTCTTGGTTTGGACAGCTCTTCTCCGATGTAGTTCCAAAGACCGCAGAAAATTTCCGGGCATTATGTACAGGTAAACACTATTGATGAGTATGATGATTCATGAATCATGATAGTATTAATTTTCCGCCGTTTCTTCCTTTTGATGTTGACTTTCTATTTGCTACTTGGATATTGGCTTCCCAAGTTCTCTGGACTAGTCTGTTAACATTTTCCATGATTTTGCACATGCAATGATGTGCCTTTGCCCTTTTTGATGTCTTTTCTGCTTTTTTGTGCTTCGTGGCTGGCTGTTTAATTGGTCTACACTCTTATGTTTTGTCGATGCATCCAAATAAAGCAGCTAGCATTCCCATTGTTATTTCATTTCTATTTGATAGTTATTGCTGGAAATTGGGAGGTCATACAACTAGCGGTGATTGGTCTCTTGCGTAATTTATCCATCTAAAAGCGGTGAGCCTCCCAGCTGTTGTGCCATTTCTTTTTGAGCTATTACTCGATATTGAGAGGTCTTGGTTGGTATGCTAGTAATATTAATACTTTGCTTCTGCAGTTTGTTGAACATGAACATGCTATATGTGATATGGTATTCTTTGCGGACATTGAAATTTGTGATGGCTTGTTGCTTGGGACTGGTGATTCTTGTACCTTGGAGTCATAACTCCACCATTGGTTCCTTTATATTGAAGTTAACAATTTTTGTATTTAGCACATAGATATTAGGAAGTGGAATATTCATATTATCATTTTGAGTTGAAATGTAGTGGTGATGGTATCGTCCATTTTATAGCTGCTTCTCCATATTCTTGTGTCAGCTTCCACCTCAGAAGAAAGTTTACAATTTTTCGTTGCCTTTTTATCGTATATTTTCTATCTATTTTGTGTCTAGTTATATATAATTTTGACTGCTTCCTTTGAACCTATATGCTATTAAATCTTGGAATCATTAAAAGTTATCCTTGAACTTTCAGGAGAGAAGGGAGTTGGCCCCAAGTTAGGGAAGCCCTTGCACTATAAAGGGACCTTTTTCCATCGGATAGTGAAGGGTTCCATGGCTCAGGTATGCTTCTTATCTCTTCCTTGTACCTTCTAGTCTTAGTTGTATTCTTACTCATCCCTCTGAAATAGTTTTCTGTCTGGACATAAGTTAGTGGTGTGGTCTTCCTTTTTCATTGGTCAGCTATCGTTGTTTATGCTGTAGGATACAGGGCTGATGATCACGCCTCCTTTTCTAATGATGTAGTTTTAAGGTTGTACTTGTTATGTTTTTTATCCACTATGATTTAGTAAAGCTATTTGCTTTGCACCTAATTTTGTTCGGGCTTATTCTTTTCTGATTATTGATCATTGTCTTGTTCCTATTCCGTAGGGTGGCGATCTCCTCAGACAAGAGGGTACGTGCTCTGTCCACACTCAGTGTTTTTTAATCACGGCAGAACTGAACTAATATGTTTTTGTATGGATGTTTGCGGCACTGAATTTGGAATATTTTGATTGAGGTGGTTCAATTCATGGAAGTATTAGGAGATATTTTGGGGCCTTGTTGTGTATTCTTTTCTTTTCGCTTTTAGAAATTTAATGCTTCTAAGTTGTGGTGCTTTATGTTTTGAATCTAAATCTTAATGCCCTCATAATTACATTACTGGGTTGTTATTTTAATTGACTAATAAGATCTCTATGTGCTATAATTCTATACTTCCTCTGTTTCTCAATTCTTCACTGACTTTCTTTTCGAGGTTGTCTCAAAATACTTCACCCGCTTCCTTATATGGGTTGGGTCCATCTAATAGAAGGAAAAAGAATTAGAATAATCCTAATCTGATACCTAATACTACCTACTTAATGGCCACTTAATACTCCCTCTATATTTGTGCCAAACCAAATGGATATAGTACTAGAGAGGGAGGGATTATATGTTTGCATGGACATTCCAAACTGCTATGACTCCTTTATGCAATTGATATATGAAAATAGGTTTTTGTACTGATGTTGAATATCTCTATTTTATAAGCCAACTCCTCTCTAGAGGAGTTGGGTGTCCATCTAAAGTACCTTAAATGCCTTTATTTATTTATTTTTTTAAAAATTTTGTTTAATGTGAACATATCTATGACTATTGTACATGTTTTTATAACTTGAAGCACGCATTGTGTGCATTTAAATCTAGTGAACGAAGAGGGGAGCAAAGGCGGTGGATAAATTAAGTTTTCGAACTTAGTTTCTTTCTCGTGGATAATATAGAGAGATACTGAATACTGATTTGGATATACTTTGAGGCTTTTTTTTTGTGTTTGCAAGCTTGATGTAAATTTTGTATCTGTTTGTTGCAGGTTCAGCTGGGGAAAGTGTATTTGGGGACAGATTTCCAGGTAAATATAGGCGGCAATTTTTGTAGCTCCGTTTTTTTATTGCAACAAATTGAGTCTTGAAAAGCTGTACCTGGAAAAACTTTGTTTTGCTTGATCATATGCTTCTCCAGGGAGAAGATCATAAATATGTACTACTGAATGTAAGGTTGGGATTTTTCAGTCCGTTCAATTAGTGTGCTGACACGTTTAACCAATCTTGTTAGATGGTGCAAGTTAGGTTAGGGTTTCCAATCCAAAATATGACTTTCATATATGATGTTCTCAAGAGCTCTAATCTGTGCGCAAATCTTTTATCTCGTTCTTGATGCTGTGACGTATGCTCAGTTTTTGGAAATAACCACAAATCCACAACAAATGGATCCATTGGCGCATAACTTCGTATGCCCAGGAAACTATAGGTTTAAGTGCGGTTAATTATTTAGTGTTTTCTGTATGGAGTATGGACCTGTAGTGTGTTCCTATGGATATTATAGGAGAAGTGCTCTTAGAATTGTTGCACTGTAATCCACTTGATGTCGTGCATAGATGTTTAGAAGTGGAAAAAAAGTTATGGGTGGTGCCTTCTAATTTTTTGGCTTATTGGGCTGGATTTGGTTTTTCCTTTTTTCTAATGTACAGCGTGTGTGCGCTGTTGCATTTGGCTTTTTGGTTCGTTTCCGAGTACAGATTGACTCATTTTTTTATATTTGTTTCAGATGAGTCACCAAAGCTCAAGCATGATGAACGTGGTCTCTTATCAATGTCAATTGCTGATCGCGATATTCGCGGATCTTTATTTAATCTTATGTTCAAGGCTAATCAAAATCTTGACAGGTTACTTCCACCTCTTAACCATATGATTTATTATGATTAGAATGTGAATTTTGCAGATGTTCGCCTTCATGTTCAAAATTATTGCTTTTGACTCATGATTGAACAAGGGAATATATTCTGCGGATTGCTTATCCTTCGTTAGATAGGATGTAGGATATCTAGAATTGTACTTTGTATGAATCTCCTCATATTTACATACTTACATGCCTTAATACTCATTTTCTTTACGACAGAAAGAACATTGTGTTTGGGAAGCTTGTGCATGGACACGAAGTACTGAAAAAAATTGAGGATGTGGGTGATGAAGATGGTTTTAAACCAGCTGTCACGGTTAAAATTTGCAACTCCGGTGAATTTAGTGAGAGTGGTAAGTACTACTTGATTTCTCTATTTATATGAGAGACAGAAAGTTTGCTGAATTTCTATGTCTTATTTTATTAGTTCTGGCTAGGATGTTTTAAGCTAATGTACTGACATGTTGATTTTGATCTTATTTTTTCTTTCCTTTTGATATCCTTTTGAATTCTTCTCTGTGACATGCAGAAAAGAAAAAACTTGCTAAGAAGCTGGGGAAGGAGGCGAGTTTTGATGCTAGCCATGAAACTCGACGCAAGGGGAAACATAAAAAATCTTCAAAAGATAGAAGAAAGAGAAGAAGAAAATACTATACATCTGATTCGAATGGCACCTCTGATAGTGATTTGGATAGTACTGAGACTGATACTGATTCTGAAACTGATGCATCTTCAGATGTCAGCTCATCTAGTGATGACAGGCGAAAGAAGAGAAAAAGATCTTCTAAGCGAGACAAATACAAACGTGGGAAGCGTAGAGATAGGCGGCGTGATAAAAAGCGCAGAAGGCATGACAAGCGCTCAAGACGCAAGTCAAGAAGGTGATAAATAAATTACTGATGATTAGATTATGTTTCTTAATTCTTACTTGTAACTAAGTGAAATTTTTGTTGAATCTTGTGTGAGTTCAATTATTCTACATTGCCTATTAATTTATTGTTTGGCTTGTATGCTTCCTGTCTGATTGGTTAAACTTGTATTTGTTGCAAATTACTTTTTAGGAGGAAATTTTTGCGGGAGGTGAATCAGGTGATACACTCTGCATATGCATGCTTGAATATTTAATTGTGTAGAAGGTTTCTTTAAGTGATATGTTTTGTCTCGTTGCGGCGATGATGAATATATAATCCATTTGTATTCCATTGCCACAGATGTTAGGGAGATAACATCCAGCCTTCCCTTGCTTAGGAGATAGGGTGTTCTCTTTACTCTTTAAGTTAGGGGCATGGAATTTTAACTCGACGGTTCGATTATGGAACAGCCGCATATTTTGGAGTTGTCGTTGCGTGAAACATTGTTGTAGAACACCTATTTTAAAATCATCTCCTCGTAGCTTCGTGCATAACATAATGTTCACTTTCCGTGTAAGAAGTAAGAACCATTATATTTCTGTGTCAACCACTATTTTGTCAGAATTGGCTAAAAAAGAGAGGAAAACATAACTACATTGCAACAAAATACACAACATGCACGCACGAAAGAAGGTAGACGAACTTGGAGAGGGCAGTCAAGTTGTTTAACTTATATGAGCTGTGTTGATTTATTTATATTAATGAAGGAGTAAGGTATTTTTGTTTTCCTTAATTTGTTTGTACTAATTGATTGGTTTGCTAGTTAGTTTTGATGAATTATTTAAAAAACACAAAATTTACTTATGTAGTCAATGGAACATGTATTTTTGAAATACTTATGTATACAAACCACTCATATTATGCTAGGTTTGGTCATATTATGTCTAACAAATATGTTTAAAACCAAAAAAGCGCATGACATTAAAACCCATTAGTGTAATATTTTTGAAAATTCACGCTGTTTTAGCTTGTGATCTATTACAAATATCCATTACAAGTCACTTTCTGCAATATGCAGCTGTGTTTTCTTTCTCATGGTTATGGTGCATTTATTGTGCAAAAAATTCTGTTGATTTATTTTGAGATGTTCTCTCCCTTCCGTAATATGTACATGAATGGTTTTGCTCTGTGAATTAATCTTGTTCACTGTTTTCATCATTGTGTTGTTAAAGGGCATCTGATAGTCCGACTGACACTGATAGTGAAAGTACTGAGGAGAGCTCTGAGGACGAGGACAATGCAAAGGATTTTGAGCAGAAACATAATGATGATTTGCATAAAAATGGTATTAAATCTTTCTCAAGCATTCCCACCTCCCACGCACACAAAAAATCCGAAGAAAAACATTTATTATCGCTAAATCTGAATTCTTTTGTTTCTTGGACTGTTTTCTTGAGTAAAGCTTAATGTGTGAGAGTAATCGTTCCTTGTTGTGTACTATTTGTCTAACATCAATGTTCTGTATTTGATTCTGTATTTTAAACACTAGTTGCAAGATATAATAAATGATTTTGTAATTGAGATTTTTAGGCAAGTTGATCCAATTGACTTTTGTTTTTCATGAAACTTTGTATCTGAAAGAATAGTATTGATGCACTTGTATATTCCATTTCCCTAGTCTGATGTTTGCTGATAGCTATTATACTCCATCTGTCTTAAAATAAGCTTCATATATGCTTTTTGCAGACTCTAAAATACCCATTTGACCAATTTTTTAGTTACATACTATTTACTAAATTTTCGAAAAAGGCGCGATTTTGAATATACACGTTGAGACACCTAGTAAGATTTCAGAATGACTTTTTCTTATATATTGTTGAGAATTTGTGGTCAAATTTTATGTGGTTTGACTTCAGAAAAATATACAAATGGGAAGTTAATTATGGGACAAAGAGTATGATCATTATAAAGTGCATCATTAGACTGGTTTCTTTTGGTTGTGGAATGCCCCATTTGTGGGGAAGAATTTTTTTTGTAAGTATTGTCTCAAGCAAAATTGTATCAGCTGTGCGATAACCTGTAGCCATGTTATAATGCTTGCAAAGGCTGAGTGGCTGATTTTCCATTTTAATATTTTTTTCATCTTTATTGCTTTGATTAATTAGCTTTTGTATTAGGTTGGCCTTAAACTTTGACTGAATAAAGATATTTTTCTTGACCCTTGTGCTTGTATTAAGCTGATATGAACTTCAGAGATTTGTCTTATATATGGAATTTAGTTGAACACTTGAATGTACTATCGCTTGTGGTTGGATCAAAGTATTGCCTGACTATTGGTTTAGCTGATTCTGCAATTTCATGTTTTCTTAAAGCATGAATAACTGGTATCATCATAGAAGTACTGGTCACTGTTCCATGTTTTAGCATGCTTCACTGTGTCTAAAATTGCTCGTGGCTTTTGCAGCCGAGAATCATTCTCCTGTGGTTGAGAATGCTGCTACCACTGTTAATAATTACAAAATAAGAGAAGGTTCGGATATGTTTGATGATGAGGAATTGGAATCTCCTAAGGAAAATGGAGGCAAGCAAACCAATGGCTATGAAAGAGATTCAAGATCTGACAGAAATGGAAACAGGCAACCTGATGTGGTAGAGGACCACCCAGGAAAATCTAGGTCTACATTAAATTCTTCTCACCTATCTAGTCTTTATGCTTATCAATTCTTGCTGGTATTTTATTGAAAGTTGATGAGCAGGAGCCGGAGTGCAAGTCCTAAAAAGGCTATGAGTAAGAGTATGAGTATCAGTCCCAGGAGTATGAGCAGGAGCCGGAGTGCAACGCCGCGAAGGAGTGTGAGCAGAAGCCCTAGTGTTAGTAAGAGTCCCCCACTAGCTGTACAGAGAAGTCGGAGTCTAAGCAGAAGTCCGCTGAGGAGTGCGAGCCAAAGCCCTGCTAGAAGCCCAGATAGAAGTGATAGTGGAAGTCCACCAAGAATTCGTCCTCGAAGAAATGCCAGTGTAAGCCCAGTCACGTCTCCACCTCGAAGGAGTCCCAGTGGGAGCTATCCAGGAGGTTCATCTCGGAGATCAATTGGTAGAAGCCCTGGACGAGTTGGCAGGAGCCCTGTACGTCCTTCACGTAGAAGTGCGAGCCCCGTAAAATCTTCGCATAGAAGTATAAGTAGAAGCTCAGGTCGGCCCTCATCAAGAAGAGTTGCTAGTCGTAGTCCAATTAGGTCTCCAAGGCGGAGCTATCGTCGTAGTCTCTCTAGAAGTCCTGGCCGTCGAAGCCCTCCCTCCATTCGCCGTAGGAGTATGTCAAGAAGTGCTTCCCCTGACGGTTCACCCAAACGTATTAGAAGAGGTAGAGGTTTCAGTGACAGATTCTCTTATGCTCGAAAATACAGGACCCCCTCTCCTGAACGTTATCGATATGGTGGTCGTGACAGGTACTTCTTAGTGCTACCTCTGATGTGAACCTTTCTGATTGGTCTGCAATTCTTAACTATCAATTATTTCATGCTTGTTTACATTTTAGATATCCTAGTTACAGGAGATACTCTGATCGTTCTCCAAGGCATTATCGGAGCCCAAGAAGGTCACCTATACGGTATGTAGTGTTTTTTTATTGTTATGTTAGATATTCTTACATGTTTGGTGTGGTGTATTTTCGAAAAATGTGATTCTAGTACTTCCTATGCTCTTAGCTAGTTAGTCTGTTGAAGTTTCAGATTCTTTGAATAGGGTCTTTTTTTGGGAGTTTTTAGTGATCCTGACTGAAGAACCTGTAAATCTTTTGTAGTTGATAAACTTGGGTGGGTGTGAGAACTCAGTCCCTACATGCAGCCTATTTGTTATGATATGTGTCAGTGCAAATTGCTAACTGCCATATGGATTGGTGAAATGTCAAAGGGGGTCATTTTTGTATTTTGCTTATTTACTATGTGAGGCTAGCGGGAATCTTGACAAAAATAAACTGAAGTGATGAAAAAACGCACGCAGTTGTATTAAGTTCATATATATCTTGTGAAAAGATATTGGCTTAGATTTTTTCCATTCATTAAGCAAAACAAAGATAAGATCTGTAAAGCAGTTGTCATTTACTAAGAACTGTTTTATTAATCATGATTTGAAATATGAAATCATACCATGATTATACCCCCTTTTGTAAAGGTGAACAAGATCATCTGTGTTGTGGAATTAGACCTGGTTCCCTGAAGGTAGTACAGGGTAGAACATTAGGGGTCGTTGATTACAAAAAAAGCAAAGCAAAGGAATCAAGAAAGAGAGAGGAAAGAAAAGGAGTTAACAAGGCTATTCTCAAACCAATGTGCTTTAAGAAACCGAATAAAGGCGAATCTATGCATTACAAAGCAAAAAGAAAGTCACTACCTTGGACTTAATTTTTGCCTTACCACCTCCTTACCTTCCTTTCTCACACATCCACTGGCCATCCATACTTCGCCCTTTGCCAGCTCTCTCAGTATCGCCTCTTCAATACACACCCACCACTATTGCAGAAGGGACTTGAATTGACCTTTGGTTATCACCAACTAATGGTCTTACCACAAAAGTTCATGATATAGGTCCTAATTTGTTGGAAAAAGAATTTGAGAGAAAATGGAGCACATTATGAGTTTTTTTTAAATACTTTTATACATTTATTTATTATTATTATTATTATTATTATTATTATTATTATTATTAGTTGTCACTTTTTTTTTTTTTTTTTTTTATTCTTGTTCTTGTTGTTACATCGTTGTTTTTCATTCTTTTACTTTTTTTTTTTAGTGTTAAGGGCTTAAGGCAGTTTGTGTTTGGGAGGCATTGTCGTGGTGCTTTTGGGGCAAGGGGAGTAGGGGGTTGGTGGTCTGGGTTTGTATAATGGGAGAAGGCGGTGTTGGAGGTGGGGGTGGCTAGTGAGGATGGTCCCCTGAGGTTCTAGCCATCATGTGGTTGGGGGTTGTTTAGCGATTTATTGTGGTTGAGATAAGGGCATTATGGTTGAGGTGGCAGTTGGAGCTGGTGGTTGTTGGGTGCTGGTATGTGAGTGAAATCCTCAATTGGGGGAAATGAATTCCCAAGGGAAGGTAGGGGAATCAAGAAGAGGAATTTTGGGGGATCCATTTTAGGAAAAAAGAAGAATGGAAAAATGGAACCAAGCATTAAGAAGGGGAAAAAGAGCTGTTATTTTTGTTTGCCTATCTTGAAGACTGGAAACTAAGCACCCCCTTTTGTAAACCTCATGGTGGTGGGGGCCTGGGTGGTGGGTGGGGACTGGAGCTGACAATTTGAGGCTAAATGCTAAATCTTATGTGAGAGTGCAAACCCTTGTAAGCTCTGTTATCTTAGTGTGAACTTGTTCACTCTATATTCGTAGGAGTGGAAGTCTTCTGTTGAAAATTCATCATATTTGTAGTTCATAAGGTCGGTGAGTACATTTTCCTATTCATCTAACCTAGTTATTGTTAAGTTAGGCTATGCGGGGGTTCTGGAAGTTGCATTTAGGTTATGCTCCAACATGAATCCCTGCATGCACACCCAAGGAAGGGCAGTCTCTGTGGCTAGTAACCTTCTGCAATTTAAGTTTCTTCTATGGCAATCCGCTCTGTAATGTCATGTCATATATGATATACTTTGGCTTATTTTGCAGATACAGAAGAAGAAGAAGCAGGACAAGAAGTCCTAGTGTCTCTCGAAGTCCTCCCTATCGTCGCCATCGCTATACTCGGAGTCCCATTCGTAGTCGTTCTCCAAGTGATCCTCCCAGATATCGCGCATCTCCTCGTGCCGAGAAGCGGGTGTCATCTAGCCGAAGCAGGAGCAGGAGTGCATCAGTCTCAGGGTCCTCTAGAGGCTCCCCACCTCCAAAAAGAGCTAGCAGGGATAAGTCTAGGTCTAGGTCTAGGTCTAGGTCATCATCTGGCAGTCCACCAGGGAAGAAGGGTTTAGTATCTTACGGAGATGGTTCTGCTGAGGCCAGCCCAAGGTAGAATAGTAGCTTTGGTTCTGTGCACTTATTCCTGCTATATGATAGTTGCCTGGTTGGAGGGTGTGGCCTAATGCACATTGATGGGGTTATGCCCTTTTGTTTGAAATTACGTTTTGCAGAAAGCTATTTGTGGGATAGTAGTTCTTGTTTGTTGAGCGTACGTCGAATAATAGATTTTACCAGGAGCTGGTCTTTGTTATGGTAGTAGACACTGTTTGACGCTGTCCTGTATCGGTAAATTATATTTTTGCAGACCATGTATGAAGTTTTAGGTGTTTTCTCTTTTATTCAACCATTCTCATTTTACTTAACTTGGAACGTTTTGGTTTTTGGGGTTAATTTGTGTAAGAATTTCCCAGGTTCGCTATTCCTCTTCAATTTTTTTTTTATATTGTTTTGAAGGCAGTCTCTCTTTCTTTTTTCTTTGATTAAACATCAACTGTGTTATGGCAAATGTTTGGAAAAAATTCGAAATTTGTTTCATTCGAAGAAAAAAATATACTTCCTCTGATATGAAATAAATGAAACGCTTCTCTCAAAAAACTCACATATAATAGAGAAGTGTTTCATTTTTTTCATAACGGAGAAAGTATGTAGAAATTCCATTAGGGGCCGTTTGGTTGCCATAAGGGTAAGGGAATGGAATCAAGAAAGGGGTAGAGGGGGAAAGGAAAGCAAAACCCTTAGATTAAAAATGTTTGGGTGAATTTTTTTATTTCTCTTTCTTCCTCTTTTTACATCCTTCCACCACCATCCTCCCTCTCATGTTTGTTGTGCCCCGTCGGAGCTCCACGCCCTCCCTTCCCACCGCTATCGTTCTCTTACCCCCCTTTCCAGATCTGTCGTTCTCTTCCCTTTTCCCTTCCTGCCGCTGTCATTCTCTTCCCTTCCCCTTCCAGATTTATTAGTTCTAGATCTGCCGTCAAACTCTACGACCTCTCAACTTCCTCCGAACTTGGCTCTCTTCTCCTCGAATCTTCCGCCACTTCTCTCTCCTTCTTCACACCTCCTTCTCTCTCCTCTTTCCCGCGCTATCTCTTCGCCTCCTCCGACGATGGCTCCTTCTCCATCTTCGACGTCGACCCTTTTGTTCTTCTTAATACAGTTTCCGTCACAAAAATGGGATGAATTATAATTCTGTTCATCCGTATGGGAAGTTAGCGTTGACAGTTGGGAAAGATTCGTGTTTGGGTAACTTGGGTGGGAAGTTTTGGTAGTTGGGTGGGCGATTCTCGGTGGTTAGTGGTCACGTGGTGGTTGGTGGTCGGTTCAAATCCCGGTGGTTGGGTGGGCAGGTGGTGCTGGTTGAGTGGTCAGGTGATGGTTGAGTGGCGGTGCTAGTAGTTGGGTGGTTTGGTCAAGTGGTGGTTGGGTGGTCAAGGTCCTCAAGGAGGTGGTCAATGATAAGTCAAAGAAAGGGAATGTGAAACCTTGAGGGGTGTGGGTAATCAAGTTAAAGGGATTTGGGGGTAAGGAGGGGAAAAGGGGAGGGGGAAACAAATCCCCAAAACAAACAACATAAAAGGGAATCAAGAGATTTTATTCCCTTTCCATTTTCAGTTTCTCCCAAACCAAACGCCCCCTTAAGATAAATGACGTATATTCTCATAAAAGGATGACTTTGATATATAATCAAATTTTTACATAATATAATTTTGAAGTACATATATTGTTAATATAAAATGTTGAACCCATCATTCCACTGCACTCTTTTTACTTCTTATATGAAAATTAATGATGACATGATGGGTTCTTTTTTTTTTTTTTTTTTTGATGAAAATCAAGAGTTAAACTACAATGTTAAATGCTTAATAAGAAGAAAATGACTTCTATTCTTCATTTTATTGACATTTTTCATTCAAATTGATACTATTAATAAATTGATAAAATTATTGCTACTCACCAAGTATAGGACATATAACAATAGGGGGCATATGGCAAACCACTAACTAGTTAAGTTCACAAAACATGTAAGATTCTTGTCTAATATTCTTATTAAATAAAGCAAATATGTGATCCTTTTCAACACGTTTTGCTAGATTCTTGTCTAATTGTCTAATTATGGTCCCCTTAGGCCCTTAATGATCTCATTAGTTGAAATTTGGAGATAATTAGTGCACTAATTCATGGTTCTAAAATTAGTATTGCCTATAATCAGGGACCTAATGATACCATTGAAGAGTTACTCAAATTTAAGATTATATGTATGCAATTGGAGTACACCTGGATCATGGGTTGAGCATTCATGGTTTAATTAATCACAATTAATGCCCTCAAAATATTCCATGGATATCAACTCCATTTTGACCTATGTTATATAAACTAATTCTTCAATTAATCTGATAGAGTTAATTAACGGTACAAATAGATTAATTTTTAGACAGTGGAGAAGAGAGAATCAGATATCAGAAATTTGACTTTTTTCAAGTACTTTAGTTTACTTGACTGTATTATACTATAAAATTAATCATCTTATTAAGGAAAATTAAGAAAGATTTTGTCGTTTGACTTTTACTACTGGTTTCTAATTAGAAGAGGAGGTATAAAAGGAGTTGACATGTTGAGATTGATAAACTAAACTAATCCAAACACATGGAATTCCATTTCTTTTTAAAATTCTAGATAAGCATGTAGACTTGCTTAAAATTGGTTGCTTTATTGAGCATCTTTTTGTTGGTAAGGATAGATTTTGTCATCAACGGACCATGAAAACGCAGGTTGTGTATGTCTTTCGGAGATTATTTGGCTACGTGTCCAATATCCCTTTCCTATATGATAGTTACTTATAAATATCTATCTATACTATACTAATATATTAAAAGGTGTGTCTAACAAAGTATACAAGATTTAAACCTCGTGACATCTTACTATTATACATAGCACAACTACCATCTCAACCAACTTTTAATCATGGTTTAAATGTCCACATTATTATATTTATATCTTTTAAATTTTGAGTTTTATTTCTTTATTATATTTTAATGCGAATGGAAAAAATTACATATCAAGTTCGGAAAAAATACCATTCGCGGCAACGCCCGAGGCCAAATACTAGTTTTTTGATGGAAAGTGAGAAAGACGGTGTTTCATCTTTCAACCCTAAATCTTTGGTAAAGCTGACTTAAAATTTACCAACTACTCCTATGTTATTTGATATCATGTGATATACTAGTATATAAATCAAATAATGAGTTTTATATAGCAATACCTTTTTTTTATAAGGTAAAATGAAATCCCATACAAGTAGGGGGGAAATTGGAGGATCCTTCCTTGCATGGGGATGAAACTCGATTTTAGGATCTCTGAGATCGGAAGTGATGCCAACAACAATAGGCTATCATCAACTGCTCTTATATAGCAATACATTAGCATTCCGTATTAAAATGGTCTATGCCATGTAGAAAAATATCGTTGCTAGAGTTAAATATATGCTAGAGTATTGCTTCACAGGAAATAAAAGTCTCGTGGTTTTACATTGGTAGCATTTTAATATGTTTATAAGTGTTTGTTTGGTTGCACGTAGAAATTAGTATTTTCCTTGAAGTTTCATTTCCCAAAAAGTGATAAAAGTTGTTTGGTTGATCATGGGAAGTTCGACGTATCTAGGCGGACCTAGATAAGTAACTTCCTCGATTTCGTGGGAAGTAGAACTTCCTACATTTTTGTCAACCACCAACTTCATCTTATCTTATTTCTTAGGAAGTATGCCGGAAATCTTTAAAGTAGTCTTAAGTTGCCAACTGAAATATCATATTTGGTCTTCCCCTTTAACATAAAATTTATTAGGTCCTTCCCCATAAAACAAAAATCTTTCAAATTAGTCTTACACTTTCCATATAGGAAATATCATATTTGGTACCTTCCCTTTGAACATAAACTTTATTACCCTCTCTCTTCTCCAAAAATTGCCCAGGGTCGTATAAAAAAAAAAAAAACTATTTTATTTGGTTTTATTTGACAAAATTCTCTAAATTTAGTAAACAATTTGAGTTTTCAATAATTAGAGTTGTACATTAGTAAATATATTAATCAAAAGACTGCATTTATTTAGAAACGGAGGGAGTAGTACTACTACTAACCAAGCAGGCAACTACTCTACTAGTATGCAACAAATCAATTATAGTTGAGGGCACACGTGTGGTGGGGTATTCTGCTTCCCTCGTCTGGACTCTCCCGGTGGACGAAACTATGAACAGCAGAAGAGGCAAACTTGAAGGAGAGAGAATATTCTGCAAAACTAAGATCAGAAAGCAAGAACAACACTTGATTGTACCGAGAGAAACATAAAAAGTAAAAGTTGTATGCTTTGGAATTTCCATTTAATCATTCACCCAGATTTCAGGTTAGTAAACAGACTGAACACCCTCACTACTTTCTTTCCATTTCAAAGCATAATCAAAGATATGAACTTTTACATTGTTTACATTTGAGTTTTAAAACATAGTAGTATATGACAGTTCTTAATAGTTATTTTTATTGCATTCTTGTTTTTTTACTTGAGTTATTTGAATTTCTCAAATTTAATTACTGGGTACTTTTCTTTTTGATAGTTAATTACTGGGTTCTTAACCATTCTGACAAATATGAACCCAAAATTATGGTTAAAATTGAGGACTTTTGAGCTTATGTTAGTTTTATGGAAGATATAATCATATAAGGTTTGATTTTTATGTATTGAAATGCTCTTACCAGCTAAAATTATGACTGTGTTTGATTGGGTGGCTAGGTGAATATGATCTGTTTGTGGATTCTCTTTCTATAAAGGAGTTCTACTTTTTTGGTTTTTTAAAAAAAAGAAAAACTTTCATCATCTCTTCTTTTTGCCTCAAGAAAAATCAATCTCTTTTTTGTTAAGCTTAGTGCCCTTATCTTTCTTATTAATTAATTAATTTAGGATGTTTTGGGAGTTTAAGGACGGTGTGTGTGTAATGGTAGATAGCCTATTAGAGGTGATTTAATACTCAAATTTATTTGCATTGTTGCCCCTAGGTTTTACTATAAATAGGAATAACCAGGCTTTGTGTTTATTAGGGTGGAGTGTGGTTAAGAAAAATGGAATCATATGGAGATGATTTTGGGGGCTCAGGTTAGTCATTAGAGTGCTTTTTAACACTTGTACTAGTTATTACTTATTAGTCATTAAGCCATAGAAGGTTGTGTCTTCTTTAGAAAATTTCTGAAGCGTGTTGTTGCCCACTGCTTATTATTTGTTCTAAAGTCTTAGAAGGTTGTACATTTAATTAGGCTTTATTTGGTTCGGCGGAAAACATTTCCAAGTATTGTGTTTTCCTTAGTTTGGTTTCTCACAAGAGAAGTTAGAGAGAAAATCAAATCATACAAATGGAGGGGAGAGGATAGATGAGTGAAGAGAAAGAGGTAGATAAGGAATTTATAGAAGAAAATGTGGCATTCCTTGCTTTAGAAAGGAAACTGATTCCTTTATTAAGAGAACTCTTTCCACCCTTGGGCATACTACTACATACTATAAAGCAAAATAGAAAAACGGGAAAAGTACTTTCCAAGAAAATTTTCCTACCTGATGTCCAACAAAATGTTTTCCTCCCTATCATCACTTGCTTGAAGAGAGAGGGTCGATCACTAGCATTATGGAAGGATAGGAATCAAAATTCTATGAAGAACCTTAGAAGATGAGACTAAGTTTCATTGTCATGAAAGCAGCCGTCTTTTTTTATCTTTCTAGGAAGAGAAGCAAAAATCATGCACTTTGAGCTATATTCTATTTTGCTTGTTGAAATTCTGTGTTTCTGCTGTTACAGGTAGTGAGGAAATTGTAGTGCCTCCACCTATGACAAATTTGGAGTTTGGAGCAGCTCACGTGGTCAGGCCGAAGGGAAAACACCAGGCTACTATAGTTTGGTTGCATGGAATGGGTGACAAAGGCTTAAGGTAGTAACTTCAGTAGCATATTGCATTAACATTTGTGTCTCTTACATTTTAACTTATAATGTTGGTAAGTGATGATTCTGTAGGCTAGCAACGTTGGTAAGTGATAATTCAGTAGTTGTTTACTTGAATATAATAAAACTTTGTCCACGGACAGCTGACTTGCGTGCATTTTGCTATTCTAGGTTTATATAGCTCTCCTCTTGACACCTCAGGTAAAAACATTTGGATAAGTATTTATCATGCTGACCTATACCAAACAGGGAAATGTAGGATTATGGTTGTTAATAGGAAAGGCGGTGCAAAGGTCTTTAGAGACTCTAGTCATGCTAGATGCTTTTTTGTTCCGTGTTCTGTAAGAAACTTCTCAAACATCCCCTTTCCTATCAATTTGAACTCCTTTAAGAATTATACTTCGTAAAGTCAAACTCAAAAGATGGTTACTGTGTTAGTGAATTATATTGTCAGAAAGTAGCGTAGGGGACCACAGAAACACTATCTTTCAAGGACCTCTGAACAAGTTAACTTGTCCATGTCAACATTTTTCGCTTACACCACAAGCTAAACAGACAAAGCTATATACCGTTTCATTCCTTAGGTGTCTTTATATATAAATAATATATTATAGTACTTGGAAAGGCAGATACCTTGCTTAAGAACATAATTAGCTGGATCTTCTTGTTTGTAGAACATGGTTAAATTATGTTCACCTTTGAAATAACTTTGAATTCCATCAAAATCTTACACTGTTTCCCCATCTAAGTCTCCTGATTTATCATTTTCAACTACTAGAAGTTTGATAGGTTGTAACATTGATTTTCTATGTTGCAGCTGGTCTCAGCTCTTGGAGACTCTTCCTCTTCCAAATGTAAGTTCGGGATGTTCTCAGAAGATCTTTGTATTCGGTTTGGGGAAACATTCATTCAGAACTTGTGTATTCTTTTATTTGACTGGTATGCGTGAGTTCCAATTTTGTAATATAATAAGTTGATAACCATGCAGATTAAGTGGATTTGCCCAACTGCTCCTACTCGTCCAGTTGCACTTCTTGGGGGATTTCCTTGCACTTCTTGTAAGTACCATGGCTACCTTTTCTTAGTTACTCCTGGCTCCTGTGCTTCTGTTCCAATTTATACAGGAAGATTGTGTGTTTGTAATTACAGTGGAAGTCTTCTGGTATGATAATGTCAGGGTTTGATGTTGAAGATGTATCAGAAAGTGGTTCAGATGATTTGGAGGGCTTAGATGCTTCAGCAGGACACATCGCCAACCTTTTATCGAGTGAACCCTCTGACAGTATGTGTGTGTGATGGATTCCAGTGTTACATAATAGCTTAAAAGCATTACATAATAGCTTAAAAGCATGATTATTTTTGGCTCTAGCACTCTCTTTTTTTTGCTTGGATGACACTTTCTTCTCGTCCTTTCAATATATTTCTCTATAACGTGCAGTCGTATCTGAAAAATGACATTTTTAAAGAAGTAAACATACATTACTCGCTGAAAGAAAGACCTTGTTTACTAAGTTACAAAATCCATGCTTTTCACTTAGCCTTCTGTTAGTAGTCTTTCTAATTAATGTCAAATTTTAATATTTTACTGAAAGTTTAAAGACTGAAACTGCAGCTAGTGTGTCTTTCCTGTATAGCTAGGGGCTCAGATACAGGATATTAACTTTGCAACTTGCTATTAGTTGCCAGAATTTTAATTACCTTATTCGAACTATAAGTAATATGTGTGACAGTCATTTGAAGTTAAATATGAGGTCCTATGTTCCGCCTGATTTTTCGTGTTATGATTTCTACTGAAGAAAACTTGTCAGTTCATCTGCAGAATATCTATCAAGCTCATCATCTGCACCAACCTGTAAATGACCCCTTCTACAAGTTGTATTGATATTTGAATTATTATTTGTAGTTAAGCTTGGTATTGGGGGTTTCAACATAGGTGCTGCAATCGCTCTGTATTCTGTCATATGCCAAGTTTTGGGGCGATATAGGAATGGGAATCCTTATCCCATTAATTTGAGCATACTTGTAGGACTCAGTGGATGGCTGCCATGTTCAAGGTTTGTATAGTTTATTATAAAGTGTTTGGCTGGGAGAAAACCATTTTCCTGGAATGTCGATTTTCCCATTTTCCTTTGGTTGGTTGTAAATGATGGAAAATAATTTTCCAAAGAGTGGAAAAATTGTCTTCCCAAGGATGGAAAACATCTTCTTTTTTGCATTTCTCTCTCTATATGTTACCTTCCTCTTTCTCTTATCCCATCCATCCTCTTCCCTCTCTTCTAATTTTTCCATTCCTCACTAGTTTTTCATGTGAGCAACCAAATAAAGGGGGAAAAATTACAATTGTGTTTTCCTTGAAAATGACTTTTCATGGAAAACCATTTTCCATTGAAAATGATCTCTGTCAAAACCAAAGAGCCCTGATGTATTTAGTGTGATAATATGTATTTAGGTTCCTCAACTTGTGCAATATGTATTTTGTTTCCTCAACTTGCATTCTTACACAGTGAAACCTAATGTTAATAGCTCATTAAAAACATGGATGGAGGAATCTCAAGAAGCACAGCAGCGTTCAGCATCACCGCCGATTTTACTTTGTCATGGATTAGGTATTTCCAAATTTTTAAAATTTTGTGTTCTTTTCTTGTCATGAAGTTATCTTCTCCAGCTTTTATTTCTTCTACTCTCTTTAAGAAAGAGTTTTGTTCCATTTTCTTCCCCTCTATTAATTATTCTTGATATATATTGGCTTAGGCGAAAGGGGTGATGGGGAGGGCATGACATTGTTTGAAGAAAGGGTAACATGAAGCTAAATATGAGATTTAGTTCCATACAAAATGACTGCAAATCACTACTGGTAGATACTGAATGTTTACATCCAATAGTTGTAAACACTAATTTGTGGGATGCATATCATATGGCTTTCTCATCAAGAACAAATTCACAATTTTAACCTGTTTGTTAGTTGGTAAAATATTGTGGCGCTATTAGTAAGTAGATAATACTTATGACTATATGTAATGTTTACAAGAAACTCTCATGTCAATGCCTGTTGTAAGGGAGCATCATCCACATACACATACAAGTGTTTTTCTTCATTAATTTCCATTCTCACGCAATACTAGACACTAATATGAGCTTCATATGCCAAAATAACCTACATAATTATTACTATTACCACCCATTATTACTGCCTACCAAACAGGTCGTTGGTGCCACTTTGCTTCATGCATTGTGCATGTCTCTTCTCGTGATTTGAAAAATCATAGTTTCATTTCATTTTCCCCTATATGTTTCAGCTGATGAAGTGGTAGCATATGAACATGGAGAAAGAGCTATGAAGACCCTCACTTCAATTGGATTCGAGAATGTAACTTTTAGAAGCTATAATGGGTACACTTACCTTGTATTAGATTAAAAGCAGTTGCTAAAGGACGGTATTTATACGAAAAACTCATGTCAGTATGTGTGCTATATTTATATGCAGGCTAGGTCATTATACCATTCCGGAGGAAACTGAAGAAGTCTGCAAATGGCTAACCACAATGTTAGATCTTGAAGGGAACCCGTCAGATCCCTAAAATCATCGTATCATCGTTGCATGAAGGTAGAAGAAAGAAAGCAGCCAAAGCAAAGCACCTTACCAAGAGCAAAGTTAGCAAATAAGTTGAAATGCTAAATTAATATGGTAATAAGGAAATATTATAATTTATAGTATACTATATATAGCAAAATATGGCATAATCTTTGTATCTCCAACTAGTATCCGCAGAATAATATATCTCGTGATCTACTGCCAATAGAGCTTAGAGTTCGTTCAATATCATTGTTAGGTTTCTGTCTTTTGTTGTTACGACTTTAAAGTCATATGTTATACGTTTCTTTTTTATGAAGGAAATCTTATGTTATACTCCCTCCGTCTTTTTTTAGTTGCTACATTTTGTGATTTAGAGGTGTCTCTTTTTTAATTCTCTATATATATATATATATATATATATATATATATATATATATATTTGTATTAATGGTAAAAAAAGCCCACCCACTTCCCATTAATAAATCCTATTAATAAACCCAACCCCCACCTAACCCTATTTACCCCCAACCTCCCTCTTAAATGACCCAACCCCCCATAAGCCGTATTAGAATTTCCCTCTAAAACCCTAATGACCCAGCCCCAACTCATTTCTCTCTCTCTATGACGGTTCTTCTTACTCTATGACTATCACTTTTCTCTCTCTTGTTCTTCCTAAAATTGCCAGATCTAGGGTTTTTTTTACTTCAAAGAAAATGTTGTTTGCGTTGCTTGATGAGTTCGATTGTGAAGCAAAAAAAGTTAGGGTTGCAAAAAAGCAGTTGGATGTGAGTAATTTTTGTTGGTCTTGCGGTGCGCCTGCAATTAAACCACCAGATCTGGTGGTTTGTCGCCCAAAAACGGAAGAAAAGCCCGAAAAATTTGTAGATCCCCCCCTGAAGGGTTCGGATCATGGCGATCTTATCTTATGTGGTTCAAAAACCATCAAGAAATGGTTTTTGAACGTCCCCCACAATTATTTGCGGGAGATCGATCCACTCCTTAACTTAATCTTCGTTTTAATTTTTTTACCACTTTTTGTCTGAATTACCTGTGGGATTGCGTTTGGAAGCATGATATTTGTTTGCGTTTAGTTTGCATGTCTAGGGTTTTGCTTAAACTTAATTTATTTCATGTTTTTGGTTTGAATTTGTGTTCATTTTTTGTGATTTCTGTTGATTTATGATGATTAATGTTGATCTATGTTGATTTATGTAGATCTTTTATGCTTTATGCTGATTTTTGTAGATTTGTGATGATTATGTTAATATTTGTTGATTTTTGTTGATCTCTGTTGATTTATGTTTATTTTTTATAATTTATGCTGATTTTTGTAGATTTATGATGATTAATGTCAATATTTGTTGATTTATGTTGATCTCTATTGATTTATGTCGATTTTTTATGATTTATGTTGATTTATGTTCTGTTTTGTTCATTTGGACTGATTTTTTTTCTGTTTTGTTCATTTGGAAAAAGGATTTTTGTTTTGTTTTGTTCATTTGGGTTAATTTAAAGTTTTGTTGACTTGGAGTGATTTTTGTTCTGTTTTGTTCATTTGGACTGAATTTTGTTATGTTTTGTTCATTTGGACTGATTTATGTTATGTTTTGTTCTATTTTGTTGATTTGGACCGATTTTTGTTATGTTTTGTTTTTTTGTTCTGTTTTGTTCATTTGGACTGAATTTTGTTATGTTTTGTTCTATTTTGTTGATTTGGACCGATTTTTGTTATGTTTTGTTAATTTGGAATGATTTTTGTTCACTTTTGTTGATTTGGACTGATTTATGTTCTGTTTTGTTCATTTGGACTGATTTTTGTTTCTGTTTTGTTCATTTGGAGAAAGGATTTTTGTTCTGTTTTGTTCATTTGGACTGATTTTGAATCTGTTTTGTTGACTTGGAGTGATTTTTGTTCTCTTTTGTTCATTTGGACTGATTTTTAATCTGTTTTGTTCATTTGGACTGATTTATGTTCTGTTTTGTTCTGTTTCGTTTTGTTATGTTTTGTGGATTTGGAATGATTTTTGTTCACTTTTGTTGATTTGGACTGATTTATGTTCTGTTTTTTTTTCATTTGGACTGTTTTTTGATCTGTTTTGTTCATTTGGAAAAAGGATTTTGTTCTGTTTTGTTCATTGGACTATTTTGAATATGTTTTGTTGACTTGGAGTGATTTTTGTTCTGTTTTGTTCATTTGGACTGATTTATGTTCTGTTTTGTTGATTTCGACTGATTTTTGTTATGTATTGTTGATTTGGAATGATTTTTGTCCACTTTTGTTGATTTGGAGTGATTTATGTTCTTTTTTTCATTTGGACTGTTTTTTGATCTGTTTTGTTCATTTGGACTGATTTTATGTTCAGTCATGTTTGCTGTTTTATGTGGAGTATACTCAATGTAAGTGCTTAAATATTTGATTTTTTAATATATGCAGTTGTGATGTATGTTATGTACTGTGTGTGTAGACCTCAATGATGATAAGGGATTTTACATCCAATAACTACAATTCATAATGCAATTATTCAGTTTTTTCAATGACTAGGATTGAGTATGATTAACTGATGAGGCATTTGAGTGCCATTTGTTGTTGAGTATTGGTTGTCTAAAGTTATGAAGTGAATATCTTTAACATAAGAGGGTTAATCTAATTCTCAATGATGAATGAGGTCTCCTGATTCTTATATTAGACAGATTTAACTTGACCCTTATGACCTCTAACTGCCACCAGTTTTTTGTGCTCTCCTTATCTTTGTTTGAACTTGTGTGAATGCTTGTGATAAGTATGATGGATGAGTGGGGACTCCCTGAGAGGATTAGGATCCCTTTTTTGTGGTTTTTGGACCTATGATGCTTAAGTATGAGTGAGAAAAAGAGAAATCTTATTTTATTTGTAACACTTGGTTGTTGCCTATTCAATGTGATTTTCTCTTTTTTTCATTCAATCTTTTGTGTTGCCCTCTTTTCAATGTGTGTGCCTTATGTCTTTATTTTGTTGCTACATACGCTTTATGTTGATATTACATGATTTTAGATGAGTTCAGTTGAGCTACATATGTTTTATGTTGAATGATGATTATATGTACCAACTTATGTTGAATTAACATATGAGTGAAAAGATTAGGAAATCTGTTTCATTCGTAACTAATTTCCTTTTTTTTCAATCATATGTTAAGTGATCTTCGTTTGTTTCCTTATTGTTATATAAAACTGATGTACATGTGGATAATATAAAACTCATATGTAAAGTGATCTTCATGTGGATAATATAAAACTTACATACAAAATATATTCATTTACACTTTCAAAAAGTATGACCTACATGTGGTTGTGGTTACTTACAAAAAAGTTTGATTGTGTACTTCAAATCCCCAAAAAAAGTGGCTGATTTGTTGTGCTTCAAAGAATGCATATGCCATCATCTGAATCTGATTCTCCACTTGTTGCATGGTGAGCTACCTCCTCCTGTGGTTCATGTAGATGCCCTTCCTGTGCCCATTGTTTGCTTTCTTGATATATTTGAGGACTTAATGTAATTGTTGTTGGTAATGCACCTCTCCTTTCTAGTGATTGCTTGCCATATGAGGTATATGATAGTTGTTGTTCCCCCTCACAATGAGAGTCTCCTTCATGCATTGTTGTAGTGTCAACCAAATGTGATTACATAGCTTTGGGTCATACTTGTCATATGCCTTCTTCACTGCCTTCACTAACTGTTTTACACTCCTTGGTGCAATTTTATCTTTAAGTGTTTGTATGGCATTGAAAAAACCTAGATCAAGCACATTCATATCAGGAGACCGTGCTGGTTGATTAATCAATCTGATATCAAATCCCTCCTTTGTTGCCTCTTGCATGAATTCAGGGTCATCCCCCCTATGTGTGGCCTTGCATTATCTTACACTATCCATATTTGCTTGCAACCTGTTGCTGGCCATTTCTCTCTAATTGCTGGCAGTATGTGTTTGATCAGTTTTTCCCTTTTGACATCTTTTGTGATGCTAAGTAATGGTTTAGTTTCTACTACCCCTGCATCTCTGTTTTGACTCCACCTCTTTGCTGCCACCTCTTCTATGAATGGGAAGATGCCTATCTTCCCATAAAAAATGACTTCACCATTAATTGTTATAATTGGTCTTGCTAGTGCACCCATGAACATGATTTTAATAATGAACCTCTTAGATTTGCACCTTCTATGTGGCTCTATTTCACCTGGGGCAAGGTAGTATCTAATACTTACCTTGCTCATACAAAACCATTTCTCATCCACATGCACAACATTGTACATGTTGCTGAATCTTGGTATTGTATGAACTGTGCTTGGTATGATGTTGTTCAAGCACCAAAAGACCCTAGCAAGCTTGTGGGCTGGGGTGAGGTAGGGTTTTATAGCATTTGTGTGTTTCCTAACTAAACCCCTTTTAACCAACCTGTGTAATGTTGATCTGTGCATACCTAGAGCCATAGCAGTAGCCCTTACACTTGTCCTCTTCCTTAATGGAATAGCCATTAACTGTGCTGGATCCAATTGAATCTTTTTTCTTCCAACTCTGTTTGTCCTCTTGCTATTGACATCAATGTTTGAGTTGTTGTGGATTTGTTGTTCAACACCTTTCCATATTCTTTGGACTGTCCACCTCGATGTGTTGAAATCTGATGCAATACTCTTCAATGTCCCACGTGGTAACTTGTAGCCATGTTCATTTCTTTGCACCAGTTGCTGTAACTTGTCTGCCACATTACCCCTCATTGAATTGTTCATAACACGACTCTTTCTTTTCTGTGCAATTTCTGGTTGTTCTTGTTGCTCATCTTCTAATGATGAATCTGTCCATTGAAACTCCATGCCTACATCTGAAGCATCACTTAACCATTCTTGCACTAATTCTTCATCTTCATTCACTTGCATTTGACTGAAGATGTTTTCTTCATGTGGGAATTCATCAAGTGGAAGAAAATTGAGAACTAAGACCTATGTATTTGGAATTGGGACGTTAAGATCAATTGTGGGCTGAACTTGCTATCTTGGTTGAGCAATTGATGTTGAGCTGTGGAAGCTTTATCAGTAGAACTGTCTAGGGGAGCCATAGCATTGCTATGGATGCCAGACGTGTTCATGCTGAGAACTTGTCCACAATTTATTTAATGAAAACTGAAAAAAAAACACAGGTATGCTAAATCACTCAATGATGTTGAGCTGAGAGTGATACTAACCCCAAATCCCCCCTTTCAATGGCTGATTTTGTATTTTTTTTCTACTTGATGAAGTTGGGTTGATGAAGAAAAGGAAGATATGTGAAATGAGGCTTCTGATCTGCTGCTGTTGTGCTTATATACTTACTGCCATGTTGACTTATGTAAATTTTAGGAGGAATATTTGAATTCCCCTATTTGACATTCAATTTTAGTTTGGCTAGGTTTTTTGGGGGAAAATTTCAACCCCTGCTGTAATTTTAATAAGTTGACTTACATGAATTTTTTGGAGGGAAATTTTTAATCCCTTTTGGTACTTGCTGTAATTTGGTTCCATGAATTTTTTGGAGGGAAAGCTAAATCCCTGTTGAAATGATAAAGCAACTAATTTTTGTTTGGGTGCAAAAGTCAAAGTAGTCCCCTTTAATTCCCTCAAAAAAAAAAAACTAGTTTTTTAAATATAGTGGGCCAAGTCCCTTTTCCTACCAAAATTACCAGCTTAATTAACCTTACTTACTTTATGGTAATACTTTCTCTGCACAGTGGGCCACCACTCATTCCTTGGTCTTTGTGAAAAAGCATATGTAGCAACAATAAAAAGACAGAGGGAGTATGTTGTATGATATATTTAATATCAGTCATGCCTATAGTAGTCAATTTTTTTTGAAGACTAACAATAGAATAATTGGAAATGGATTTCACATTTTTAGTTTTAGTTTTCAATTAAACTAGAAAACTGAAAAAAAAAAGGAAAATTTGTCGGAAATAACCTTTTATAAGACACTTTTTGTCAGAAACAACCTTATTAATTCTTTTTTGTCAAGACAAACCTTAAACCAAAATATTTTTGTCACATTAAACCCTTGGCCGGAAAAAGACCCTTGACTTAATTTTCAGGCGTTGACCATCCCAGCCCCACCCACGAAACCACCCCCACCCCACGAAATCAGCCCCCTCGCTTTCCCCCACCCTCGAAACCACCGCTTTCTTCCCTATAGCATGCAAGTCCGGCATCTCAAAATCTCTGTTCACCATTCTATCATAGCCAATCCAAGGTAGTTGAGTCTTTAGAATCTCCCACCTAGAACCTAATTCCTTCTTGGAAATAAAGTAGGTAGCAAATGGGCTGCATGCATACTCCAAAAGCGTATTTTTTACACTTGGCATCTCCGGGCGTCTCCTCCCATTCCTTTAGGGTTGAGCTTTTAAAGGGAACTCATTAACTCACTCCTCGGTCTTCTCCTCAAACATTTACTCCAGTCTTCCCCCTTTTATTCTCGCAGTTATTGCATCTCATCCTCCATCTTTCCTCATTATGACTCAAGAGTAATGAATTCCGTAAATTTCGCATGGGGTGTTAGCTAACCCACCTCCATTATTTGAAAACACGTCCACTATAAATTGGGCTATGTCAGCAATTGGAATGTCTTTGGCCTAAATCCACCTCATCTCCATCTTATTCAAGGGACTCAGTGGTCTAAAAGAGGTTCAATTGAAGTTCAAAGAACTGGAAACTACTTTATTTTCACTTGTTCGCAAAGGGATGATCTAGAGGCTCTCTTACAACAATTGACAGCCATTATTGATGGACGGATTATCACATTTAGACGTTGTCATTAGACGGTGGTGCCTCAAACCATCGACTTCTCATATGCGCACATGTGGGTTAGGGTATCAGGTCTCCCTCTGGGTTACCTTTCATGTGCATGGGTATGGCAAGCGTTGCATCATGTGGGGTTCATTGAGGAAGTAGAGGCTGATTCTTCGCGTTTACCTGCTGATCCAGAGATTTGAGCCAAGGTGCTTGTGGATCTCACTAGGCTACTCATCCCTGGTTGTTTCCTGCCATTATATGATTCACATGTCATTTGGGTATACTTTCGCTATGTAGGGGTTAACCGTTTTTGTAAAAAGTGTGGTTGTGTGGGGCACTATACTAGTGCATGCAACATTTCTGATTACGAAGCCCATCGACGGATAAGAAGCAAAGTTGCCGATATGGAATCATCGGGTCTTAGCGTCTTGTATGGCCCGATGGACCTAGCATATTATACGAATCGAATAGAAGGTCTTCCAGATAGGTTCCGGTACAGGAACACCCATGTCAACCTCTACCAGTCAATTGAGGAGGAGGACCCTCCTTTACGCCGCCGGTTTCCGTCATCAAATGAAGACCAGGATTCCGATGACGACAATGATGATTTGGATGACTTCGGTTTCGACCGGCCTCATCCCATTATCGAGGAAGAAGAATTAGGGGAGGAAGAATTTCATGAAATAAGGAGAATGTAGATCCAAACAGAGACATGCATCCAAACAACTCATCCCAGAATGAGGCTTCAGACGAAGATCATGTTCGCCAAACTCCAGGTACTCGCTTTGGGCTTTCTCTTGATCCCTATGCTGAATTCTACCCATCTTTTAGGTCTATGCATGCAATTCCTCCACATGTTCCTCCCCCTATTTCTACACAATCTATGGGAGTGCAATTAGATTCCACATCTAATCAACCGGGTCGCCCTTCTCTTTTTGAGACTCTTGGGATAACTGAATGGGCTCGTTCTAATCATGCAAACAATAATATTGATAATATGGCTTCTGAAGAGCAACATTTACAAGAAGATGGTAGATCTGGATTATTGCAGGACCTTCTTCTTAATCATTCTAAGATAGAATGCATGAGTCAGTGAATCCTACATTATTTATTCCGTATCCAGTTAGGGCTCAGGATAATATGGTTCAAGCATCTTCAATTGTCTCAAATGCGGGACTAATTGGACAAGTTGGTCTCAGATTGAGACGCTTTCTTGATTCTCGGGCCTCTAGCTCTAAAGTCCATCCACAACTAGCTATTGAATCTCCGAATTCGCATTTCTCGAATGTGGCGAATTCTTCGTCTCTTATGTCAAGTTCTCGAGAACCGGACCCTCCCAACTCCCCACAGTCCCCTCATAGGAATTCTCATCAGGGCATTGCTTCAGTTCTAGTATCCTCTCTGTCTTGGTCAAGGAAAAGAATGCAACCGCAAATCCACATAAGTTTATCTGTAGATCATCTTCAACCTCCTAACTTACACCCCCATTATTGTAATAGCCCATGTTTTAAAGCATGTTTTAGGCAAAGTTAATTATGTTTATTAGTCTAATTAAGCTTTAATATCAATGAGGGATTATTTGAGAATTATATTATTATATTCTTATTTGTGTTGAGGAAATTTACGAATTTAAAGTGTTTTGAAAATTGATAATCTAAAATCATATTTTTATTTTAAAAATCAAAACACATTTCCTTCTTGTCTTTCGTGGCATTTGGTAGGAATGCCACAACATTGATTTGTTGTCCAATTTTCACTAAACATTGGAAAAGATAAAAGAAGCCCAAAGCCCCCAAATTTCTTCTCTCACTCTCGGTCCTTCTCCTTCTCCTTCTCCCTCTGTTCTCTCAACTTCGACCTCCTCATCAGAGCTGCCACCATTCCTTCTCTCTTGTTCTGCCTTATTGCTGCTGTGCATGGCGTTGCTGTTGTGCGTTGGCGCTACTGGTGGTGCTTTTGCCGGCGCTGCAGCCACTGTTGGCACAACTGTAGGAACAAAAACTGGTAATTAAATTGACACACTTAACTGACCACCGTGGCGTGAGAAGATCACTGCCCTAAAGTTGAATTTGCCCCGCAACAACACACGGACTCAAAGCAATCAACCTCCAGGGATACACGGTTTTTGCCTTTCCGGTGTTGACAGAAAAACAGATTAAGAACGCTCTTGAATACTGCCCAGAATATTAGAGGAAGATAGAGAGGAGAAGAGAAGTGAATGTGTTTCTGTCTTTCGAGAATACCAGAACACTGGTATTTATAGAGCCAAGAAACCCAGACGAAATCAGAACGTGGCTGAAATCGTGGGAAAAACGTTCACATCATGGGAAGAGTCATGGCCGAAAATCAGGAGAATGATTAAGAGAGAAAACGGCATTAAAAGAGAAATTAAGGGAAAAAAAGGTAACTTAAGACTGATTAAAAAACGGTCAAAAAATGCCAACATAATTCTGACCCAAAACTATAGTTAAGTTAAGTTTAAGGCCCAAGGCCCAAGGCCCATGGCGGCCCTGGCCCGGACCGGGCGGGCGGCGGCGGCGCGCGTGTGGTATCCACACATCACCACATACCCACTAAAAGCCTCATTGCTACTTTACTCAAAGGGTAGAGGAAGAGTAATAGTTATAAACCTTACTCTTCCCTCATATTCTTTCAATGTGGGACAATAGGAAAAAATGACTCTTCATATTCTTTTGAAGCAAACTTAAAGTTCATATTAAAAACTCCAACAATCCCCCACATGATTCAAAAGAAGAAAACAGAAAGAAACGTGGGCTGAAAAAAAGATGATCTGGGCAATAGATACTAGGTTTTGAAGTATCAATGTCTTATGGACTTGAATTGACACTTAGTGCATACAAGTATGTCTTACTGTCATAAAAGGTAGATTTCTCTTTGAACCTTTCATGAGGTTAGCAAACCATAGATGCGCACTCAACCTTTTTCAAATCAAGAAACGTTCTCGCAATTGTAATATTAGTGCCCCACAATTAACCTGGATTCTCATGAATGCTCTAGAGAGTTTAAGCCTTTTGACTCTCATAGGGGATTGGGCGTAACCCCCACATTCACATAGGTAAGTTCATCAAGTTTGTACTGTCACAAACCACCTTAAGTAAGGCTATGAACTTATTAAGAGCTATAAGCTCAACCTTACACATATAACAGTATAATGAAAAGAAATACTACATCACTTTTATTACTAGGAATGGTAGTAGTATCAACAACTTGAGTTCTTTTGTGATTTCGTTTGACCCTTTGAACTTAGGAATTCCTAAGAAGGGTATCCACCACAATTCACTCCACAATAGGCTTTAAACCCATTCCTTGTGCCGACTCCAAAGACCATTTTTCTACAAAGGCCTTTGGTAAGAGGATCAGCAATATTCCTCTCTGACTTTACATACTCGAGTGATAACACATTATTTTTAACTAAATTTCTAACAACAGCATGCCTTAAGCGAATATGCCTTCTCTTTCCGTTATAGGCTTGATTATTCGCTACCCCAATTGCTGCTTGCGAATCACACCGCATAGAAACTGATGGAGCTGGCTTCCCCCACAATGGAATATCAGCAAGCAAACTCCTTATCCATTCAGCTTCTTGACCTGCCAATTCTAAAGCAATAAATTCAGATTCCATGGTAGATTTCGCAATACATGTTTGCTTTGATGATTTCCATGATATAGCTCCACCAGCAAGAGTAAAAACATAACCGCTAGTAGATTGAATTTCTTCATTATTCGACACCCAATTGGCATCACAAAATCCTTCAAGGACACAAGGTGTCCTTTGATAATGTAGACCCCAATTGATAGTGCCTTTTAGATACTTCAACAATCTAATCAAGGCAACCCAATGCTCTCGATTAGGACTGTGAGTATACCTGCTCAATCTACTAACAAAGATAAGCTATATCGGGTCTAGTATAATTCATCAAGAACATTACACTACCAATTATTTTTGCATATTGTTCTTGGGATATACTATCACCCTTATTCTTTTTCAAATGAATACTAGAATCATATGGGGTTTTCACGGGAATGCAATCAAATTGATCAAACTTCTTTAATATTTTCTCAACATAATGAGATTGATTTAAAGATATCCCATATGATGTTCTAGTAATCTTTATTCCAAGAATAACATTAGCCTCTCCTAAATCCTTCATCTCAAAACAAGAATTTAGGAAACTCTTAGTTGCTTTTACTACGTCTATATTGGTCCCAAAGATTAACATATCATCCACATATAGACATATGAAAACACAACCAAGCTCATCAACTTTGGAATAAACACAAGCATCAGAATCATTTACCAAAAAATCATTTGAAGTAATAGTTTGATGAAATTTATCATACCATTGTTTTGGTGCTTGTTTTAATCCATACAAAGATCTAATAAGCTTGCATACCTTGTCCTCTTGACCAGGAACCTCACATCCTTCAAGGTTGCTTCATATAGATCTCCTCATTTAACTCACCATTCAAAAATGCAGTTTTCACATCCATTTGATGCACAATCAAATCATGAATAGATGCAAGTGCAATTAACGCTCTAATGGTGGCTACCTTAGTCACAGGAGAATAAGTATCAAAAAAGTCTAAATCGTGTTTTTGGCGATGCCCTCCAACTACAAGTCTAGCCTTATATTTGTCTAAAGACCCATCAAAGCTTACATTTCTTTGTAAAAATCCATCTACTACTTAGGGCCTTACAACCTCTAGGAAGGTCGACAAAATCCAAGTATTATTACTCATAATAGACTCAATTTCACTTTGTTAATAGCCTCTAACCAAAAACTTGAGTCTACGGATCTCATGGCCTCAAGCATAGGTTCTTGGGTTCTCTTCCAATACAAGTACATTGACATTTTGCTCATCTAAACACTCTTTTTCAGCTAGAAAGGTAGTAATAAAATCAGGTCCGAAACTAGACTCAATTCTAGCTCTCTTACTCCTTCTAGGTTCTAAAGTCTCACTAGATGATGCAATGTTATGATGCAAAGTAGAAGAGGATGCAGCAGGCAAGTATGATGATATACTAACTTTCATAGGAAAAACATGCTCAAAGAATTCAACATCCCTTGACTCTCTAATAGGACCAAAACCAGAAGCATCCTTAAGAATGAGTCTATATGCAGCACTGTTAGAAGCATAACCAATAAAGATACCATCTACAGTCTTAGGTCCAATCTTACTCCTTTGAAAGTCAGGAAGTCCAATCTTACCCAAACACCCCCACACTTTGAGGTAACCCAAATTAGGCTTGAAGCCTTTCCACAATTCATAGGGAGTCTTATCTAACTTCTTATGGGGAACTCGATTAAGAACATAGCAAGCAGATAAAATAGCCTCACCCCACATGTTAGTAGGCATACCTGAACTAATAAGCATTGCATTCATCATATCCTTAAGAGTCCTATTTTTCCGCTCAGCTATTCCATTTTGTTCGGGTGTATAGGGAGCAGTAACCTCATGAATAATCCCATTAAACTCACAAAATTTCTTAAGGGAAACTCCATCATATTCCCCACCCCTATCTGATCTCACCCTCTTAATCTTAAGGTCCAATTGGTTCTCAACTTCGGCTTTATAAATTAGGAATTTCTCTTCAGCCTCATCCTTAGAACTCAATAAATAAACCTTAGTATAACGTGAAAAGTCATCAACAAATGTAATATAATACTTCTTTCCTCCCCTACTCATGGAATTCTTAAAGTCACCTAAGTCACTATGGACTAACTCTAATAAAGTAGAGGAACGGGATACATTTTTATTGAATGCTTTCTTAGGGTGCTTAGCTTCTACACATACTTCACATTTCTCAAACGATGTATTGCTAAAGTCGGGAATAAGACTAAGTTGTTTAAGTCTTTTAACAGATGCAACATTCACATGACCTAGTCTAGAATGCCATAAAGAAACAGACTCAGCAATATAAACGGAAGCATGAGAGTTCTTATTATCAATTACAACATCCAAACCAAAAAGTCCAGCATTACAAAAGCCTTTACCCACAAAAACACCATTTCTGGTTAATACAAGTTTATCATATTCAAAAGCTAACTTAATTCCAGCTTTGTTTAAAAGAGAACCAGAAATGAGGTTTCTGCGGATGTCGGGAACATGCAAAACATTCTGCAAAGCAATGGTTTTCCCGGAAGTTAATTTCAGGAAAACCTTTCCTTTGCCTAGAACACTCACAGTGCTTGAGTTGCCCATGAAGACGCATTCTCCTTCTGAAACATTGCTGTAGTCCTGGAACATCTCCTTGTTGGCGCAAATGTGACGGGTTGCACCAGTATCAACGATCCATTCAAAGAACATTGCTTACCAGATTGACCTCAGACACCACAGCAGCAATAATGTCGTCTTCAGCAAGGTTGGCTTGAGCTTTGTTGTCTTTTGCTTTGTTTGGAGCTTCCTTTCTTAGACGGCAATCCTTGGCAGCATGCCCATACTTACCACAAACGAAGCAATTTCCCTTAAACTGACCTTTTCCCTTGAAGTTGTTATAATTCTGCCTTGTACCATGAAACTGATAGGACCCTTACCTTTTGGTCCTTTACCTGCAGCAGCCTTATTTTCCACAAGATTAGCAGAAGAGGAAGAATGATCAACAGATTTCCCTTTAATTTGGATACGGTTCTGCTCCTCAATCTTAATGTGGGAAACTAATTCCTGAAGGGTAAAGTCTTTCTGCCTATGTTTTAAGGAATGCACAAAATTTTCCCAAGACGGAGGTAATTTTTCAAGTAAACAATTGGCTTGGAACATATCGGGAATAACCATACCCTCGGCCACAATATCGGCACACAAATGTTCATACTCATGAACTTGATCTAATACAGGTTTATCATCAGACATAGAGAACTTCAACCAACGGCTACAAGCATATTTTTTAGTCCCAAAATCATCAGTACCATACTTAGCATTCAAGGCATCCCAAATATCCTTAGCATTTTTGGACTTACTATAAATCATGTACAGGGCAGCAGTCATATAATTTAGTAACATCCCACGACAAGTCTTATTATCTTTAACAAAATCCCTACTTGGAATTCTCGGGAGCGAGATCGGCCAGACAAACAATAATCTACCCCAATTTGACCCAAAAAGAATTCCATTTTATCGAGACCACATTTTATAATTTTTTCCATCAAACGGATCTAACTTAGACATGTCGGGAATAAACGAATTGGTAATAGGCACAGCGAATAACACGCACGGTTTCATCAGATTTTTCACCGACCCATAGTTCCGAAAAACGGATAAAAAGTATAAAATTCAACTTTAGAATGTAGGAACAAAAACTTGTAATTAAATTGACACACTTAACTGACCACCGTGGCGTGAGAAGATCACTGCCCTAAAGTTGAATTTGCCCCGCAACAACACACGGACTCAAAGCAATCAACCTCCAGGGATACACGGTTTCTGCCTTTCCGGTGTTGACAGAAAAACAGATTAAGAACGCTCTTGAATACTGCCCAGAATATTAGAGGAAGATAGAGAGGAGAAGTGAATGTGTTTCTGTCTTTCGAGAATACCAGAACACTGGTATTTATAGAGCCAAGAAACCCAGACGAAATCAGAACGTGGCTGAAATCGTGGGAAAAACGTTCACATCATGGGAAGAGTCATGGCCGAAAATCAGGAGAATGATTAAGGGAGAAAACGGCATTAAAAGAGAAATTAAGGGAAAAAACGGTAACTTAAGACTGATTAAAAAACGGTCAAAAAATGCCAACATAATTCTGACCCAAAACTATAGTTAAGTTAAGTTAATTTTAAAGCCAAAGCCAAAGCCCAAGCCCAAGGCCCGGACCGGGCGGGCGGCGGCGGCGCGCGTGTGGTATCCACACATCACCACATACCCACTAAAAGCCTCATTGCTACTTTACTCAAAGGGTAGAGGAAGAGTAATAGTTATAAACCTTACTCTTCCCTCATATTCTTTCAATGTGGGACAATAGGAAAAAATGACTCTTCATATTCTTTTGAAGCAAACTTAAAGTTTATATTAAAAACTCCAACAACAACCATTTACTCTCTCTTCTTCGAGTTCGGTTGGTGTTGCTGCAGCTTCGTCGGAATTGCTGCCGCTCGCCGGAATTCTGTCAATGCCGTCGCTCTTGTTAAGCTCTGCTCGATCTGATTTCTTTGGGGAAGGTACAATTTTGGAGTTAATTCTTACTCTTATTCCATCAATTGAAATATGATTCTATATGGGTTTAATTATCTAGAATTTCACTGGTATTTGAGCTCCGAATCTTGTGTTGATTAGCAAAATCAAGTTCTAAATATAAAAATTTAATCTTTACTCCTTGGTTAGTACATTGAGATGTGTTTTAAAGCTTTGCAATCCAAGTTCAGATCCTTGTTAAGTTAGTTTACAAAAATCAGTTTTTAGAATATTAAAAAAAAGGATTAATTAGACTATAGATTCTTTTGTTGAGAAGTTTAGAGCTGATGATGGAATTGGAAATAGGCATATGAGATTTAAGTGAGCTAGTATCTATTTAAAGAATAGTAGTTGAATAAGATAAGTTTGACAATGGTTAACAATTATGCTATTGTTGTGAGGTGAATATTGGTGGAATTCAAGTCTCCTTCGAGGAGCGACGTTATGGATTCTTAGTAATGGAATGCGGATTATGCAATATTCCAAGATGGGTATAAGGTACACATTGTCCCTCCACCTTTGATCGAACTAAATTTTTATTGGTGTTGCACATGATTTTGTAAATCATATATTTAACTATTCGAGTTTATGTCGATTGGGTTTATTGTGTAATTGGAACAATGATGGTGAAAATTGAAATTTGTTTTTGGGTATTTAAATGTTTGATTGAAAACATGGACTTATGATATAGTATTTCTCTTTTGCTAAGTTTTAATTTTTGGATGTGTTTGTGAAAACTCTCTGAATAATGATTATACGTTTTAGTATCATGGTAACTAAATATTGCGAGCAAGTTATATTTACATCAGATTATCGATCCATGACGTACTAAGTCCATTATGTCCTTGGAGCCCGATAGTATAAATTGTCTATTGGCACATGTACTAATATATGGAAATGGTTATAGGCATTTTGTTAGAAGTATTGAGGTAAGGATTCTCGATATATATATATCAATGTTATTCTGAGTATGATTTTCATAATTGGGTGATTTGATATGTTTTACAATGAAGTGAATTGGGTGATTATAAGCCTATAGAACCTCACTATGTTTTCACTAAAATTTATTTATATATATAGTTTTAAGTGTATAAAGGTACCAAGAGTTTTCATTTCTACAAGGTTATTGAGAATACGAGTATATTGTGAAAGTCAGGTGTTTTTAGACTCAAGTTTCTTATATAAGTTCCAGAATATAAATTACGATACAATATTTTAAATATGATTGGTTGTGTACTTCGAGAATTATGGATTTGGTTACTAGAGGATATGAGTTTAAAGGTTGTGACTATAATACAAGATTTTGGCATATATCTATTATGAGTTTTACGTGTTTAAGGTTATTTGGGTTATAAGAGAATGAAGTTGGAGGTTAAAAAAAAAATGTCAAAAGTGAACTATGGTTTTAAGGTACAAGGTAGTACAAGTTAATTATGATTTAAGGAAGATTTAGTTATCTACTTAGATGTTGTGATATTATTGGATCTAGAATAAATCTTTTTGAGTCGTTAGACGGAATGTGAATTGGTAAAGTTACAAAGCAAGCTTTATGATTCTATTTTTGTGATAAAGAGAAGTTCATATAAAAGTGAAACTATATTATTCGAGAGGCCTCTTCGGAGGATCTTTGGAATATAGAATTAGAACTTTGATTAAATGATTAATAAATTTAGGAATTTTATTAGAAATATGAATTGTTACTTGAGGAATCGAATTGGTAACTATGGTACATTTTGAGATTCAAATTCAGTTAGTGAGTTAGTGCCAATACAAGAAATTCATGGGATTGAAAGGTGAGATGACTAAACAAGTACTCGAGGATGAGACATATCATATAGTAGGAAGTAAAATTCGGTATGTGAGCTCTACATTGGTTATATGCGGACAAGAGCGGAGAGATGGTGGAAGAATATCGGACGATAAACTAAAATTTTATTACTTAAATTTGGGAAGTATGGAATTGGTAAACTTTATGTATGAGTATCGGACTAGAAAAAGTAAAGAGTTCGAGAGGTATGTTTTTCTAATTGGGGAATAGAGTTAGAGTTTGGAAGGTCGGGGAAGTATATATAGATTTCGTGTAATAGAGTATTGGGAACTAGTGATATGAGTTAATAATGATGGAAGTATGATATAAGGTTAAGTTTGTCGTAAATTTATATAATTGGGATTACAAAGTCCAAACAAATAATCGAGACTAGAAAAAGGAATGAAGTTGGGGACACAAATAATACTTGTGTAATATTGAACTTGAAGTAATAAGTTGTTTCTATACATCATAGTAATCGAGCTACTAGAATATCAGAAGATCAAATATGAAGTTTTGAATCATTAAGATGTGAAATTAGACATCATGTAAGTTGGAAGAAGCAGTTATAATTATAAATATAAGTCTGAATTTTAAAAAGTCACAAGTTATTGGGAGGACCTGAGTACATATTATGTTAGGAAAATAACTATTGATTTGAGTTTCAAATATGGATTTCGAAATACGAATGACCTTGTATCTTAAACTACCAAGCTTGAGGAATATGGATTTAAGTTGAAAGCTCTAGATGTAATACAAGATTTCATAATGTATCCTAATATGAGTTCGTAAGTCTGAGATGACATTGGTCATGACAAGGTTGAGGTTATAGATTGCAGAAGTAAACTACTGTTTTGCAGATGACAAGTGCACTACAATTTATAAACCGAGGAGAATGTAGTTATATACTTGGAGTTTTATGATAACTATTGGAGCTAATAATAAATCTTCTGGGATTCTGATTAGTAGGTTATATTTGGACTTATTATAATAAACGTATAGAATTGAACTATATTTCTCTTAAAGTCTGTCTATAAGTAATTTTTGTCAAATCGATTTTATAAGAAGTTGATTTATGATTTTGGAAGCTCGAGTATACTGTGTATACCAAACAATTTGAGTTTGTAAATGAAATACTCTGATGCGGTTCTGTTATGAGATTTTGATACATTTAACTCAAGAAGTATGAATTGAGTTTTAGAAAAATATTGGATTATGTATTTGATTTCGTTTTGTGAGGGGAAGAAGCTGCTAAAGCAGTGACGAACAACATTCGTAGAGCGGGTATTGCTCATTATGTGTTAGAGCGGGTATTGCTCCGTTATGTGGGGTCATGACATAAAAGTCTTGCAAGCAGAATATAAGAAAGGTGGGGAGACGTCCCTCAAAAGTTTGGAGAGCCGGGTTTGCCTCCATTCGTGTTCCTTCCCTGAGTAAATATTTTGATGCTAAAGTATTAAGAAAAATTTGAGTTATGTTTGATAATGATGCTGATATAGCAAGATAAATTATGGAAAGCTTTTGGAAAGTTGCTCAGTATATTCTTTGACATATTATGTTTGCATCCTTGGTGTCTATTGAGGAATATCTTTGTATTTTGAGCAAGTATGAAATGTTTGAGAAATATAAATATATTGGTTATGCGGAATCTTTGATGAAAAGATATATTTTTGCGATTTTGTTTTTTATTACATTGATCCATGAGATATAAAAGTTCACATGTTAAGGTAATTTCTTTATTACGCATTTATTCTCTATAAAATCACACTCAACAACTCGAATGTGTTTTAAGCCACCAAAAAGAAATTCTGGTTGGACAGTGTGTACTCAGTTTCACTGATTTTGTTCTTGGAACCTGTCCTATGATGGGGGTAGTGTTCATTGCTAGTGATTTTGCAGGTATTATAAGAACTCTGAGAAGGATCGTGAAGAAGGTTATGTTCCGCTACAAGATATCATAATTCGAGGTTTATTAAGTGTAAATTGAGATTATGAATTCTAAGTGTGATTAGTTAGCAGATATTATAATTCGAGGTTTATTAAGTGCAAATTGAGATTATGAATGTTAAGTGTGATTAGTTAGCAGATATTATAATTCGAGGTTTATTAAGTGCAAATTGAGATTATGAATGTTAAGTGTGATTAGCTAGCAGCTCGGAAGTGCGGGCTGTTACAATTATGTTAAAACTGACTGGGCTCTGAAGCGACGTAAAATGAAATGGGAGTCTTGACAAAGCAAGAGAGGCTTCAATGTATGAGTCCATACTCAACAACGAAAAAGATTCTCTCCGAAGGCTATCACTGATGTTTCTATGGCGGAGGACATAGGAGTCGAAGCTGGCGAAGAAATCACGTCCAAACTATCCACAAAAAGAGGGTCTACACAAAGTTCTTTGCTCGATGCTAAGAGAACTAAGTATGATCAACCATCTACCAGCTTAGATCCTGTGTTTACTGAAAAGAATGATGAGATGGAATTTCACTTTTCACTGGTGCTTTCCTTGGCGCAAATGCAAGGTGATGATTTCACAGCTTCCAGTTCATCCATGAAGATGATCAGTTGGAATGCAAAAGGTATAAAAGATGACAATTCTCTTGCATCTTTCTATGTTCGATGGTTAATTAATTGTCATCACCCTGAAATCCTTTTTTTGTTTGAAACAAAAAGCTCCGTTAATGATGTCTCGGTTTTGTTTAGCACTACCAGTCCTAGTTTTGTATGTGGCAAGGATGCAGTTGGACTTACTGGTGGCTTAGTAGTCCTTAGTTGGTCAAATAGTTCAATTTTATGTATTAGGGTTTCCTCAAATTTTGTATTATGTAAAATAGAGGATCATGATAACTCATGTTGGTACGTTTGCTGTGTATATGGTGCGCTTGTAGTAGAGGCTAGTCCTCAGGTGTGGAATGAAATTTATCAGTTAGTTTATGGGTTGGAGCATTGTGTTATGCTTGGTGACTTCAACCAAGTGGAGTTTTATGAGGATAAATTAGGTGGTTCACACCATATTAGAGGATGGGATGCCTTCATGGATTGGAGGTTACAACTTCCTTACATTGCGATCCCTTTTAGGGTGCGTTCTCTTCAACTTATTGGACCTGAACTGAACTGAACTTATCTGAACTGAACTTATTGGACCTGAACTGAACTGATTGGAACTTATTAGACCTGATTGGACCTGATTCAACTTATTGGACCTGATTGAACCTAATTGGAACTTATTGGACCTGATTGAAACTTATTGACCTGATTGGAACTTATTAGACCTTATTGGCCCTGATTGAAACTTATTAGACCTTATTGGACCTGATTGAAACTTATTAGATCTTATTGAACCTAATTGGAACTTATTTGCCCTTATTAGACAAAAAAATTGATGAGTAATAACATAAATATTACCCCTAACGTAAATACTACCCCTCAAAATTTATTATGAAGTAATAATTATTAAAATTCACCCTTTAAAAAATAATTATTATTAATTATCTCTTATGATAAACAATTTAACAAAAAAAATATACTATTTATATACTTGCCTATACATAACTTTCACCACTAATATATCTAAGAAAGATACTTCGGTGATGATAATGAAGCAATCAATTGATAACATTTATATCTTTCATTGTTATTAGTTTCGAAAACATGTTATCAAAGACGAATTGCAAAATATTGTAATTATGATGATTATTATTGTTAACCTTATTTAACCATGATTATAATATTTTTTAATAATAATATAATCAGCTAATAGTAATATGAATAATAAAATAATAGACAATAATACAAGTATAATACGATATAATCATTGTGGTACTTTAATTAAAATTCTAATAATAACATAATCAACTAATAGTGATATGAATAATAAAATAATGGACAATAATACAAATATTTATTGATCATTGACTATTGGAACTTATTAGACCCGATTAGACACGATTGAAACTTATTGCATCCGATTAGAACTTATTGGACCTTATTAGACCCGATTGGAACTTATTGCACCCGATTGGAACTTATTGGACCTTATTAGACCCGATTGGAACTTATTGCCCGATTGGACCCGATTGAAACTTATCTCGAACCGAACCGAACCGAACTTATCCGAACCGAATCGAACTTATGGGACCCGAAACTTAATTTTTAAGGTGAAGAGAACGCACCCTTATTGGTCCTAAATACACATGGACAAACAAACAATTCCCTCCTAACTTGATTATGGAAAGGTTAGATCGAGTCTATGTATCCCAAAACTGGCACTTAAAGTTTCACCATCAATTAGTCCTTCATGAACCAATTTTATGCTCTGACCATGCTGCAATTATCTACATCTTTCAAAACAACTCCGCTCACTCAAATAGACCCTACCAATTGGAAAATTGGTGCTTAGACACTCCTGATATCATAAATATTGTTAATATGTTTTGGCAAATGCATTTCCCAGGCTCTCCTATGTTTACCATTTGTCGTAAGCTGCAAAATATAAAAAATAAATGCCAATAATGGTGCCTCTCCCACAAAAAATTTCAAGGGGAATTGGAGAAAAGTATGTCGTTAACTGGAAGATCTTGGTAGCAAAATTTCCTCAGGAGACACTGGTAGTTTATATTGACAAGCCGTACAACATGTTTTACCCTCTATGATTATTGGCTTACAATTTTGGAAGCAAAGAATGAAAAATGCTTGGTATATGATGGGTGACATACCTGGCCCCCTTCTCTATTCTAAAGTTAGACAAAGACACTCGAGGAAAGGTATTTCTATGATTCAGAACCATGAAGGGGAGTGGTTAACAGATGAAAGCTCTATTGCGAACCATATCAAGAATTTCTTTCAAGACATCTGTAACTCTGATATTATAGTTTTATATCTTCTTTTCTCCCCACTTCTTTGTTGAAATGCGTGCAAAATAGTGCTCTTAGGAGCTATTTTATACTAACATTTTCCATCTAGTTGTGGTTTTGTGTCTTATGATAGTTTTCAGGTTTTAGGGAATTATTTCCCTATTTTCTGCTATTTTTGATGCCACAATGGATTGGAGAAAGTTAGGAGGCACATGTATGAGTTCCCGAGGCCCGAGGCTACTTCTCAAAGCCTTCGGGTGTGAAGAATTTTGCAGTGTTGGCGTCAAAGGCCAAGAAAGCCCCTTTTGAAGGCCCGCCCCATCTGGTCGGGGGACCACCGCCCGATCAGGCGACTCTTTTTCTCTAAATGACAATGCTCTCGGGCACGATCGGGCGTATGTTGCCCGCTCGTAATTCGTTGTTGGCGCCCGATCGGGCACCCTACTTTCCTTGCCTGCTGGAGAACTGCATCGGACGAAGTCCGCCCGATGGCATCGGGTGCCTGCCGCCCGCTCGGGCGGTTGACCCGGAAACTGAAAATTCATACTTTTTTATTTCCTTTTTTTAGGAGTTAGTATAAATAGCTTTGTAAAATATTTTAGAGATCTCTCTCTCTTTTTTCTGATTTTGATTTTATGTTCCTTAGTTCTAAAACTCTAGTTTCTCTCTAGCCCTCATTATTGCACATTGGAGATTAATTCAAGTTCTTCAATTTTCCTTTCAATTGGTAATTGTCTCTTTCATAGTTCTTATTTACTTTCAAGTATTTGTCTCTTATTATTTTTAATTGCTTCAAGTATGAGTATTTCAATGGTTATTGTTTGTGTTTTCTTTGCCATGAGGGAGTAGATTCATCTCTAGGGCTTAGTGAGGGAAGCCATGTTTATACCATGATTTATTGTTCTTGATTTATTTGATAATTAGGTTGTGGTTAGAGCAATTCTAGTGTGATTCATTTTTATCTGCGATTTATGTTAGTGTACAATTTCATGAATCGTTTCTGGTTAATAATTGCTTGTATTGATCAAGATCCTATTTTTAGAGGCCGAGAACACACTAGTGAGTCTGATTATGTGATGTGACCGTACTGCATATGTTGCCTTGAGAGTGTTAAGACCCGACCATAGGATTAACGCCTACTCTAATTACTCGACCCTATACCTAAGTATTATTAGTTTTCTGAACCATCCTAATTGGTATAAGCATGGTGGACCGATCGAATACCCTAGATTTTTAATTATTTGATAAATTTCCTTCTCTTGTGATTTAGTTTATTTCACCTTACTTATTAGTCAATCAACAACTTTTCTGTCTGAATAGTTAAGTAATTGAACATTAATCTGTAGAATTCCTCTCCCTGTGGATCGACCCGTATTTGCTAAGTGCTTGTTATCACGTGAATTTGATAACAGAAACATTCTGCAAATGTTCTGGTCAACATCTGAATCTACACAAGTCATTTATAAAGTTCAGTCCGAATACTTCAATTCAAAATCAGGCTCTTTATAAACAAGTGTTTCAAATGTCTTCCTCCACCTCTTTAGTTAATCATCTTGGTGTTCCAATTGATATTCCCGGTCCAAAAGTACCAGCATTTCAGTTCTTGATCGATAGAATTTCTAAGAAACTTCAAAGTTGGAATAATCTTCTCCTTTCACAAGCCACAAAAGTAACCCTTGTTACTTTTAAATACTGTCATTGTGGCTATGATATCTCATATACTCGCTGCTATGCCTATTCCAATTACAACTGCAAGGAAGATGGACTTCCTGATGCTGAAGTTTTTATCGGGTTCGAAGGGCCGTACAGGAATTCATTGGATAAAAAAGGAAGTGACTATGTAACCTAAAGGTTTGGGTGGTCTTGGGGTGCGTTCAATTTCTACCATGAACCAAGCAATGCTCATGAAAACGGCTTGGAAGATTTTCTCTAACCTAGGTTCGATGATGGCTAAAGTTTTATGCATTACACATGACCCGCATTTAGTGCATAACTGCCCCTAGACTAGTACTCATAGTTACAGATCTTGGGGATGGAAAGGTATAAATAATGCGTAGATCAAGCTTTTTAGTGGTTGTGCTTGGAAGATTGGCAATGGTTCTTCGATTCGAACTTTCTCCTTCAAATGGCTAAATAATTCTATTCCCTTGGCAGCATCTCGAATTACTCTTAGACAAGCTTCATCTTCTAGGGTAAACAATTTTACCGATACTATTAGCTGCACCTGGAAAAATTCTATGGTTCGTGAGTGGTTTGAATTCAAAACTGCTCAAGACATTCTGGCTATGGAACTGCCTTCGAGTTTGGATGCCCAAAACTTCCTTTACTGGAGAAAGCATCCCTCGGGGTCTTATACTACCAAGTCTGGGTATGCCTTTCTTTTATCCGATTCTCTCTTGCCGAACTATCATCCTTCCCAACCAAAAATTTTCAAGATACTATGGCATTTACCTATCCTCCCTAAATGGAAGTTTTTCATTTGGAAAGTACTCTATAATCGTGTTCCTACTAGAGAACAACTTCATAAGAGCGCTCTATCTTCTTCAATAAATTGTGATCTATGCCCTTCTACTAATGAATCTATGGATCATATCTTCAAAACATGTCCCGTGGCACATGAAGTGTGGCGCCAATTTCCCATTTTAATTCAAAGTGCAAGTAGTAACTCTCTCTCCTGTAGTGATTTGCTCAACATATCATGCTCTTCTACAACAAGGATGGTCAGTCTAGTGTTCGTATCCACCGTTTAATCTCAGTTCTATGGTTTCTTTGGTTTCATCGGAACAAGAGGGTCTTCAAACATTCTCAAGTGAACCCCTCTAGCATTGTGGCTAGAGTTCATGCCATTCACCGTTACCACCAGGATATTTCTCCGATTCCAGGCTCCCTGGATCTCCGTTTCCTTCATCCTCCGTAAACAAACCCTAGTTACCCTCCTGGGTTCTTAACTGCCAACCTAGGTCAACAGAAGCATGGTAGGCCTCAACAGACTATCCGAGTTGACGGTGCTTGGAAAAAGAAAACCCATAAAATGGGTATGGCTTGGGTGTTGAATGGGAACTATCCTATGGGATTGAAAGGGGGTGGTTCCTTTGGTTTGGGTATGAGTGCTCTACAAGCTGAAGCTCTTGCTTGCCTCCGAGGGCTGACTTGGGCTGATTCCCAGCATTTCTCTCAGATCCTTGTGTTAACATATTCCACTAATCTCGTCTCTATGTTACAGGGTAATCAAGCTACGCATGTTTCCTTACATTGGACTATGAAAGAAATTAAGCAAAAAGCAAGCAACTTCACATGGTGCCGGATCCTTAAAGTCAACGGGAGCAATGGAAGATGCCCATCAAGTTGCTGACTTATGTGTAGCTAATATGTCTGATTGTCTTCTGTAGTCTTTAGGGTTCTCTCATTGTCCCAAAAAAAAAAAAAAATTTAAATCTCACACTTGAGTACTGATTTGAACTCTTTTTTTTTTTTTTTGGAAGAAAACAATTGATATTATTACTCTTCAGACATAATGTCACACTCTAAGGCCCTCTACATTTCTACTTAACTGTGCTAACTTATATGCTACACCATTACCTGTCCTCCTTACATGCTCAAAAGAAATAACAGAACAAAGAGAAGCTATAACTAAAATGTCATTCACTACTTTCCCAAAAGGAGAGGGGTCACATTTTTTGTTCTTTAAATGGTAGAAAAGCTTCAGGCAGTCCACTTCCAGTACTGATTTGAACTTTGGAGAACTTAGATGGCCTTTGCAAGTTGCAAGCTAGCCAATTTCGTACATAAGGCTTTAGAAGTTGAAACAATTGTTAGTCTAGCTTAGGGGTGTAAATGAGATGAGACAACTCGCGAACTACTCGGTCAAAACTCGGCTCGAGTGAGCTCGACTCGAGCTCGGACTCGGCTCGAGATGTTGGCGAGTCGAGTTGAGAAACTCGAAAACTCGTGAGAAGCTCGAAAACCCAATTATCAATAGCAAAATACCTAAATTCAACATTTTTCTACCTAAGGGTTGCTTTTAACATGAGACACTTGCAAGCTACTCAAAATCTACTCGGTCAAAGCTCGGTCAAACTCGACTCGAGTGAGCTCGACTCGAAATGCTAACGAGTCGAGTCGAGCTAGCTCAAACTCAAACTCGACTCGCATCATTTACACCCCTAGTCTAGCTAGAGTAGGCAACTAATAGTGACACATCATAGATACCCTTGATAAGCAATCTTATAAACCTGAAATTTTTTAGATTGAAATTGATGCATAGGTTGCCAGGTTTACTGTGCTAATGCAGGAACCAAGATTCACATAAAATACTGCAAGATATGCCATTTTAATAAAAAAAAATGCTGAATAGAACTGTGGAGCCTGTAAAAATTTATCAATTTGGGTACAAAGTCAAAATTATTTACTTGCTTTCTTTTGACCCCTAAAATTTTCAATTAGAGGGGAAATAATAATGTTCAATTAGAGCGATGAAAAGAGGGAAAACTGAAAGTAGGTACCGACAATCTTGAAGGACATAAAACAGCTGACTATGTGGATCATCGGATGTGGAGTATTCGTTTCGTCACCCCTACAACTCAAGGTCTCAGCATATACAAGCAGATCACCGTTCAGATTATGTGGTGTTTCGATATAGACTGACTGGAAAAGCAAGCTGTTGGAGTTCCTGATATCTTAATGGAACTTGTCAACAGAAGACCAGACAGTTGATATCAAATACGAACTACTTCCCATATCCAGAATTCAAGTGACAAACCTCTGTATTCACTTGTATCTTCTGAGTCTCGGACATAGACATAGAACAAGCTGCCTCAGTCAGAAACCAATGATATATTGCTCCTGCTAGCTGATATACTCAAAACCATATGATACCTAGAGAATCAAAATAAAAGCCATTTGAGCAAGATGTGCGTCAAGTTAATGTCTCCAAATTGCAAATTGGCTATGGTACTCAAACTCTTCATTTTATCTCAATCACCCTTGGATCCCGGAACTCCGACGTGGATATGGACACTTCATTTTCGGCAAAAAAACATGGAAATTTTCATAAAACACCTTTGCCAAACACTTGGACAAGTACCAATTTCCGACAAGAGTACTTGAGTCCGAGTACCATAGCTAATTAAAAACAAAAATGAACTGGATCCTCACCACAAACATATGTGCATAGCATAATCGGATGTCTAATTCGACTATTGACCTCTGTTGTCGCTGCTGCTATTTCCGGAGTACGGTGTAAGCGGTGGAAATGAAGGCACAGCCCGCAGTACAAATTTGCGGCTACTTTTCAAGGATTCTGAAGAATTCATGTAATTATGTGGGGGAGAGACGCGCTTTTTATTTGGGGAGCTAACTTTCACAGACTTAACAGGGGTAGATGAGTGCTTCAATATCTCAGGGGTATCATCTTCAAACATGTCACAGTGCTTGCTGCCTGTACCAAGATCCTTGAGTTCAGAAGTGACCAACTGCGTAATTGGAGTAATGGGTGAACTTCGCCATCGAAGGGAACTACTTGGTGGCGTAGGATCACTTTTAGCAAAAGATTCAGGCTGTGAAATATTCCTCAAGTTTCTATTTTTTGCATCGGTATGTGATGATTGAGAGGAACAGGCTGCATATATGGACTCGTCACCTGCCGGTACTATTCTGTCTTCTGTGTTCTCGGAACCTTTTTCTACATTTAGGGCACCTTCATCAAGACATTTACTTGTTTCTAAAAGCACACTTTGTTTCTGTAAATTTCTCGGAGAAGCCAAGTTATCTTCAGTTGTTAACATATCATGACGAAGATCTGGAGACTGCAAAAATCTCCTGAAGGGTGGCCGAGATTTGGGAGCAGTTTTTTTTTGGCTGTACTCAGAAGACGTAAACCATAAAATTAGTGAAAATAAAACTTAGAAAAGATGGACCACAGGACCTAGGTGTATTAATTACACAATCTTACTCTGAGCACTGAAGTGCTGGTGTAATAGGTGTCATGCTGGGGGAGCTGTGCACTCGACTGCTGACAACATTACCATTGACTGTTATCGTCCCTTCTGACATTTCAACAGACGCTCTCTTAAGCATAATTTCTCTGGCGATACTATAATCTGTGGAAAAGACAGCTTCAGGATTAATATGCAGAAGAGTTAATAAGCAACATTAATTCAACCTCTTAATCCATGCAATCAGTTGCTTTCTTATAATGTCCTTTACAACTACCGACTTATGTACATGAATCAGGATGCACCAAAATAAACTAAAAATACATCATTCGTTTCACCCTCTCTTTTAGAAACAAGAAGCTTTTAAGATAAGCTTATTCAGAGGCAGTTAGAAGAACAAAGAATACAATTGACCAAACATAACATATGGCACAAAAGGTGAAGGCCTTGTTTGGCAATAAGCAAAAAGATCATATTAGGAGATTTAGCATATAGCAGTCTGTAATTCTTTTTAGTAAATTAGCAATTAGAAATTAGCTATAAGCATTTAGATGTAGAACAGAAATGGATATGAGTGCATACTTTCCTACTTTTCAATATGCTCGTCCCTTTAGCATAGAATATTAAGGTTCGGAGTTTATTTTAAGTTTTAACTTTCTGCTTTTCAATAGCTCGAGGGCTTGAGCTTTTTGTCAATAGCTCTTCTTTTGTAAATGTGTTTCTAATCAAATTCTTTATTACTGATAAAACAAAAAGGCCCTCCTATTTGCATTGATAAAGAGCAGGTTATCCCCAAGCTACTTCTTACCAAGCACAATCAAAAGTGACGCAAACTCTACTCTTCACAAAACACTCTCTAAGACACAAAAGAACCTCAATAAACACCGCCAGGTCTAGAGCAGCCTAGTAGCACGCTTCTTTTATCAAATTAACTACTTAATTAGTGAAAACACTAGGAGCACAAACAGCTCGTGTCAAGTAAATTTCAGATAGCAGCTTACTTATACCCGGGAGTAAACCAGGTGAATGCAACTCTTTGCCAGTTTGTCTGCATTGAGTGGCTTCATCCCTAAATGATAAGATGAAGACGGTGTTCACAGAGATCCCCAACTCTTCATTGTTTTATGATCTCAGGCGACAATGTCTTAATCCCTAATTTAGAACTTGAGAGATGGAATACCTGGTTCTAATAATCAACTGGTTCATTCTCTGTTCACAACTAGAAACAATACGCCAGACAAACGTTTCCTTCCAACTTCAAAGCCTTGTTCCCATTGAACCATTTCTACATATATTCATCAGAATCCCTGTACATTAATCTCTTAAATTTGAGAAGTAAAAATAACAGGATCAGATCCTTTCCTCTTTCCAATTCGGTAAACATCGGTTGATCTGAAATTTCTTATACTATGACTTAAGCGTATTCATTCTTGTGCCATTCAAAGATCTCAGCCAGCATCTCAGTCTAGGGCTTATTCTCAATCACCCGATTAGAAATTTTAAAATGTACTACCTCTGAATCAAAGATGTAGTCAATGATTTCCTAAGAAACAACAATTACCTCGGACATATATATAAAGCAACTCTTAACATGAAAAATGCATTATTTAATATTATCAAGACTGGTTTGTTTTCATGTAACAGGTCAATTATTGTAGACGAGCATTTCTTGATGGCAGCTAGCAGAGACTAGTTTCCTCTTTCATTTAATATGGCTTCATGCTATCATAGCATCTACAAAAAGCTGTGCTCCACACTCCTAGAAGGCTTGCCAAGTGACCAAGCCAGAATCGCTCTCTTTTGCTTCCTCGACCATCTTGGCATACGCGTTCTTATTACATTCAGATGAAGCAAAAGACCAGACAAATATTGATGCTCCTCTCAGCTCTAAGACAGAAAATAATAATCAATCCAACTCCGAAATCAACATTGAGGAGGAAAGTAGCTCTCTACAGCGACTGCACTACTTAGTTTTAGTAACCCAGTTTTCCAATGAAGTATAACATATGAGTAGACTGAAGCAATGAGCAATCTGAGATATAAATTTACTAGGATTGTTTACTTATGAAACTGCTCCTCAAGTCTATCGGTCTGTTAGGATGCCTCAGCTGCATACATCACTGCACTTCCACTTGACACCTATCGTAATGATAAACGGCTCTTCCATCTCTTGGATAGATATAGATAGAGAGGGAGGGCAGGGCTCTCCGCCCGAGGAGGGGCTCGCGTCTGATTAGCTAGTTGGTGAGGCAATGGCTTATAGGGTGTGCTGGCTTGATTTCCAATAAAATAGATAGGCAAACAAAAGTCTCTGAGATACATCATAATTCCCCCCCAACCCTAGGTGGCAATCATTTAAAACATTAGAGATACTGAGTTATGGCGATCGTACGGATATGGAGCCATTGGCTCGCTGTTGTGATTCCAACGCCTATTCTTGAGCTATTAACTTGGAAATGTACATCCATGTATCCACTTATATATACACACAAGTTTCATCCAAATCAAATTCCAACTCTACTTCCATTTTTTTGATTCAAGATAAGGACCAGGTAGCTCAAGAGAAAATGAACTTTTAAAGGGAGAAAGAATCATGAAAAAATGCTATTTTGTGTTAAATGTAAATATTTGTTTTCAGGAAGAAGGTATGTACACTGGTAATTACGAGTTCAGACCAACAGAGTATTACATGCCAAAAGTTGCAAAAGCCAAAAACTTGCAAGACAATAAAATTTCTAAGTATTCCTACAGAATTGACCATAGATTTTATTTTGATCTATACTATGTTAATTGAACAATCATACACATAATCTTCAACAAGGGTCTTCTAGATTATTTTGGCAATGACCAATTTCTAAAACTTAAGTTGTCAAGAGTAGGTTTTCCAAGACTAGCAAAAGTAAAATCACAGCAGTCAAGTGTGGATGCAGACATGGAGTAGTATCTAATTAAACTCATCATAACATTTACCCATATTCATCAAAACTAAGTACAAATTTAAGTCAAAAGTAAAGAGGACTTGTCTAACTAGCATGGTATCTTGCTAAAATACAGGGCAAAGCTATAAATTCTCATGAACATGACTCTAAGCAGTTAGCACTGTATTAAAGAACACAAAGGAAAAAACAACTTGGCATAGACAAGACTTAAAACTGGTCACCTTGTCTTAATTGTTTCCATCATTCACTAGCATGTATTTACTATTTATGTGACAGCATGAAGCAGTCACAGATTGGAGAAATATATGCACACACACACATATATATATATAGTGAGAGAGTGAGAGAGAGAGAGTCAAGATCCAGTGAGAAGGATCTTATGACGAGAAGGATTGATGTGCATATATTTTGAACTGAATGTGCATATATTTTGTACTAAATGTGCATGTTTCACTTTTCGAATTGTAGGTATATGCTCCTGAAAAAAGAGATGCACATTCAGTTTTAAAAAATGCACATGATAAAATAGTTGCACTTGCACATCTAGATTCAAAAAATATGCACATTTAGTTCAAAAAATATGCAAGAAAATCTTTCTCATCCTTCTCATTTTTAGAAACTTCTCATTTGATCCTAAAACTATATATATACACATGTATAGACACAGTCACAGACACAGTCACAGACACAGACACAGACACAGACACAGACACACACACTTGTATAGAGAGAAGCAACTCCATCATCTAATTTACCTTCTCTAACACCATATATATTTTTACATCCTTCACAACGACATCCCTCGGAGCATCCAACATTAGCCTGTTTACATGAAGATTAGTGCAAAATTGGTTGATAAAAGATATAGACATGTAGCACTAACTGTGAAAAGAAAAAAAAGAAGAAAGGGAATCATTATAAAACCAATAGAGAAATCCAAAGATGGAAAACCTGATAGCACTCGCAATATTTTTTGAGACACATGGATTTTTTGCAATTGCATCCTCTTTTATGCCTTGCTGAGGATGGAGTTGACAGCTTCTCGACAACCTGCCAGAGTTGATGGATAATTTATGACTCTTCCATATAATATTCATGAAGTACGAGTGTAGGACATAAGTAACAGTAAGGGGTGATACCTTGCCGGTGGTAGGAGAAGCTGTGACTGTCTGCATAACTTTTGGAGCGAATGCGAGCGGATTTCTGGACTCAATTTGCTGTCTTGTCTCTAGAACTGTATCTTCATATTCTGGTCGATTAAAGCACCCTTGGCAAGCACAAGATTCACCACAGTAAAATCCCGCAGCAAAACAATCACAATAACTGCAATAGAATCATTGGAAACAGACAGGCAGACAAATGAGTATAGAATTGATCCACGCCAACCAAATTGAGTAGACAGAAAGGTAAGTACACCTACAGTTTTAAACATTTGGTCTTTTTGCAATTACATCGCTTGTTGGTGTCATCGTCAGTAGAGGTTGAGGCCATTTTCCTGAAAGAACAACGTAAGTGTGCAAGTAAAAGGATTTAATTACTACAGACAAGTAAGTAAGACAATTTGATGCTTGCCTTGTCTTCTTTGGGCTTGTGAGGCTAGACTCGTTATTTTCAGTGAGGTCTGAACTTGATTTTCTCTTGTCATGTGTAATTGTAGAAGAAGGATCTAGCTTAGCGTCAATTGCAGTGTTAAATTGTTCATCTAAATCTGAAGCTACGGTGGTGTCATAAGTAGGTACTAAGTGGGCCTGATGTTGATCTATCTCTTCACAGCTAGCTGAATTTATCCCAACTATATTGGAGGCATTAATCTTTCCATCTGATTGGTTGTTTGTGATCTGTGGTGAGTTATTATCTTCCACACTCACCATAGATGATTGTTGACTACCAATTGCACTATCTGTTGATCCGGGGTAAACTACACTGTTCAAATGCAACCCTATACCTAAAGACTTGGAAATGACAACAGGATAGTTCCCAGTAACTGGAGACACACATGTGTCAGTTGCAGGTTTGGAGAGGTTGATCATATGCCTATTCCCTGATTTTCCATAGGACATGTTAGTAGATTCTTCAATCTGAGCATTAATGATGGGATTCGAGAAACCAAATTGGTCAGCAGAATTTTTCCTTTGACTCTCATCAAAAAGGCAACGCCTGAGAGTACCACGTTCAAGATGACTGGCCTGCATTGAAATGGATAAAGTGGTATAAAGGAAATAGAATATGTATGTAAACTGACTAGGTGGCATGGAAGAAAACTCAACATGGTGCAACGACAACCATATGGTTGTGATCATATAATTAAATGACTAGCAGAAAAACACTCATATGCATAGTAAAATTGTTGAACATATAACACTGCAAATGACATCCAATCAAGTTCCTCAGCCGTACACACACTTAGCTTAGCATTCACTCTGCTCTTCAGTCTTCACCCTCCCCCCCCAAAAAAAAAAAAAAAAGGACCCAGCGTGTATAGGAAAAGGGTTATCCTTTTTCTTTGGGTGGTTTTTTTGGTTTTAAACTCTGTGATTAGGGAGCAATACCCCCAACATAAAATTCAGCCTGTATTAAACTCTAACAGACAGGAAGCATCAACTTGAGATTAAAAGGGGATCATTCAGCAAAAAAAGAGCCAGGAAGAAAAGGGGCAAAAAGTAAGATTTAAGTGTATTTAGTATGAAAAGGAAATCCAATTCCTTGGAAGACTTGATTTGAATCATAGTAAGATTATTAGTGTGCTCACTCTCTCTTGCAGCCCAGAAAAATGAAATCTTACTCCTTCACATGACGAAATCTGGTTTATTGGCTTCCCTGATTACTGGTTTATCTTAGTAAAAGGAAGGAGAGATTTAGTCAATGGCTTAATCTTTGCTGGCGCTTAGCCAACAAAATAAAACTTGACTGCAGAATACAGCATTTCTTATGTGATCAACATTTAAACACTCGCGGGGCGTTTGGCATGAGGGATAGGGATCACGAGGATAAGAGGGTGGCATAAGGATGGGATAAGATGAAAATAAGTTTTTCCCTAGTTTGGTATAAGTTGGGAATAAGATTAGGATAAGCGGCAAATTAACCAAAATACCCTTACTAAATCTCCTCTTCACCATTCCTTTCTTCCATTTCACTAAAGGTAATATTGTATTTTCTTCTTTTTCTTATTCTTCTTCCTTATACCACCCCCTCCTAGGTACAAATTTAGTGGGACAAGGGGGAGCTTTATCCTTATCCCCCTTCTAATCCTCATCCCCCTAAACAAACATAACATTTCTTCTAACTCTTCCCCCTTATCACTATCCCTCCTCCTTTATTGCTCTAAACAAACGCCCTGTAGGTTAAGTAATGAATTTGAAGTACTGCAACATATAACGCTAGTGTGATCCCAGTAAGCAAGATCGAGAAATAATTAGAATATTGTAGGCATCTTTTAACCATATACAACACGCATCATGGAACTGCAGCAACATAACATGAACATGGACACCGTAAAATAACAACCACCTTGAGATAATATGGAAATTCATCCCAGGCTTTAAAGGGAGTAGTATTATAGCTACAATCTAGGGACACTAGCAAGTAAATTTTGAAAGCTATTTTTACAAAGCAGGCAAGAGACACCAAAAACATACACAACTTGGAGAATGAGTTCACTTCAAATTAAATCATCTAGAATTGGCATTAAATGAGGCAGTCAGAGGTTTTCAACTATTCCTTAGGGCCCTTAGGCCATTTTTCCTACGCAATACAACTTGGCATTAGTAACTGTTAACTATATAAAGCGGTACAATGCTATTCTCTCATTCGCTCAGCATACATTCACTAACAAGAAAGCAAACGAAAAAAATAGTCACCTCACTGAAAGAATCTCCACTTTGACATATATGATCTGTTAACAACCTGGGTAAGGCACCTGAACATCCAGACGATGATGTCAAATGCCGTGATTCATTTTTAACCAGCTTAACACTGATTCTTGACTTTGGTTGTGCACTCCCTTTACCCTTTTGCGATGCAGTGCCAAACTGACCCACATCTCTGCCATCAACAACACCTATTTTCTTCAAACAACCACCTTTAGCAGATGGAGGAGCATTGTCAGATTGCATTTTATGTGTATAATTTGCAGATTGCCCGGGATCGCCTAAGTAATCATCAAAGCAACCAGACGGACTGCAATGTGCAACTGATACTAACTTTTCGGTATTACAGGTCTTTTGATCACTAGGAACCAGTGGACTACGAAATTCAGGAACTACTTTCATTAAATGACCCAGGTCCCTCTCGTTTCTCTGACAATTGTCATGGTCTTGAGAAAAGTCTGAATTAGAACCAGATGATCTTATCTTCCTGAATGCAATTAAAACCTCACTTACTTTCTGAGGCAAAAAATATACACTAAAAAAAAAAAAAGCACACAAAATATGATCCTACCTGTTACCGAAGCTATGCAGTGAAGTTATGCGTGGTGATGTAAATACAAGTGGAGGTGAAGCTAGCTCAGGGAATCCTTGAGCAACAGGCCCAGCCTTGACAGGCTGTATGGGAGACAGGTTGCTTATGTAATTGAATACAGGTGAGTCCTGAGAAAATAAACAGTCCCAAATGAACAAATTAATGTAAGTCAGCAGTAAGATAACCTCCACTTATCTTCTTTGCAAAGTATCCACTGGTATACGCAAATAATCGACATACCAATAATTCAGTATTCAGGTGCTATCTTTATGGCCACAGAAGTGCAAGGAGAAGAAGCTAAATTTAGAAGCATGGATATAAAACATTACACAAGAGATTATATATAAGCCAGGTGGAAGAACTGTTCCTTGGATCTCTTGTATCCATGGAACTATCAGACACATCTTAAATCTCAGATGCCTTCCATTGATGTTTGTGCTTACAATGAACCCAATATAAGTCAAGGATCAAACTTCAATGTGGGTGATTTGGCTCTTCTATCTTCTAGAATGACTGAGAGGATTTTGATTTAAAACCAGATTTTTCACAACCTTGCGCTTCCATATTCCAAAGGGACAGCCACATAGTTGTAGGTATATAAAATATAATCTATCTTCATATATACAAGCTCACGAGCATCCTAGGTATCAAATAACTTCCACTGATCTTGGTGTAGTGAACAAGAAATTAGAATGAATCAGAAAGGAAAATCAAGCCGAAATAATACTTCAATGTAGAGGAATTGGCTCTTGATTTTCCTTTACAGCTAAACTGATTTGTTGATAGGGGCAAACTAGTTCTCTTATAATTCATTGGTCCAAACTCCAGTAAATGCAGTTCCATTGTACTAATCATAACTATAGGTTAAAAAAATCTACCTTCATAAATAATAGCTCATGAGCATCCTATGTATCAAATAACTCCGACTGATCTTGGTGTACTGAGCTAGAAATTAAAATGAACCAAAAAGAAAATCATGTCAAAATAATACTTCAATGTGGGGGAATTGGCTCTTGATTGCTCTATAGCTAAACTAATTTGTTGATGGTAGGAAGCAAATTAGTTCTCTTCTAATTCATTGGTTCAGACTCCAGTGAAGGAAATACCAACCATAACTCAAAGCAAAGTGCACAAACCCTATCCAAAACACAATTTCTAACCCAATGTAGGTAAAGGTATAACCGCAGCACCATTTTTACAAAACTGCACACCTAAACGAGAGCAATGCATGCTAATTTCCTACCCCGTTCATTTCCACATGAAGGATGGACTAATGGGTGCAGGAAACCTGTCCTCCCAGAGTTCTCATGACATCAATCCCATCACAGTGAGAAGTATACTAAAAACACAATCCCACCACTTCCGCCACGAAGAATCAATAAACCATACACACTAATAAATCTCATCAAAAATCATAGTCCAATTGTGTAAAACATTAAAATGATGAAGTTGGGAAATCAATCTGCTACATTTCCAACCAATAAGAAACAACCTAAAACCTCACACAAATTCCCAATTCATATCCTATCCACAATCATAACAAAACCCACAATCTCATCCAAATATTTTGAACACAAACATGTAATTACCCCACTTCACTGGAAAACTCAAGTAGATTAACAGATGAAAACAGAAATGGGCATTCATTAAATGTTAAGAAACTAAAAGATCTAGCGTTTGATTACTTGAAACGATCTTAAAACTCAACAAATTTCCCAAAATTCAACTGAAATGATTAGGGTAAAAAACAAAAGAGCATAACATAGAAATAGAGTGAAAGAGATTGGTACTTGAAAAGCGGAAGAATCTGATGAAGTAGGATTGATTAATTTGATTTTGGTGTTGTTAGCAGGAGTTGATTTAGATTCGGGGGTGTCCATATTTTTGCTAAAACCCTAACCCTAATTGATAAATGGAGAAGTGCTGTAGAGTTGTAGACCTGTAGTTGAACTCTCATCTCCTGGAACTGACTGCTAAGTAAAAGGGGTGTGTAATGCAAGAGAGAGAAATTGAAGAAAAAGAGAAATTCAATTGAACACAGAAAAAAAAAACACTTTAAAAATGTGTTTTTGAATTTATTAAAAATGTCTTTTTGAATTTATTAAAAATGGAGGGAGGGAATTTTATTTTATTTTTGACATGAGTGAGGGAAAATTAGCTAAATCTATATACTCGACACTTGAGGCTAATTTATAGCTCTTAATTAAAAAAAGTTAGTTTCCTAGGGTTTTCCTTTTGGAGGTTGAGGTTTAGACTCGCCTGGGGTTTTGTCCTCTTTGTAGGTGGAATCTCAAGCTTTGCTTGAGTTTTCTATCATCGTGTTAATGACGTCTTCGTCTCCTTCAGTCCAAGAGAAGGAGATTGAGATACGGGAGAATGTTTTAGGGGATGGAACAGGAGATGATAAGGTCGAATGGTTACTTGACGAAAATGAGGAGGATGAGGCTAAGGCCTCCCTTATGATAGTTGGAAAGCTCTGGACGAGTAAAGGGGTAAATTCCAATGCTCTAATGGAGACTTTGAAGAAAATTTGGCAACCAAAGCACGAGATGGACGTGAGGAGAATGTTTTTTCTTTTCAGTTTTTCCATTGGCGCAATAAATCTAGGGTTTTGGAGGACCAATCTTGGCATTTTGACAGACATGCTTTATGTTTAAGCGAAATTCAAGAGGATGGAAAGCCATCCGAACTCCAGTTACAGTCATTACAGATGTGGATTAGACTTTATAATCTACCTTTCAAATAAAGGTGTAATGAGGACAATATAAAAGCAAATAAAGTGGGAGCCTTTGTGAAGATCGATAAAACCGCAGGTGATGGAGATTGATCGATTGATAAGGGTTAATGTGGTGGTTGATGTGCGAAAACCATCGTGATGAAACAATTAAATTGAAATTGTGAGGGGGAGAGTCAATGATGGTTCTAGTTAAATATGAATGATAACCTATATTCTGCTACACATGTGGCCGAATAAGACACGGGATAAGGATTGCGAGGAGAGAAAAGAAATTCAGGACCCATTTAAGAGCCTCGCCATGGAAGGTGAAGAGTGAAGGGGAAAAAGAGCAGGGGAGTGAGAAGGTTAGCAGTGCAAAACATATGTTTTTCCCGAAGCCACAATGGATACGGGAGGAGGTAGTGGAGAAAATTGAAGCTGTAATAATCGAAGGGTAACTATGCACCATAGAGCAACATGATCATCCAAAAGTCATTGAAGAGAGGGAGGAGGAGGGGGAAAAAACTAGTGATTTCTCTTTGGTGACACCAGGAGATAGAAAAGGATGACCAGATGGGAAGTATGGTGTCGGGAAAGAAATGGCCGAGGATTAGTCATCTAAGTGCGTCGAGGGAAGACTTGCAAGTGCATCCCGGTCCGGGGGGAAAAGAACTCATGGGGGTATTGAATATAGCCGGGGGTCCCCGATGAAGGGTGAAGATGAACCAAAGGGCAAAAAGCTTTGTTCGAAAGCTCAAGAAGGGAAGTTAAATGCGGAGATTGTTGAATTGAGAGTGGTTGGCCCCACCAAAAGGGTTCTTGGTTCTCAATTATTAAAATCTTATGTTGGAATTGCCGAGGTTTGGGGAGTCCTCGGGCCAATAATGCGCTTAAAAGATTGATTATTTTAGAAACTCCTCATATTGTGTTCTTGACTGAAACGAAACTTAAAGCTCAAGAAATGGAAGGGGTGAAGAGCAAGCTAAATGGTAAAAGCACTACTATAAAAAAGGGCTGAGAAACCAGTTGAAATAGGGCTAAAAAAAACCAGGTGATAACCGGTTTGTAGCTCACTGGTGTCTTAGTATACGAGACCAGATTTTAAAACCGGTTTCTATGTTTTTATAGGAGTAACGGGATTTGTGGAAACCCGATCTCTTTGATACCTTTATTTATCATTAAATTAGAAGGCAAAGAAACCCGTTTTCTTTTATTATAACCGGTCTAGTCGAAATTTTTTTATTTATAAAAAACAATAATCGATGTAGATTTATTGCATATCGAATATCGTAGTTACAGTTTGAAACCAATTCCAACTTCAAAATAGGCGTCCTTTCTAAATAATTCGTCTTCAACAAAATATATTAAGATAATGGAGTTTACATTTTTTTTTTCTAAGTATACTAAAATCTACATAAAAAAAATCCAAGAAGAATACAAATTACGACCTATTGGGTAAAATATAATTTAAATAAACACCAATATTCAAGGATGAAGACCTTCAAATCTTTCTTCTTTAAAGATAAACCTGCGAAAAGAAAGTAGTATAAGATATATATCAAAACTAAATTACTACAAGCCATAAGAAACGAGAAGAACTACCCAAACTGAGAAATCTATCTAACAAAACAAACATTACTATAATAAAGTAAAATAAAATTGTATGCTAGATCAGGCAAAATCAAACAAAAGAGTAAAAAAAACAAGAAATTACATATGAAGCATTGAGTTTTGAAGTAAAACGATTAAAGGATAACAAATTTCATAAATTTATCATGAATAACTTTGACATACATAATCTAAGGACTAAGGAAATTTGATTAACCACTGCATCAAAATATAGATCACGAAGAAAAATGAAATAAATTTAAATCTAAAATTAACATTAAAAATTTCAACGGAAAAATGATGAACAGATTACAGAAGAACCTCATCTCCTACTTT